>CM041632.1:35675386-35733825 GCA_023333625.1 Bothriochloa decipiens | reverse complement strand
TAAGTTAGCAACCTAGGCTTATTGGTGTGATTAGAGATCATAGTCTAATGCTAGAATTGTGTAGGTGGCTTGCATAACTTAGTTGATCTAGTGCTAGAAAGAGCTTTGCCATCTTAAGTACTAGTTTGTTGTTTTAGTGCTTTGCAAAAAAAATTTATAGGCTATTCACTCTCCTCTAGCCATTAGGATCTTATATGTGGTATCAGAGCTAGGCACCATTTATTGATGTGAGGCACCACTTCATAAGCTTTCATTAGGACCTTATTGATGTGAGGCACCCCTTTATTTTAGGCTTAACAACCTACGGTGAAGAAATGGCTACATTAAGCTTTCACATCAACAACACCAAGAGAGCACCACCCTTTGATGGCAATGACTATGCAAAGTGGAAGCTAAAGATGAAGAGTCATCTTAAGTCAATCAATAGAGAGGTTTGGGTTGTGACCGAGACCAAGTTTGAGGTTGCAAAGGAAGATGCACCAACACCGGTTGAAGAAAAGAAACTTCAAGCCAATGATATTGCGGTGAGCTCATTCCGTGAAGCTCTTGATGACAAGGCTTTTGAGCTCATCAAGAACTTAGATGTGGCTCATGACATTTGGGAAAAGCTTGAGGAGGCATACGAGGGCGTCAAAAGTGTGAAGACGGCAAGAGCATACATGCTTCAAGAGAGGTTCACTAGCTTCTCTATGAAGGAAGATGAGAGTATGCCGGAAACGTTCCATAGGATACAAGTGATTGTCAATGAGCTCAAAGCACTTGGTGAGGGGATCAAGAATACTCAATTTTCAACCAAGTTTATGAGATGTCTTCCCAAGAGATTTGATATGTTGAAGACCATCATGATGAAGACAACCATGAAGGAGAAGCCAACTCTGAATCAAGTCCGTCAAGAGGTCATGGCCGATGATGAGTTTAGAGAAGACCATGAGAAGGAAGAGTTGTTGAAGAAGAAGAAGAAGGAAATGAGAAGAAGGATGATGACAACAAGAAGAGCTTGGCATTCAAGGCTTCATCCTCCAAGAGCAAGAGCAAGAAGAAGCAAGAATCATCAAGTGAAGAAGAAGCTAGCTCTAGCAATGAGGATGATGGAGATGGTGATGAGTTGAGCGCTCTATTTGTCAAGGTGGGCAAGCTCTTGAGAAAGAAGACTCACAAGAAAGGAAGCAAGAAGTCTTCATCTTTATCCTCATCCAAGAAGAGTGAGCACACCATGAAGTGCTTTATATGCCATAGCACGGATCATCTTGTTGGCAAGGGTCCGTATGAGAGTGGTGATGAAGATGTCGTTGAGAAAGAGGCAAGGAAGCAAAAGAAGAAGAAAGAAGCTTCCACCAAGAAGAAGAATGAGTCCCATGTAGCTACATGGGAAAGTGATGCATCTTCAAGTGATGATGAGGATCACAAGAAGAGCAAGAAGAAGGGGCATGCTAGCCTTGCAATTCAAGAGAAGATTTCTCTATTTGACACCCTTCGGCATGCTTCATGGCTAAGGCCACTAAGGTACAATCCGATGATGAAAGTGACCATGATGATGATGTTGCCAGTGATAGTGATGATGATGATGGTCCAACTAAGAAAGAACTTTACAACATGCTTGAGGATTGTAAAAATGAATATAAAAAGACTTGGAAGGAATGCTAGGACGCTCTTAAGGATAAGCAAAACCTTAAGGACAAACTTGTTGAGCTAGAGGCATCTCATGAGAGTCTAAAGGAAGACCATGAGAAGCTTCAAAAAGCCCATGCCAAGCTTGAAAAGGCTCATTCCTCTCTTAGTAACAAGCTTGACAGCATGCCACATCAAGTTAAAAAGGCTAAAACTTGCAACATAGGAATATCATGTGATATCATTGATGAATCTTTCTATAAGCCTATTGTTGTTGCTCCAACTAACCCCTCTTGCAGCACTTCCACTCCTAGCTCTTCTAGTAGTGATGGTTTCACTTGTGATTCCACACTAATGGTTGAGAATGAGATTCTCAAGAAGGAGGTAAAGAAGCTCAATCACACCTTGGCTAAGGCTTATGGTGATGAGGACCACTTGCTTATGTGCTTGGGTAGCCAAAGAGCTCTCTCTACAAAGAGGGATTGGGCTATACCCCAAGAAAGGCAAGGCCGCTTTTGCTCCTCACAAGACTAGTTTTGTGAAGAACAATGGTACCTATTGCAAAAGTTGCAAGCAAGTTGGTCATGTAGAGCAAAGGTGCATGAACAAGTATTACAATGTATCCTCAATTAAGCTCAATGCATCTTGTGTTCTTATCAAGGGAGCTAATGGTGTTAAGGCTAGATTCATTGGTACACCATGGATGGGGCTCAAAGAATAAAGCTATTTGGGTTCCAGAGAGTTTGGTCACTAACCTTGTAGGACCCAAGCAAGTTTGGTTACCTAAAAGAGATCAATCTTGTCTTGTAGGATAATTACAAAGCCAGAGGGAGGCATTGGATGCTTGATAGTGGGTGCACTCAACACATGACCGGGGATTCTTGTATGTTCAAGTCAATTGATACAAGTGACAATGGTGGATTTGATTCTATCACCTTCGGCAACAACAAGAAAGGCAAGGTCAAGGGACTTGGAAAGATTGCTATATCCAATGACAAGAGTATCTCCAATGTGTTGCTAGTTGAGAGCTTGGATTTTAATCTTAGGTCAGTGTCACAATTGTGTGATCTTGGCTACAAGTGCATCTTTGGGAAGAATGATGTTGAAGTCATAAGTGAAGAGGACTCAAGTTTGATATTCAAGGGATTTCGACATGGTAGCTTGTAATTGGTTGATTTTGATTAATGAAACTCAACTCACATCTTGCTTGCTTAGCAAATCTAGCATGGGATGGTTATGGCATAGAAGGCTTGGTCATGTTGGAATGAAACAATTGAACAAGCTATTGAGGCATGACTTGGTTAGAGGCTTGAAGGATGTCACATTTGAGAAGGATAGACCATATAGTGCATATCAAGCGGGCAAACAAGTTGGAAGACCACATCCTAGTAAGAGTGAAATGAGAACATCAAAGCCATTTGAGCTATTGCACATGGACTTGTTTGGGCCAACAGCATACACAAGCATTGGTGGCAACAAGTATGATTTTGTGATTGTCGATGACTATACTAGATATACTTGGGTGTTCTTTCTCTATGACAAGAGTGAAGTCTATAATCTATTCAAATCATTTGTCAAGAGAGTCCAAAATGAGTTTGAGGTCACCATCAAGAAGATTAGGAGTGACAATGGGAGTGAGTTCAAGAACACAAGAATTGAAGATTTGTGTGATGAGCTTGGGATTGGACACCAATTCGCTCCAACCTACACTCCTCAATCCAATGGTGTAGTTGAAAGGAAGAATAGAACCTTGATTGACATGGCAAGAACAATGCTTTGTGAGTACAATGTTAGCCAAAGGTATTGGAGTGATGCTATCAACACGGCTTGTTGCTCTAGCAACCGACTCTATTGCCATGGGAAGCATGAGAAGAATCCATATGAGGTATTAAATGGAAGAAAGCCAACATTGCATATTTTAGAGTGTTTGGATGCAAATGCTACATTCTCAAGAAAGGCACAAGACTTGGCAAGTTTGACAAGAAGTTTGATGAAGGGTTCCTACTTGGGTATTCCACCAATAGCAAGGCATATAGAGTTTGGAACTTGGCAAAGGGCACCGTGGAAGAAGTTCATGATGTTGAGTTTGATGAAACCCAAGGATGTCAAAGTGAAGTTCAAAATCATGATGATGTAGGTGGAAATCAACTGAACAATGCAATGAGAAACATGGACATTGGTGCTATTAGGTCTAGGAAAGTTGATGATGATGAGATTCACATGACTAGTCAAGATGTTCACATTGATATAAATCAAGCAAGTACTAGTAGAACTCAACATGAAGCTCAAGATCAAGAACAAGCTAGCTCAAGCAATCAACTTCAAGTGCTTCAACCAACAAGTGTTGTAAGAGATCATCCTCTAGATCATATCATTGGTGACATTAGAAGAGGAGTACAAACTAGATCAAGATTGGCAACAATTTGTGAGCACTTCTCATTTGTATCATTTGAAGAGCCAACCAAGATACAAGATGCTTTCAAGGATGCCGATTGGGTAAATGCTTTGCACGAAGAGCTAAACAACTTCACAAGAAATAAGGTTTGGGAGCTTGTTGAGAGACCAAAGAACCACAATGTGATTGGCACTAAATGGGTCTTTAAGAACAAGCAAGATCAAGATAGCTTAGTTGTGAGAAACAAAGAAAGATTGGTTGCACAAGGATACACTCAAGTTGAGGGTCTTGACTTTGGAGAAACCTATGCACCGATGGCAAGAATGAAGGCAATTAGAATCTTATTAGCCTATGCTTGTGTCCACAACATCAAGCTATATCAAATGGATGTGAAGAGTGCATTTCTCAATGGGTACATCAATGGGTTGGTCTATGTTGAGCAACCTCCTGATTTTGAAGATATCAAGAAGCCGAACCATGTTTACAAGCTCAAGAAGGCATTATATGTTTTGAAGCAAGCACCAAGAGCATGGTATGAGAGGTTGAGAGATTATCACCTTTCTAAAGGTTTCAAGATGGGAAAGTTTGACACTACTCTTTTCACCAAGAGGATTGGCAAGGACTAGTTCATATTGCAAATATATGTGCATGATATCATCTTTGGTTCTACCAATGAAGACTTTTGCAAAGAGTTTGGTGAGATGATGGCTAGTGAGTTTGAGATGTCAATTCTTAGAGAGCTTAGTAACTTCCTTAGACTTCAAATCAAGCAAATAAAGAATGGCACATTTGTGAGTCAAGGCCAGTACATCAAGGACATGATCAAGAAGTTCGACTTGCAAGATGCTAAGTCAATTAGTACACCTATGGGCACCAATGGTGGTTTGGATCTTGATGATAGTGGCAACATGGTTGACCAAAAGCTCTATAGATCAATGATTAGAAGCTTGCTCTATGTCACCGCTTCTAGGCCGGATGTGATGTTTAGTTTGTGCATGTGTGCAATATATCAAGCATCTCCTAGAGAGAGTCACTTGATGGCGACCAAGAGAACATTGAGATATCTCAAGGGCACTCAAGATGTTGGCCTATGGTATCCCAAGGGGTCTAGACTTGGAATGATTGGATATTTGGAATCTGACTATGTCTGTTGCAAGATTGATAGAAAAAGCACAAGTGGCACATGTCAATTGTTGGATGGTCTTTAGTGTCATGGTCTTCAAAGAAGCAAAATAGTTGTCGGGTACCTGGAAAAGGGGTACCCCAAACCCTCGATTAATCAGACTAATCCCCGAAGTCAGCAACACAAACCCTCCAACGACATCCCTAACTATCGCTCGAAAGCCCACAGGCTAAGGCATATTGGGCCACCCCATGAATAGGCATCGACAGCCCAAAGTCACAGCCTGCTCGACGGGCTACCACGCGGACCGAGACTGTACGCTCGAGGGTACAACTCGGGGACCCCTCGAGGATGGAACTTCGCTCGAGCGAACGAGCCCACCCTCGAGGATGGAACTTTGCCCGTGTGAATAGGTAGCCCTCGAGCACAGTATACCCCTCGACTACCTACCCCCCGTACGGATCTAGGCGCATTCAATGCATTTTACCTGCTCCCGCCTAATCGTATGGTCACAGTTACAGCAACAGCTGCGAGTATAGCAGTCGAATCCTGCTTTTGCCACCCATACCCCCGAATCCCACAGATCGTACCTCACTGTTACACCATACCAAGCATTGTGTCCCGTCTGGTACCTCCTCGAGGCTTGAAAGTCAACACATTCCCCACATCTCCCAGGATTCGGCCTTATCCGAAGGGCCTCGACCCCCTCGACTCGACCTGAGGCCTTGACCATCACCCCTCAGCTCTATCATGCTGACCCTCGAGTGGGACTTCAACAACTCTGGTCAACACTTCAACAACTCCTGACATGACGGTTGCAGGACCTCCCATGCTGACGTACACCTCTACAGCGACACCGACATGATCGGCATCGGCGTCATACGTCACCGACCACGTTAGCACTAAAATTATGTACTCCTGTGCCTCTCCTTCTCCTATAAAAGGAGGCGACGGGGCTTGGGACAGGGGATCCGAGATCCAAAAGCATCACATGCTAAGGCTTAGATCACAGAACAACACCATGAGACAGTGTAGAGAGCTTAGCGTCTGAAACGCTCGAGCTCAAGCCCTCACTTCTCACACCCGCTTGTATTCACCCCTGTACTAGCGCTTTGATGCAAGACAACATGAACCAGAATAAATCGCTATGTCCTTTGTGCATCACCCACCGGATTAAGGGAGTACACAATTATGAATTTACTCATTGGTGTTGACCCCCGGGGTTGAAACACCGACAGTTGGCATGCTAGGTAGGGGTCCTGCATGTTACTAACGATTTCCCGCCATTCTTTCTGGATGGGCGACTCTGTTTCACCACTTCCTTGCGCTACGGTGATCTGGTTCGGGAGCCTGGAGTTCATGTCCCTCGGACAGGGCTATGACATGATCCTGCTCTTGATCAGTGACCCAAGCGGAGGTCGCAGTGTGCCCCTACGCTCAGGAGGGGCCACTCATTAGTCCCGCCACCATGCTACCGCAACCAGAAGGAGGCGCGATCGGCGCCGTCATCGCCACCTACCTGAGTCGAGATTGGTGCCCGCTGCATTCCCCTTGCTCCTGACCGGTGATGAGGAGCCCCTTGTAGGGGATTATCTGACCTGAGTTCAGGAGCAGAGGACAAACTGGCAGGGCTCCACGACAACCTCAACTTCACCTTCACAATGCACTCATTGAGGGAGCCCGGCAGAGCTCCCTGGATGCTTGCAACCCCACTACATCGAGCCTACTTTCGCACGAGCTGTTCGAGCGTCGTCGACGGTTCCCATTTGGCCTCAACAATGCCACAGAGGCGTTCTTGACCTTGACCCGCGCCAACATGAGCACGATAGGGGACCGCCCAGGTGCCCTCCTTTGAGCAATGATGGACATGGGGGCGGTCATGCCGGCCTCCGTGGACTTGGGCTTCGGGAGAGCACCTGGCCCCCGGAGGTACACCGTCGGCACACTCCGACAACAGCTGCAGGAGGAGGCGCGAGGACAATTCCCCGTCTTTTACTGCCGTGACCCTGACTCTGGCTCTGACCATTGGGATCCTAGTCATGAGTGTCTCCACATCGACGGTGACATTGCCTCCAGTGAGGACACTGTCGATCCGATGACCGATGTGGCTGCCGCTGCGGCGGGAGGGGCACCCCCCAGAGCAGAGGTTCGACAACCAGTCGCACCCCAAGAGGCATGCCCCTGCCCTGACGAGCAGGACGCACAGCTGGCACAAATTCAGGAATTGCAGGCTAAACTAGCCGATGACCAGGAACGACTGCGCCAACTCGAGCGAACCCTCGAGCAGGAGTGACCACCACCCGGTGGAAGAGCCCGGGCCAGGGCCCGAGAGGTCAACCAGTAGATCAACGAGGGTGGGGCACCTGAACATCCCATCAACTATTACCCTCAAGCAAGCCAGAACATTGTCGCGCGCGGCTATGCTTCTTCGCAATATGCTCGCTCCATCCAACTCGCAAGCTCGATGGGTACAACGTGAGATCGAGGGTCTCCTCCAAGTTCCTGCTGTTTAGCAAGCCAAGAGCTCAGCCTCGAGGCATCAAGGGGCAGCTTCTGAACCACAGGACGAGCCCTCCTAGCCCAAAAGGGAGGGCTCGGTCAATCAAGAGGCAGTCCCCTGAGCGAAGAAGACACCAGGCCAAGATCGTATCATCGACAATCGCACCCCACGTGACGCGCACCTTGATATCATCGAGAACTGCAAGCACAAACACGGGGACGCCGAGGATCGAGGGTACAGCGCCCATCGTGGGGACATTACAACAGCGATGAAGACCGACGGGCCCCGGAGCCACTAGGTCCCCGAGTTTTTAGCAGGACGATTCGCAACTCCTAGCTGCCCGACAAGTTTTGAGCCCCCACGAGCGTCGTCGAGTACAACGGTGAAACCAAACCTAAGCTCTGGCTAGCTAATTTTTGACTGGCTTGTCAGGCAGGTGGGGCACGTGACGATTGTGCAATCATACGTCACCTTCCCCTATTCCTATCCGACACCGCGCGTAGGTGGCTCGAGGAGCTTCCCCCTGACCAGATTCATGACTTGGTCGACCTGGTCTGGATCTTCGAGGGGAACTTCAAGGGCACCTACGTGCGTCCTAGAAACTCCTAGGAACTGCACAACTATAAGCAGAAACTAGGGGAGTCTCTACATGACTTCGTTCAGTGTTTCTCCAAGCTCCGAACTGAAGTCCCCCACATCTCTGATCTCAACGTAATTCTAGCGTTTATTGCGGGTACGACCTGCAAGGACCTAGTTTGCGAGTTGGGGCGCAACTGCCCCAACACCATTGATGAGCTCATGGATGTGGTCGCCAACTACGCAGCTGGCGAGGAGGCGGTCGGAGCCTTCTTCGATGATGAAAATGACAAGAGGAAGGCACCGGCAGTCAATGCCAGGGGCTTGAGCAAAGGTTCAAAGAAGAATAAGAAGAAGAAGAAGAAGAATCAGCAAGGCAAGCGTGAGGTTGCAAACGACGATTTCGTCGTAGCAGCCGAGCGCAAAAAACCTCGAGGTCCCCCCCGAAGGGGCCATCTTCGATAGGATGCTTGAGGAGCCCTGCCCTTATCACAAGGACGGGGCGAAACACAAACTCAAGGACTGCCACATGCTTCGAAAGCACTTCGAGCAACTGGGCGTCAAGAAGGGTGACGACAAGAAAGACCAGGGCGGCAATGAGGGAGACAACGGGGAAGATGGAAAATTCCCCGAAGTCTACGACTGCTACATGATCTACGGAGGCCCCTCGACCTAGCTCACGCCTCAATAGCATAAGAGGGAGCATCGAGAAGTCTTCTCCATCTGAGTCGCGACACCCCACTACCTCGATTGGTCCGATGCACCCATCACGTTCGACCGCGACGACCATCCGGATCGCGTCCCTAACCCCGGGGCCTATCCACTCATCGTGACCCAATCATCATCAACACCCACCTCTCGAAGGTCCTCATGGACGGTGGCAGCAGCCTGAACATCATCTACCTTGAGACCCTCGACCTCCTGGGAGTCAAGAGATGCTAACTCTGACCTAGCACCGGGGGCTTCCATGGCGTCGTACCAGGGAAGAAGGCTATTCCCGTCGGCCACATTGACCTCCCTGTCTACTTTGCCACCCCCGCCAACTTTAGGAAGCCAACCCTCACCTTCGAGGTGGTCGGGTTTCATGGAACTTATCACGCCATCATCGGCTGACCGGGCTACACCTAATTCATGGCGATCCCAAACTACACCTACCTCAAGCTCAAGATGCCAGGACCCAGAGGCATCATCACCATCGGCTCCTCTTACGAGCTCGTGTATGACTACGATGTTGAATGCGTCGAGTATGGAGAGGCCATTAAGCAAAGTGTGATGATGGCTTCGACCCTCGAGCGCCTCGCCGACGAGGTGCCCGAACCTAAGCATCATGTCGGCAGCTTCGAGCTAGCGCAAGACACCAAGAAAGTCCCCCTCGACCCAAGCTGCTCCGGCGAGAAGGTGTTGACGATCAGTGCTGACCTTGAGAGCAAATAGGAAGCAGTGCTCATCGACTTTCTCCACGCAAACACTGATATGTTTGCATGGAGTCCTTCGGATATGCCGGGCATATCGAGGGAAGTCACCGAGCATGCCTTGGAGATCAGAGCTAGGTCCAGACCGGTGAAGCAACGCCTATGCCCCCGCTTTGACGAGGAGAGACGCAGGATCATCGGTGAGGAAGTACATAAGCTTTTGGCGGCTGGATTCATCAAGGAGGTTCATCACCCCAAATGGTTAGCTAATCCCATGTTAGTTAAGAAAAAGAATGAAAAATGCGAATGTGTGTTGACTATACTAGTTTAAACAAAGCATGTCCCAAAGTTCCATTTCCTTTACCACGCATTGATCAAATTGTTGACTCTACCACGGGATGTGAAACCCTCTCATTCCTTGATGCTTATTCTGGCTACCACCAAATCAAGATGAAGGAGTCCGACCAGCTTGCGACTTCCTTCATCACACCATTCGGCATGTACTGCTACATCAGCATGCCCTTCGGCCTTCGAAACGCCGGGGCGACGTATCAGCGATGCATGCTCCATGTCTTCAGCGAACACATAGGCAACGCGGTCGAGGCCTATGTCGATGACATCGTGGTCAAATCCAAAAAAGTCGACAACCTCATCCATGACCTCGAAATCGCATTCGGATGCCTTCGAGCCAAGAATATAAAACTCAACCCTGAGAAATGTGTCTTTGGAGTGCCTCAGGGCATGCTCCTCGGATACATCGTCTCCTAGCATGGGATTGAGGCCAACCTCGAGAAGGTCGTAGCCATCATGCGAATGGGTCCGATTCAAGATCTCAAGGGCGTACAGAAGGTCACGGGCTGCCTCACGGCTCTCAGCCGTTTCATCTCATGATTGGGGGAAAAGGCCCTGCCCCTGTACCGCCTCTTGAAAAAATTAGAAAGCTTCGCATGGACCATGGAGGCTGAGGAGGCCCTCGACAAGCTCAAGAGCATGCTGACCTCTGCCCTGATCCTCGTCCCTCCTCGACCGGCGACGCCGACTAAACCCCCCGAGCCTCTCCTTCTCTATGTCGCCGTGACCACTCAGGTGGTCAGCGCGGCCATAGTGGTCAAGAGGCAAGAGGAAGGGCATGCCCTGCTCGCCCAGCAGCTAGTTTACTTCGTCAGTGAAGTGCTTTTAGAAACCAAGACCCGCTACCCGCAGATGCAAAAGCTGATCTATGCCATCATTCTTACGCGGCGCAAGCTCTAGCATTACTTCCTCAGCCACCCGTTTACCGTGGTGTCTTCTTTCCCCTTGGGGGAAATCATCCAAAACCAGGAGGCCGCTGGAAGGATTGCTAAGTGGTCGATTGAGCTCATGGGCAAGACCATCACCTACGCACCACGGAAGGCCATCAAATCTCAGGTGCTGGTAGATTTCATCACTGAGTGGACCGACACCCAGTAGCCGCCAGTTCAAGTCCAAGCTGAGCTGTGGACAATGTACTTCGATGGGTCGCTCATGAGGACAGGAGCAGGCACAGGCTTGCTCTTTGTCTCACCCCTCGAAGTTCACATGCGATATGTCATTCTCATCCACTTTTCCGCTTCTAATAACATTGCGGAGTACGAGGCTCTTGTCAACGGGTTGCGTATTGCCCTTGAACTCAGGGTTCGATGCCTTGACATTCGAGGTGACTCGCAACTCATCATTGACCAAGTGATGAAGGCCTCGAGCTACCACGACGCCAAGATGGAAGCCTACTACAAAGAAGTGCGCAAACTGGAAGACAAGTTCCACGGCCTTGAGCTCAATCATATTGCTCGATGCTACAATGAAGCTGCAGACGAGCTCACGAAGATCGCATCAACTCAAGGTACTCTCCCCTCGGATGTATTCTCGAGAGACCTCTTCGAGCCCTCCGTCGACTTTGGCTCCGGGGCTAGCACCACACCCTCCAAACTCGAACCCGCGGCCTCGACCAAGGTCCCCTCGACCGGGGCCGAGGTCATGAATATCAAGGGGACACCTCCTCCGTCGAGCCCACCTCTGGATTGGCGAGTCCCTTTCCTCGACTGCCTCATTCGAGGGGAACTCCCGGAAGCCCATCAGGTGTCCTCTAGTGCTGCATCACTATCGAAGAAGGCAGGAAGCTCCTCGAGGACATACACTCGGGGGCTTGCGGCCACCATGCAGCGCCGAGGACCCTCGTCGGCAATGCCTTCCGACAAGGTTTCTACTGGCCAACCGCCATTTCTGATGCCATCAATATTGTCCGCTCGTGCAAGGGGTGCCAATTCTATACCAAGCAGATGCACCTCCTAGCTCATCCCCGTCACCTGGCCGTTCACGGTCTGGGGGCTTGACATCGTGGGACCTCTCAAGAGGACCACCAAGGGGTACATGCACCTACTCATTGCTGTTGACAAGTTTACCAAGTGGATCGAGGCCCGGCCTATCGGCAACATCCGCTCTGAGTGGGCAGTCGAGTTCTTCACCGACATCATCCATCGCTTCGGGGTCCCGAACGTCATCATCACTAACAACGACACATAGTTCACTGGCAAGAAGTTCTTGGATTTTTGCGATCGCCATCACATCCATGTGAACTAGTCCGCAGTTGCTCACCCTCGAACTAAAGGCTAGGTTGAGCGCGCCAATGGCATGATTTTACAGGGCCTCAAGCCGAGAATCTTCAACCGCCTTAACAAGCATGGAAAGAAATGGGTCGTGGAGCTGCCTTCGGTCCTGTGGAGCTTAAGGACAACACCTAGTCGAGCCACGGGGTTCACACCATTCTTCTTGGTCTATGGGTTCGAGGCCATCCTCCCCATTGATCTCGAGTATGGTTCCCCTCGACTAAAGGCCTACAACGAGCAAACCAAAGAAGAAGCCCTCGTAAATGGCGTCGACCAGCTCGAGGAAGCTCGAGACATGATGCTGATTCACTCTGCGAGGTATCAGCAGAAGCTTCAATGCTACCACGACAAGCACGTGTGCTCGAGGGGCTTCCAAGTTGGAGACCTCGTCCTACGTTGATGTCAGAGCAACAAGGGGCGTCACAAGCTGACTCCACCATGGGAAGGTCCATACACCATAGCTGAGGTGCTGAAGCCTGGAACATACAAGCTGGCAAACAACAAGGGTGAAACCTTCACCAATGCATGGAACATCGAATAGCTACGTCGTTTCTACCCCTAGGCCACCGATGCCCTTGTACATTCTCGCATGTTTCGTACATTTTTGCATGACAAATATAAGAAGTACTTTTGATTATAAGTTCAAACTTATTATTATACATGCAAGAGGTAGCCTCGACCCTGTCTTGCCAGAGTCAAGCCTCCCTCAGGGGCTAACGCGGGGGGAACCCCCTAAGTGCCTAAAAATACGAACGATTTTTCAAAAAATCGAGCGTCTCCTTTTGCTCCGTAACTAAGTAGAAAATGCCTCAAACTCCCTCGAGGTCGATGAGGGCTGTCGAGCCAGGAGCTCTCCTATGCCCAGGGCTACAGTTTCTCCACTCACTCCCCCTCGAGGGATACGAGCATGCATCGAACACTTAGTCGAAAAGCAAAGGTCAGATGATCGAAGCTCGAGCGTCTCTTCTTTCCTTTGCTTCGACGCGCTTCGCGACTAAGAAGAAAATACCTCAATTTCCCTAAGGGTTGAGGGCCGTTGAGCCGGGAGCTCTCCTGTGCCTCTAGGCTATGGTACCTCCACTCGCTCCCCCTCAAGGGATACGAGCACGCGTCGAACAATTAGTCAAAAAAGCAAAATCTAGGCAAAAGAAAATAGAGAAGGCTCGAACTTGAAATATCCAAATGCATTACGATAGATGCATGGATGTTTTAAAGGCCCCAGAGGCTATACTGAATATAAGTTACAAAAACTAACTTATTTACATGGGCACCTTCACCCAGTTTTGTCCTACAGGCCCACTCCACCGTCTTCGTCGCCGCCCTCCTCGACGGTGTACCCTTCATCTTCGGGGGGGAGGACTTCATCCTCGAACAGCTTCGCCAGTGCTTCCCCCGGCCTCTCGGCATCCTGGATCAGCCCCCGACATTGCTCCTTGTTCTCAGCATCAGTCTTCGAGATGTCAGGGATGAAGCCTTGGGCAACGACGTCCATGTCGAAGATGAAGCCGGAGGAAACCACCGCCAGCGCACGCTTCACGCCAGTGTGGAGCACCTCTCGCATGCGATCCCAAAGGGTGGAATCGAGGTGGTAGAGCCGGTCGACGAGCGCGGCCCCTGAGACATCTTCTTCAGCCACCTCGCTGGGCTCGACCTCCCAGGAGGTACAAAGCCTATTGATGGCAACCCGGAACCTGTTGAGAAGCACCCCCTCCTCCACGAGGCTCTCCTATAGTGCCTTGGCGGTGGCCTGAGTGGAGAGTAGCTCAAACTCAAGGCCTGAAAGATAAAACAAGAGTTAAACAAGTCACACAGAAAGAAAAAGGTCAAAGCCCACGAAGGAACTCACTGGCACAGCGGGTCTGGAGGGCGCTGCGGTCCTCCAGCATGGCGTCGCACTCCTCCCAAGCCTCGTCTCACTCCTGTTGGGCCTCCATGAAAGCTCAAGTCAAGTCGATCTTCTCGCATCAGAGGGTCTCGAGGGCGCCACCGGCCAAGATGATGGCTTGCTCCTTCTCTCAAAGGGTAGCCTTCATCGCCTCGAGCTTGGCATCCAGGCTGTCAGCTTGACCCTTCTCCTCCTTGACCAAGGTAGAGAGGTTGTCGCGCGCCGCTGAGACCTAAGCCAGACTGGCCTTGAGTGAGCGGATACGCTCCACAGAGCCTCGGGCCTCCTCCGCGAGCAGCTTGACATGCTCTTGAGCGTGAGCGCCATTGACCTCCTCCTTGACCCACCGGAGCTCCTCCTTGACTCGGGAGGCTTCGCCTCGAGCTGCCTTGGTGTCCTCCTTCACCTGGGTAGCCTCCTCCTTGGCCCTGGCGGCCTGCTCCCTGGCCCGCTTCACCTCCTCCTCGACCTTGGCCACCCTGCTCTATGCAGAACGGCCAGCCTCAAGTTGGTGAAGCACTTCCTCCTGGCTGTTATGCGTTTCATGGAGGAAGTATGACTTGGAGTGGGAACGCCTCTGCAAGTCCTGGAAACAAGAAATCGAGGGTTAAGGCGATCCATACGGGAAAAGCCAAAAATCGTATGTGATCTAAACGGGGACTTACCGCGACACTCTGGTCGAGATCCCCAACGAGCTCGACACCCAGCTTGAGGAAGTGCTGCAGCCACGCCCGAGACTGCTCCATGCCCTCCCAGCACTCGACCTTCACAGGGTCATCCATCTCGATCCTGGGAGTGCTGGAGTCGCCGAGCTCCTGGAGCAAGACACGCTCCTTGCCCCAATGAGAGAAGAGCGTCTTGACCTTGGTTCGTGCCAATGACTCGATCTCCTCTACCACATCGCGTGGGGCACCGTGGTGCTCCACCAACCCGGCCGAGGTGGGGAACTCCGACGCGGCACCGGTGCCTCCTAGCCCAGGGTCGGACGTCGACCTCCTCCTCAACGGGCCAGGAGCCCCCAACACGATGGCGGCTGCTGTCTCCTCAGACCGCTTCTCCTGTGGACCAGAAATCACTAGCTCCTCCAATGGTGCGGCTGACAGTTGCGGTGGCCGGCTCGACGCTGGCTTAGGTGCCTCCTGAGGCAGCGAAGGGGATGAGGCCATCGCTTCCTCCAACGCCACGTCCTGTGGCACCGGCAGGTCCACCATCGACACATCTACCGGTGGGCTCGGTGCCGAGGTCTCCTCCTCAAACTGCGTCAAGGGTTTCAGCACCGCTTCTTGTAGCAGCTCGTCGAGGGTGATCATGGACACCCACTATTTTGGGAGTCCTGAGGTCTCCTCCCCCTCCGAGGGCTTGGGTGGCTGCTGCGCCAATAGGTCCGGCAGTGTCACGTCCCCCGGCAGCGTCTGCTGCTCCTGATGGTGCTAGGGCCGTTCCTCGGTCACCTCCTCCTCCTGCCACTCCTGTGGCTCCTTCTCCTCTTGCTGCATCTGCGGCAGCTCCTGCTTCTGCTGAGCCTCCAACTCACGTAGCCCTATCGGCCACGGCTTTCGCTCCCCCGTCAAAGGGGAAGGGGTGATGGCCTCCTCACCCTTGAGGTCGATGGGGGCTACCTCCATTCCTGGCTCGTGGCCCTTGGGGGCTCCCACCTCGGGCATGGAAGCAGAGACCTTGGCTGGCCTAGGTCAGGGGCTCCCGACGCCGGGGCTTCGCTATCTGGCACCTGGCCAAGCTCGGGGACCACGGACGTCGACATGAGGGAGGCGCTCCCCCTCCTGCATCTTCCTTGGCTCAGAGTCGCCGCCCGTCACGGCCCTCGAGTCGCTCAACCCTACAGCTAGAGCAGAACCTATCAGCCTACCGTGAGCCATAGCCCCGAGGGCTAAGGATAGCCACCTCGCCTCCCACGGTGCCAAGGGCCTCGACATCGCACCTGTGGATGAGGCGCTCATCTTCGTGGCCGCGTCCACCCTAAGCTGCTTAGCCGGCGCAAGGGTTGCCCCCTTGATGCGGTGCTTTGGCCTGGACGGAAAGCATGATAGTAGAGAACTTAATGAACCGCAGACTGGGGAAGCAACGACAAGAGACTTAAATCGACAACACTTACCCAAAGGGGATAGAGGCCTTTTGGGTCCCCCTCGAGCCGCCAGTAGACCTTGAGGCCCCACCCGAGGCCGAGCCCTTCCCAGGGCTGGGGCTACTAGGGGCTGTTGGTGAGGTTGCCATGCCTCCCTCCCCCGACGAGGCCTCCTGGGCACGACCCTGCTCCGCCCGCGCCGATGACCAGGACCAGGTCTCCTGGGTTGAAGTGGGTGGGGTCCCGCCATGAGCACGACCTGAGGAGGATGAACCCCCCGAGTTGAGGGGGTGGTCGACCTTTCCCCTCGCTGGCGCTCCAAGGCTGTAGTCGCCGGCTGAGGGGCGCGCTGCTCCAACGCACCTTCCTGCATCGGAAGACGGTCAGTATGGGAGGGACCAGATAGAAGGGGCTCAAGACATCCCGCCATCCCTTCAACATCATCATCGTCATCATCATCATTCTCATCTCCCTCATCCTCGAAGGGAGACTCCTCCTCGGGGAGCCCGTCGTGCCTCTGCTGCTCACGGTGCTTCTCGCGCTTTTTGAGCTCCCGGAGCTTCTTGTCCTTTTTCTTCTTCTCCTCATCCTTGACCCTCTTTTCGTACTGGGTGTTGAAGCATCTCAATTAATGATTGGGAGCATCCTCCCTCAACAGGGGCCTCGATCTCTGGTAGTTGATTCTCCCCTGCACGAAAACATTCGGTCGCGAGGACAAGAGCAAGGAAAAAAGGGGACGAAACATAAACACGAAAGGCATGGGTCGAGGCACTCACTAGGTCAAGGCCCCCTCCTCCGGCTGCATGAGGAGGCGGTTGACGTCCTCTGCCCTAAACGAACCCGCAACCATCCCCTTCACCCGCGCAATGATCTCCACGATGGATATCCCCTCGCTGGACATCCGGCACTTCTTGAGCACCTTAGGCGCTACCTCGGGGAGCATCTCATCCAACCGCAGTGGGCACTCCATCAGGGGGAGCACCCGTCGACTATGGAAGGCCGAGACCACCACACCCGCCGTCAAGCCCGCCTCTCAAAGGGTCCTCATCGCGGCAATGAGGGGATGAAGTTAACGTTGAAGATCCCCTGTCACACCGTGTGGCCAGTTGAATGAGCCTCCCGGTGTACGACCGGAGGTAGCATCCATCATTGCGGAGGTAGAACCATTGCTCGTCCCACCGGCAATGGTTGGACATCAACCCGGTGGGGATGTACTCACGCGGCACCTCTGACTTGCCTGTCTTCAACACGAAGTTGAGGCAGCCCGCTCTGATGATCCGCCTCATGCCTGACCCCACCGGAGAGGTGAACCACTCCCCCTTGTAGAGATGGAGCCACAGCTCCCAATGTGGCGCCATCCCTAAGTAGCCCTCGCAGATGGCCGCGAAGATGGTGGCGTTGGAGATGGCGTTGGGGGAGAAGTGTTGGAGCTCGATGCCATAGAAGTTCGTCAGCCCCAGTATGAACTCACTTGGAGGCGCTCTGAGCCTGTGTCGGTGGTACTTGAGGAAGCTCACCATGTAGCCCTCTAGCGGGTTTGGCTCCGGGTGGCCCCTCGGCGCCGCAATCCACTCCGGCCGAGTCAGATCGGTGACGGGGCGGAGAAGTCCCTCTCTCACCAGCTCGTTCAACCTCTACCGTGTCACAGTTGATGGGCGCCAGGGTTCCACCGGCTGAAAGATGGGGGCTATGGCAGTGGCAGTGGCACGGATCTGTTCGGTGGACGCGGCGGCGGCGGTGACAGCGTGAATTTCCTCGGCGGACGGGTGACCGGGAAGGTTCCCAATCACAATTTCTTGCTCTAAGTTCCTACCCTCACGCGCAGGAAAGCAGGGACTCGGGAGCACTAGCGGTGGTGAAGGCAGGGTGGCAAAGGTAGGCGCGAACGGCGCTTGTCCCCCTAGGTTTATACCCAGGAAGAGCAACGGGCGGAATCCAACGGCAGAAAAAGGTAACTCCCTGCAATTGATGCGCTTACCTACCCGTTCCCCCTTTATCCTCGGCCGGATACACACGTTGCACCTCAGGCAAAGAGCCATTGCTCGAGCCCACCACGATCTCCACCACTGCACCGTTTAAGCCTCCTCCTCAAAAGACACGTCCAATGGTAAGAAAAATAAACATTGCTCGCCGACGGACTCTTCCAGGAGAAGGTAAATGGGCTCCGGCCCCACAACAAGCCTCGAGGGAGTGAAGGATGGCCCTCGACCAGGGTTCGACAGCCACCCTCGAGCACCCGAGTCAGGGGTGACCAAGGGGGAGCCAACACGAGGCCTCACTCGAGAATGAACTCTCGAGACCCCTTTGGACATATCCAAGGCAAAATGCTACAGACTTTTATGGAATCCCCCCGAAGGGAGGCATCGAGCCACCGAGACCTATCGAATGGAATCAGTATCCATAGGTCCATTGCGTTTTGCTTTAATGAGACCACCTCCAGGCCTCTAGCCGACCTCTATCGAATAAGGATTGGGCTCTCACTTGGATTCTCCCATTACCAGCTCACTGAGAACTTCAAGGCTCGCCCTATCGAGGGTACTCCGATGCTTCTCGCCTCACGTCCGATCAAAAGGACTCGTGAGATGAACGCCGAGGCCGACAGCGCCCCAGCCGTACGAGGCTCGGGAGCCTGACCATGTCCGGCACCCCTCAACAAAAGAGGGTCAAAAATCCCCTGGGGGCTCGATATTCTGATATACCATCGGTAAAGTGCCATGACTCCAGTTCAGGTCCATACCCGACGGGATGAGCACCCCTCGACCAAAGACAAATAAAGCCCCTGAAGGAGTCTCCCAACTCCTCTGAGGCCTCGGGGGCTACCCCGCGGGGATGCTCGCGCGCCCCCCATGGAAAGATCCGAACCATACCTTACTCTTGACTCCTGACCCCCTGCCCGAGTGCCAGCACCCACGCAGGGGCCCGAGGGCTACTATCGGGTACCTGGAAAAGGGGTACCCCAAACCCTCGATTAATCAGACTAATCCCCGAAGTCAGCAATGCAAACCCTCCAATGACATCCCTCACTATCGCTCAAAAGCCCACAGGCTAAGGCATATTGGGCTGCCCCATGAACAAGCGTCGACAGTCCAAAGCCACAGCCTGCTCGACGGGCTACCACGTGGACCGAGACTGTACGCTCGAGGGTACAACTCGGGGACCCCTTGAGGACGGAACTTTGCTCGAGCGAACGAGGCCACCCTCGAGGACAAAACTTCGCCCATGTGAATAGGCAGCTCTCGAGCACAGTATACCCCTTGACTACCTACCCCCCGTATGAATCCAGGCGCATTCAATGCATTTTACCTGCTCCCGCCTAACCGTATGGTCACAGTTATAGAAACAGTTGCGAGTATGGCAGTCGAATCCTGCTTTTGCCGACCATACCCCCAAATCCCGCAAATCGTACCTCACTGTTATGCCATACCAAGCACTATGTCCCGTCCGGTACCTCCTCGAGGCCAGAAAGTCAACACATTCTCCGCATCTCCCAGGATTCGGCCTTATCCGAAGGGCCTCGACCCCCTCGACTCGACCCTCTCGACTCGACCTAAGGCCTCGACTGTCGTCCCTTGGCTCTGTCACGCTGACCCTTGAGTGGGACTTCAACAACTCTGGTCAACACTTCAACAACTCCTGACGCGATGGTTGCAGGACCTCCCATGTCGACGTACACCTCTACAGCGACACCGACATGATCGGCATTGGCGTCATACGTCACTGACCATGTTAGCACTAAAAATATGTACTCCTGTGCCTCTCCTTCTCCTATAACAGGAGGCGGCAGGGCTTAGGACAGGGGATCCAAGATCTGAAAGCATCACACGCTAAGGCTTAGATCATAGAACAACACCGTGAGATAGTGTAGAGAGCTTAGCGCCCGAAACGCTCGAGCTCAAGCCCTCACTTCTCACACCCGCTTGTATTCACCCCTGTACTAGCGCTTTGGTGCAAGACAACATGAACTATACCCCTTGCTGGATGTAGGGCCTTCTTTGCCCGAACCAGGATAAATCGTTGTGTCCTTCTTGCATCACCCACCGGATTAAGGGAGCACGCAATTACAAAATTACTCATTGGTGTTGACCCCCGGGGTTAAAATACCGACAATAGTGTGGCACTTTCCACCACCGAAGCCAAATACATTCGTGTGGGGAATTGTTGTGCACAACTACTTTGGATGAAAGCCACATTGAATGACTTTGGGGTCAAGTTCAAGCAAGTACCTTTGTTTTGTGATAATGAAAGTGCTATCAAGATGACCAATAACCTGGTCCAACACTCAAGAACAAAGCACATTGATGTGAGGCACCACTTCATAAGAGATCATCAACAAAAGGGTGATATAAGCATTGAGAGCATTGGCACCGAAGATCATCTAGCCGATATATTCACCAAGCCACTTGATGAGAAGAGATTTTGCAAGTTGAGGAATGAGTTGAACTTACTTGATTTCTCTAACATGAGTTGATGCACCCCCCACATATTTGACATGCCTCTCCTTCGACTAAAGCAAGGTAAAGTTGTTTGGCATGACATTCATACTTGTCTAGGACTTGTTTTAGGTCATCTAGAGATACATGCATCTTTAGGATCATTCACAAAAATCAAATAAATTTGATGGATGTATGGTACCACTATTGCTTCTATTCTTGATATGATCTAGTGGTAGCATATGACATGTTTGTGAGCTTGCAATCCTAGTGTTGATTCTAGAAAATAAGCTCAAGATGTGTAATTCAACATGGTCAAGATAACCCTTATTTTCATGAGGTGTGAAGAAGCTTGCCCTTGGTTCAAACCAAATTACATATTCTAGGCAAGAGATCTAGAATTGACCATATGTTGATTCTCACCATGGCTTGATTGACTTAATTCTCTCGATTATTTACCCTTCTTGGTGATTGTTGACAAAGGGGGAGAAGTAAGTCACAAGAGCTATGAGGCAATGGTAAGGGATCAATTAAAATTTGAGCAAACAAATAGGGGGAGCAAGCTCATGGACTATTTGTTGCATTTGTATGTGCACTATCATGACGTAATGTTGCATTTCAAGGTTTAAATTCAATATTTATGCTTGAATGTTGTATGCTAGTATAGAACTTGAATGATGAAATTAAATACTAGTGGTTGGTAACTAGACATGGTGTTTATCATGCTTTTCAAGATATTATGTTTGTAATGTTGATCTCACAAGGTATCTTGAGTTTTTTTATCTATGTCTAGCTACAATGGTGCCAAGGATGGTTCATTGTCGCACTTTGATTGGTATCAGGCTTCAAAGGTCCATTCTATAAACCTTAGCATCATTTTGGTAGAAATATCTCTCTCACTATTCTTATCCATACATATGTGATGAATTGAAGCAAACACATGAATGCACATATGTAGGGGGAGCTATTCTACCAAAACCAAAATTGAAATGGTTGTCCAATTTTTGCTTCATGAACAAAATGCATTGGGCAAGCAAATCAATTTCATCAATTGAATTTAATTTTCATATCTTTGGGAAGGTTGTCATCAATTACCAAAAAGGGGGAGGTTGAAAGCTCTTGTTTGGTTTTGAGTAATTGATGACACACCGTGTTGCTAATGATTTCACAAAGTGTATGTATAATGTATTAGCAACACATGATGAGGGAGCTAGGTGGCATGGAGATGGCTACATGATCATGATGATGAACATGGTGTACAAGGTGTCATGATCAAGCTCTGAGGAATTGAGAAGAGCCCATGGAGATCAAGGTAAAGGTATATCTTTATAGAGCTTTCCGGTTTTGCCGGTCAAGACACAATAGAGTGTGTGGTCAGATTTAGGATAGATAACCATACTATAAAGAGGGGAAATCTTTAATCACAATGGTTATCTAGTGCCACTAAGTGTGAGTCTCATGTTGCATATATAATTAGCACTTAGTGACATGGTGAGATTAACCTTGAAAAATTATTTGAGAAAAGCTAACTTAAGTGCCAAATTTATTTTGGAATATATTTATGGAGTTAGCACTTCAAAGTGGAGAAACAAAAAAAGGAAAGAAGTGATATAATTTTAAGTTAGCCATTTGCATGCTTTTGGCCGGACCAAGTATCAAGACCAAGGACGCTCTCACTACATGCAAAGGAACTGCCGGACCAAGTATCAAGACCAGGGGCGACACTCCCTTGTTTGCTTTCACATTGAATGTGTGTCCGTCGGAAATAGACAGTCGTTTGTGAGCTCTGGGGAAATGCTGCTATGTGCGTGCAACTATTTTGGGCATGTGCATGCGTGGGCCTTGGAGAGGAGGTGAGCTTTGCGGAAGCTTCCTGGCTTTGCATGTGCACCTGAACCTCTCGTCCATTTCCAGGATTTGAGAGAAAGGAAGTAGCATGGGGCCTGTGAACAGGAGTGCTGTCGTCCTTTCATTGGTGGCCTTCGTAGTTCCTATCGTTTGGTGATTCCCGTCACCTAGACGGTTGGTGATTTGGTGATTGGTGATGGGATTTGGTGATTGTGTCCACCCCTAATCGAGGATTGATTTTTGAGGGGTTTTTAAGCCTTCCCTATGGGAGATCGCAAATTGGTTACTCTACTGGATTGCTCATAGCTTGGAGGATCCCCATATTGTATTGATAGTGCCACACCCAAGGTCGTGGGGTTGGCTAGGTGAAGCCATTTAGCGGGCACATCTCCAAGTGGGTGTATCGCCACAACGAGGAGTAGCTTGCCAGGAAGCAAGTGAACCTCGGTAAAAAATCATTGTGTCATCTTGATTACCGAGGATTCATTCTTGTGTTTGTGACTGTTATTGATTGGTTCATCACCTCTACATTGACGGTATAACAATCCAATTCCCTCTCTTGCATTTACATTCATTTATATTTATCTTGTGTAGTGCTAGTTGCTAGTTTAGCTCTCTAGTGCTAATTAATTGTAGTTATCTTGATCACTAGGAGTAAGTTGGTAACCTAGGCTTATTGGTGTGATTAGAGATCATAGTCTACTGCTAGAATTGTGTAGGTGGCTTGCATAGCTTAGTTGAGCTAGTGCTAGAAAGAGCTTCGCCATCTTAAGTACCAACTGGTTGTTTTAGTGCTTTGCAAGAAAATTTTATAGGCTATTCACCCCCCTCTAGCCATTAGGACCTTAAAGTTGCCCCAAAATAATGGGTGACTTTACGCACACATGATTTATAATTTAAATAAACTAACCATACTTCGCATTTTTTAGGTACAAACTACCACTTACTATTACGGATGACAACACAAGCATAAATGCGATCACATTCTCTTTTGGTGGCCCAAGTGGTAGTTGAGTACTCAGCAGCACAAGCTTCCCAAAACATGAAAATAGCAGCAGATGAACATGTCACTGCATTGAACAATGCAATTGGAAAGAAAAGCTTTTTCAGTATTAGGATGAATATTGTTTACTCAACAAAGTTCAGTAGCAATTATGTCCTTAAAAAGAGTTTCAAAATTGATAATGACAAATGCAATCCCATTGACATACCTACCAACTCCATTAGGTATGTTCCCTTTTCTCAAACCACTCAATCCTGACAAATTCAATCATTAGTGATAACTAATATACTGTTTCAACTCAATGGATCAGCACTCATACAGAATCCTGAGAGGGCACATCCAAAAGGTACTATGGATTTTCCCATTGATTTCCAAAATGTATACATTATCAAATTGTAATGAAGTAACTAATTTATTCTCATCAAATGCAGCTCCATGACTGCAACAACTAATGAATAACTAAGCTACCACAAAGAACAAACTAGCACACAACACACAGAGAGCATCAACTAATTGCAAACCAAGTGACCCATTCATTACTCAAGATTACCAGGCTACCTTAATAAATCTTAGAGTGCCCTCTTCACTCAACCAATGTGTAATTTCATGCACTGCAAACATCTTCTCCAGATATTTGATTATTGCATTCTGTAATAATAATTACTAAAGCACATATCTAACAACTCCAATCACCTAAAGAATTTGTGCATCAAATTCCCGAAGCAACGCACAGGGAATTCAACTAGTTACACTTGGCAATCATGGCAAGAAAAGGTTACACCTAAACATAGTGAATATTACAAAGGAAGATGAAGAATATAGCAATCACTTCCGTGTAATAGTTGTGTTCTACCTATCCTATACTCGGGAGGAGGACTACAAAGGACTCAACAGGACTGTCACTCCCGCAAAGGACTCAACAGGACTGTCACTCCTGCGATCTACCTCACGGTCCAAAATATAGGGTGTAATCATAGGAAAATACGATATACGCACCACGCCTACACAATATTTACCATTCACCCATGATATCAATGAGCAAGCGCTATAAGATCCTATGAATAAACATAATTCTAAATCAACTATGCCGAGCATATAATCAAAGTAGACTAATAACATTATAATTGAGAATATAAGAAAATAGAGCAAAGCCATATCCAATATAATAAAATAGAGCAAAGTCATATTCAATATAATAGAATAGAGCAAAGTCATATTCATAGAATGATGAACAATATGAAATAAACAAGAATGAATATAAAAGTAGGAGAGAATTACCAAGAACTCTCCTGACAGATCCAGAAACCAAGCAAGCTTAACTCCTTCTAGTTTCTAATCCTATATAGCTATGCCATGACTATGGATATCTAATTGAGATGGTGGCTCTAAGGCTTCTCCCCTTGATGAATGGACTAGCTAATGAATTTGGGAATGAACTCGAATGAATTAGAGTTTCTCCCAGGGCCAGGGGCCTTGTTTATATAGCCGCCTCAAATGCACCACAGCCCTCAGATCAAACCGACCTTGATGCACGGTGAATATTGATCCTCAAAGGCGGTTAGGGCAGGATCCGCGAGGTTGGACCTGATTGGTCCACCTCATAGAGTGGGCGCCCTGCTGGCTAGGGCGGGCGCCCTACCCACGTGGCTAGCCAGCCTCCGATCTGGTCTGGTGTCTTCTGGTGTCCTCTAGAGTATTCTTGTGCGTGGGTAGATTCTCTCTATGTAAATCTTACATGTGGGCCTTCTTTAGTTGTTTTTTGATAACCCCCTGTAGAAATAAATATTCACCAAAACTCATGGAATTCTGTTAGTATAACTCGTATAGCTAGATGATATTTATATTTAGGTTCTTTCTCATGCTATGTTGATGGTTAAAAAGAGCACTTATCTACCATCAACATTGGCCCAACTTGGTATATTTTTATACTTATCACTACAAAACAAGAGAAGCACCAAATACGTGGAATTGGTTAGTCATAGTTCCTATATCTAAATTTTGGTATTCATTTTATTAGAAAGTTGGTGGTAAAAAGTATACAATAAGGACCGCCAACATGCACCAACGGGCATCATCCATGGGTGCAGCATCTTCATTAACAACATGGATAGCTAGTTCATCTACATCAACTACGCCATGCCACGGTCATCAACAATAAACACGCCCACAACCTCTCCACCTAGTAGTGACAGGCGCTTCACGTTGCCAAGGTGTACACAGTACCACCCTTCGTGGCAAGCAGTCGAACAACAAGCGCTTGTTGATATTTGTTGCGTACATGAAAGATAAGAGAAGTAATCCGCAAGCGCACGGATATCAGTCAGCACTTCACCCAGGAGATAATTCTAGAGTATCGTATTTGTTTATCTGCAAAGAGAAAATGTACGATGACTAACCCAATCTGTGCTACTACCCCTGAGCTACAAGGAAGGTTACGTGATATAAGCGATATAGAGAAGACTACTTATAGCACCTTGGTTCTAACCTGTGGCAAGCTATGTGACTACTGCTCTATTAGGGACGTACCAAAGGAAAAAAGACACTACAGAGGATGCTTAACCTTGGGCTTTTAATCCTACCAGTCCTTCTAATGGGAGGAGGCTCCAAAGGTAACAATGGGACTGCCACTTCCCACACTACTACCACCGATTCGGCTTGACAGGGGATATCTATGAGTACCCAAGTCTAAGCACCACGCTTACACTATGGATGTTCTACCCTACCCTCTACATGAAGAGAATAAAGTAAACTCATAAACCAAAGAACAATAATAACAAGAACTTACTAGTATTTAGAAGTTGAATTACTAAAGAATCTCAGAAACAAGCTCCGGGTTAGGGAGACTTGATCCTGCAGGTACAAGCTAGAGAGGATACACTAACAGGCCGATCTTCTGTTGACGGTAGTTAACGTCAATTATTAAGAATAAACATACTTATATAATTGCATCAAAATGATCATAGCCTATGAACTTAGGGGTTTGAACTAACGAATTCCATAAGTTTTGGTGAACCTTTGTTTTACATGTGTTAAATAGGAAAAGGGCCTAAAGCATCAAATAAAAGTATCCCAAAAAATGAAATAGAATGAATCGTTGCATAGAGCTCGTCGAGACGATTAAAACGGACATATGGTTTGCAATATTTTGAGTTCTGGATGAAGAAATATGAATTTCTCATGAACACATACAAAAGAAGACTCCAAAAGGTTCGGGAAGACACGCGGCCAAGGCGGAGCTCCAGAACTTTCTGGAACAGAGCGGGCGCCCTAGGCATCATGGTAGGCACCCTTTGGGACCCACAAGTCAGCCTCTGCTTTGAGATATGGCCTCCCACCGCCTTTGAGATCTAGTGTAAGCCGTGCATTAAGGTCAGTTTGATCCGATGGCCGTGGTGCATCCTAGGGGCTATATAAGCAAGGCCCCTGGCCCTGGGTTGAAACCCTAATTCATTGTTCATTATTTATTTGATTGAGAGGTGTCTCTTGAGAGGATAACCTCTCTCTCTACCCTAGAGGATTAAGTCTAGACTCTTCAATGTAGTCAACAAGTTGCTAGGGAGAGAGGGATTGAGATGGGTTTGTTGGGGAAGAACTTTGACATACAAACTTCCATCTCAAACTTTGGAGTTGACAACAAACATTTCATTATAGATATTTGAAATAATACAATGTTCAACAAAGATTATCTAGACACTTCGTCATGACTGCTCTGGACCTCACATATGTGCTTTTTCATGTTTTAGGTTATCTGGCGAAGATGGTTTCACTCAACTCCAGATACCCAGCAAAGCTGATGTGGTAGCTTCGCACAAAAGGGTCCGTAAGGCTGTCTACGAAGATGAAATCATGATCAGGCCTAAATTTGCTTGAGGAGACAAAAGAATAAGGGTGAAGTGTGTTTCATCACTTCGCCTATGTGTTTTTTCTAGCTAAATGTATAAGGGGTATCTTGATCAATTTTGTAAGTTTTCTTTGTGTAGCGAAGCCAGGGGGTCTATAAATACCCCCTGGGGTGTTTACTTTTGGGACAGAATGGAATACAATTGCAACCTGCATATTGTTTCTACCTCATTTGTATGTGTATGATTCAATCACCCAACAGGGCTCTTGCTTGAGGTTCCGGATCTAGTCTTGGAGGGTGGGTAAAGCCTTGTATCTTCACTTCAACATTCTATAAGACTTATACTTATTCTCTTATTTGCATCGCTATGCCTAGTTTGAATATATCTTGCTAGTTGTGTTTATCATTGCTTTTGTGTGCTAGTTCATAGAGCGCTTAGTCTTCTAGTTTGTCAACTAGGCTAACTAGTCGAGCCTCATGTAAGCGTGGTGCTTATACAATGTGGTGACAGCCTATGAGTACACCCTATTCCCTGTTGTATGGTAGTTACGAGAGGTGATAGCCCCGTCCATATCGCATCGAGCAAGCTCTTAAATTATAGGACCGTAATCACGTTAGTAGAGGTATCTTTTATGGTACTCTCTCCTGTCTAGTGGCGTCCCAAAGTGCACAAGAGTATGGTAAGTCTTAGCATAGTTGGGTATACCTTTACCATGTGATAAGAATATCGTAGGAATCTACCTCCCTGTTGACCTCTCAAGTTAACTAGTTGCATATCTTTAGTGGCCTATCCCCTATGTCCATAAATCTGATCATATATCATTTACCCCTGCTTTAGTCTAGTTGGTTTACTGAGTTAGTAGATACATGATGGTGAGTTATCAGATTCTTTAACCCATGCTTCCTTGTGGTAAAATACAAATAATGATATCTGGATACTCCCAGTAAAATTCTACAATGGTATATTCTATGCGCTTGCGGAATCGTTCATATTTCAGTTGCACTTAATTAATACCAACAAGCATTTTTGGCGCCGTTGTCGGGGAAGCATTTGGCATAAAGATTTTGATAATGATCTTGATGTCTGCTAATTTAGTGTATCACTAGCTTTAGTAGGATTACCCTTTGTTCTATTGAGTTATGGAAAGATAGGATAAAAGAATTCATTTTGACCTTCTGGCAAGTTTCCACAAGAAAAGAAATGAAATATTGAAGAACCCAGGGTGCCCCAACATTCAACATTCAACATTTATCGATGTTGGAACCCTACAATCTCACAGGTTTGTGTATACATATATATTATTCTAACCATGATTAGCTTGGAAAAGGTCATCGTCATGATAATTCAACTCACATCTCAAGTGATGAACATTGAACCTGCACTACTCACAACCATCTTGTGAGTCATGGTAAGTATGATCAAGAAAGGTGAGATAGTCTTGCTCATGGATTTTAAATTTATGATTAGTTATCTTTTAAATTCTTGCATCACATTGGATGTTTTGCTTTCAATAATCCATGTGCTCCATTTAGTTTAGGTTTTATCATCAGTCCACTGCATGTTTACTTTAAATTATCCATGCATCCTCTCCACTTTGTTTAGTTTATGTTTCCTCAAATCCATAACATGTTTAGTTAGTTGCATTCATGTCGCCTACATCTCAAATTAAAAAAACTCAGCATGATCATGCTCTTTCATCTCTAATAAATGAGTGAATCTCTATAGTGCTTTTCATGCTACCTTGTTTGCGTATGCTTTGGTTTGGATGTGCTACATATGAGTAATTCTAAAGGTTTTTAATGCAAGAGTGGTGCTTAGGTTGAGTAGTCTTCCTTAATTTAATTAGACATGGAGTCTAGTTTGGTTATTGAACTAAAAATTGCTAGTGTAGACAATGGTTATTTTGTTGGACTAACCCCTGTAGGAAAACTCTCAATTCAACTTAGGTAAATCAAGAGCGATGAACTCACATCAGAGAGGAAGAAAACCATATGATGAACTTCAACAACTTTGCGCAAAAGACACAGCTCCCATCCATCATCCATGGAAGAACTGTAAGTATCGAAGATTACTCACTTTGTCTTTTGTTGCAAGTTACCTTTGCCTTGAAACATGTTAGAGTGCCACAAAATAAAAATGTTGCAAAACATGATAATAGAATCCATCTTAAAATGTTCCTAAAACCATCCATTTTTTAGCATAGATGAAACTCAAATAAGTTGTGGACAACAACTTGTTTTTCAAAATTGTTGCAATCCTTCAGGTATGTGTCCACTAACATTTTGTAGGAAAGAATCTACGCTATGCATATTCATGGTTTGGCATCAACTTGCTAAATGACCACTTCAGTAATGGAATAAAGGAGACGAGTGCCCTATACAAGAATTACATCAATAGCACTCACCCAAAGGAAGTGGATGAACAATGTGACTGACCATGAGAAAAGTGAAGACATCATAGCATTGAGTCTTCCCAAAACTCAAGCTAGGATGCTAATGAGAAGCAGGGTGAACCTCACCTCATTTTTTGCCAATCAGAGACCTGCTTTCATTGTCCTTGAAGACACCATCTTGCAATGTCGGTAGCAAGCACAAGGATGACAAGATGTCATTACAGCATGATATGCATCCTTGTGGCAACAAATCATCAACCAACAGGTTGACTACTCTCCAAAACCTGAAAGACTACGAACAACCATGATCACAAGATGATGTCCTTAGGCTATTGGAGATGAAGCTTTCATGCAAGCATCAATGAGGTTCCTTCCTTGATCATCAAGATGGTTGGCATATCATCAACAAAACAACTCTTTGCCATGTCACTAGAAGACAAAGACCACCAAAGAGGAACTCAAGTCTGCATCTCCAATGAACATCAATTCATCAACCAAGACCCAACAAAAATGAAGAATGGTTGATGAAAGAAGAGAATGAAATTTTCTGCATTATCATCTCCTGGATTGGATAGTCTCAAAAAAAGAAAAATGCAAGGGAGAGTCGTACTCAATGGACCTAAAAATTATGAGTACTCGCTGACAGGTAATTTGGTATTTATTTCATATTTATTATACTATTCTTATCTTTAGATCATACAAATATATATATGGGCACATGAAGATCCAACTATAAAGAAAAGAAAAAATGTGAGCACATGAAGTGTCATGCCCGAAAATTTGCATTGTTTCCAAATAGTCAAATTGATTTATATATGCAATTGGTGATGTATTCAAATATAGGAAATAATACTTTTTGGAAACTCATCATAGGGGTAGCAACATTGTTGTGCATTCATGCTGGTGCATTGTTTATTTTGTGACATGTGGTTTTGACCAGATTTGAAAAATGGATTCAAAAAGGTTTGAAAACATATTTGAAAAGAGATTTGAATAAAAGAAAAGCATTTCTTTTTACCTCCTCTCCCTTTCTCTCCTTTTGGCCCTAGCGGCCCAAGCAATCCGACGGCCCGCTGCTCACCCTCCCACATTCCTTGGCCTGCAGGCCGGTTTCCCAGCGCGGTGGCTCACTCTCCTCTTCTCCTTGGTCTGGCCCAACAAGCCAACAGCAACGCCCGCGCGCGTGCATTACTTTCCTCTTGGGCCAACAGGCCAGAAGCCCAGCAACGACGGCCCATGACAGCAGCGCTCGCTCGCTTCTTCTCTCCCTCCATTTGGCTGACAGGTAGGACCCACCAGGTCATCCCCTTCCTCGCGCGTGTGTCCGAGCGAGACTCCACCGACGAGTTCAGCCCAACCTCGAGTTCTCCCGCTTGGGCGTGCTTCCCAAGCAATCACCCGGGTATATATAGCGAGCTCGAGCGCCGCCTCGACCCCACCAAAAACCCTAGCGCTAGTGCCGCCACGCTTGACCGCCAGTCGCTGCCACAACCCTAACCGTCCGCCGTCGCTCGCCATTAGCTCACACCCATCTGCCCCAAGCTTCATCTTTTATGCTAGTCAGGTTGCCTCGAGCCCTTCTTTCGATTGGTACCAATTTCAAGTAGTGTAGTGGCTCATAGCACTCGGTCTGTGTACGCCGGCGAGCTCGTCGCCATCGTCGTTGGTCACTAGCCTACTCCAACCTACTCGGGTTCCCATCTTCCCCATCAGTGAGACCACCTCAAGCTCCGCTGTTGTTTGGTCTAGGTTCGGTGTCATTTCATGGTCTCTAGGACCGGTTTCCATGAACGCCGACGAGCTTACCTCGCCGTCGGCCATGTCTGCCACCAGGGCTGCATTCTTCCCCGGTGAGCACTCCTCTCTCTGCCTACTATCTCTAATCTGAGCCGTCAAACACAGATCGAACGACCCATAGTGGCTGATACCCCTTCATGTAGAAACTTTGTAGAAAACCCCCTGGCCTTTTATCTATTTAGTTAAGAGAACTTTTCGCTTTCCACCGAGTACGTTTAGTTCTATTGAAAATGTATTTTCCCTTTAACAGATTCAAAATACGTTTCATTCTCTAGAAAGCGTATTTTCCTTTTAACAGATCCCAAAATATGTTTCCGTTTTCAGTTTTAAAATATGTTTTCCTTTATTTATAGTTTTGCCACTATTTTCAAACGCTCATAACTTTCATGTTTTAACTCCATTTTTAGCAATCTTGTACTTTTTGGAATCATCTCGATGAGTAGAACAGATCTATGCTATTGTTGCTACTGTTATGATGTTTTGGTGTACTATTCCCATAATAGCTCTTTGTTTGCTTTGTGTATGTGTGCTCGGTTAGTTTGCTTGGTGTTGCTTGTTAATGTTAATCGAGTTCAGATGGTAAGGGATTCATTGAGGATCAAGGACATTTTGAAGATCAGCAGGATCAGCAGGGATATTTTGAGAACCAAGGCAAGTATAGTTTGAGTTTTACTTTCTATAATCATGATCTAATATGCTTTATTAATGAATATGTGATATAAATATAAAAGATGAATGTTATCCTTTGGCAAAAGCTAGGATTTATAGTACAACTATGAGGGCTACGTGGCTCTGGTTTGAGCTCAGTATGAGGACCTTTGCTAGTTAGTTAGAGGTTGCCGAGTTGGGTATAGGATAACCTCTATCCTTATGAGTATAGCTGGGAAGGAATGTGCCATATTAGAAGGCAGGTTCCTACATCTGATGATATGGCCATCCTAATTAGTTACACAGACCTTTGAAAGGCTTCATAGTGAACCCTGCCGGCTTTCCTTGGTAGTGAGCTAAGAGGTCGACGGGCCTCGGGCGAAAGGGTAAATCACTGCTCATAGTGAAAGTGTACACCTTTGATCAGAGTTTAAATCAATATGTTGTCCATGCCCACGGTTACGGGTGGCTTGGAAAACTGAGGGAATCTGTTATGTTTATTTTATGGTTTATGTACAATTCATTCATTTAGCTGTTATCTTGTGATCATGTGGTTATGGGGATCAAACTACCTTGTTGATGCTAATTGCCAAACTTGTTATATAACTAAATGCTAAACACGGTTAACCATGTCAGCTATTTATGCCTCATGAACCCTTGGTTATACTTGTTGAGTACGGTTGTGTACTTGCACTTGCTTTACTTTTAATTTTGGAAAATCCCAGATGGGTAACAGATCAAGCCTGGAATGAGGATTACCGTAATGAGTATTAGACTTGATGTTCACTATCGACTTCGTCCCTGTGGTTAAAGCTTCCACGAGTGTGCTAGTTATATTATATTTATCAGACTTTCATATATGAGACAGTGTAATGAATATCTATCCACTATGTAATAAACATTGAGATGGTATTATTTATCGATTTGTCGACTTATGTGTGTGACTTCCGGGGGCGCACATAAGGCTTTTGTATATCCTATTTTGAGGTTAAAATTAGGGTGTCACAAGTTGGTATTAGCTCCATGTTGACTATAGGATGCAAGCCTAGTTAATAATGGTGTGTCAAGCTTATTTTGCTAATAAACTATTTTTCTAGGTCCTTGATCATTGATTTGCTATTTCTTATCATTGTCTTATTGTCTCATCCTTGATAGCTTCCTTTGAGCTAATACTTCTTTAATCTTCTTGATTTATAGTTTTTGTTGATTTACTAAATATTTTTGATCTCATCTTGTTTAAATTCATGTTGGCCTTCTCATCATCCATGATCCACTCCTTAGGATATCCACCATTGTTACAAATGCGCTTGTAATGTCGTGTGGTGTGAACCTTGGTGTGTTAGTTGAGATGTTTTTATGCTTTTGAGTGATTTGGATCTTTGTAATGAGCGATGGGGCTTGTGTACATGTTCACAATGTTCCCTAGTTAAACATATTAGAGTTTTGGGGTGTTTAATAAGGAGTAGTTTGTTCAATCTCGAATCTGTCCTGTGCTAAAATTCTGGAGCAGCCAACAATATTTCTATTATATCTTGAGTTTGGCTACTGCAAATCTAGTGGAATTTTGATAAAATAACTAGACTTTGGTACCTTTCCAACCCCACAAGAATCACCTTTAGATCTGTACCGAGTTGCGAGTTATAAACTTTCAAAGTCAGTGTTTTTGCACAGTATCGGTGTCTAAAATAGTTTCTATTGTGTGTTGATTTCGACCACCTTAACTGCTGAATCTGGGAATTTGATCTGAAGGGGAGCTGTAGAGGATTTTATAAGCTTCCCAGCTATGTATAGAACATTTCTTTTTGATACCTAGATCTTGAGATATGACTAATTTTTTGTACTGCACAAATTGAAGATTGTCTAGAAATTTTTAGATTTGCAATCCTTATTTTTATATAAGTGATTTGTATCCTGAATCTCTCTAAGGTTTGATTTTTGTGTTGGATTATAGATGGCTGCTCGTGGAGGTAGAGGCAGAGGCAGGGGCAGAGGCCATGGACCCATAACTCCAGAGGACTTGATGGACCAACAGTTCTAGATGATGCAAGCTATGACACAGTTCGTGCAAACAATGCAAACTGGAGGTCTACCACATGCACAACCACCGAGGGACAAATGCAGGGAGTTCATGCATGGTTGCCCTCTAGTGTTTTCTCATGCTATTGATCCTATGGAGGCTGATGATTGGCTTCGTGCGGTGGAGAAGCAACTGGACCTTGCATAGTGCAACAACCAAGAGAAGGTGTTGTATGCTTCTGTGCAACTTCAGGGGGCTGCTCAGGTATGGTGGGAGATGTATCAAGCTGCTCATCCTGTCAATGCTCCCGCTCTCACATAGGAGAAGTTCAAAGAAGATTTCATAGCTCGCCACATCCCTGAAGGTTTAAAAGAGCAGAAGGCAGAAGAATTCAGGAATCTCACGATGGGCAATATGTCTATGAGTGAGTACGACGCTCAATTTGAAAATCTAGCATGGTATGCTCCTAATGAGGTCCGCACAGATGCTGATAAACATCGTCACTTCCTTAATGGGATCTACTATGACCTCAGGCTGCAATTGAAGGGAAACAAATATGATTCCTTTGAAGAGTTGGTGAATAGTGCCATTGTACTGGACAATGAGCGTCTAGCACAGGACAAGAAGAGGAAGTGGAATAGTGGATAGTGCTCTAGAAGTAACTCTCATTTTCGTTCCAACTCTCAACATGGTTTCCAGCAGAGGTACCAGGGGCCAGTCAGCCAGGGGAACCAAAATCAGTACTACCGGCGTCAGAATTGGAATCAACATCAGAGTGGAAGCCAGTATCAAAGTGGCAATCAGCGCTCGTCGCAGCAATTTGGGAATCAAACTCCACATCTCACCCCACCCAACAACATTCCTGTGAAGAGTGGGTCTCCTAGTACTCCTCAGTTGTGCTATTGTTGTGGTGAACCAGGGCATTATGCTAATCATTGTCCCAAAAGGCAAAATCAGCAGACCCCTCAGAGGCAGAGCAGCAACCACAAGCCAAGTGGTAATCATGGGAGAGTTAACCATGTGTCTACTAAGACTATGTAGGAGGGTCCTGAAGTTATGTTGGGTACATTTGAACTCAACTCCATCTCTGCTACAGTTCTTTTTGATCTGGAGGCATTATCTGATTGGGCACAAGACTGATATCTTCACTGACCACAAGAGCTTGAAGTACATCTTTACCAAGTCTGACTTGAACCTGAGACAACATCATTGGTTGGAATTATTAAATGATTATGATTTTGATATGTATTACCATCCTAGGAAAGCAAACATCATTTCTGATGCACTTAATAGAAAAAGGTATGCTAATGCACTTCAGATGACACCTAAATCTGATCAGTTGTGTGCAGAGTTTGCACACTTGAACCTTGCCATTGTTGCTAGTGCCATGGAGATAGAGGTGACACCTACCCTAGAGGAAGAAATTCGCAGGGGTCAGTTAGAAGATAAGGATATATGGTATATAGCAAAGAAGCTGTTGGAAGGAAAGGCACCCAGTTTCCGCATTGATGAGGAGGGTACTTTATGGTATGGCAATAGGATCTGTGTGCCTGAGATGAAAGCCATTCGTCAGGCAATTTGCGAGAGGCACATGAGTTAGCTTACTCTATTCATCTCGGGAGTACAAAGATGTATCTGGATCTGAAGGAAAAGTATTGGTGGATTGGTATAAAGAAGGATGTGGCCAAGTATGTGTCTATGTGTCATACATGTCAGCGTGTGAAAGCCGAACACCAGAGACCAGCTGGATTGCTACAACCAATGAAGATACCTGAACGGAAGTTGGCATGGATTTTATAGTGGGTCTACCTCGTACTCAGAAGGGTTATGATTCAATCTGGGTAATCGTAGATTGGTTGACTAAGGTTGCTCACTTCTTGCCAGTCAAGACCACTGATTCAGGGACCAGATTAGCAGAGTTGTACATGGAGAGGATAGTATGTTTGCATGGGGTTCCTAAGAAGATTGTCTCTGACAGAGGTAGTTAATTCACATCAAAGTTTTGGTAGAAGGTACATGATTCTTTGGGAACCAGGTTGAATTTTAGTACCGCTTACCACCCTCAGACAGATGGGCAGACTGAAAAGATCAACCAAATTTTAGAGGATATGTTGAGGGCCTGTGCATTGCAATATGGTACTAGTTGGGATAAGAGTTTGCCCTATGCAGAATTCTCTTACAATAACAGCTATCAATGGAGTATCAAGATGGCACCGTTTGAGGCTTTGTATGCGCATAAGTGTAGAACACCCTTGTTCTAGAATCATACTGGGGCCAGATGTGCTTAGAGATGCTGAGGAGCAAGTGAGAGTGATTAGGGAGAATCTTAGAGTGGCTCAATCTCACCAAAAGAGCTATGCAGACACTCAGAGAAGGGAATTGGCCTTCAATGTAGGAGATTATGTCTATTTGAAACTGTCCCCAATGAGAAGTGTGAAAAGATTCAATATGATGGGGAAGCTAGCACTGAGGTATGTGGGTCCTTTCAAAATCCTAGAGAGGCATGGTGAAGTGGCTTATCAGTTGGAATTGCCTAAGAGTTTGTCTGGTGTGCACGATGTGTTCCACGTGTCTCAACTTAAGAAGTGTTTGTGTGTACCTGAGAAGGAGCATTTACATCTAGATGAACTCACTATGAAAGAGGATCTCACTTATGAAGAGTTTTTGGTAAGGATCTTGGATACATCAGAGAAGGTAACTAGAAGTAGGGTTATCAGGATGTGTAAAGTGCAATGGAATCGGTGTTCAGAGGCTAAGGCAACTTGGGAAAGAGAGGATGCTTTGAGGGCAGCGTATCCACAGTTGTTTGAGTAAGCTCAGCCTAATCTCGAGGACAAGATTCTTTTAAGGGGGTAGGGTTGTCTTGCCCGAAAATTTTCATTGTTTCCAAATAGTCAAATTGAATGCAATTGGTCATGCATTCAAATATAGGAAATAATACTTTTTGGAAACTCATCATAGGGGTAGCAACATTGTTGTGCATTCATGCTGGTGCATTGTTTATTTTGTGATGTGTGGTTTTGACCAGATTTGAAAATGGATTCAAAAGAGTTTGAAAGCCTATTTGAAAAGAGGTTTGAATAAAAGAAAAGAATTTCTTTTTACCTCCTCTCCCTTTCTCTCCTTTCGACCCGAGCGGCCCAAGCCGGCCGACGGCCCGGTGCTCACCCTCCCTCCTTCCTTGGCCTGCAGGCCAGTTTCCTAGTGCAGTGACCTGCTCTCCTCTTCTCCTTCGTCTGGCCAAGCAAGCCAACAGCAATGCCCGCACGCGCGCATTACTTTCCTCTTGGGCCAATAGGTCAGAAGCCCAGCAACGGCGGCCCGCGACAGCAGCGCTCACTCGCTTCTTCTCTCCCTCCATTTGGCTGACTGGTGGGACCAATAGGGTCGTCCCCTTCCTTGTGCGTGTGTCCGAGCAGGACTCCATCGACGAGTTCGGCCCAACCTTGAGTTCTCCCGCTTGGGCGTGCTCCCCAAGCAATCACCCGGGTATATACAGCGAGCCAGAGCACCACCTCGACCCCACCAAAAACCCTAGCGCCAGAGCCACCACGCCTGAGCTTTAGCCGTCGTCGCAACCCTAGCCATCCGCTGTCGCCCACCATTAGCTCGCTCCCATCTGCCCCGTGCTTCATCTTCTACACTAGTTAGGTTTCCTGTAGCCCTTCTTTCGATTGGTACCAATTTCAAGTTGTGTAGTGGCTCGTAGCACTCGGTCTGTGTACGCCGGCGAGCTCGTCGCCGCCGTCGTCAGTCGCTAGCCGACTCCAACCAGCTCGGGTTCCCATCTTCCCCATTAGTGAGACCACCTCGAGCTTCGCTGTCATTTGGTCTAGGTTCGGTGTCGTTTGGTGGTCTCTAGGACCGGTTTCCATGAACGCCGACGAGCTTATCTCGCCGCCGGCCATGTCTGCCGCCAGGACTGCCTTCTTCCCCGGCGAGCACTCCTCTCTCCCTCCTATCTCTAATCTGAGCCGTCAAACACAGATCGAACGGCCCACAGTGGCTGATACCCCTTCGTATGGCAAGTTTGTAGAAAACACCCTGGCCTTTTATCTATTTAGTTAAGAGCCCTTTGCGCTTTCCACTGAGTATGTTTAGTTCTCTTGAAAACGTCTTTTCCCTTTAACAGATTCAAAATACATTTCATTCTCTAGAAAGCGTATTTCCTTTTAACAGATCCCAGAATATGTTTCCTTCATTGGAAAATGTATTTTTCCTTTTTTAGTTTCAAAGTATGTTTTCCTTTATTTACAGTTTTGCCACTATTTTCGAACGCTCATAACTTTCATGTTTTAACTCCGTTTTAAGCAAACTTATACTTTTTAAAATCATCTTGACGAGTAGAATAGATCTATGCTATTGTTGCTACTGTTATAATGTTTTGGTGTACTATTCTCCTAATAGCTCTTTGTTTGCTTTGTGTATGTGTGCTCGGTTGGTTTGCTTGGTGCTGCTTGTTAATGTTAATCGAGTTCAGACGGTGAGGGATTCATTGAGGATCAAGGACATTTTGAAGATCAGCAGGATCAGCAGGGATATTTTGAGAACCAAGGCAAGTATAGTTTGGGTTTTACTTTCTATAATCATGATGTAGTATGCTTGATTAATGAATATGTGATGTAAACATAAAAGATGAATGATTTCTTTTGGCAAAAGCTAGGATTTACAGTACAACTATGAGGGCTACATGGCTCTGGTTTTAGCTCAGTATGAGGACCTTTTCTAGTTAGTTAGAGGTTGTCAAGTTGGGTATAGGGCAGCCTCTGTCCTTATGAGTATAGCCGGGAAGGAATGTGCCATATTGGAAGGGGGTTCCTACATTTGATGATCTGACAGTCCTAATTAATTAGACGAACCTTTGAAAGGCTTCATAGTGAACCCTGTTGCTTTCCTTGGTAGTTAGCTAAGAGGTCAACGGGCCTTAGGCGAAAGGGTAAATCATGGCTCACAGTGAAAGTGTAAGCCTCTGATCAGAGTTTAAATCAATATATTGTTTGTGCCCATGGTTACGGGTGGCCTAGAAAACTGAGGGAATCTATTATGTTTATTTTATGGTTTATGTACAATTCATTCATTCAGCTGTTATCTTGTGATCATGTGGTTATGGGGATGAAACTATTCCCCTTGATTATACTTGCTGAGTATGGTTGTGTACTTACGCTTGCTTTACTTTCAATTTTGGAAAATCCCAGATGGGTAATAGATCAAGGCTAGAATGAGGATTACCGTAATGAGTATTAGGCTTGATGTTCACCAGTCAACTTCGTCCCTATGGTTGAAGCTTCCGCGAGTGTGCTGGTTATATTATATTTATTAGACTTTTATATATGAGATAGTGTAATGAATATCTATCCGCTATGTAATAAACATTGAGATGGTATTATTTATCAATTTTTTGACTTATGTATGTGACTTCCGGGGGCGCACATAAGGCTTTTATATATTCTATTTTGTCCTTAAAATTGGGGTGTGACATGAAGGCTCATGTTTTGATTAAAAAAAGTTCCTAGGAAAAGTTCCCTTCCGGTATTCTTGATCACTAACCTTTGCAGGTGAAGATTTAAGAACAAAGGATGAACATAGTATCTAAGGACATGTGGTGAGCGATAGCAAGCCTCAAGCTTGGGGGCAGAAGGCCACTAACTCCTCTTAAGATGATCAAATAATGCTCTTCCTCCTCCCAAGCTCCCGTCACTCTAGAACTCTAGGAAGAAACAATGAGTAGAGCAAAAGGTCAGTAAATAATGAAAGAAAGGAGGAAGAAGGTGTAGATCTAGAAGACAAGATGCTCATGAACAAGTGTCAAGGAGAGAGGCAAACTCCAAGAAGGAAAGGACCACTAAAAGCAGCTACTCTTCATCACAGGGTGCTCCAGTGACAAAAGTAACATCTTAAGGTAAGTGGCCATTATTTAAAAAGCCTTACCTTAACTCTAGTATACACCTAAAGAAAGTAATAAACATTTTTGAGTTACAACTTGCTTGATTCAATCTATCTAATCATGTTTTATTTCTTAAGCTTGTTCATAGCATCACTCTCTTGATTTCATAGTCATAATTAAGTGAGCTAAATGTTGCATCTTTGGGAGATGGTTGTCTTAACCATGAAAATGTTTGATACATAGTGTAACATTGACAATCCTTCCATAGCTTAAGCAATTCCACTCTTGTTGCTAAAAGTGTTTAAATGCTACATTTATGCTCCTCCTTTTGATCATGTCACCCATGTTATGAGACTACATAATACACATCAATCTCATCATGTTTAGTGTGCCTAAAGTTAGAGAAGAATAAATAAGGTTATGGTCCTATTGGTGTTTTTTCACTAACAGGACCCATGCACTTGATCTCTACTTTGTCTTTGCAAGCAGGACACACTATAATCAAAATGTAGGGGAGTTAATCTCCTAAATTCTAGATGAAAGTTCTGAATATGTTGCACACACGCTGAGCAAGATGCCTCTAGCTCCACAATTAATACTTAACTCCACCTGTTGGATGAGCAAAGAACTTGGGTGACACCATTTCAAAATCACTATCTCAAGAGGTGTAGTTATCAAAGTCTCCACCTTCGGGATCAGACAACGCGCTGAGGAGCGGACATGACAAGAAGCCCTGTTCAGAGGACTTAAATCACCGAACCCTCGCTAAGCGGTAAGCTTGGTAAGTTATCAATAATTTCCTTTTCAACATTGCATTAAAAAATTCTATCCAGCATATTTACTTTCCCTTAAAATGCATAGTTAGTTGCATGTTTACTTCATTGATGCTGTCATAGAAAAGAAAATACAAATGTCATGCATTGCATTCATAAGAAAAAATGCTAAGCCCCATGCAAATAAATTCATGGCATGACACCCATGAGTATATTTGCTGTGGTGGCATAAAAATAAAAAAAATATGCATTCATCATGTTTACAGTTCCTTGCATAGTATAAATATAAAATACAAAAAATATATGTTAAAAGAAAGATCTGCTAAATAAGGAAATATATATGGAGGTTCGGTATGCTCAAGGCTTAGAGATTTATGACTAACACTTAATCAGTTCCACAAGCTTTGTTGTCTATTTGAGCTTCACAAAATTTGAAGGATCAAAGGAAGCTAGGAGACGGAGGATGATTTGTCCTCTGTCGTAGTGTTGTCTCAACAGTCATCATCATGAATACACCTCCACTGTCTATATGCTGCATCAGTAAAGACTACATCAACAACTAGCTTGGGGGAAGGCACCCCCATGTATCCAACTAAGTATCCCTTTTCCCTTATGGCAAATAGATCTTCTTTGAGAGTATCTAAATAAAAAGATGCATAACCATAAAAACTAAATAAATATTTCTTTTTATAGCCATATATAGTCTTGTGTGATCTTTAAGTTTGAAATAAAATATAAAGTGAGAGTTTACAAAGCTTTGCCAAATAAAATAAACTCTGAAGATAATCTCTCTGCATGGAAATGATGAATAGTTGCTCTGCTATAACTCCTTTCAAGTAACTAGTTTTCAACCTCGAACTCTCCTGAGTTTTGGATAGAACAGTTTTGATTTAACATTTGCTCTAAACCTGAACTTGTGGGTAGCGAATGCTTGATCTAAGTCTAGGTAGTTGACGGATATGATATGGGAAGGTTTGGAGCTACTATTTATCTTGTTCCTAGAGATGCTAGAGTTCTAGAGAATTTATCTTTTGAAAAATTAAATTGTTGCATGATGAGTTTCTGTATGATGAGTATTTAAATTCCTACCATAGCCATATACATGCTTACTTGATTAGGAAATCCCTACACTCATTTTGTTACTGCTTGTGAGCATTGAGTGTGGTTGAGCTGTGTAGACCCTTAGGAGCTGGTCATACGGTTAAAATCAAAATCCATATACACTCCACCTACATATATGCTGTTTCTATCCTAGAAGTATGCACCTGCATTTATCCATCTATTTATGTTGTTTCTACCATGGAAGTATGCATCCACATATATACCCACTTATTCATGCCACTTCTATCCTAGAAGTGTGCATTCCACTCAGATCCACCCAAAACTAGGTCTACTCCTACCCTAGGAGTAAACTACCCAAAAAAGATATTCCATCATATTTATTCCTACCATTTTCTTGCTAGCCCATAAAACTCCAAATATTTCTATTGCTACCTCTTTTCAATTTATCTGTTTCAAAAGAGGCTTGGTTGTTGTTTGCTCTATTAAAAAAAGAAAGAGAAAAAAGAGAAGAAAAAAGAAAAAAGAGGGGAAAGAAAAATATTTATACCCCATTCAAAAAATACTAAAATCTATATAAATAAAAGAGCAGCCCAAGTTCTCCTCCAAAGTTTTCAAAGTTCAAGAGAGGTATGAATTTCCTTCAAAGGAGCTTTAGTAGAATTAGGTATCCACCATTATCATTTCTTCACCCCTTACCATCACTACTATTCTATCTACCCCTTATCCACTACATGCCATATATCCCATACACATGCATATCTTGATTTGACTGTATGACTTGTTTCTCTGGATCCATGGTTTGATTGTATAATAAATGTTTGCAAGTATGTTTTCCTTGTCTCCGTACCTATGAACTCCATATAAGCTTATTAGAAATAGGGTGAGAGAGAGAAGGCATAATGTCAATATGCCTAAATACCAAAAATACTACATATCTTGAGAGAAGAGAGAAGGCATACAACATTAATACCTTGGTGAGAATCTAGAAATACCACAAAGGAGAGACTTAAGAGAGTCATACATAGGAATCTCTGAGTTTTATCTTAAAAATCTTGCAAACACTCTAGAATAATAGTTGATCAAAGAGCTTGAAACATGGCGCTTGACTTGACTGTTTTGTCTTTCAACTTCTCAAGACCCAAGAAATGGCTACAAGCCCCATGGTTGAAGGTACTATGAGTAACTCTACAATCAGAATAGTTCATTCTAATCTGGAGGAGTTTTTGTTTGAACACATGTGTACTTTGAGGCATGAAAGCATTGAAGCAACTCTTGATCCATTGTTGAGTTTAGTCTTGCTCAGGGATGAGCAAAGGTTAAGCTTGGGGAGTTTGTTGACGGTAGTTAATGTCAATTATTAAGCATCAACATACTTATATAAAAGCATAAAAATGATCATAGCCTATCGACCTAGGGGTTTGAACTAACGAATTCCACAAGTTTTGGTGAACCTATGTTTTCTAGGTGTTAAATAGGAAAAGGGCTTGAAGCATCAAATAAAAGTATCCCAAACAATGAAATAGAATGAATCGTTGCATAGAGCTTGTCGAGATGATTGAAACGGACATATGGTTTGCAATATTTGGAGTTTTGGATGAAGAAATATGAATTTCGCATGAACACATACAAAAGAAGACTCTAGAAGGCTCGGGAAGACACGCCGCCAAGGCAGAGCTCCAGAACTTTCTAGAATAGAGCAGGCGCCCTAGGCATTAGGGCGGGCACCCTGTGGGACCCACAAGTCGGCCTCTGCTTTGAGATATGGCCTCCCACCGCCTTTGAGATCCAGTCTAAGCCGTGCATTAAGGTCGGTTTGATCCGATGACCGTGGTGCATCCTAGGGGCTATATAAGCAAGGCCCCTGGCCCTGGGTTGAAACCCTAATTCATTGTTCATTATTCATTTAATTGAGAGGTATCGCTTGAAAGGATAACCTCTCTCTCTACTCTAGAGGATTAGGTCTAGACTCTTCAATGTAGTCAACTAGTTGCTAGGGAGAAAGGGTTGAGATGGGCTCTTGCTCGAGGTTCTGGATCTAGTCTTGGAAGCTAGGTAAAGCCTTGTATCTTCACTTCAACATTCTGTAAGACTTATACTTATTCTCTTATTTACATGGCTATGCTTAGTTTGAATATATCTTGCTAGTTGAGTTTATCATTACTTTTGTGTGCTAGTTCATAGAGCGCTTAGCCTTCTAGTATGTTGACTAGGCTAAGTAGCCGAGCCTCATGTAAGTGTGGTGCTTATACGATGTTCTGCATGTGAGTACACCCTATTCCCTGTTATGGTAGTTACGGGAGGTGACAACCCCATCCATATCGCATCGAGCAGGCTCTTAAATTGTAGGACCGTAGTCACGTCAGTAGAGGTATCTTTTATGGTACTCTCTCCTGTCTAGTGGCATCCCGAAGTGCACAAGAGTATGGTAAGTCTTAGCATAGTTGGGTATACCTTTACTATGTGATAAGAATATCATAGGAATCTACCTCCCTGTTGACCTCCCAAGTTAACTAGTTGCATATCTTTAGTGACCTATCCCCTATGTGCATAAATTCTATCCTATATATCATTTACCCCTGCTTTAGTCTAGTTGGTTTACTAAGTTAGTAGATACATGATGGTGAGTTATCAGATTCTTTAACCCATGCTTCCTTGTGGTAAAATACAAATAACGATACCTGGATACTCCCGGTAAAATGCTACAATGGTATATTTTGTGCACTTGCGGAATCGTTCATGTTTTAGTTGCACTTAATTAATACCAACAGCTTCCTACAAACTCTTCCTCCACTCTATCTCTCTTAATCTAGAAGAATAGCTCTAATCTCACATATAGACTAAAAGGCTAATCTCTCATAAATGTTAGGCTCTAAAGAGAAGAGATCCATTCAAGGGACCCCTCTTTAGCTAATTCTCTCTGGAAATAATGAATTAGGGTTTCTAAATTGCTCTGATCTAGGGCCAGGGGACTTGCTTATATAGCCCCCTAGGATGCACCATGTAACACTCTGGTGTTAAGCATGCATAATCATTCGCATTCTTAAGCATAAGCATCATTATGCATAGCATTGATGAAAAGATCGATCGTCATTTCATGTATCATGCTTGATTATTCGAATTTTGCTTGCCTTGCACATGAATTGAATAAGTGGTATGAGTGTTTGGTGTTTGATGACCCCTAAGGTAACCTAGACATGTTTAGGACACCAAATGAACCTAGGTTTATGTTCATGGTTTTGGCTAATTAAGCTTTGTTGTCATGGTTGACCAAGGTGGACCATTAAAGTAGTTTTGTTTGACTGAATTAGAAATGATAGCTAGATTGCTTGCATGTGTGTGCACCCTAAATGAAGTTTGTAGATAATTTTATAAGGAACAAAATTTGTTTTTACCACTTTTCATGAAAATGCTTGGAAGGTGTTCAAAAATGTTGAAAAAGGGCAGAATTGGGGGCTGATTTTCCATTTTGGGAATTTTTAAAAGGTATTTTAATTGGATTTTTGTAATTCAAAATCTAGGCAGAATCTGGTAAAACTTCTTGAAGATGAAATGTTCTACTCTTCAAAAGCTACATTTCATCTATTTTGAGTTTTTGCTAATTCGGCTTAGTTTAAGAGTTATTAAGCAGCAAAGTTTGTTTTATATTCATGAAAACAGCTTTTCGGTGACGGTTGGTTCCTGGCCGTCAGGGAAATCCCCGACCAGGAAAGCGCCATGGCCGCCCGCGGCAGCATGCGTCGGCCGCGTGGCACTCGGGGTCTGCCGAGGCCGGGCTGTTTTGGCCGCGTGGGGCGTCGTTCGAACGCGCTCACTCCTTCACTCGCCCGAGCCCTCACTCTCTCTCCCTCGTCCCCTCTCATTTTCCTCTCTCCTCGCCGCCGCGTCGCCCGAGCTCGTCTCGCCGCCGCCCAAAAATTCATCGCCGGCAGCCGCGCATTCTCTCGATTGACCCCGCAATCGAACGCGCCCGAGTCCGCTCCACCATCCTCCACCCTCGTCTCGGCCCATTCCGTCAAGGTTCGCCCGAATCGCTCCATTTTCTCCTCGGCCGCCATTGCCGCACCTCGGCTTCACCGTGGTCCCGCCGCTCTGGCCATCCTCCCTCGCCATTAGGGTGCTAATCAGACGCGTCGTGGTGGATAGCTGCTAGGACGATGGTCAATGGCATCGATTAGGGTTTCATGGGGTCGGATTTCCGTCGGGCCGCCGCGCGGAGTGCCGCCGCTCCGCCGTGCTCGTGCTCCGACCACCTCCAGCCGCTCCCTCCCATCTTGAGTACCCTCGATAGATGCGCGCTGCTCTCCTCTCTCTTCTCCGCCGGTTGGTGACGCCGGAGCGCCGCCGGGACGGCCGGCCGAGCCTCACCGCCGACGAGGACCATCGGGTTAGAATTTAGGAAACCCTAGGGTTCTCGGTGTAAAGTTGCCAGACACAGAGATTTACCTAATAGGGCTTGGTTAGTTTCTGGAAATGTCAGGGTCCCCGGTGTAAAGTGCCTTTTCCTTTTTCTTTTCCAGAATTGATTTCAGATTTTGTTTAAAGCTTTGGAAATTCATAACTTGCTCATTTTTCATCCAAATGAGTTGGTTCATCTTGCAGTATTTTTTTTATGAGATGATCTATGCATGAAAAATATGAAATGTGGAATTTGTGAAACTTTTCTGTATAGCTTTATTTATCTCTATTAATTGTATTTATCTTAGGAAATGCATAACTAATTCTCTGTTGCTTAGAAAAATGTGAGACCAAGTTTGTTAGTCTTCTTATGTCATGCTCTATCTGTGAAAAATGTTATGAGGTTATGTCATGTGGAAAGTTTGCTCTGTCTAGTTATGGTGCCTATTTTCATGTGAGGATAAATAATTCATAATAAATAATGTATAAGGAATTTGTGCATGAAACTTTTTGGAGAGTGTTTTTATGTCAATCTAGAGCTAATTATGTTCTGAGATCTGTTGTTTGATATACTTTTATGTACAAAGTATTTTATGCCCCTGAAATTGTGCTGCCTTGTTATTTTTGTGCAGGATAAAATACTTACTGTTTTGACTTGAAATTTTTATGGTAGTCTTTATTTGGTATGATTAAGCTTCTGTAATTTTTACAGAATTTTCTGAGTAGTCTAAAGTCATATTGTAGTTATACCCTGATTTCTTTTATTTATAAATAATGCTTTAGAGTTATCATTTCATGTGTGTAAAAATGCTTTTTATGCTATTCATGATATGTATGATCTGCTATTGGTTGTGGTTTAGTAGAGTGTAGTGTGCAAAACAATGGTTGTTTATAATTCCTTATAGTGTGCGAGTAAATTATAATGCGAGGCTTATTTGGAGATTTGTCGATAGAAGAGAATGCAGATGACATGTGCTTATCATACATGTTTTCCAATATCATATCATTCATCTTAGCTGAGCATTCATTTACCATCACCATCCGCATTGTATTTATATGTATGCACGGTATTCATACGCACTATGCATCGTACAGGATCGTCAGAGCTCGAGACGGTAGTTCCCGGAGCACCAGGAGAGGAAGGCCAACAGGAAGCTTTGGTTCGGGAAGCAGCAGTAGAAGAGGATCCCGAAGCTGATCTTCCGGAGTGTCCCGACCACCAGCCAAGCGCTTTCCTGAAAGGCAAGCCCCGGAGCATTGTCCCTGTGGTTTGCAAAATATCTAACTTGAGTCCTTTACTTGTTTGTTGCATTAAGTTATAGGCGTTGTTTTATACCGTTGCTGCATTACTTATATTCCTTGCCACTGTTTATACTTCAATCCGGTTAGGTTCAGGTACGATTATATGCTTAGCCCTGCTTAACTAGATCGGTAGAAGTCGGGTGATTTCCTGTCATCCGCGAGTTATAGGTGGTAACTCGGAATGGTTGAATACATTGTTATCTTGGATAACCATGTGGAGATAATAAATCGAGACCGGGCGGGATTGGAGTTGAGAATGAACTGGAGGTTCAATGTGGTTTATCCCGTCTGTGTCGAACTAGGACCCCGTCCGTTGTACGTCCTCAAGTCATATTGAATTTATGCCTCACATTTAGCTGGAAGGATAAGTCGTTCCGACCACGAAGCCTAATTTTGATTTGGGCCGGGAGTCGACCTGCTGTACGCATCGCATTGGTGAAGATGGGGGACCACGGGCTACGCGGTTGTAAGGCCTGAATATAGCATGGTGCGCCCTGCTGGCAGCCGGACGGTGCCCGGATGTGATGGTACCTGTTGATCTCGCGTTTTTCCTGAATTGGATGTCGGTGACCTGTAGCTCACCGTGGCTGGTGAGTGTGGTTTGTGTGAGGAGTACCCGCCAGCTGGTTAGTAATCGATTATAATCGCCATCGTTCCTGGACAGTGAACACTTGACTTGAGCAGCGGCATCGTAGTAAGAATTTGAACAAGAGATGAGATGGTTGAGCTGTTGAGACTGAAAGATACTCAACTGGAAATGGTTACTTGCTGTTGAATAATTTTTACCATGTTTGTTTAGTACAGGTGCTAATGTAGCATGATAAGGTTAATCAGATTAAAATACATTGCTAGAAGGTTCTTATTAATTGTTTCTTAATGCAAGCTTTTCCGCAATTTAAATGAGTCAGCTATCCTACTTATACAGCCTTGCATACTCCTTGGAGTCTCTTTATTTTAGTTTATGACGGGTAAGTCTAGCTGAGTACATCCTCGTACTCAGGGTTTTATTTCCCATGTTTTTGCAGATGGTGAGATGCTTTATGGTTATTGTCAGAACTGTTTCTATCCTGCCTTGGGAGATGACTAGACCTTGGGCATGGTCACTCTTCTCGACTTGATGCTTTTGCTGGATGTGGACCAAGGACCTGGCACTGTATTTGAACTAAATGCGTGTGTGGCTTTAAACTAAATCGCTTTCGCTTTTATTTGAATTTGAACTTGGTTTGTAATAACTCTATTTCATACTCTGATGATGTTTTAAACTATGTGCGAACTGTGTACTTGTGAATGGAATCGCTAAACTATTACGATCTTGGTCGTGCCGGAAAAGTTTGAAATCCTTCGAGATTTCACGGACTACCGGGTGTATTAGGTCTCAATCATATGATTTGCTGAATTAATGGCGGATTATGTGCTTGTGCTCTAATAAATTGGTCGGTTCTGTCACACACCGCAGCCCTCGGATCAAACCGACTTTCATGCACAGCTTAGATTTATCCTCAAAGGTGGTTACGGGTAGAATCCATGAGCTTAGCCATGTTGGCTGAGGACCAGGGCAGGCGCCCTGTCATCCTGACAGGTGGGCCCCACCTTCCAGGGGGTGCCTTCCCGAGTGTTGATGGGAGTTATGCCATGTTTTTACCCTATCAAAACCATCAACAAGACATTCTTTCTAGAAGGAAACCACCAATCACATAGTGACTTAGGTATAAATAACTTGGTTCCACATGTACTTATCATTATTTGGTTCTAGGCATTCAGAACAGGTATTTTTTAGTGTATCATAGCTTCTGAAGACAATGTGTAAGAGATGGGCACAATGGTGGGGTTGGTCGACCCCATCTTGGTCACACAGAGCCTTGCTAACATGCATCTCAAGTCTGTTCTCTCAACGGCACCTAATCAGCTCACATGGATCCATAGACCTACATCTCCATCATCCAAAGTGATCCAGAGGTCCCACCACTTCATACCCACTCTAAAGGAGGTGGAGAGGGCCCACAAGAAAGGCGGATGGCCCCATCCATCATAGGGGGGTTGGCCGACCCCCTTGTGGGGCATCCAGCCATAATGTTTTCACCAACCAACATCAGCATCTTCTAGAAGACTTGGCTGGGCCCACATGTCATGGGAGGGGGTCGGCCGACCCCCACCTAGTGGGAAACTAGGTCGGTTGGCCCCCCACTGACTCCCTGCATGCCTCCATGCATGGCGCTCGATCACTATCGTCCATCTACATCGGTTTCAAGGTCGGTTTGGTCTAATGGTGGAGGATGGGAGGCACACGGATCACTAACGTGGCATTGGAGTAGCCCCTACTCCACCTCCACTATAAATACCCCCCATAGGTCTTCACTTTAGGGCATGAAACATAGGAGAAAGCCACTCTCTAGTATTTTAGCTATGGTAGTAGAAGGAGAGTGAGGAGTCTCCAAGGAGTTGTCTTGGCCTGGGGAGAGTCGTCTCCAAGGTGCGCCTCAGCGGATGCGAGCTTCTTGTAAGTAATACATCCGAGTCTTTTCTAGTATTTGATATTCTAGTTCTAGTACTTTAAGTATATGGTCTTTTACTAGCATACTGCTTTATTTACTTAGTAAAGTGCTCAAGTCTCTTGTAAGGATTAGAGTAGTGAGACTAGTGTAGACATGGTGTCTAGGCTATATCTTGCCAGTATGAGCTGCTTGTCGCACTGCAAGACACCTAGCGCGAGAGTGACACACAAGAGAGTTCGTTGTACCTATTGTAGGCAAGTTAACACTGCGAGAGCAGGGCTGAATAGGTAGTCGCCTCTGTGAGGGAGGAGGTGGAAAACCTCGTTAACTCGACTTGTCATTTTGTCTATCGCCCCCCAGTAAGGGAGGAGGTGGTAAACCTAGTTATACTTAGAATACCATGACTAGATATATTTACTAGTTAAAACTCTCTATCCTATTATCCTCGACCCTTCATTTCATCACTGGACAACCTTGAGCCTAGTTAGTTCACTTCACGTTCCCTGTGGAAAATACGACGCCTGGAATACTCCCGGTGAAGGCTACATTGACTACCGTATGCTTGCGGTATATCCATTTGCCACTTCTGGTGTCAACAAGTTTTCTGACGCCGTTGCTGGGGAACGGTAGCTATTTTAACTTAGAACCAAGTCATCCGAGTTATCCTTCTTTTACCTTTCTTTTCTTTTTATCCTTTCCACACCATAAACCAAACACCCATCTCTCATCTTGGCGCTCCAAAGGGCCTAGTTTGGAGCCACCACCATCATTCCATCCTATTCTTTCACCTAGCTATGAGCTTCGCCCTAGTTTCATAGCTATGGTTAAGAAATAATCTCTTCCTAGGGAAGAACATGAAAACCCCTATACTCACTTACGTGATTTTGAGCAATTGTGCTCATGTCTTATTGAAGTGTGACACGAGATACCTTGAAATGGAAGCTATTCCCATTTTCTTTGATGGGGATAGCTAAACATCAGTATGCTCAACATGTAGAGAGTGCACATGGAGAATGGGAAATTCTTCAATCCAAATTCTACTTAGCTTTCTATGCTATTTCTCATGTTGCTCATCTTTGAAGAGAGATCCTAAACTTCCAATGGAAGGAGAAAGAGTCTCTCCATCCCCAAGCAAGAAGAAATCTCGATAGCCGAATCACCATCAATCCATCTAGAGATTCCGCCATCGATCCTGAACCACAAATACCACAAATATCAAAGGAGGAAGAAATCCATCCTCTAAATCTCTCCTTCAACTTTGAGGCTAAATTCTTAATGATCTTGCTAGTTTTGGGAATGCCATTCAAAAGAGATCTCATCAAAAACTTCCTAAAACAGCACCGTTTCATGCCTCGAGATCTCAACTAGCACATTGGGGGAAACAACTAGATCCTGGATGAACTTCAGAAAAGGAATGCCAACTGTGCACACAGAGGTGAAGCCTGGCAGAATTTAGAGTTCCAATCCCATGGAAGCCCTGGGCGACAAAAAGGGTATGACAGAGTTGACAATGAAGTGGTGCAACATCCTGCTGGCCGACGACAGCGCCGTCTCTCCCAGCCGCTAGCTGCCCACCATCCCGTCCCACCGCCCATCGTGGTTTTGTGGTCGTGCCATCATGGCCTCGCCAAGCAGCACGCCAGCACCCTCACCGCCCCTCAGCCCTACGTGGGCATGGCCACGGCGCTGGTCGCGCCAACAAGCTGGCCGGGACTATCGCTGGCTGCCTAGTCCGCCGTGTGCTGCCTGCTCTACTCCGTGGTGAAGTGAGTGTGCCTTCCATCTCAATGACTCACCACTCCTAGAGATTGCATGGGACCTATTCGACGTTTTGCCAAAGCAGTTGGCAACTTTGGCAACCGCCAGTTCTGGAGACAAAATTCACCCCTTCCTTCAACAATCTACGCAAGAAGGTTCCTTCTCTTCCTCATCCCCGACCCTCACCCTGATGGATCTGCCTCAAGATTTGGCAAAAAAGTTGGACTTTTCTCATGGCAAAAAATTCAGAAAAGAGATCTTGCAACTTTTTGGTTCTTCAGTTCATCATACTCTGGGCGAGCCCACGGGTTCTTTCCTTTTGCAGGTCACAATTCACCGTTACACCTTTCGTTTAACTGAAGAATCAGTGGCATTTTCTCTTTCTTCTTGTCTTGGTGGTGCACCTGCTGGTTTTCATGTTCAATATCAGAGTGAACGTCACTTTCGGTTCTCAGTGACAAATAAATCAGTGGGTTTTCATGTTTTCTCACTCTGGCGTTTTATTGGTGATCATTTTGATGCCTACTTTCATCTCTAGAGTGATGGCTCAGCAAATTGGGAATGAGAAAAATGCCTTGGGAGTTAGAGCAACGGAGAGTATGGAACGAAGTCATGACTAAGCGTCAGAAACGCAAGGCCAAATCCTCTAAGAAAGTGACTTTTGCTTCATCTCCAATTTTTATTCCAAGAAAAGCTGCAGCATGTGACCACTTGCCGGGCAAAGATAATCCAAATTTCATTTCTTTTGGTTAATTCATAGTCAGAGTACCTCAAATCTATGATAGTACAGCCATTCTGAGTTTTGGGTCTGTGACTCGTTCTGCTGCTACATGTTCTTTGGGAGAGAATTCTAAATCGCCATGCAAATTTAACGTCTACCACGAATTATCATGAGCTAATTTTGGAAGGGATATGAATTCAAACTTGACATGTTCAAACTCTCTTGGCCTGGTCACTTGGCTCAGGAATGCACCAGCCCAATTAAATGTAAAGAATGTTACAAATATGGACATCTGGCATGTTGGTGTTTGACTCAGACCAAACCCAAATTGATCTGGCGGCCCAAGACAATTGCAGAGAACCCAGTAACAGAGCTAAATCCTCACCTCAGAAAGAGTGTCATCCCTTCTCCTTCTCAGTTTGTTCAGGAAAGCCCCAACTCAAACCAATCTACAGTGCAACATACTCCCCCTCCAGCGGCTGATCGACAAATTACTATTATCAAGGCCATGGCAAATTTTGATGTAAACCCAGTAAACATCCCAAAGGATGAACTGCACCAAGTTCAAGCTCAAGCAAATGAATTAGTTCAACAGGAAGTTATGCAGCTTCCAAATGCGATCGAAGACAATAATAATATGGACAAAGAGAGTGATTATCCTATGTTACAATTAGCAAAAATCCTTTACCTACATCAGATGTTTGGCCCTTGGCCCTTAGCTCAGATGCTCATTAACATATTCTTCACAAAGTTTCCCTAAATCAGCATGAGCTTTATATACAAAAGCCTCTAAATGTTGGGTTCTATCAGTTTCATCCTGGCCATTCAGGCCCATCCAGGATCACCATGCGGCTAACTTTCATTGAAGGCAGCCTGATTGTCAACCAGAATGCAGAATTTGTGTTCAATATCAACAAAGTGGATGCTGTGATGAATGTCGGCAACCACATAGCACCTCCCGTGGGAAATGAGCCAGTTGTTTGGCATCCTGCCAATGCTATGATTGCTTTGCAGGCATTTCCTTGTGTGCTGGCTACCAGGCGTAATTGGTTTTGAGAACAAGTCCCCTCCCCGACTCTGATCATTGACGCTGAAGGTGTCATCCATGGTGATGGTGCTGATCTGAACCTTTACAAATTTCAAACCACTACAGCAATTAGGCCTAGCCCGTCACAGACTGTGGGCCGGCGGGGAACACAAAAGCGAACGAGCATGGTGTTACCAGAGATTGCATCGATCAGTGATTCACGTACGCCACTAGCACAGAGCAATGACAGGCGCAGCACCAGATTATCAGTTGGCAAAGAAGGTTTTTCCCTAGTCAGAATCGAGAAGGAACCATCCAAGCGCACTAAGAATTGGGTGGTGCAGATAGATGAAGCCACCGGGGAGATTAGCCCGGTCTCAATTGACACTCTCCAAGGCTGGGGTGTCAAATGCGGTGTTGATCCTAGAGATCTCACCGAGGACGCGCTGATGTAGGCGCCCCCCGTGCATGTTCCCGATGTCAATGAAGAAGAAGAGTGATTCATCAGGTATAGCTATGGAGTGTTGGTGCCATATATTATCTTCTATCACACACAATTCTTGTATGTATGCTGCATGTGCGTTTGCTACATGCCCACTGGAGCTCGCTCCAACTGATGCTTCTAGTAACATCAGTGCACACAATCATTCATGAGTTTATGAATGACGACACATAGTTGGAAGATTTTATGTTGGAACATTCATGGCATCAATACTTCTGAAAAGTGGGATGCGGTCAGGGAAAAAATTGAGGAAAGCTCTAGCTCTGTCATTTGTTTGCAAGAAACAAAATGTGAGCACTTCAACACGTCATATGTCAGAAAATTCTCTCCAAGAAGGTTTGATAACTTTGTCTATATACCATCCATAGGTGCCTCAGGAGCCATCCTGGTTCTCTGGAACAGTGCTATTTTCATAGGAACAGTCCTTGATAAGCAGCAGTTCGACATCACTATCAGGTTCGGTTCAGTACATGATAATGAAACCTGGAAACTGACCAATGTTTATGGGCCGTGTGATGAACCAGCTCGCTCAGAATTTATCACCTGGTTCAAAAATCATGACATAGCTGATGATGAAAATTGGATCTTCTTGGGTGACTTCAACTTCTATCGCTCCCTAAGTAACAGAAATAAGCCAGGTGGGTGTCTCTGACACATTTATTTTCAACGATGCTATTGGACATCTGGGCCTAGTCGAATTGCCACTTAAAGGTAGATCATATACATTGAGTAACATGCAGATGGAACCCCTCCTTGAGCAGCTAGATTGGCTCTTCACATCAATTAATTGGACAGTGGAATATCCAAATACAGAGGTGTTGCCACTGGCTAAAATTACCTCAGACCATGTTCCATGTCAGGTTACAATTGGTACCAAGATTCCTAGAGCAAATGCATTCCGTTTTGAAAATTTTTGGGCAGAAAGAAATGACTTCATTGATACAGTACATCAGTCTTGGAGTGCTACCATCACAAAATTAGATGCAGCCAAAAATATGACTTGCAAATTCAAAGCTCTAAGATCCAGATTGAAGAGTTGGAGCAAACATCTATCAAACCTCAAAGTACTAATTGATAACTGCAACTCAGTGATTAACTTTCTAGATACTTTGGAAGACCAAAGGGGCCTATACAATCCAGAGAAAATCTTAGATTCCTTGTGAGAAGACAACACAAAACGTGGCTACATTACAAAAATATTTACTGGAAGAATAGATACATAGTTAACAGAATCAAGTTTGGGGATGAGTGCACAAAGTTCTTCCATGGAATGGCAACCATATCGTATAGGAGAAATGCTATCTTGCAACTAAAAAATGAACAGGGTGTATGGATCAGTGTCATGAAGGAAAGGCAGGGCTTCTCTGGTCAGCTTTCAGAAATAGGATGGGTATGACTTCTTCTCCCAATATGTTATTTGACTTACCTAGCATGATCTAGCCAGTGGAAGACCTAGAGCTCCTTGCTGCTCCATTTTAGTTAGATGAAATTGACTCAGTGGTCAAACAATTGCCATCTGACAAGGCCCCGGGACTGGATGGCTCAATGGTCTTTTTCAAAAGAAATGTTGGCAGATTGTTAAATACGACTTCTATAATCTTTTTTCAGCTTTCTATCAAGGACAAGTAAACTTGGAGAGCATCAACACATCATATATCACATTGATCCCCAAAAAAGACAGCCCAGAGACCGTAAGTTCTTGAAGCTAGTGCATCAGAACCAATATGATTTTATCAGATCAAGAACTATACAAGATTGTCTTGCATGGAGCTATGAATATATTCACCAGTGTCACCAGTCAAAGAGAGAGGTTATTATTTTGAAGTTAGATTTTGAAAAAGCTTTTGACACTGTAGAACACTCAACAATAATACAGATAATGAAGCACTTTGGGTTGCCCGACACATGGATCACATGGGTTCAGTCAATTCTTTCCTCTACTTCCTCTGTAGTACTACTCAATGGTGTGTTAGGAAAATATTTCAAATGCAAGAGGTGGGTTAGATAAGGTGATCCATTGTCACCATTGCTATTTGTGCTTGCAGCAGAGCTATTGCAAATTTTGATAAACAAAGCAGCTGACATGGACTTGTTGAAAAGGCCACTACCCATTCTAGAAGAAGATTTTCCCATAGTTCAGTATGCAGATGACAACTTACTCCTACTCCAAGCTGATGCTAGGCAACTAGTGTTTCTCAAAGCAATGTTGCAATCATTCGCTGAATCAACTGCATTACATGTCAATTACAAAAAGTCACAGATGTATCCCATCAACATTGCACCTGACAAAATGATGAGAATGGCTAATACCTTTGGTTGTGAGGTAGGTTCTATGCCCTTTAATTATCTTGGTTTACCCATGGGGATAACCAAGCCTGGAATTGAGGACCTCACACCAATGATGGATAGAGTGGAAAAAAGATTGTCAGTTTGCTCAACTTGGCTATCTTATAGTGGTAGATTGGAAATGATAAACTCAGGAACCACACCTATCACAACACATGCAATGTGCACCATCAAGTAGCCAAAAGGTGTCATTGAGAACATTGACAAAGCAAGGAAGTAGTGCTTATGGTTAGGAAATACACAAAAAAGGAAAGGAGGGACCCTTGTAGCTTAGTCTACAGTCTTGCTACCCAAAGAGAAAGGAGGGCTGGGAATCATAAATCTAAGTCTCCAGAATGATGCATTACTAACGAAGCACTTAAGTAAATTTTATGATAAAGCAGACATCCCATGGGTCAGGTTAATTTGGAACAAATACTACAATGACAGAGTCCCACATGCAACTAGAGAACTAGGATCCTTTTGGTGGAAAGACGTGCTAAGACTCAACATTCTTTTCAGAGGTGTAGCCAAATGTGAAATCAAAAATGGAAGTTTAGTATGTTTTTGGGAAGATTTATGGTCGGATGGTATTTTATCACACAAATACCCAAGACTAGCTTCCTTTGCAAGAATTGATGGCATTTCAGTGTTTGAAGTCATGCAAGCTGAAGATCTAGATAGTCTCTTCACACTGCCACTTTCTACAGAAGCTTTAGTTAAGCTTGAATCCTTGCAAGAGCACCTGCAAGGAATGGAATATGATAAAGATATCGATGACAAATGGTTGCCAATCTGGGGAAATAAGTACACATCCAGAAAGTTTTACAAGCATGCTTTTAAGAGTATAGAAGCACATCAATATACAAAATGATATGGAAGTCAAGGTGCACCGCATGAATAAATTTTTTTGCCTGGCTAGTCACTATGGATAGATTAAATACAAAGACTATGCTCCAAAGACGACACCTGAATGTGTAAGGGGGACAAACCTGTATCATGTGCAATAAAGGTAACCTAGAAACAATAGACCATCTTCTCTTTGATTGTCCATTTGCCAAGGAGTGCTGGCAAAGAATTGGATTCACATGGGATGAATCACTAGAACTTCAGGAAAGATTGACTCAGGCCTGTGTTGTTCATGCTGGTCCTTGCTTCACAGAAGCTGCCCTCATTGCCGTGTGGGACCTGTGGAAGCTCCAAAATGATAAAATTTTTCAAAGATGTGATCCAAGCCCTACTGCCTGGTTCTCAAATTTTAGAAGCCAATGTTTACTTCAATCTATAAGATTTAAAGATGATTTGCAGTCATCATTTTGCTTTTGGTTAGATGCATTTAGTTAAGACATGTATGTATGATTCTATTTCCTTTAATTAATGAAAAGTTTTAACAATGTGGGGAACTCCCCCATAGTCTTTCTCGCTAAAAAACTATGCACATAGAAGGAGAATCAAAGTTCCTTAAAGTAAATTCTATCCTCTCTCCTTATGTGCCCACATCTTTCATATCCTTTGAACCCATCTCTAACATCATCCTTGGTCGATGATCCCAATGGTGCTCTTCCTCATTCCTCATTTCCATGTTCATCAAAGAATCACCCACTCCAATCCCAAAAATGTCTTAGGCTCCTGAATGGTCAAGTCTTCGATTGTTTAGGAGTTCTTTAAGGCATACCTATGGTGATTGATGATCTAAATACCTCCCTAGATTTCCACATCTTTGACCTTCCTAGACTCTCCTTTCATCTCACTTTTATCGAAAGGCCAATTGAGCGGATCTTAGGGAATCCTTTGGGAAATGAGAAGCTTGGTCATAGAATAGGCAAAGAATATCTACCTGTTTGGACTTTTCCAACCTCTTAGCACAAGCATAGAATCCAGTCCTGTTCTTGATTCAAGCGTTGAGTTTAAGATGATTTCACAAGCAACCATGACATATCCAAGTCTTTAGGAGGATTTGGAATGCCATGTGAGGGAAAGCGCCCACCCACTCTTTATGGAAGATCCTATCAATAAGC
>CM041632.1:35234408-35670386 GCA_023333625.1 Bothriochloa decipiens | reverse complement strand
GATGAGCAAAGACTTAAGTGTGGGGGATCTTGTTGACGGGAGTTATATCACGTTTTTACCCCATCAAAACCGTCAACAAGACATTCTGGAAGGAAACCACCAAACACATAGTGACTTAGGTACAAATAACTTGGTTCCACATGTACTTATCATAATTTAGTTACAGGCATTCAAAACAGGTATTTTTCAATGTATCATAGCTTCCAGAGACAATGTGCAAGAGATGGGCACAATGGTGGGGTCAGCCAACCCCACCTTGGTCATACCAGAGCCTTGCTACCATGCCATGATCCATAATACACTCCCAAGAGTCCATTACCACCCTTACATCACAAGTGTGTTCTCTCAACGGCTCCTAATCAGCTTACATGGATCCATGGAACCACATCTCCATCATCCAAAGTGATCCAGAGGTCCCACCACATCATACCCACTCTAAAGGAGGTGGAGAGGGCCCAGAAGGAAGGGGGATGGCCCCACCCATCATAGGGGGTTGGCCGACCCCCTTGTGGGGCCATCCAACCACCCTGTTTTCACCAACCAACATCAGAGTCTTCTAGAAGACTTGGCTAGGCCCACATGTCATGGGAGGGGGTCGGCCGACCCCCACCTAGTGGCCAACTAGGTCGGTTGCCCCCATCGACTCCCTGCATGCCTATCGATGAAACCTCGTCGGCAGTCTACCACGGGATACCCCGAGGTAGTAGATTGCGGTGAAGGGCGCGCTAAGACCTACGATCCGAATGTGAGACACAAGACGAACACCGGGGTTTATCCAGGTTCAGGCCGCTTACCCTACATCCTGCGTCTCTTCTGCTGTATTGATGAGTACCGGAGTACAATGAGATGAATTGTCATCTGTTGTGTTCTAGGGGTCCTTGCCCGCCTTATATAGTGGGGGCAAGGTTTCATATCTAGGGTTTCCCTATGTGGTCAGTTACATTGAGCCGTATCCTTGGAGCATATGACTAGATCTAACCGACTAAGACTCCTTGCATGCCAAGTAGCCTTCAGGGCCCATGCGGCCCACCGACCTGGTCGGTAGTGGACAACGGGTTCCGTCTTGTCGTCCGGCCCACCAATCACGATGATGATGGACCAGCCTTCATCTTCTGGTCTGAGCTGTCTGGACCGAGCAGCCCAAAGTCTGGCTGTGAGGGTATACAGGCTCTATACCCCCACAGCTAGTCCCCGAGCACCATGTATCTTGAGGGAGTTGCTGTCTTGACCTGTACCGAGTAGTGAAGATGCAAACCACATAGTGCTGAGTAGTGAAGATGCCAAGCACATAGAGCCGGGCAGTGAAGACACCGACCACGTAGTGCCGAGCAGTGTTATCACTGACCACGTGGTACCAACCAGCACTAACGCTGATCAGTCAGCACCATCAGGCTTCTCCCGAGCAGTTAAGTCTGCTCCCGATCACAGCTCCCGTCAAGGAAGGTGATCAGTCGAAAGATGCATGGTGTTCCTAGAAAAAAAATATTTCCACGTCCTAAGATGTGGGCCCACATTAACACGTGACACGAAGTATCACTGGAATGCTAACATGAACTGTCCATGGAGGTAGGGGTATCAAACCAGGAACAGAAGATAAGCCCAAGTCACCGTGAGGTGACGTGGGCCCACGTAGTCCCCAAGCTCGATAGAAGATAGGATATGTTGTATTTAGCTTTTAAGAAAAACTCAACACAACACTAACTAGTCAAAGTCAATGCCGAATGATGAGTTGATGCAAAGTCCTAGGTATGAACCTATGACCGTCTGCTTAGGAAAGAGAGCTCAGGTTCGATCGGGTCGAGGGACACCGAGAACCACTGGTCCATAGACACTGCTGAGTGACAAGTCAAATGCACAGTCCCCAGGCAAATCCTGGACAAAAGAAGGCTCGATCAGGTCAAGAGACACCGAGACTACTGATCCGTAGATGCCTCTGGGTGGCAATGACAAGTTCCCGAGCAGCATGAAGTAGAAAATGAGGTTGTACGGTGCGTAACACCTAGCCGAGTAGTGGTGGTGAGTCCCTGAGCAGCATGAAGCCAGAGATGAGGCTGGGCAGCACGTGGCACCAAGCCGTGTAATGATAACGGCGAGTCTTTGAGCAGTGCGAGGTTGGAGACGATGCTGTGTGATGCATGGCACCAAGCCAAGGCAATGATGATAAGTCCCCGAGCAGCACGTAGTCAAAGACGAGTCTATGTAGTGCTCGGCACCAAGCCATGGCAACGAGCAGTTGGACCAACTGGTTGGAGTTTAAGTCCGAGTGCCAGGTGGCATGACCACCTGGACGATGATCCTTGATCCAATCCCCGAGAATACGAAGTGTGCTCGGCAATCGAACCTTGTCCCTAAGAAATAAACATGAAAATTGGTAGTACATGATGTACAAATAAGTGATCTGGGTGATAACATGTATGTTAGTTTAGATGTTTAGTTTGTAGAAAACATGAGTGACGTCGACAATCAAGTTTTGCCTTCCACCCTCGAAGCAAACTAACTCGGTCTAGTGAATAGGGATGCGCTAGTGAACCGCGTAGGACCGCTGGGAACACTAGGTACCTAGTACTGTTAGAGAGCGACTGCTGAATCTCCTAGTGCCATGTAGCATGGAGCTGTAACACATAATAAGAGGATCAAAGCAGTGCCTTGTCGAGCCGTTCTCGACGGGCAAGAAATAAAGTTTAATTGTGACTTATGCAGGGCGCATGTATGATGAGTAGTGAAAAAGATACAAAGTTGTGTAGAAAAGAAAGGGATAACAAAAAAATACTGAAGAAAAAACTTAGCTTGTTTTTGAAGACATGTTGTTGTAGCGGTCGATGATGCTGAGAACTTGTAGTCAGTAAGCACCATCTGATGGTAAACTGCCACGCAGTCCCCAAGTGTTGAAAGTAACAAATTTGATCCGTAAAATTAGTCCCCAGATTTTAAGGAAAAAATCTGGAACCAATTTTGGAACAAAATATTTGATTGAAAACAAATCTGGGATTAGATCCCAAGATTTTTGAGCATGTGCTTAATGATCGGATTTGGACATGCAATCACACACACGGAGGAATATAATATCCCGGCCCACGCGCAGAATGGGGACTAGGACGGCCCACCAAGCTGAGTCCACATAAGTCAAGTAGGCCCAACCCTAGAAGTTAAAAGGGCATCACCCGAATAGTATAAATAGTGGGTGCCGCCGGGGGAAACGGTTCCGCACCGCATTCATCTCTATTGCCAGTCGCTCCATCTTCTCGAGCCCGTCGTCTGCCCGAGCAATCGCCACCATTCCCCAATCCACCATAGCAAATCCAGCCACCGCCACGAGGCAATGTAACATCCCAGATGTTAGTAAGCAATTAAAATTATAATCAAGTGTATTATCAAGCATAATCATTGAGCATCATGGCATAAATGCATTCATATTTTATTTATGTCTTTTATGTGATGCTTAGTTTATATATGAAATGATGATAATTTCTGTTTATTTAAAGTTTCTTTATCATTTTATGTTGTTCTACAATTTGTCTCCTTGTGCTATTTGTTTTGAAGTATGTTTTGAACTCAAAAACCCTTATTTCAAAAGCTTGTTTTATCCCCTTTCTACATTTCAAAATCTACAAGGAATTTTGAGATACTCTCAAAATATGGTTTGTAGACCTTGATAAGAGCTACAATTATGGTATTCAAAGTTTTTCAAGTTTCCAAAAAGAATTTCAAATGATTTTAAAGTTTTCAAGTTTCCAAAAATATTCAAAGTTTTTTAAGTTTCCAAAAATATTCAAAGTTTTTCAAGTTTCCAGCATTTGTCCCCTTTTGATTTTAACTCATGATTCACAAATTATGCAAATTTTGAGAAAACTTTATATATAAAAATGTTTGGTTTGAAAAGTTGAGCATTCCATAGATTTGAATATTTTAAAGTTTTATTGAAAAATTAAAAGTAATTTCAAATATTTGTTTCTAGGGTTTTGCTTCCCTTTTGAATTTGAATTTATATTTCAAAATATAGGCAAAATTTGAAAAGGTTCATTAAATGAAAAATGTAGCTATTGAAAAGTTATGCAAATGATATTTTGGGAAATTTTCATGTTTCTATATATTTTTGAGAGTAATTGCTAGTTATGTGAAAGATCTCGGTTGCTATAGTGCCGCTGACGTCAGCATCGGCGACTACCCTCACTGTCGCTGGTGTCGCCATGGCGTCGCCGTGCTTTCTCAGTGAGAGGGCACGTAGGCGTGTCGTGGCTGAACTCTGGAAGTCACCAGCCACCTCCCCAGCCCGGTTGGTCGCCTACTTAAGCCACAGCCGGCCGCCGTCGTCTGTAACACCTCTGGTGTTATATTAATTAAAACCTGCCATGTCATCGTATGTACTGCAAAGCAATCATAATTAGGTCAACCTTGATGTGCATTAACTAAAACAAGTTTACGTTTCATAGATTGATTGTGTTTCTGGAATGTGTTGTCACATGAAATAATAAAACCCTACTTTCGAATGTCATCTCAAATGCTTAGTTTATATTCTATGTACTTGAGGTGTAAACTGTGTTTACACTAGTCTCAAGCATAGTGTATAAATTCAAGTCCAACCCTAAAAATGATTTCCATATTTGAAGTTGAATTTGGATTTCAAAGCTTATTTCCAAGTCTTACAATTCAAATTTAAATTCAAATTGGAAAGCTATAAAATGTTTTTCGAAAGTCAACCTGGTCAACCAAGGGTACTATTAGGTCATTGACCTAAAAATGTCCTTGGATGAAGTATGTGATCACTAATAACCAACCAATTAAATTAGAAACCAAATCGAGTTTGAATTCAGTCTTAAAAAAACCCTTTATTTCAAAACCTAGTTTTATCCCCTTTTCTGTAATTCAAAATCTATAAGGAATTTGGGGATACTCTAAAAAGATAGTTTGTAGATCTTGTCAAGAGCTACAAATTTGGTATTCAAAGCTTTTCAAGTTTCCACAAATAATTTCAAATAAATTTGAAAATATAGGTTCTCAATATTTGTCCCCTTTTGATTTTAAAACCATAATTCAAAAATTTTACATAATTTGAGAAAACTTTGTATATGAAAAATGTTTGGTTTGACAAGTTGTATATTTCATATTTTTGAAGATTTTCAAGTTTTATTGAAGAATCAAAAGTAATTTCAAATGTTTATTTCTAGGGTTTTATTCCCCTTTTGAATTTGAATTCATATTTCAAAATCCAAACAAAATTTGAGGGTTCTAGTTAAATGAAAAGTGTAGCTCTTGAAAAGTTATGCAAATGATATTTTTGGATATTTTCAAGTTCTTATATAAATTTTGGAGTAATTTGTAATTTCAAACGAGTGACAATTCTGTAATTTTCTTGAACAGCACCGAGACCTATCGTCAGCCGCCATCACTGGCTTCTCAAGCCGCGTCGCCGTCCACCGTCGCACATGCCATGGCTGCCAGCGTACTCCTGGACATGCGAAGCTTCGCCATCGCCGTGTCGTTCGTCCATGCTTTGCCTCTGCCCTATAAATAGGCATGGCCGACCGTCGTCTTCCTCTTTTCTTCTCTGGCCTATAAATTCATCGTCGTCGATGCACTGCCATCCAATTGCTTTTGCCATAAGCTCCGCCTTTACCTTGCACTTTCTCTGAGCCAGTTCGTGCCCACTCTCGCCGTCTGAGCTGCCCGCACGACGTCGTCTTCCTCGCGACCGGTCGCCGAGCCGCCGTGAGCTTCCTCGCCGTCCACCGCCTCCAAGGTGGAAAATATATTTCCTTTAACCCTCTCATCATGCTCTTCGTGCTATCCTACTCCTCATGCGCACCGTGGTTTGCTCTCTGGTACACAGGACTCGCCGTGACGCAGACCTTGTCGCCGGAGCACCGCCGCCGCCATCAGCGCCGCCGTCCACAGCTCGACTCAGCCACTCCGAGCTTTCATTAGCGTGCGCACTAGACCCATGGTGAGCTCCTACGTCCCTCCATGTCCTCAATTTCACCTCTCTTGCGCCGTAGGGTCCGGCCGCCGTGGCTCGCCGTCGGCATGGCTTTGCCAGCGCCGCCACGCGTGTAGCCGTTTGAGCTAGGGGCAAAGAATAGCTTCATCTTCTGGCCCAACGCGTTCGAGTTGATGTCCTGCACCTGCCCGTGCACTCGCCGTCGCCGGAAATCGCTCCGGTGAGCGTTACCGCCACGTCGGAGCTCCGCCGTGTCGCCATGGCCGCCGGCGTGGGTGTCGTCATCGCTCCGCCGCCACGTTAGATAGCTCAGTTTGCTCGCCGAGTCGAGTTGAGCACGTGGGACCAAACCTCAACGCCGGAGACCTCGCCGTCCGCAAGCAATCGCTAGTCAAAACTCGGCCGCCGCCAGTCAACGTCGGGAGGATTTTCCTTTTTCCTTTTCTTTTTCCAGAAAATGTTTTAAATGCTATTTTCTTTAGAAAATCATAGTAATTCATGTATAGCTCCAAAAATTCTAAAAATTTTTGTGTATGTTCGTTATGATGTCATCTACCTAGGAAAAATATGAAATACTAAATTTGAGTACTTTTTGCATATGTTAAAATTAGCTCTTTTAATTAAAAAATGGACATTCAATGATTTTTAATAAATAAAATAATTGGCTTTTATTTCTGAAATTTGTTTTGCCACCTAATTAGGCCAAGAGATTTCCAAAATAAAATTTTGAGCTTAATTAGAAAACTTTAATTTTTTTGCCTTTATTTTATGCTTTTAAATAATTAATTAATCCCGTTTAATTAAGTTAATCATTATAGGAATTGTTTGACTTTGGGATTGATTGATGACCTTAGGTCATTAACCCTAATGACCTTTGGTACTTTAATTAATTGTTTGCGCTTACCTGGATCATGTCATTAGGGCTTAATTAACGTTATTTCATGTGTTTAATAACTTTCTTAAATAATGTAGTTAACACTAATGAACTTAGTAAGTATGTTTTGGTTGGCTTGCAACTTTATCGTGAAGGAAAGTTGTACTCAAGCCATTAATCTGATCATGCATCCATCGAGCATCATGTTCACCATTCCATCATGTTGAAGCATATCATTGTATCGTACAATTTTCGTTAACGGAGAGTTTAACGTGGTCACACCAGATCCCAAAGAAGAGCAGACTCAGGAGATTGGAATTGATCCAAAACTCGAGACCGTCTACCCCGACCATCAAGGCAAGCCTCGGATGCATTCAAACCCTATTCTACTTTATAAAAGTTTTATCGCTTCAGTTATGATATGTTGCATTAAGTAATAGGAGTTGAGTGAAAACCCACCAACTGCATTACCTGTCTTACTTCCATAATTCCTTGTTACCTGTTTGAGAAGATGCATAGTAATGCTTAGCCCTGCTTAATTAATTAAGTGTTCAAAGTAAAAGAATCAAAAAGATGAGTTTGGCTTTATCTGTTGAAATCATGATGATAGTTAATAAATCAAGTCCGGACGGCTAACTTGCATTAGGAACGGAGTCCCTCTATAGTGTTTCCGTCTGTTGATGCCCTAGGTCCCGTGTCGATGGTGAACTGGTGATATCGAGAAACTAGAAAATCCACATGCATGAAGTGGTATACGGTGGGCCAGAGTCAACACGTATGTCATGGAGTGACTTATAGTGGGCCAGAGTCCCCAAATATGTCATAGTGTGTTATACTGTGGGTTTAAGTTCCCATGTATATCGGTACACTGGGTCGAAGTGCTCATGTGTATCATGTGGTGATATATGGCTGCGGTTGTTATCCCAGTATATCGGTTCATCTGATATGCTTAGGAGTTAGAGTCTCCTGTATATCAGTGACCTAGGTCCCAGCTGGGTATATGAAAATGGATTCGAATTGCCGTTGCTTCTCGGAGAAGAAGACTCGATCGGTGTTCATCATTGTAGTAACAACTTGAATAATGAGTAAGGTTTAAGAAGGAAGTTGGTTGGTAATTTGATCTTAAGTAAGACAACTTTTCTAAGTCTTCACCCCTCTTTTTCGTCAGGTCAGTCTTGTTGAGTACTTTTGTACTCAGGGTTTGTTGAACCCTTGTTGCAGGTGAGCCTCATGGGTAGAAATGCTTCGCATCCTGCTGCATGACCGTCGTCGAGGAAAGTGACGATGAATAGGATATCTTGCTCTTGGGCAGAGCATATAATCAAGGTTGATCGTATAAGTTATATTGTTATTCCACTGCTATATGGTTTGTAATAATCCAACTTATGGTTTATAAATGGTTTGTAAACTTATGTTATTGTAATCCTTCTGCTATTTTACTCCGATGTATATTATTTGTATAAAACTATTGTAATACTACAATGTCTCTCTGTAATGATTGATCCTGCTCGGAGAATCATGGATGATTCAGGATTTACCCGACAGACCTTTTAGGTTTTATGGAACACATTCATGGTTATTTGGAGTCTGTTTAGACAATAATCATGCGTGTGGGCCATAGGATTTAGGAGGTTCTGCCACATCATCGTCTTTTCCTTCTTCCACCACCGTTGTCGTCCTTTGGCCGCCGGCCGATTTCACTGCCGTTGCTCCACCTCTACCCTCTCTATCGCGCAACCAAGCTCGTCACTTCCTTGTGCACCCGTTGCACTCTCTCGCACCACATCTCTCCACCGAAGCTGGCTAGACGTTGTCATCTCCTCCACTGCCGACCAGATCACTGCCGAGTTCGCTTCACCACGGCTATCCTCCTCTACTCCATCTTCGGACAATACAGCAAGCGCATCAGCGCCACGGTGAGCTCCTCTTGTGAACCATGCCCTCTGAATTTACTCTACCGGCCTCTCATGGCAGCATGGCTTTGCCGCGCCACCGTGTCTGCCATGGCCGGTGGTCAGCTTGTCTCACCGTCCTAGCTAGCTAGATACCACCCTTATCAGGCACGCGAGGTCACGGGGAACACGTTGGTGTCCTTCCCATCATCGGGAACCTCGTCGTCGGCCGAGCATCCCGCCGATGATGCCCTGTTTTGAGTCATCTAGGGACGTCGTGATGTGAATAAGAACAAACTCAAGGGTCTTGGTGCAAAGTTCATGACTCAGTGAAATAGCGCAAGAAAGTGTTTTGGACTTGGTTATAATTTTACAAAAGTGTAGGGGTCTTTTTGAAAAGTTGACAGGCCAGGCCTTGGCAGGCCGCATTGGGCCGACCTGCTCGTGCCCTTGGGCTGCGCCCAGGCCTCCGCGTGGGCCTGTTGGTTCAAAGCCGGCCCTGGTCATGTTTTCTCTTTTTGTTGAATTTATCTTTTTCTGAAATTTGTGAATAGTGTTGCAATTTGTTTATTTCATATAAAATCATGTATAGCTCTAAAAATTATGAAAAGTTATGTGTATGCTCTTTATGATATTCTCTACCTAGGAAAAATATGAAATGCCAAATTTGAGTACTTTTTGCATAAGTTAAAATTAGCTCTTGTAATTAAAAAATGCATCTTCAATGATTTTTAATAAATAAAATATTTGGCTTTTATTTCTGAAAATTGTTTTGCCATCTATTTAGACCAAGAGCTTTTCAAAATAAAATTTTGAGCTTAGTTAGACAACTTTAGTTTTATGCCTTTATTTTTATGCTTTTTAATTAATTAATTAATCCATGTAAGCATGCTTAATAATTACAGGATTTGTTTGACTTTGGGATTGATTGATGACCTTGGGTCATTAACCTTAATGACCCTTGGCACTTTAATTAATTGTTTGCGCTTACCTGGATCATGCCATTAGGGTTTAATCAACATTATTTTATGTGTTTAATGAACTCTTTTATGAAATAGTTAACCCTAATGAACTTAGTAAGTTTGTTGGCTTGCAACTTTATCATGAAAGAAAGTTGTACTCAAGTCCTTAATCTGGTTATGCATTCATCAAGCATCATGTTTAATATTCCATCATGTTGAAGCATATCATGTTATCGTGTAGCCTCCGTTAACGAAGAGTTTAACGTTGTGGCACCAGATCCCAAGGAAGAGCAGATTCAGGAGTTGGGTGTTGATAAAGAGCTTGAGACCGTCTACCCCAACCACCAAGGCAAGCCCCGGATATATTTAAACCCTTTCTTGATTTTATAAAACTTTTATCACTTCAGTTATGAAATATTGCATTAAGTAATAGGAGTTGAGTGAAACCTACCAATTGCATTACTTGTCTTATTTCCATATTCCTTGTTACCTGTTATTTGAAAGATGTGTAGTAATGCTTAGCCCTGCTTAATTAGCTAGTTTTCAAAAAGTAAAAGAATACAAAAGATGAGATTGGTTTTATCTGATGGAATCATGATGATAGTTAATAAATTGAGTCCGGACGGTCAACTTGCTTTGGAAAGGAGTCCCTCTATAGTGTTTCCGTCTATTGATGACCTAGGCCCCATTTGTTGTAGGCCTGCTAGATCAAGACTAGAAAATCCACATACAATGGTGTGGTATACTATGGGTTTGAGTCCCACGTATATCAATACACTGTGGGTCGAAAGTCCCATGTGTATCATGTGGTCGGTATACATGTTGGTTGGAGCCTCACGTATATCGTATGGTCTAATATGAATTTTGGTTAGAGCCTCATGCATATCGAGATCTAGGTCCTAGCTGGGTACAATCGATTCGAATCGCCGTTGCTTCTCAGAGAAGAAGACTTGATCACTGCCCTACATCGTAGTAACAACTTAAATTCTGGTTAAGGAATAAGAATGGAGTTGGTTGGTAATCTTGAGCTAGAGCAAAACAACTTTATTTTCTATTATAACTTATGATGAGTTCTTGATCTACAAGAGCTTTTCTGCAAAAGTCCTTGTTTCTTGCAGCCTTACCATGCCCCTCTGGCCTGCATTCCTGAGTCTTCACCCCACTTTTTTGTCGGGTCAGTCTTTGAGTACTTTTATACTCAGGGTTTGTTGAACCCCTGTTGCAGGTGCTAATTGGTGTTCAAATCAAGTTCATGTCGGTGGGCTCGATGTGACCTGGTTGTCCTCTCCTGACTTAGGCACTCTACCTAAGTTGTCTTCTGTAGTTCTTCTCTACTTCCGCAATTGAAGTTAAGTTTGTAAAAGTTAACTTATTCATATTTTGTAAATTCTATGTTATTATTCTTTCGCACTCTGATATATATTTTTATAACAAATGTTGTAATGTTGGAGCTACTCCTTTGTTGATTCTGGTATGAGTTGTCAAATGTGGTTTAATCAGGGTCCTTTGAGGGTACCCGACAGGGCTTTCTAAGTTATCTGGAACATATGCATGGCTGTCAGAGGTCTTCGGGACAATGATAGATACATGTGGGCCATATAATTTAGGAGGTTCTGCCACAGGCAAACCAGCCAATCCGTGTAGTAGCACCATCGCCACCCTCTACTCACCCACTCAAACCACCAATCTCGAAGGAAATGGCGAAGAAGGGGAGCAAGAAGGCGGGGAAGGAAACCGGATCCGAGGCGTCGGGGGCACAATGGCGTCAATCGACTTACACCCAGGAGTCGCTGTAGGCGCTGTCCAATGAGGGTCTGCTGCCGCCGTACGAGATGGAGGCGTGGCGGGAGTTGTGAGGTGAGGACTTCCCTACTCTCGGAGATGGGGAAATCATTGTTTTTGAGGACATGGTGCCTCGAGATCTCGGAGCGCCTGTGAATGGGTAGGACCTCTGTATTTATTAGGGGATTTCTATTTCCAATCTCAACTAACCCATCTACTCTAACTAGCCTAGGCCAGTCACTAGTGGACACTGGCTAACCACAGCCCTTAGTGGCCAACCATGGCTCGCCCTAGCCGGCCATGGCTAGCACTGGCCAGCCGTGCCCAAGGCAGCAGTAGCAGCAGTCGGCCAGCAGCAGCCAGGCTAGGCCACAGCCTGCCAGGCCAGCTAGCAATGCAGCAGGCCACAAGCTAGGCCATGGCCCAGAAAGCTAGCAGCGCCCCTGCATGCACGCCGTGTTTTGGGCCAGCCCAGCAAGCGCCAGCGCAGTGCCCGATCGCCCACCGCCACTGATAGGTGGGGCCCACAAGGATGGGGCCCACCACATAGTGTCGTGCCCAACTTGGAGACACACACCGCGTCGCGCTCGACCTCAGCCCGCGCACCCACCCGCACATGAACCCAAGTTCGTCGCCCACGCTCTAAAGCGGATGCCTGAGCCACGAGCCGCCTCTTCTGCAACCCTAGCCCGCCGCTTCCGCCGTCCTTCGCCGTTCGTCCGCCGCCATCGATCTCGCCTCCGCCGCCGTCCGTCGCCAAGGTGAGCCGTCCCCGAGCTTCGCAAGACCCTGAAGGCATCTTGCCGCCCTCTGAGGTCGCCCTAGCCCTCTCCATGCGCCACCGTAGGTCCATCGGCCGCCGGTTATGGCGCCACCGCCGTCCGGCCCCGCCACCGGCCGTTACCCGACGCCATGGAACCCATATCGGGTCCGTGAGGTCATGAAATGCCTTCCCATACCCTCCACCTCGCCGGCCGAGCACCGGAGTGTCGTTCTGGCCAACTCCGGTGAGCGCGCTGCCGTCCCGGCAATGCTCTGGCGACACCGCTCTGCCAGACGCCTTCAGCCCTCGGATCTGAGCCGAGCGGCTCAAATCAATTGTTGACCCCCGATCAAACATGGGGTCAACCGGGGCCCGTGCTGCTAACGTGTCAGCTGTCGTGGCTGCCACGTAAGCGCCACGTGTACGCTGACTACATCAACGTGGTCAGGCCGCCGATAGCCTTGACACTTTTGTAGAAAGGCCCCTGCTGTTTTGCATACTTATGATCTAGACCTTTCTAGTTTAAAAGTATTTAGACTTTAGTCATGTTTTCTGTAGATTAGCCCCTTGTTTTGTTTTAGCCATAACTTTCATGTTTTAACTCCGATTTCAGTGATCTTGTATTTTTGGAATCTTCTTGATGAGTATAATATTTCTATGCTATTGTTTGTTGTTGTTATCATGTTTTGGTGTACTGCCCTAATTAAAGTACGTTTTCTTGCATGTATTGTGCATGTGTGATGACTGTGGTGTATAGAGAACGAGACGTGGGTGAACGAGGACCAGCATGACCCAGAGGATTACGTGCAGCAGGACATCAACCAAGGCAAGTGCAGGCACCTTTGATCATTTTGTGCCTATTCATATTTATAAATTCACTGCATGTTTCTTAAATTGGCAAACCATAGGACTTACTAGCCACTTTACCCAAAGATATCCTATGGGGGTTGTAGTTGATAGGCTTTTAGGTTGCTAGTGCTCTATCTCACCTTTCACTGTTTAATGAAGATAAAATTTGCTTCTTAACTTCTTGAGCCTTGGGCTCTTGGCTTCGGCTGTTGGAGAAGTTGATGCATGTCCGCATCATTGGTTGGCGGTGAAAGAAGGGAAACGGATGTCAGTGGGCTCATAGCAATGGGGGCATTCGTATCTCCTCCCCCTTGAGGTCCTTTCATGGAGTGGCAACTTGGGACTTTTGTACATCTTCAGGCTAATGGGCACTGGCTTGGTCAATTAGTAGGACCATCATGGGCAGGTTGAACAGCTTATCAACGGGTGGCTATAGCTATGGTCGCTGGCGTTTGTTTACAAGTTGTAGTATGGGAGGGGCTAGGGATCCGTGATGGGGGCGGCCTCACGGGGAAGTCGCCCATACGCTTGGACTCAAGGCTAGCGAGTTGTTACTGCCTATGACCCTGTGAAAAGCCTCGTTGTGACCTCTGCCAGCCTATCTCGGTAATGGGCTAAGAGGTTGGCCACCTCGGGCAAAAGGAGTAATCACAACCTAGAGTGAAAGTGTACACCTCTGCGCAGAGTTGAAATCAGTATATCATCCATGCTCACGGTCACGAGCGGCCCAGATCCTTGCATGATTATCCAAATGGTTTAAGCTATGAAAATTGTGGTGAAGTTCTTGAGGTTGCTATCTCGGGTTTTATCGGGATGGCTATCCTGTGTTTCCTTAAGATGGCTATCTCATGTTTAATGTTGTTAATGATATATGTTTATATCTATGTTGCTAAATGACACATTAATGCTACTTGAACCTTAATAAAGGGTTGGGTGGTTCAACCAAGATGATTAGAGAGTAGGTTGCAACTTTTCTAATCTTAATTGTTTAACTTTAAAATGCTACCGCAGTCTACCTTTCAGCTTTACCTTGTACTAGCCTTGCATGTCATTACTTTCTGTCTGTACTTGCTGAGTTTCTACATGGAACTCACCCTTGCTCATTCACCAACAAAAGGATGCTCAAGTGATGACTCGGATGGTGACTTTCCTGAGAACTATCTGAGATACTAGGCATCATGATGCTGCCGTCGACCTTCCTGTGGCGAGATGGATACGTCAACGTTGTTTAGTTGCTTTTTGCCTTGGACGATGTTATTTATATTCTACTTTACTTTGATGACAGTTATGTAATAAATGGTACGATGTAATCGTTATACTATGTTTTATTTGAACACTGTGCTTTTTGGACCATGTAATTTGTCATTCATGTGTGTAATTGTTCTGGGTGCACATGAGCTTTTTCCTTGGTTTCATTCCTTCAAAATCAGGGTGTAACAAAGTGGTATCAAAGCCGTGTTGACCGTAGGATCACAAAGCCTTAGCTAGAAATGGTCGTTTTCTAACCGTCTTAGGTTAACCCTTATAAGTTATTGCATACCCCATCATTTATTAGCATGTTTCATTATTATCTTGATATGCATTTACTTTGGCCATTATTACTGTCATTTATTGATCATTTATTACCTTATCTTATAGTTACTACCATTCTTTTGTCATTATGATCATGTCATTATATTGTTTTGTTTTACTACAAATACCACAAAATGCATGCTATTCTTGTTCAATTTATTTATAGCTTTTATATCATTATCTCTAGAAATCTATGCATGCACTCTTTAGACATATTATCCTTTGATCATAGACATGTTTATCTCTTCTATCAGAATCTATTAACTGCTTTGTCACCTGCACATGACCACATCCCCTATGGAGCAGCTGGAGTACGTACTAGGATTGACTAGGATTTCCCTTTCATGAAATAAATAATGCTACGTTAGCACGCTTAAACGCTTAGCTTATCGAGTCTAGTGCGAGTGTGTTTAGAGTGTGCTTTGCTTTATTGGTGTGAGAACTTGTTTATCATTATGAACTATGGATGATTTGCATCTTTGTTATGATTGAGATAAGTTGTGGGGTGATGACCACACTTACCATATTTATATAAGTTTAAGATTATGTTTAGTTAATTCAGGGTTTTGGGTCTCTATATATTGTGCTCTATCTCTCTTTCTGCTTCATCATATCAGTTACTCTATCATAGCCTATTTTCACTTGTTCATATCAGCTATCAGTTTGGAGATTATATATATTTGCTATCCTGTCAGTGATCATATTGTTGGAGGTTATGTCAGATGGTTTGTTGATATGAAGAGACAGTATATTATGTTACAGTTACATTCACAGTTTATATTCAGCACAGATATATATGTTGAGACTGCATATCCTTATACCCTGCTATTCGTTTGCATCAGATGGTGAACATCTGGAGGAACAACAACACTGGTGGCCCCAGTGGTGCTGGTGGGAGTAACCATAACCCTCCACCACCACCTCCTCCTACTATGGAGCAGATGATGGCCATGCAGACTCAATTCATGCGGGGCATGAACACCATGCTGACCATGCTATAGCAGAACATGGCGATGAACCAAGTCTAGAATTAGCACCACAATCAGAACCATCCGCCACCACCACCCAGGGACAGGCGCAGTGAGTTTTTAAAGGGGCGCCCACCTTTCTTCTCTCATTCCCCTGACCCTCTTGTTGCTATGGATTGGGTGAAGGATGTGGAGAAATAGTTGGAGATTGCCCAGTGCAACGACAGGGAGAAAGTCCTCTATGGATCTGGTCATCTACAGGGAGCAGCCGCTTCTTGGTGGGATTCATACCGCTTTGCTCATGCAGCTCCTGACACCATAACTTGGGCGCAGTTCACTAAGGCATTCAAGGAGTTCCATTTCCCAGCTGGACTTGTGAAGCTAAAGAAGAAAGAGTTTGCTGATCTGAAGCAAGGCTCCATGTCTGTTTATGAGTACCATGACAAGTTCATTGCTTTGTCTCGCTGTTCACCTAGGGATGTCAAGCAAGACCAGGAAAAGCAAGATCATTTCCTGGGAGGGTTGAATGATGGACTCGCTTACATGAGGGCAAACATCAAGTATGCCAATTTCCAGGAAATGGTTGATAGGGCCATTGTGCTTGAGAGCATGCGCAACAAGATGGAGGACAACAACAAGAAGAAGAAGGCCAGCAAGTACCAAGATCAGAGAAAAGGTAGCCATCCTCGCTTCAACAACTTCCAGAACTACCACCAGCGTTCTTCTTTTCAATACGGGAAGAATCCGGCACAGCAGGGAGGTCAGCGCAACAACTTCAGCAATGGCAGCAATCAATTATTGCGCCAGAATGGTCAAGCTCCTCGTTAGAACAATCAAGCTCCTCGCCAGAATGCTCCCCACAGTGCTCCTGTGAAGACCAACAGCACCCCCAGCAATGCTTGCTTCAAGTGTGGCAAGGTGGGACAATATGCTAATGCTTGCCCTCAGAATCAGAAGCCACAGAACTTTGCAAATGTGAACCACGTCAAGGTGGAGACTACGGAGGAAGATACAGATGTGGTGCTTGGTACGTTCCTTGTTGATTCCCATCCAGCTTCAGTTCTATTCGATACTGGTGCATCACATTCATTTATTGGTAGTCATTTTGTTCGTAAGCATAGCATACCAACCCGACTTATGCCTAGAGCCATGAATGTTAAAATGCCTGGGGGAAATATGGATTCAAATGTCTGGTGTCCAGACATAAAGATTAATTTAAGGGGGTAGATTTTTCTTCTAGACCTATAGTGCTTGATTCAAATGGTTTAGACCTTATTTTGGGAATGAGTTGGTTAAACAAGTGGAAAGCAAATATTAAATGTTCAGAAAGGACAGTAGCTTGACTGCACCTGATGGAGATGTGGTTGATGTGGTGATTCCTCTGCCATCCAAGAATCAGGGAACAATGAATCATGTCAGCGGTGAGCCCTTGTAGAACATCAGAGTTGTCAATGAGTTTCCAGATGTTTTTCTAGAGGATTTGACAGGTATGCCACCTGAACAAGAGATTGAGTTTGTCATTGATTTGTTACTTGGTACTGCACCCATAGCTATAAAACCTTATAGAATGGCTGTTAATGATCTAGAAGAACTTAAGTCACAACTTAGAGAATTACAGTCTAAGGGTTCATTCGACCTAGTTCATCACCTTGGGGAGCCCCAGTAATCTTTGTAGAAAAGAAAGATGGAACACAGAGGATATCTGTAGATTATAGATCTTTGAATGAGGTGACTGTTAAGAATAAGTACCCTTTACCTAGGATTGAGGATCTATTTGACCAGTTGAAGGGAGCTAGTGTCTTTTCTAAGATAGAATTGAGGTCAGGTTACCATCAGTTGAGGATTAGACCTAGTGATATACCAAAGACTGCTTTTACCACCAGATATGTTTTGTATGAGTATACCGTGATGTCTTTTGGGTTGACCAATGCTCCAACTTACTTTATGTACATGATGAATACAGTTTTTATGGAGTATCTTGATAAGTTTGTGGTTGTCTTCCTTGATGATATTTTGATTTATTCCAAGAATGAGGAAGAACAAGAAGAGCATCTTAGATTGGTGTTGCAGATGTTGAGGGAACATCACCTTTATGCCAAGTTCAGTAAGTGTGACTTCTGGTTGAGTGAAGTTTCTTTTCTTGGGCATGTTATTTCCAAGGATGGAGTTACAGTTAGTCCTAAGAATGTTGCAGATGTGCTTGAGTGGAGTCCACCTAAGAATGTCAAGGACATCAGGAGTTTTCTAGGAATGGTTGGATACTACAGGAGGTTCATTGATGGGTTCTCTACTATAGCTAAACCTATGACTACTTTGCTAGAGAAGGATAAACCATTCAAATGGACAGAACAGTGTCAGGACAGTTTTGAGGAGTTGAAGAAGAGGTTGACAACAGCACCAGTGTTAGCTCTGCTAGATATGATGAAGGACTTATCTATATATTGTGATGCATCTAGACATGGTTTGGGTTGTGTGTTAATGCAGGAGGGTAAGGTCATTGCTTACGCCTCTCGACAGTTGAAGAAACATGAAGTGAATTATCCAACTCATGATCTAGAATTAGAAGTCATAGTGCATTCATTGAAGATTTGGAGACATTATGTCCTTGGTCACAGGTGTAACATTTACACTGATCACAAGAGCTTGAAGTATATATTCACTCAAAAGGACTTGAAGTTGAGGCAGAGAAGGTGGTTAGAATTGATTAATGATTTTGACCTGGAGATTCTCTACCATCCTAATAAAGCTAATGTTGTAGCTGATGCTTTAAGTCGGAAGAGTCAACTGAACATGTTAGAAGTGATGGAGTTACCTAAAGAGTTACTAGCAGAACTTGAGTATCTCAATTTGGGGTTTGTTGCTAACACTAAGGGAGTCTCTATGGATGTGGAACCGACACTTGATCAGGAAATCAGGAAGGGTTAGAAAATTGATGAGGAGCTTCAGGAGATTATCAAGATGGTGAGTCAAGATGGAGCCCCAGGATTTAGTGTTGATGAAGAAGGGACACTCTGGTATAAGCTCAAGTTGGTTGTGTCTGACAATCAGAAAATCAAGGATACTATTCTTAAGGAGTGTCATGAGTCATCTTACTCTATTCACCCTGGAGGTACTAAGATGTACCAGGATCTGAAGGAACACTATTGGTGGAAAGGTATGAAGAGGGACATTGGGGAGTATGTTGCCTTGTGTGATACTTATCAGAGAGTAAAGGCAGAACATCAAAGACCAGCAAGATTGTTGCAGCCATTGAAGATACCCGAATGAAAGTGGGATGAAATCAGCATGTTGCAGCCATTGAAGATACCCGAATGAAAGTGGGATGAAATCAGCATGGATTTTATCGTGGGTTTACCTTGAACTCAGAGAGGTTATGATTCTGTTTGTGTCATAGTGGATTGATTAACCAAGGTTGCTCATTTCATACCTGTCAAGACCACTTACACTGGAGCACAGTTGGATGAGAAGTATATGGCTCGAATTGTGTGTGCTCATGGAGTTTCTAAGAGGATCATTTCAGATAGTGGTACACAATTCACTTCCAAGTTTTGGGAGAAGGTACATGAAGCTTTGGGAACTGAGTTAAGGTTTAGTTTAGCTTATCATCCATAATCAGATGGTCAGACAAAAAGGGTTAATCAGATTCTGGAAGATATGTTAAGAGCCTGCACCTTGGAGTCTAATGACAGTTGGGACAACAATTTGCCTTATGCTGAATTCTCTTACAACAATAGTTATCAAGCTAGTCTCAAGATGTCTTCCTTTGAAGCATTGTATGGACGAAAGTGTAGAATACCTTTATTCTAGAATCAAGCTGGAGAGAGACAAGTATTTGGTCGTAATGTCTTGAAGATAGTAGAAGAGCAGGTCCAAGTGATTCGACGTAATTTGAAAGCAGCCCAGTCTAGACAGAAGAGTTATGCAGATGTTCGCCGAAGAGAGCTTGAGTTTGAAGTGGGTGACTATGTTTATCTTAAGGTGTCTCCAATGAGGAATCTCAAGAGGTTCAAGGTCAAAGGGAAGTTAGCCCTGAGGTACATTGGTCCTTTCAAGATTTTGGAAAGGAGAGGAGAGGTAGCTTATCAGCTTGAGTTGCCAGCTTACTTATCCAATGTGCATAATGTGTTCCATGTCTCTCAATTTAAGAAATGTTTGAGGGTCAAAGAAGAGGAGTTGCCTATGCAAGAAGTGGATTTGCTGAAGGACTTGACTTATGATGAGAGTCCATCTAGGATTTTGGAGACAGCCAAGAGAGTCACTAGAAGTAAGGTTGTCAAGTGGTGCAAAGTGCAATGGAAGGACCACTCAGAGGATGATGCTACTTGGGAAAAGGAAGAGGATTTAAGGGCAAAATATCCAGAGTTGTTTCTTGAGTCTTCTAATCTTGAGGAAGAGATTCTTTTAAGGGGGTAGGTTTATAACACCTTGATTTTGAACTTTAAATCTTAAATGAATTTGATTTTATTTTTGCATAGATGCTTTACATTCATAGGCCAATTACAAATGTTCTATGAATTACTTTAAAATGTGTAGCACGTTAGAAACACTGCATTGTTGCATTCATGCTGCTGCACAGTTTTATGGTTGACTTGTTTGAGCTTGTTGTTCAATCTTTGCTTTGCCTTCTAGTTTTCAACATGCTTTAATTTGTCCCATCTAACTCCTAGACTAACCTATCTACTCTAACTAGCCTAGGCCAGTCACTAGTGGACCCTGGCCAACCATAGCCCTTACTGGCCAACCATGGCCAGCCCTAGCCGGCCATGGCCAGCACTGGCCAGCACTGTCCAGCCATAGCCAAGGCGGCAGCAGCAGCAGTTGGCCAGCAGCGGCCAGGCTAGGCCACAGCTGGCCAGGCCAGCCAGCAGCGTAGCAGGCCGCAAGCCAGTCCACGGCCCAGCCAGCTAGCCGCGTAGCGGCCCAACCGCCGTGGCCCGCTTGGCCTCCCCGCGCGCGCCGCGTTTTGGGCCGGCCCAGCAAGCGCCAGCGCCGCGCCCGACAGCCCACCGCCGCTGACAGGTGGGGCCCACAAGGGTGGGGTCCACCGCATAGTGTCATCCCCAACCTGGAGACGCACACCGCACCGCACCCGACCTCCGCCCGCGCGCCTGCCCGCACGCGAACCCAAGTTCGCCGCCCGCGCTATAAAGCAGACGCCCGAGCCATGAGCCGCCTCCTATATAACCCTAGCCCGCCGTCGCTGCCGCCCAGTTTCACCCTCGTGAAACCTTAGCCACAGCCATCATCTGCTGTTCATCCGCCGCCGTCGATCTCACCTCTGCCGCCGTCCGCCGCCAAGGTGAGACGTCCCCGAGCTTCGCAACACCCCGAAGGCCATCTTGCCGCCCTCCGAGGTCGCCTTAGCCCTCTCCATGCACCGTCGTAGGTCCATCGGCCGTCGGTTATGGTGCCGCCATCGTTCGGCCCTGCCACGGGCCATTACCCGCTGCCATGGAACCCATAATCGAGTCCGTGAGGTCGCGAAAGGCCTTCCCGTACCCTCCACCTCGCCGGCCGAGCACCGGAGTGCCGTTCTAGCCAACTCTAACGAGCACGCCGCCGTCTTGGCTGACACTACGGCGACACCGCTCCACCGGACGCCTTCAGCATTCGGATCTGAGTCGAATGGCTCAGATCAATTGTTGACCCCTGGTCAACCATGGGGTCAACCGGGGCCCGCGCTACTGACATGTCAGCTGATGTGGCTGCCATGTAGGCGCCACATAAGCGCCACGTGTACAATGACCATGTCAACGTGGTCTGGCCACCGACAGCCTTGGCACTTTTGTAGAAATGCCCTTGCTATTTTTCATATTTATGATCTAGTCCTTTCTAGTTTAAAACTATTTAGACTTTGGTCCCGTTTTCTACAGATTAGCCCCTAGTCTTGTTTTAGCCATAACTTTCACGTTTTAACTCCAATTTCAGTGATCTTGTACATTTTGGAATTGTCTCAATGAGTAGAATATTTCTATGCTATTGTTTGCTACTTTTATGATGTTTTGGTGTACTACCCTAATTAAAGTACATTTGCTTGCATGTATTGTGTGTGTGATGACTGTGGCGTATAGAGAACGAGACATGGGTGAACGAGGACCAGCACAACCCGGAGGATTATGTGCAAAAGGACATCAACCAAGGCAAGTGCAGGCACCTTTGATCATTTTGCGCCTATTCATGTTTATAAATTCACTTCATGTGTCTTAAATCGGCAAACCATAGGACTTACTAGCCACTTTACCCAAAGATATCCTATGGGGGTTGTAGTTGATAGGCTTTTAGGTTGCTAGTGCTCTATCTCGCCTTTCATCGTTTAATGAAGATAAAATTTGCTTCTTAACTTGTTGAGCCTTGGGCTCTTGGCTTCGGCCGTTGGAGAAGTTGATGCATGTCCGCATCATTGGTTGGCGGTGAAAGAAGGGGGAATGGATGTCTGTGGGCTCGTAGCGACGGGGGCATTCATATCTCCTCCCCCTTGAGGTCCTTTCGTGGAGCAGCAACCTGGGACATTCGTACATCTCTAGGCTAATGGGCATTGGCTTGGTCAATTAGTAGGACCATCATGGGCAGGTTGAACAGCTTACCGACGGGTGGCTATAGCTATGGTCACTGGGGTTTGTTTACATGTTGTAGTATGGGAGGGGCTAGGGATCTGTGATGGGGGCGGCCTCACCGGGAAATCGCCCATACGCTTGGACTCAAGGCTAGCGAGTTGTTAGTGCCTATGACCCTGTGGAAAGCCTCGTTGTGGCCTTTGCCAGCCTATCTCGGTAATGGGCTAAGAGGTTGGCCGCCTCAGGCAAAAGGAGTATCACAACATGGAGTGAAAGTGTACACCTCTGCGCAGAGTTAAAATTGGTATATCGTCCGTGCTCACGGTCATGAGCGGCCCAGATCCTCGCATGATTAGCCAAATGGTTTAAGCTGTGAAAATTGTGGTGAAGTTGTTGAGTTTGCTACCTCGGGTTTTATCGGGATGGCCATCCTATGTTTCCTTAAGATGGCTATCTCATGTTTAATGTTGTTAATGATATATGTTTATATCTATGATGCTAAATGACTCATTAATGCTACTTGAACCTTAATAAATGGTTGGGTGGTTCAACCAAGATGATTAGAGAGTTGGTTGCAACTTGTCTAATCTTAATTGTTTAACTTTAAAATGCCATCGCAGTCTACCTTTCAGCTTTACCTTGTACTAGCCTTGCATGTCATTACTTTTCGTCTGTACTTGCTAAGTTTCTACATGGAACTCACCCTTTCTCATTCACCAACAAAAGGATGCTTAAGTGATGACTCGGATGGTGACTTTCCTGAGAACTATCTGGGATACTAGGCATCATGATGCTGCCATCGACCTTCCTATGGCGAGATGGAGTCGCTACGTCTATGTTGTTTAGTTGCTTTTTGCCTTGGACGATGTTATTTATATTCCGCTTTACTCTGATGACAGTTATGTAATAAATGGTACGATGTAATCATTATACTATGTTTTATTCAAACACTGTGCTTTTTGGACCATGTAATTTGTTGTTCATGTGTGTAATTGTTCTGGGCGCACATGAGCTTTTGCCTTGGTTTCATTCCTTCAAAATCAGGGTGTGACACGGGAGGTGTTGAACTGGCAGATGGCTTCTCTATTCGAGAGGTTTGACCCGAGTAGCAGCTTTCTGGAGCAGCATGCTCGGCTATACGACATCAACCGACCACCACCAGAGGTTAGCCGACCAGCTCTGCACTTCGATTTGAATGCACTGGTATGTAATGATATTTGTATAACTTTTATCATCTGACTATCAGACATTGCTTGGTCAGGACCGGAGGGTGTTCTTCTCTAATGTGCCGGTAGGAGCATGGCCTCACGGTCAGGCATAGGCCTACCAGCGCAATGCCGAGGAGATGCCCCAGGACGAGATCGAAGTTGAGCAGGGGACAACCGACGTCTCCAGCTCAAATGATGACCTCCCTACTGCTCGGACACGAAACTGAGCAGCGGGCATGCGGCCCATGGCGGAGGCCACCAAGAAGAAGAAGCTCTCTTCTCTGCTGTCTGGGGGTAAGTTAAACCTAGATGGCAGAGGAGGGGAAAGCAAGAAGAGGGGTGCCCCGGCCACCCCTGAGTCGTTAGACGACGACCTACTGATGCTAAATCAGCACCAGAGGAAGTGTCAGGCCATGATGCCTAAAACGGGGAGGGCCCCAAGGCCTGCACCCACAACAACACCCAGGAGGCCCGTGCGGGCCGCACCACCACCCACTCCTCCATCTCAGTGGGCAGCCACTGCATCACCCATTCGGCTGGAGCCAGCCATAGGAAGAGCACCACCACCACCATCACCGCCGCCTGCACCGCACAGGGTGGTCGCATCATCAATCGGAGCAGCTTCGTCCGTCGGGCACCGAGAGGAAGTCAGGGAGCCAACTTCTCCAGCGCACCCTGCTAGACCGAGCCGATCGGGTGGGACGTCGAACCCAGTCCCGGGCGCGACGGCTGGGCGACAAGCGGGACCCTAGGCGCTCCGAGCAGGAGAGCAGCGCCAAAATTCAGAGGAGGCTTTCGACAGTCAGCTAGGTGAGTGTCAATGAGTTCGCATATCTTGCCTGTTCATGATGTTGATTCTTTGCTTGTTGTGGCCAAAATGTGAATTACAGTAGAGCACCGCCGTTAGCAACACCAACTCCTCCCCCAGTCAGAGCTTAGCGTCGTCCACCGAGCAGGCATCGGGGAGCAGCACAGCACGGCCCACAGAGCAAGGGGAGGTGATGAGCAAGGCCACAGTGTTCGCCCAGCTGACCCCAACACCAACTCCCCCTCCAGAGAGGTAGGTTATGCCATTTAGGCCAACCGTCGCCCAGACGGATCAGCCGCCAAAGCACACGCCAGACCAGGTGAAGCTGAGCACGCCAGCGTTGGCTGAGGAGGTCAAGGAGGTGCCCAGGGTGCCAAAGATGCCACGTACTAACCTACCTAAGTAGTGTGTCTTCATATCATGCAAGCTGTGGGAGGGAAATGTGGTGTCGCATGAAGAAATATCAGACGACGACATGGACACTGGCGTCCAGGATGAGGTAGAGGTGCTGCTCGACCAGATTAAGGTAACACCTGACCAAGATTAGCTTGTTTGTTATGAGCTTGGTGTTTGACCATAAACTTATTAACCAACCCATGGTGTATGCAGTCGCTGCAGAAGACCAACAACCAGCACGGCAGGACCATCAACCGGTTTGCGGCAACCCGGGAGGAGTGCCAAACCCTCCGGGCAGCCAAGGCCGAGCTAGATGCATAGGCTAAGGTCTTTTGTGAGCGCGAGGTCCAGCAGGAGGAGAAGGTTGCCGCCCTACGCCGCAAGGTGGAGGCTCTGGAGCAGGCCAATGAGGAGGAGGAGGCTCTGCGCCTCAAGGTGGAGACCCTGGAGCAGGCCAATGCCAATGAGTAAACCTCTCTTTCCCCTTTCATGTTGATCTTTTCCGCATGTTTATGAGTGCTTCTTGTAGGACTGAGTGGCCAGAATGAGGCCATGGCGCAGGAGCTGGCTAGTCTGCTGAGCCAAAAGAAAGTTGCTGAGGAGCAAGCCAAAGCAAACCAGGCGCAGATCACCGCGCTGACTGGTAAGTCAATCGATGTAGAATTGTTATGTGAAGTCTGCAGCATACTGGATGGACCAAGGTATGCTAACCACCATGACTTTGTTGTTGTAGACCTGAGGGAACGCCACCTGGCCTAGTTCTGGGTGCTCGAGGACTCCATTGCCAGCCTTTGAGGAAAGATGCGGGCCATGACCGACCACATCAAGCCTATGTTGAGGGCCATCTTTTCTGAAGAGGAGCACCCTGTCGACCCTTTGGGCGAGGAGACTTCTATCGCCGACGAGTGCCGGAGGCTGTGGCCAATGCTATAGGAGTTTGTCGCAGGAGCTTGGCGTTTTGTGGCCTCCACTGTGCTCATTGTGGTCTGTGCTAACTATCAGAATGTGGATCTGGTGACCATCGAGCATGGGATCCCTCCAGAGGTCACGGATGAAGAAGCTGAATAGCTCAGGGCATCACCTAGCCTAACTGCCGCTGCCATCGTTGAAGAGATTTCACTGATCTTCGATCCTGCAGAAGATGGTGGTAGTGGTCAGTAGGCTTTTATCAATGTAATTATGTAAAAAACATTGTTTGTAACTTGTTCTGAGCACTGGGTGCTCGTGAACTTTTAAGCCTATTGACACAGACAAGTAGGCATGTTTAAGCGGGTGATAAACATTTTGCCTTTTTCCTTTTTAGATGGAGATTTATGCATAGATCATTTTCCGAAAAATGTCACCAGTTAAGTTTTGCCCCCATCCTCGAAGCAAGCTAACTCTGTCAGGTGACTAGGGATGCGCTAGTGAACCGCATAGGACCGCTGGGCTCACTAGGTACCTAGTACCATTAGAGAACGACTGCTGAATCTCCTAGTGCCATGTAGCGCGGAGCTGTAACACATCATAAGAGGCTTCGAGACAGTGCCTTGTCAAGCCATTCTTGGCGGGCAGAAAACAAAGTTTAACTAAGACTTATGCAGGGCGCATGTATAACAGATGTGTGCACAAAAACAGAATCAAGATAGGAAAGGGGACAACAAAAGAAAACTTTATTAGATAATTGAGATAATCAAAGAACTGAGTACATATCTTTTTTATGGATAGAAGCATATGAGGTGGTCAATGTGCCAGGAACTAGATTCCTCGACACCTTCCATCGTCTCCAACCGATAGGATGTCGGGCGTGTCACAGCCTTGATTCGAACGGCCCTTTCCATCGGGATGACAGCTTGTGCAGACCATCTGTCTTTTGTATTCATCGTAACACCATGTCGCCGACCATGAACAGCCTGCCTTTGACGTTGCGTTTATAGTGATGATGCACTGATGTTAGGTACTTAGTTGTCCGAGCATAGGACTCGAGCGCTATCTCTTCTTTGGCAATGATGTCAATTTCCCTAGCTTCGTCTGAGGCTTCTTCGTTGTAAAGCTGGACACGCGGTGAGAGGAGTGTAACCTAGACTGGTAGGACAGACTCGAATCCAAACACCATGAAGTACAAGGAAACTCCAGTGTTACAATTGGGCTGGATACTAAGTCCCCAGACCACGGTAGGTAATTCCTTGAGCCACCAACCAGGTTTGAGATCTTTGTTGTCCCGGTATACCCGCTTGCGAAGAGCATCGAGAATCATACCGTTAGCTCATTCCACCTGTTCGTTTGCTCAAGGATGAGTGATGGACACGTATTTGACTTTGATGCCATTATCATCGCAAAAGTCAAAGAACTCATCGCTGGTGAACTGAGAGCTTAAATCGGTGATGATGGTGTTAGGTATACCAAACCGTGGATAACATCATCAAGGAACTGTACCACCTTCTCAAATGAGGCTTTCTTAATGGCTTTGTACTCGATCCATTTGGAAAACTTATCAATGAGCAAAAAAACACATGTGTGTCCGCCAGGAGCCTTCTTGAATGGGCCGATCATGTCAAGTCCCCAGCATGAGAATGGCCAAGCAACCGGGATGGTCTAGAGTTCATGTGTAGGGACATGAATCTGCTTGGCAAACATCTGGCAATTTCTGCACCGGTGCACATAATCTTTAGCGTCAGAGATGGCTGTCAGCCAGTAGAACCCTGCTCTGTAGGATTTGCCGACCAGCGTCCAGGATGCTGCATGGTTCCCACAAGTGCCCTCGTGAATATCCTTCAGAAGCTTCAAACCATCTGCTTGGGTGATGCATTTCTGGTAAATCAGGGACCTCAGGGCCTTGCGCATCAGCTCACCATTAACCATGAGATAGGCATAGGCTCTACAAACTAGCTGTTGGGCTTCGATCTTGTCCTCTGGAATGAGGTGATCATTCAGGTATCTGATAAAGGGCTCTCTCCAGTTAGGCTGGGAAGGCGCTGCCTGATTGATTGGTTCATCACCAGGTGGCTGCTCATTACCATCATCAGATCCCTGCCGGCCGAGGTAGCTGTCTTCTACCTCCGCTGCTTCACCTCTGAGCGCTACTACGAGCTGGTCATTAGTAGTGCTAGGTGCGGGTGCTTCATAAGCCTGATCGGGGATCGAAGGCTTAAGCAAGTCTTCAACGAAAACACCAGGTGGTATCTTGGCTCGGGACAATCCGAGTTTGGATAGCTCATCAGCACCTGTGTTCTCGGCATGTGGAATGTGCGTGAATTCCAGTCCATAGAACTTGTTCTCCAGCTTGTGAATTTTGGCGACGTATGCATCCATCTTTGCATTGGCCACATCCCAGTCTTTGTTAAAATGCTAGATGACGAGAGTAGAATATCCGTACACCAGGAGCCGTTTAATGCCTAGCTCGACTATGATATGGAGGCCATGTAGGGCAGCTTCATACTCGGCCATATTGTTGGACGCCTTAAAATGTATGCGCAAGACGTAGCAGAGCGTGTCCTTAGACGGAGAGATGAAATACACTCCTACCCCGGCACCATCGATGTTCAATGAACCATCAAAATACATCTTCCAGTGGTTGGGAGTCGTATTGGCCAGAGGCAAGCTGAGGTCTGACCATTCCACAATGAAATCAACTAGGGCCTGAGACTTCACAGTATTGCAACTGTGGAAGTTCAGCATGAACTCAGAGAGTTCTAACACGTATTTGACAATACGGCCACTAGCATCTCTGTTGCGGAGTATGTCACTGAGTGCAGCTTCTTAACCACCGTGATCTTGTAGGCTTGGAAGTAATGGAGGAGCTTCCGTTTGGTGATCCAGAGTGCATATAGCAGTTTCTGCACAGGTTGTATCGCTGCTTGGTTACATTAAGAACCTTGTTAATGTATTATACTGGGCTCTGCACCCCATAGATGTGCCCGGGTTCCTGGCGCTTGACCACCATCACGGTACTGACTACGTTGGTTGTGGCGGTAATGTAAAGGAGAAGCTCCTCACCTTCTTGTAGCACCGTGAGTACTGGGGGGTTGCCAGGTACTCCTTGAGCTGTCTGAAAGCCTTGTTGGCCTCCTCCATCCACTCAAATTTCTCCTTAGCTTTGAGCAGCTTGAAGAAGGGGAGCCCTTTTTTGCCCATACGGGAGATGTACCAGCTCAGGGCCGCCATGCAGCCGGTGAGTTGCTAGATATCTTTGACATTTCATGGTGGTTGCAAGTCTAGCACGATCTGAACCTTCTCAGGATTTGGGCGTATGCCGTCCTGACTGAAAACATTGCCTAGCAGGATCCCGGAAGGGACGCCAAAGATGCATTTGTTGGGGTTCAGCTTCCACCAAAAATTTTTTAGGGCTGAAAAAGTCCACTGGAGGTTGGCAACCAGTGTGTTGGACTCTCTGGTCTTCACCACCACATCATCGACATACGCCTCAATGAGGTCGGCAGCAATCTCATGCTCGAGACAGGCCTGGATAGCCCGTTGATAAGTAGCTCCGGCGTTCTTGAGGCCAAACGACATGGTCATGTAGCAGAAAGCACCGAAGGGGGTGATGAAAGCGGTCTTTTCCTAGTCCTCTATCTTGAGGGCTATTTGATGGTAGCCCGAATAGCAATCTAAGAAGGACAGCAGCTCACAACCTATAGTAAAATCTACGACCTTATCAATTCGAGGGAGATTGAAAGCCTATTTAGGGTAGTGTTTGTTGAGATCAGTGTAATCAACGCACATTCTCCATTCTTTATTCTTTTTTAGTACAAGAACCGGGTTGGCTAACCACTCCGGGTGATACACTTCTTTGATGAAGCCAGCTGCTAGGAGCTTGGCCACTTCTACCCTAATGACTTCCTTGCAGTTAACCGATGCATCTTCTGCTTGATTGGTTTAGTAGTCTTTGAGACATCAAGGTAGTGCTCGGCCTTTTCCCTCGAGACACCCGGCATGTCGGCAGGTTTCCACGCGAACACACTGATGTGCTCTCAAAGGAATTAGATGAGCGCATCTTCCTATTTGGGGGGAAGGGTAGCCCCGATCTTGGTAGTCTTTGAGGGATTGTTTGGATTGAGCTGGATCAGCTTGTGCTACTTGGCCTTGTTGGAAGGCTGCCACGTAGATCCGACTAGAACCTCAAGCTCTATAGGGGGCACCTCCTTGATGCCTAGGTCGGTGTGCTCCATGGCATGCTTCAACTCTATGACTTCTGCGGCCGCGTAGGCGTCGGACTCGCATGCACGTGCCGTGAAGATGTTGCCGTGCAGGGACAGGACACCCTGCTTAGTCAGGATCTTTAGCACGAGGTACCCGTAGTGAGGAACAACCATGAATTTGGCAATCCCTGGTCGGCCAAGGATAGCATGGTATATGCCCTCGAAGTTGTCCACGATGAAGGTAATGTGGTCAATGCAGAAGTGCTGCATGGTCCCGAACTGGACGGGCAGCGTGACTTGCCCGAGGGGGTACGAAGGTTTCCCCGGCATGATGCCCTAGAACGGACAATTGTATGGCTTGAGGTCTTTGAAATCCAACCCTAGCTCCTTGAAGGCTGGGAGGAATAGGATGTTCAGGGAGCTGCCACCGTCGATGAGCACCTTCTTGAACCGGACACCATCTATCATCGGGTCAAGGACCAGCAGGAGACGACCAGCATCAGGGATTTGGCCCACATATTGTTGCGGCTGAACATTATGGGCTGCTCAAACCAAGCAGGAACTTTCACATCTATGATAGAACCATCAGCCTCCTGGATAGCCATGATGGCTCGTGTCAGCAGCTTCCTCTTGCGGGCGTTCTCCCGCCCGACTTTGCCACCAAAGATGACGGCAGTGATGTTCTTCATGGGATCCCTGTAGGCGTGCCGTGGGTTGGCGTCTTGAGTTTCTGCTTCATCGATGTCTTCTTGCTGGGCGGGACTTTTGCCCTTGGCTTTGGGGGCCGGACGCGGCTTCTTGTTGGCCGTCCTATCCAGTGCCTCCTTCAGGACTCTGCATTCACCCAGCGTGTGGCCCTTGCCAGGATGATGTGGGCAATCCTGACTAAGGACCTTGTTGAGTTCATCATCGTTCATCCTCTTCTAGCCCTTTACCATGTTGACAAAGGGGTCATTGCAGTTATGCCAACAACCATTGTAGCTGTCCTGACCACATCGCTTGGACAGGCGATTGTCACCGCGGTGATCGGGCTCACGGTTGTCCCGACGGTTGCGGTGATCGTTCTGCCGATCTTGCCGGCGGTCGTGGTCGTCGTCGCGGTAGTTACGGCTTGGGGGAATGGGGTCCCCCTTGTTCAGCCCATCATTGAGATGAGCGAACTTGTGGGCAGTGGAGAGGAGATCTTCCATGGTTCTCGGTCGCTTGAGCGGTGGGCTTGAAGTTGTCGATGAACATTTGTCTAAGCTGGGGCCAGCTGTGCATGTTGCCAGCGCGCTGACAGAGCAGCCAGGAGGTAGCGACATTGCTTAGGACTACTGTGAGGTAGTTTGCCATGACGTACTGGTCGCCTCCTACTACTCGGACCGCTACTTCATACAGCATGATCCAGTGCTCAAGATCGTCTTGCCCATTGAACATCTTGACGTCTCTGATCCGAAAGTTCTTTGTCCAAAGGACGTCCTTAAGTTCCTCTGAGAATGGGGTTGGTCCATTCAGGTGTCACCGAGCACGGTACCATTCATCAAGGTGAACACGAAGGTCACAATCTTGGGGCTACTCGACTTCCTGGTTGCGCTCAACACGTCGGTTGGCCTGCTGCCTGTTGGCGCGCTGGCGATTGCCGCGTTGGTGCTCGTTGTTGTGCGGCACCTCTCGTGGAGCGTTGTCAGCGTCGGCCCACTGGGGCTGCTTGAGCAAAAGTCCTCCGTGATTGGACTCGTTGTCAGTGCCACTTTCTGCGGGTTGGCGGCGACGGCTGCGTCGAGACTATCGCGACCAATGCGATGTGGTCAGCGATCCGGCAGAGCGAACCTGAACCACTTGCGCTTCGGCGGCGATCAGAAAGTCCCAAAATGCTTCGACCCGGGTGTGTTCGAGGGAAGGTTGTTGAGCCAATCCATGGCCACAGCGATGTTGGCCATGGGAGTCTCATGGACAATCTGGTTTCCGATGATGTTGAACTCTCCATTGAGGTTGCGTGGCGGGGTTTTGCTCCATTGCCCCATTGCCTCCGTTGTTGATAGTGTTCATGTCTTGTGCCTCTTGGAGGTGTCGATGCTTTTGATCATTGTTGCGGTCTTCCCTTGCTTGCCTCTCCTGGTCCGCTTCATTTGGGATGGGAGGTTTGTCCACGCTGACGGCGAATATCGCACCGTTGAAACTAGGCGGCGTTCTTGGGGTACCTGGCGCCGTGTCGATAGAACGGGCTGGGTCGTCCAACGTGGTCAGATCTGTCTCCTCGATGTTTTCCTGACTCTGGACCTCAGGACACTCTTCATCAGAGAGGAGGTACTCAGTTAGATCGAAGGAAACGGAGGGCGTCCCGTTGAGAAAAGAGGGGGAGTCAAACATGGCGTTGTCTTCGGGGACTGTCGCGCCCGATCCGAAAGGATTCTGTTGTAAAGACACCATGTCGATCATGAGCCTTGGATCTTCTGGGACCAGAACTAGGCTAGGATCTAGGTCCAGCAAGTAATTGTCACATCACCGGGGAGCATCCTGCAGGTTCCTCATGTAGGACGCAGCTGCGTTGCTCAACCCATGCGGGAAGACGGGCGCACGGCTCTGGTCGGGGGCAATGGGATCTTGCTGCCCAGGGGCGGGTTGCACCTGCTACGCTCGGCGCTGCTACCTTTGCTCTGCTCGGGCTTGTCGAGCGGCGTGGGTAAGCGCTTGCCGGTGCTGATGCACGTCAATGAACTCATCCAGCCTAATTGGAGGTGGAGCCCGGGAAGCGGCCAGAGTCGAATCTGGTCGGCGCGGGTGACGAGACTGCTTGCGCGCAGGGTGCTGCTGGCGGTGCCCCTGGTCAGGCATGGGTTGTTGTTGACAGTGCTCCACCACAGTAGGGGGCCTGCCCCAGCGAGTGACCGGTGGCCCTCCTCTATGGTCGGTGGGTGGTGCTCAGGCCGGAGATAGATTTGGATATGGTCGGCGTGGGCCACCAGCTTGGCTCGTACGTCCTCGCTGGTGCCGAGCGTTGCCATCCTGATGGCAGGTGGCGGCCAACGGACCATGGGTAGAGTAGGAGAGGCGTAGAGTAGCTTTTGCACCTGCGGGCACCTGATGGCCAGCTTGCGCCGCGTAAGAACGATGGCGTAGAGTAGCTTTTGCACCTGCGGGTAGCGGGTCTTGGTTTCCAAAAGCACTTCACTGATGAAGTAAACCGGCCGCTGGGCGGGCAGGGCATGGACCACTATGGCCGCGCTGACCACCTGAGTGGTCACGGTGACACAGAGGAGGAGAGGCTCAGGGGTTTCAGTCGATGTCGCTGGTCGAGGAGGGTCGAGGATCGGGGCAGCGGTCAGCATGCTCTTGAGTTTATCGAGGGCCTCCTCGGCCTCCGCGGTCCATGCGAAGCGTTCGGATTTTTTCAAGAGGCGATACAGGGGCAGGGCCTTTTCCCCCAAACATGAAATGAAATGGCTGAGAGCCGCGAGGCAGCCCATGACCTTCTGTACGCCCTTGAGATCTCGAACCAGCCCCATTCATGTGATGGCTGTGACCTTCTCAGGGTTGGCCTCGATCCCACGCTGGGAGACAATGTATCCGAGGAGCATGCCCCGAGGCACTCCGAAGACACATTTCTCAGGGTTAAGTTTGATATTCTTGGCTCGAAGGCACCCAAATGCGGTTTCGAGGTCATGGATGAGGTTTTTGACTTTTTTGGATTTGACCACGATGTCATCGACGTAGGCCTCGACCGTGTTGCCTATGTGTCTGCCGAAGACATGAAGCATGCATCGCTAATACATCGCCCCGGCGTTTCGAAGGTCGAAGGGCATAGTGACGTAGCAATACATGCCAAAAGGTGTGATGAAGGAACTCGCGAGCTGGTAGGACTCTTTCATCTTGATTTGATGGTAGCCCGAATAAGCATCAAGGAACGAAAGGGTTTCACATCCCGCGGTAGATTCAACAATTTGATCAATGCGTGGTAAAGGAAATGGAACTTTGGGACATGATTTATTTAAACTAGTATAGTCAACACACATCCGCATTTTTCCATTTTTTTCTTTACTAACAAGGGATTAGCTAACCATTCGGGGTGATGAACCTCCTTGATGAATCCAGCTGCCAAAAGCTGGTGTACTTCCTCACCGATGATCCTGCGCTTCTCCTCGTCGAAGCGACGCAGGCGTTGCTTCACCGGTCTAGACCCGGTTGGATATCCAAGGCGTGCTCGGTGACTTTCCTCGGTATGCTCGGCATATCCGAAGGACTCCGCGCAAACATATCGGCGTTCGCACGGAGAAAGTCGATGAGCACTGCTTCCTATTTGCTCCTGAGGTTGGCACCGATCGTCAGCACCTTCTCGCCGGAGCAGCTCAGGTCGAGGAGGATTTTCCTAGTGTCTTGTGCTAGCTCGAAGCTGCCTGCATGATGCTTAGGTTTGGGCACCTCGTCGGTGAGGCGCTCGAGGGTTGAAGCCATCATCGTGCTTTGCTCGACGGCCTCTCCGTACTCGACGCATTCGACATCGCAATCGTACGCGTGCTCGTAGGAGGAACCGATAGTGATGATGCCTCTGGGTCCTGGCATCTTAAGCTTGAGGTAGGTGTAGTTTGGGACCGCCATGAATTGCGCGTAGCCTGGTTGGCCGATGATGGCGTGATAAGTTCCGTGAAACCCGACCACCTCGAAGGTGAGGGTCTCTTTCCTGAAGTTGGCGGGGGTGCCAAAGCAGACGGGAAGGTCAATGCGGCCGATGGGAAGAGCCTTCTTCCCTGGTACGATGCCATGGAAGCCCCCGGCACTGGGTTGGAGTTGGCACCTCTTGACCCCCACGAGGTCGAGGGTCACGAGGTAGATGATGTTCAGGCTCCTGCCGCCGTCCATGAGGACCTTTGAGAGGCGGGTGTTGATGATGATCGGGTCAACGATGAGCGGATAGGCCCCGGGGTTGGGGATACGATCTGGATAGTCATTGCGATCGAACGTGATGGGCGCATCGGACCAGTCGTGGTAGTGGAGGGTCGTGACTCAGACGGAGAAGACCTCTCGACGCTCCCTCTTGCATTGTCGAGGAGTTCGCTGGTCGAGGGGCCTCCGTAGATCATGTAGCAGTCGTAGACTTCGGGGAATTTTTCGTCTTTCCCATTGTCTTCCTCATTGCCACCCTGGTCTTTCTCATCGTCACCCTTCTTGATGCCCAGTTGCCCGAAGTGCTTTTAAAGCATGCGGCAGTCCTTGAGCTTATGTTTTGCTCCGTCCCTATGATAAGGGCAGGGCTCCTCGAGCATCTTGTCGAAGATGGCCCCCTCGGAGGGACCCCGAGGTTTTTTGCGTTCGGCTGCTACGACGAGATCGTCGTCTGCACCCTCACGCTTGCCTTGCTGATTCTTCTTTTTCTTGTTGTTGTTCTTCTTCTCATTTTTGCACCCTCACGATCGTCGGATGCCGGTGCCTTTCCCTTGTCCTTCTCATCGCCGAAGAAGGCTCCGACCGCCTCCTCGCCAGCCGCGTAGTTGGCGACCACATCCATGAGCTCGTCGACGGTGTTGGGGCGGTTATGCCCTAACTCGCGAACTAGGTTCTTGCAGGTCGTACCTGCAACAAATGCTAGAATGACATTGAGATCAGATATGTGGGGAAGTTCAGTTCGGAGCTTGGAGAAACATCGAGCGAAGTCACGAAGAGACTCCCCTGGTTTCTGCTTGCAGTTGTGCAGTTCCCAGGAGTTTCCAGGATGCATGTAGGTGCCCTTGAAGTTCCCCTCGAAGATCCGGACCAGGTCAACCCAGTCGCAAATTTGGTCAGGGGGAAGCTCCTCGAGCCACCTACGCGTGGTGTCGGACAGGAACAGGGGAAGGTGACGTATGATCGCGCAATCATCACGTGCTCCACCCGCCAGACAAGCTAGTCAGAAATCGGCTAGCCAGAGCTCGGGTTTGGTTTCGCCATTATATTTGATGATGCTTGTGGGGGGTCGAAACATGTCGGGCAGCTGGGTGTTACGGATCGTCCTGCTGAAGACTCGGGGACCCGGTGGCTCCGGGGCCCGTTGGTCTTCATCGCTGTCGTAACACCCCCACGATGGGCGCTATACCCTCGATCCTCGGCGTCCCCGTGTTTGCACTTGCGGTTCTTGATGATATCGAGACGTGCATCATGCGGGGCGCGGTTGTCGACGATACGATCTCGGGCTGGTGTCTTCTTCACTCGGGGGGCGGCCTCTTGATCGATCGAACCCTCCCTCTCGGGCTGGGAGGGCTCGTCCTGTGGTTCGGAAGCTGCCCCTCGACACCTCGAGGCTGAGCTCGTGGCTTGTTGGACAGCAACAACTTGAAGGAGACCCTCGATCTCGTGTTGTATCCGTCGAGCTTGTGAGTTGGATAGCGCGGGCATATTGCAAAGAAGCATAGCCGCCGCGACAATGTTCTGGCTTGCCCGAGGGTAACGGTTGATGGGATGTTCGGGTGCCCCACCCTCGTTGATCTGCCGATTGACCTCTCGGGCCCTGGCTCGGGCTCAACCACCGGGTGGTGGTCGCTCTTGCTCGAGGGTTCGCTCAAGCTGGCGCAGTTGTTCCTGGTCGTCGGCGAGTTTAGCCTGCAACTCTCGAATTTGTGCCAGTTGTGCGTCCTGCTTGTCAGGACAGGAGCACGCCTCTCGAGGTGCGATTGGTTGTCGATCCCCAGCTCTGGGGAGAGTCCGTCCCGCTGCAGCGGCAGCCGCATCGGCCATCAGATCGACGGTGTCCTGATTGGATACGTCATCGCCGTCGATGCGGAGACACTCGCGGGTAGGGTCCCAATGGTCAGAGTCGGAGTCGGGGTCACCGTAGTTGAAGACGGGGAATTGTCCCCGTGCCTCCTCCTGCAGCTGCTATCGGAGTGTGCCGACAGTATACCTCCGAGGCCCGGGTGCTCTTGCGAAGCCCAAGTCCACGGAGGCCGGCATGACCGTTCCTACGTCCGTCATTGCACGAAGGAGGGCGCCTGGGTGATCCTCCATCGTACTCACATTGGAGTGGGTCGTGGTTGAGAACGTCCTTGCGGCGTTGTTGAGACTGAACGAGAATCGTCGACGACGCTCGAACAACTCATGTAGAAGCAGGCTCGAAGGAGTGAGGGTCGCACACATCGGGGGAGTTTTGTTGGGCTCCCTCGACAAGTGTATCGCGAAGGTGAAGTCGGGATCGTCATGGGGCCCTGCTGGTCCGTCCTCTGCTCCCGAACTCAGGTCAGATAATGCCCCAACAAGGGGCTCCTCATCACCGATCAGGGGCGAGGGCAATGCGGCGGGCACCAACCTTGACTCAGGTTGATGGCGGTGACGGCGTCTATCGCGCCTTCTTCTGGTTGCGGCAGCATGGTGGCGAGACCGACGGGTGGCCCCTCCTGAGCGTGAGGGCACACTGCGACCTCCACTTGGGTCACTGATCGAGAGCAGGGTCATGTCATAGCCCTGACCGAGGGACATGAACTCCAGGCTCCCGAACCAGATCACCGTAGCACGCGGAAGCGATGAAACAGAGTCGCCCATCTAGAAAAAATGGTGGAAAATCGTTGGTAACAAGCAGGACACCTACCTGGCGCGTCAACTGTCGGTGTCGACCCTGGGGGTCAACACCAATGAGTAAATTCGTAATTGCGTGCTCCCTTAATCTGGTGGGTGATGCAAGAAGGACACGGCGATTTATCCTGGTTCAGGCAAAGAAGGCCCTACATTCAGCGGGAGGGATAGTTCATGTTATCTTGCACCGAAGCGCTAGTACAGGGGTGAATACAAGCGGGTGTGAGAAGTGTGGGCTTGAGCTCGAGCGTTTCAGGCGCTTAGCTCTCTACACTGTCTCACGTTGTTGTTCTGTGATCTAAGCCTTAGCGTGTGATTCTTTCGGATCCTCCCTAGCTAAAGTCCTAGCTCCTCCTTTTATAGGCGAAGGAGGGGCACAGGAGTACATTTTTTTGGGGCTCACGTGGTTGGTGACGTATGACGTTGATGCCGATCATGTCGGTGCCGCTGTAGAGGAGTACGTCGGTGTGGGAGGTCCTGCAGCCGTTGCGTCGGGAGTTGTTGAAGTCTCGCTCAAGGGTCGGCGTGATGGTGTTGAGGGGCGACGGTCGAGGCCTTGGGTCGAGTCGAGGGGCTCAAGTCGAGGGGGTCGAGGCCCATCGGATAAGGTCAAATTCTAGGAAGCGCAGGGAACGTGCTGACTTACGCGTCTCGAGGGGGTGCCAGACGGGGCACAGTGCTCGGTATGGCGTAACAGTGAGGTGCGACCTGCGGGATTCTAGGGTATGGGCGGTAAAAGCAGGATTCGACTGCCATGCTCGCAACTGTTTCGGTAACTGTGGCCATACAGTTAGGCGGGAGCAGGTAAAATGCATTGAATGCGCCTGGATCCGTACGGGGAGTAGGTAGCCGAGGGGCATACTGTGCTCGAGGGTTGCCCATTTGGACCAATATTCATGGAGATATGGATTTTAGAACATTAAACAACATTTCTGGAAAATCATTTTCTTAAAATGCCAAACCCTAAAATGTTGCGTGCACCCAGACCTGTGCACCACAAGCACTGGAAGGTGGACCCTGCGGTCAACTTGACCCCACACGTCAACGAGATGGGAGTAGGGGAGCGGCACTGACTAGTGTCTTCTCGCCGGCGGTGAGGTTCTCAGCGGCGAGCCTAACACCTATGAGCTCTACTCGGAGAGGCGGACTCAGCGTTGTAGAAAATGGGGCTAGTGGCCCGCCAGCGCATGCTCGTCAGCGGCTATGGCGGTGCAGCGGCGCTTCCATTACTGGCCATGGTGAGGTCGGCCATGCACAAGCTATGCGAGCGCGGAGCGAAACCCTAACCAAAGTTGGTGACCCGAAAAGACGCGGTGGCGCTTGACAACGGCGTGCATGGCGACGCAAAACAGAGCACCTACGGCAGTGCTAAGCGGTCCGGAACTCCATCCGTGGCGCTTGTGCGTGGAAGAAGACAATAGCCCCAAGGACCTTACCCTAGCTCCGACGAAGGCGAGGACAATGCGCGAGGGCAAAGAGGACCCGCACGACGTGAATGGCATAGTGGAGGAGGCAGTGGCAATGGCGGCCTTGCGGCCTTGCAAAGGAGAAGATGGGCGAGCAAGAGAAGTAGAGAGGTGGCCTGTAACACCCTAAATATTTGACTCGTTTAAAAAAATCATTAAAAATTTAAACCATTTTAAAATTATATGCGTAGGTTTATTTTATGTTGCGAGTAGATTTTACAAAACAAAATGATCTTGCTTGAGTGAGCTTGTATTGTTTGTTTCCCATTGTTTGTTGAACTTATGGTGGTACTCTCCCTTGATATCCTTTTGAACCATCATCAAATGACCCTAGTATAAATTCTGGGAAATAGAAAAGAGCATCACGGACTCAATCTCCGTCACTCTCTCACGTGGGCTAAAGCCACGTCCATGGCCCAAGCAAGGCTTAGCAGCAGCAGCCATTTTCTCTCTCTCTTTTCTCACGGATGAGCAGGACCGGGCAGCATCGTCTTCTTCCCCGCGATTCTCGCGACCGAGCTCGCAGCACCGATCCCGCAGTGGCCCGTTCCAGAGCCGAAGAGGACGAGCACACGAGCACCAGCTGTCCACTATCCCGAGCAGTCCCATCACCTCCTCTTCTCCTTTTTCCCGTGCTTCCCCGAGCAGTCGCATCCATAGGGACGACCGGCACAAAAATCCCACCGGCGCCATAGACGAGACCACATGGAGCACCGACTTCACCAGAGAAGCGGACGAGCAAGCGACCAGCTCAGTTCCTGGATATTTCTCGAACTCAACCATGTGCGTGAGGGCTCGGGGAAATATCAGGCTGATGGGTGGAAATATCGTTGCCGCCGTCCCACCCCCATTGCCGCCTATAAATAGGTCGGCGAGGACACCGCAGTCCAAACTCACCACTCCCAACTTCGTTGGAGCCTGGAACACCAAATCTGCCCATTGATTTCCATCCTCCACCTCCAGACAAAGCTCAACCCCATCTATTCCCAAGTCCGCCACTGTTGCCATCATTGGAGCGAGCTCTTGCCTAACTCTACCGAAGCTCCTTCGGCCGAATTAGAGAGTTGAGGTGAGTCCCAGATCACTGCTGTTACTACTCCAGTCGTCTCTAGCTTTTCTCCTTTACTTGCGGTACCCTGCCACCGCGTATGGCTCTGCCATACCAGACGGCAAGACCTGGCCAAGCATGCACACTCGTATACACCACCCGTATATATATCACACACACATACATATACCACACACTCTCGTATATGTATACCACACACGTATACACCACATTAGGCACACACCACGCACACACGCCAATGCTTCATGCAAGGGCAAGCACGTCACAGACCCACCGCGATGGAAGCCGCCGCTGGAGCTATGGTCGGCACCGCCGCTGCCCAGCCACTCAAGGTCGCTACGCTGGAGCCATGGCCGGCACCGCCGCTGCCCAGCCACCGGTGCCTCGTGTCACTGCACCAAGCACCGCTGAGCGCCTGAGTCGAAGTTGCTTCCGTCGCATTCACCACAGCGAGCTCTCGCCGCTGCCGCAGATTCACATTGCCAGCGAAGTCAGCCCTGACGAACTCACGGACTGCTCCGCCGCCATGCCGGACATGCCCGTCCGCACGCACATAATGTTGTCCATGCATATGTTGGTCCGAGACACGCGGGTAGTGTACACAAAGTGATAGAAAGCTATTTTACTTAAAGAGAATAATTCCTAGAAAATCCCTAAAAATACCTGAGTCACCCCAGAGTTTACGCACACCCTTTCATGACCTTTTCCTCGCTGAAACACTCTCAGAAATTTTGATCACATCCCACCACTATATATTTAATTTCTAAAAATCATATCTCTTCCATTTTAATTCCGTTCCCCACAAAACCACCACCTAAGTTCCTCAAAAATCTTGCTCTACTTATTCGATCTATTACCACCATATATTTCCTTGTTTGTTTTTGTGTTCCCTCTTAAGCGGTAGTATCATTCGTTCGCGACGATCGACAGAGGGCGACGACTACCAGGAGGGCGAGGACCCAGACTAGGTGGGATCGGAAGGCCAGTTTGACGAAGGCAAGTCCTAACTCCCCCTCTTTCCACCATAATCATGTATACCATACTTATTATCAACTTGAAATTATGATATTAAAGAATTATTGTGATGTATGAGTAATTATGCATAACGAGCTAACTTATGTGAATGTATGAGATGTTAATGAAACCAAACTTGTTTTGACGGAAGCGAGTAGGGTAATTTATGTGGTATAAATTACTCTGGTAGGTTCGCCTGTGTGGGTTCCTACGGGAGATACTCGTTTGGGTCATACAAGGGTCGGTTCATAGGCCATCTCACCTAGTATGATATATGTACAGCCACATGTCTATATGGGTAGACCTGATCTCACACCCCGTTAGGTAGAAGTATGATATCCACTAGGAGGCCGGCGTGGCAATGGATTAACAGGAGAGGACACGGTTGCTGAGTGATCTTTCGTGGTCTGGTCGGCATGGCTGCTGAGTGATCTTCCATGTAAAACTTATTGTAGTACCGTGTGCGAGCACCTTTTTATTGAAAACGGGATGCTGAGTGATCATCCCAGTGGATGCTGTGTGATCATCCAACCACTAAGGGTTTTAGGATGCTGTGTGATCATCCCTAAAGCTGTGTGGGTTCCGACCCCTGAGTAGGCCGTAGTGGAGTTGTATGGAAACCTGAGGTCGCTCCATTCGGGTACGGGATCTTGTTAGGCCTGTCGTACCAGTAGCTATGGTTTTGGCTACGTCTATCATGTGGGGAAATTTGTACCCATCTGCAGAGTATATTAATCCTATTTGAATAGCCATATCCTTGGTAATGGGCAACCGCTAGGATGAGGTCGCCTTTGATTAGATCTTTTATTATTAAATATGCTAATGATTTTATTGGTTTAATGCTAAACCCGCGAACTGGCGAGAATGGTGATGCTCTCCTAGGGCCCAAACCCCTTTTATTAAAATCATGTTACCATCTCTACCATCCATCCCTCGTTGGGACTTGCTGAGTACTTTATATACTTACCCCTTGTTTACTCACAGATAACGATCTCGAGGAAGACTACGACTTCAATGAGGAGGCGAATGACGAGGACTAGGAGGCACGCGAGGACTTATCGAAGACGCTAGAAGGAAGTACTAGGACTTAGGGTTTTGACCGCGCTCAAGCATGCCTGTGGAATAATGTGTATCGCTTCGCTATAGTTTTCATTGTAGTAGCTACCACCCCATGTAATAAAACCACCGAGTATCGTTAGTTATGTAAGGCCTATGACTATGTCATCTGAACATTGACTATTGTAAGACCTTATTTTTAATATCAATAAAGCTCGGACTTTATATTATATAAATATATCTGTATACCATTTCTGTTTGTGTGCGTATTTGTGCATGATCCTGGCGCAAATACGAATACTTTTTGACTCCTAAAATTAGGGTCCGACATGGCCGGACGCGACGGAAATGATGGAAGGGCATTTGGGTAGCTCGCCCACGCAACCTCAATGGCCAGAGGCGCACAGGACATGAGCACCACATGGGCGGTGCGGCGCATGTTGCCACGGTCGGCCATGGCTGATTTCGAAATCTAGGATTTCCTTCACGACCAAAGCTATAGCCTCCTTTTCCAAAACATTTTCTTTCCTGCCCTATATCTCCCAAGTCAAGCCGAATTAGACAAAACTTATATTGAATAAAATGTAGCTTTTGAAGAGTAGAACATTTCATCCAAAACAAGCAAACTCTAATTTGGCCTAGATTTGAAAAATGTAGAGCTCCAAAGAAGGTATCTTTGAAAATGACTTAAACAATTATGAGAATTCAAAATTAGCCTTCACTTCTGCCTTCTCCACTCTTTTTAAGAATTTTCCAAACGTTTTCATGAAAGTGATAATTACAACTTTTGTTGCTTATAAAAGTATCTACATTTTTTTATTAAGGCTGCACTGACATTCAAAGAATCTTTATCCATGCAAAGCTAGTCAAACAAAACCACTTGAGTTCAATTTGGTCAAACCAACATGCAAGCTTAATTAGCCCAAGTCATTAACATAAACATCTCTTCATTTTGCATCCTAAACATGTCTAGGTTGTTTTAGTGATCATACATCAAGCACTTGATCTACTTTATCGAGTTCACAAGCATTCTAAGGCCTAGTTTGGTTTCAAAAGGACTAGGGACTATAGACTAATTTTTAGTCCCTTCTAGTCCCTAGATTGCCAGACACGGGAACTAAAAAAAGACTAATAATCTCTGGTCCACTAGTCTCTTTTAAGAGACTAACTAGGACTAATGGTGCATAACTAGTTCCTAGTCTCTAAACAATTCAAACAACTTAAGCATCACATATTTAATCACACTTCATATTTTAGTTAATGTCAATGCTAATGATGCTATGCAAATGCAATGTATGCATTAAAGAAAGCTTAACACCAAGGGTATTACAAAACCCTTTTATGCCAACTCTCTAATGCTCTAGCTCTCTCTCCTTTGCACACACGCCGTCCAATCCACTGATCTAGCCGCACGCCGCCGCCCATAGTCAAGCGCACGCCCAGCAGCGCCGCCATTCCCTACGCTGCCAATCATCGCCTTTCCCACCAAAAATATCGCCTACTAGGGCACCCTGCGAAATACCTATTACAATTGTATATCTCTCTTGTAAGGATATTACTTAATCTTTAATAAAGTTTTTCTTTAAAAAAAAGGAAAACTGAGAAAATTACGTCGTTTGGGGCTTTAGGCTATTATACAAGCGCTTTAACCCTTTACAACCTTATATTGTGTTGCAAGTTGTGTACATAAAATTAGTAAGGAGTTGAAACCTTGAGTTCTGCTTCGAAGTCATTAGTCGCTATTATTAAGAATAAATGACTCGGTGCTTGAAATTAAGAATATATGATTACTTTATTCAGTAGTCTACTAGTTCGGTGCATGGCTATTTATTCTATAGAAAGCCGAGTTTACAAGATTCAACTTTTGGTGTAAGTATCAAGGTCTACTTTTTCCTAACACATAGGTGATGACTAGTCTACGAATTGATAGTGCATAGTGCTCATTGCTCCTTTTTCAAGACACCAAGACTTGTAGAATCTTGATATTGCTTTTCGAAATTAATAAATTTTCGCTTTACCAAAAAAATATACCACCCGAAGCGTACAATGAAATTATGCAGGCAATATAACCGCCAGGAATGCCAAATTGGGCATGCAATTGTAGCTTACATGATCAGCGCGGAACCAACTGTGAACTGAATTTGTTTGATGCATATTTTTCCCTTGGTCATCATAACGTTGGTTCTACAGTGTGCAGGTGACAAGTCAGGCTAAATCTAACAATACAACAGCAAACCTCAACTGCAAAACAGGGCTGGTATCCAAAAAACATTTATTCACTCAGCCCCGAAAAAATCTTTGGGAAAATATTCATAAAAACGGGCTTTCGCCATTAGCCTGAAAAGCAAAACAAGAAGTCGCATCCAACTTTAGTCACCCTGGTTTAGTTTTCACATAACCAATCAAAATTCAAGACACAAGAAATATTTTGTCAGAAGCTACCACTAATCTTGCTCATGCTAATTTCACTGCAGCAAACTAGATATTGTCATATATAGATACAGAAATTTACGAAAAGGTCAGAGTTTGTAATAAAGTGTCATGTCACAACACATATAATGTAGCACATTCAAAAAAAAAGGTGTGAAAGGGTCTAGCCCAGTGGTTACAGCACCTGGGTTTGACTCCCAGTGGGAGTGAATTTAAACAGGTGTGCATTATTAAAAAATTAAAAAAATAGGCCTGGGTTTTCCTTGTCGGTCAAAAAAAGACATTCGAAAAAAAAAGGTAATGAAAAATACTAAGTAGTACTGGTCCTTAGCCTTAAGAGTCCTCAATTACACCTATTTAACACGTTTCAATGTATGCATTGCGTGAATTGTGAAATATGAGCTTTACTTCAAGGAGATCAATGGAGTAACAGAATGTAATTAGATAGACCTTATTAGTAATAAAATCACATATTGACATCTTCCATGTTAAGTTTTAAACCCGCAAAACTGCAAGATTGGTAACAGATAAATGAACCTGCTAGGTGTATTTTGCTGCTATCTCACGCATCAGGCTTTCAGGAGCTGCAGGAAAAAAAAGATAAATCAGAAATACTAACTTACAGTATGAATAACCAAAGATATGTATGAAAAAATTTGGCATGTAAAGGATTAACAATATCTTGGAAGAACATGGCACCTTCTACACCACCGGTGAAACGCTCAAATTGACCCATGGCTTGTCTAATAAACATTTCCACACCACTAACAACTTTAACTCCACATTCTTCTGCTTCTCGAAGAAGCCTTGTAACTTTTGGGGCATATACGGCATCAAATACCACATCATAGAAATTCAGAGCTTTCTGCAAATACAGGAAAAGTGATCACACACACTTTGGCATCAAGTGTACCAATGTTCATGTCAACTTTGGAGTAAGAGAAGAAGAATAAACAAGGTCATAACTTATGTGAAAAATAATATAATCATAGGCTGCATATTACACAAACTCAGACCTTCAGTTAAAACAATCTGTTGTTCAGAGCTGTTACTAGGTTACTGCACCTGCTTCATTAGATGCATTTGCAGTATTTTCCTCATGGGTTCTCTCTCTGAAAAATTCCTCAAGCTAAATTTAAATGATCTTGAGCTCTTGATAAGATTAGTTTGCAGTTACCATTCACAGCTTCTGCATTCAGAGCATATCAAGTTTCTTTGCTTGGCCTAACCATGCTAATAGAGGAAAGCAAATTTGACTTGCAAAACTGTTATTCATGCAATTGCAGTTACAACTCCAGAAAGAAATTGTGACTACAATGGAAGGCTATTACTATTTATTCTTGTAAGACAAACACAGACAAGAAAAACGTCAGATCTCAAAGATTAATCATTTTGAGATTCAAAAGAAGCAGTCTCCAATTATTTATGTGTGAGAGAGAGAAATGAAAAGCTGTGTGAACACCTTCGGAATAGGAGTACCATCAACATTTGGGTACATCCCCAATGATGTTGCATTAGCAAGGATCATCCCTTCTTCAGGTCTGAAAGTTTCCAGGTCTTCTAATCTCAGGGCCTGACCACCAATTGCGTTGGCAAGGCTTACAGCTTTCTCTGGTAATATGAAATATTTTTTGCGTTAATTAAGGACCTAATGTATAACCATTATTAATATAAACACACATGCAAATGCAGCATGAATCAGCAACAGGAGAGAAAAAAACTACTGCAGTATAGCAGCAGTGTAGGTTGCAACTGCAGAAATCCTTTTGGGAAATGAAAAACTTCACATAGAAAAAAAAATGTCATAACACTGGGCCACCAAAGGCAGGCAAATTGGTTACTTAAGAGCACATGGTTGGAGTCACAAGCATAGTCATAGTATCATGAACACATATGTGCAACAGAAATGCAAACCAACATGAGATTCCAATAGTAATATGCATTAATGCATAATCAGAAAGGTGAATCTGAAGTGAGTTCATTAATATCAACTTAACTTAGGGCCTGCTTGGCAGCAGGGTCCCAGGTTCTTTACGAAACATTTCAGATTTGGTTTCTCATCATAATAGTTTCTCTGATGAAACAGAATCACTCTGTTAGGATCTGATTCTTCAGAGAAGATAGTAGTTGTAACTAATGTAACCCTGAGTGTGCACATAATCCTAAGTATGCCTGATAAGTCATATTTTCCTAGACTCTTTTTTGTCATCGAAAAAAAAAATCTACTGTAATATGCTTCTGGGTAGCCTCAAGGTGTGCACCTTTAGACTTTAGTAGTTGATGATGGAAGCACCATACCAGTCCCACCTGTAAGTTATACAACGTTTCTTCTCCCTTCCACACACAGAGGAAAAAAAGATAAAAGCAGAGATAGCATTGCTACTCTGGTGGAGCTTGCCTCTGCTGAGGGGAGCAGCGCTAGCCCATGGGAAACAGCAAAATGGGTTGGACAATAGAGGCAGCAAGATCCAGTGTCAGATCTGGTCTAGCGCCACAACACAGACAACAAGCAGAGGTAATAGGCACCAGAGAGGCAACAAAAACAGACACTGGCTGGCCTCAGCCCCAATGGCAGAAGCAGGTAATTACCACCTCCGATCAACAAAACATGATGTTTCAGACCAGTAAACAGCTTTTTTCTATTGCTGCACCTTATCTGAACATCAAATTTTCTTGACCGGCGGCAGCAGTTGCAAAGAAAAGGGGAGGTAAGACTGTAAGAGGATGGAGATGATTCTCGTGCGAAACCATGTCCCACCCTTTTATCTTTCACTGTGTAAAAACAAGAAACAATTCTATTGTTTTCTTTTCAAATGCCACTGCACCCAAGTGTCACAGATTCTCTCATTTCTTGCTAACAGGAGCCAAATGCCACCTAAGACATTTAAGAAATAATTGATGACAAAACAATATTACTCGGCTAGAACAAAACTAACTGTTCTGTAAAACATGAGAGGAAACAAGATCTAGACATAAAAACAGAAAACGTACGGACTGTCACACTGATATTCGTTTTTTTATTACCTTTAGGATTGATAACCTCATAGTAGATAACCAAATTAACATGGAAAACAATATGTTCCTATAGTAGATGCATATTTTTGTAGGTTAGGACAATGCATTTAGTTATGTTTCACCAATACAACTCACATCCTTCCGATTTTAGGAATGAGGATGGATCCACAGGATAGTAAATTTGTACTAACTATACAATCTTAAACGTCATGTGTTGTAAAAATAGAGATCTTACCATAGGTGCGATTTGCTATAACTACCCTTGCACCCTTTCCCTTTGCCCCATAAGCAATCGCCTTACCAGCGCCCCCAGCACCTACAACAACAATAAGCCTACCAGCCAATGGTGAGCTGGCAGCATCCTTTGATCCTGGACCTGTGAAACATAAAGCGTCTGATATCTTTTCCATCGCACAGAAGTGTCGAAAGAAAATAGGTAATGTTAAACAAACCTCCAATGCCATCCTCAATAGCAGATATTGCTCCAATGTAGTCTGTATTGTATCCCACTAATTTGCCATCTGGTCTTCTAATTATAGTGTTTATCGCTCCTATTGACTGCATATTCAGTGAATAGCACTTCAAACAAATCAAGAATGATATGTAGCTAATAACATAAGCATTTGAACATTGTGTGCTGCACCCAATTACCTTAGCAACTGGATCATGCTCATCACAACACTGTACAGCATCTACTTTGAAAGGAAGTGAGCAACTGTGACATAAGATCATATAGAGTGAACTAAGGAAAATCTTTCAAAAAAAATATCATTAAAACATGCATACGAAAATGACTTGTTAAAGATTGACATGGAAAAGTCAGTTTTGCTCGTCCAGGGACTATCCATGTTAACTCAGGCCCTAAACTAATGTCTACTTCAGCCAAATTATATTTTTTTTTCCATCCATCAAATATGCTTCATGATCTATAAGAAGTTGTTAATAAAGATCATTCATTTGGTCCTCAACTCCACTTAAATCTAGTCCATCCAAATTACTGTTTCCACTCCCCAAGTGATCTCCCAACTTGTAAACAAATGTAATATATATGTCTTACAATTTTGCAGGACAAGATTTAGTACCTAAATCCTGCAAAGTCAGGAGATGAATATGTCTCAAGAAAACTAGCAAGATTATCTCCAAGAAGTGGAAGATAAACAGCATTATATCCAATGGATTGAAGACATTTATTGTGCAAAATTGGGCTCTTGCTCTGCTTTACTGGGTTGGCTATAAGACCAAGAACCTTTGTATCAGGCCCAATACACTTTATGTTGTAAATGTCCAGTAAGTCCTCAACTGTTGGTTGTCCAGAAGCTGATGTCTTTGTAGCATTCAGTATCCCAAATGTAAGATACCCACCAAACTTGGGCGCTAATACTCTTGACATTAAACCTTTTTCACTCATTACGAGTCCAATCATAGGCACCTGTCATTTTTACTGGTCAGTCAAATGGAAGTTTTAATCCAATATGGCATGAGAAAAAATAACTCTCTAGAGCACAGAAGTACAATTAAGATGAAATGTTATATGGTAGAGATCCAATAGGATCCAGCTAATAGGGTAGGACAGGATTTGTTAGGATTGATTGGTCGTAATCTCCTTATTAGTTTCAAACTCTATCTCTAGGATTTCTTGAGACCAAAGCCACCATGTACTGTATATAGACAGTTCATGAGGCTCAGTGCAAGTACAATCATATCAATTGCTAAACTGTTACCAAACAAATTTGGGAAGGCAAAAGAGCTTATTTTTTTAACAAAAAGAACAGTTTAATAAGAAAGTGGTTCTCTTGAAAAAATGTTTCTGCACAAGGTTCAGTTACAATCAGAATTATAACAATCCTACCAACTCATGGCTGCAGATTCATACCACAACATTGAAACTTTGACTTTGAGCAAGTGCATATAATAAAATAATTGAAAATAAACACCTCATACACATCTTTAAAATACAATTAAGACCTACTCCTTCCATTCCTAATTATAGTTCACTTTGGCTTTGGCTTGGCTTTGTCTTAAGTCAAACTTCTCTAACTTTGACCCAGTTTATAGAAAATGCATCAACATTTACGACGTCAAATTAGTTTAATTATATTCTCCATACATATGTTTTGATAGTGCATTTATTGATCTCGTAGATGTTAATATATTTCTCTATAAACTTGTTGACTTAGAACAAAGCTTGTGAATTATAATTGCATCGGTCCAACAAATCGACCTGCAATTTGCAAAGGTGAAAGGTCAATACTTAGCTGTGGAAAACAACGGCAGCAGCATTTCAACTCAGTCCAAGCAACATTAGCATCATTGTTGAACTGAATCTGAGTTCTTAATGGCAAGAAGACATGCCGAAACAGATTATGGAGTACAATAATTGAGTATTAGTTCGGTTATTTGCTTTCTATTGCACCAAAACATGCAATTTTGATTTATTTCATATATCCAGGTCGGGCAGGACATTTCAAAGCAAAAAACAACAGAGATGGAGTTCAAGGTCTACAATAAACATCAACATGTATGAGCCGGCCAAGCTTTGGTAATTCCAGATTGGGCCCAACCACACTAAATATTGAATTCAGCAAATGAAGAGACAGGTTAAGGTTTTTATTCAATTTATCAGTTTCCAGTTTAAAGTAGGAAACAAGGAAGAAAAGCCTCTTAGGAAAACAAATCTGTGCTGCGGTTTATGTAAACAGTAAGTACTAAGTAAACTGCTCTAATATTCTGACCACTCTGGTGCATGCAAGCATATACTGTAATAGTAGTTGAGAAATCAAAGTGCTAGAGCTGTCTCCACAAAAATATGTTTGTAGATTCAAGTTACAGGTGATAGAAGTCTAATAGATTGCTTGTCGTAAAAAATCAATTTGATGTATGTTACTCATTTCACTACCATCAGTTTGCAAGACTTTGAGCAATGGCTAATCGACTGTTCAAGCTTGCTACCTCTTCCACAGGCCACCTACATTGGTTCTAGAGAAACATGACAGAATAAGATTGTACTCGAGTGATATTAAGTTGATCAACCTCGATGGTGGTAGTCACATAATGATGTGAAGAAGCATAAGTAACCCTACAAATGCATTTCGCTCAGGAAAACACTTACTTGGCAGTGTACCATCACTTGGAACATCAGCGATACGTCGACAATGTCCTTAGCAGTTGTTGCAACTTTCACTATGTCAGCTCCAACTGCTTGTATTCTAGCAACAAGATTTGTAATTTCCTCACAAGATGGAGTATATTCATAATTATGTGAAGAAACAATAATTTTACATTTCTCTGGCTTATGGCCAGAAATAAAGCTCATAAATTTGTCTGCAACCTGCAAACAAACAAGTTTGTGAAAATTGTCAAAAAAAAGTCAGGCACGGCATTCACAAATCAAGGCATCTAATGGAGGCCGAATGTTTTAGTGAAAATTGCACCTATAGTCTTGAACTTAAATGCATGTGCCATTCAATATGCTCTAGTTTTATTATCTAATCCTGACCGATATAGAAATAAATTGTCCATAGAACCCCGAGGTAGTGTAGATTTGGGGTTTAGACACGTGGTTAAAAATAAACAGAAGAAAATACTACTAGCAATACCCTGGTATCGCCATTACAAGCATAAACAGTTGAAAACCTTTAATTTATATTTTCAACTGTTGACATTTTTTACCATCCTAATGGTACTTATTTTTGGTACGCCTACTTATTAATTAGTTGCACCCTCTATTTTGCTCTAACTTTGCCACCGGTTATGCTTGTTTGCAGCATGCCCCACACCCATGCCCAAGTGGTTTGGAAACTTAAATTCTAACTCTATGTCGCCACACCTGAGACAAAGAGCTGCTTATTGCACAGTATAGTATTTTTTTTCTCGAAAACGCAGGAGAGCTGCGCTTCATTATATTAAGAAGAGAGTAAAGGGCAAGAGCCCAAACAACACAACACACACCACACACGCACTCACGCCCCAACAGCACAGTATAGTATTTAACTTCTGGTACTGGGTAATATGTTAGCATGAGCATTGTTCACACCAATTTCCCTTGTTTTTCACCAGTTTCAGTCACTAGATATAGTATCTAAATTTACATTTTAATGATTGTTAATCTTACCAAGACCAAATGACTACTAGACAACGAAAGCATATCAAAATAATTGAAAGTGGATTTAAAGAAAATGAAATAATTTTTCAGCTAGGGAAATTTACTGACGGGTACATATTTGGCGCTCCTATTGGGACATTCAACTTTTGACTTGTGGTAGTACATATTGTACTTGTACCCAAATGCCAAGAACAGTCTGGGACGTTGTCCTTGTACCCAAATGCCAAGAACAGCCATGGGACGTTATACATGTAATTTTGTACCCCACTTGCATAGTTTCAAGTTCCATTTGTCCAGGCAGTTGAAAAGGCAAAACAGATTTGATTGTTCAAACAAACGAACCTTCAATTCAATATCAACATAGTCTACACCTAATTCCATTGCTAAACGAAGTGTCTCAAATCTTGTGGTGTCATCACCTTCATATTGGCCTCCTTCCCAGACAGGTCTGCGAACAAACAAACAGATGCCCACATCATTTATGCAAGGTAAACTGGCATTTCTTGCTATAAAAATTATACTAAATACATACTACAAAGAACTGAAATGTTTTGTCAGACTTTAACAAAGAGATATGTGCTTTGATAAACAGCGCAACAAATATTTTGGGAACATAAATTCAAAATATGAATATAATAAATGAAGAAACATAGATTTCAAAAATTTTCCTCTTAGGACCACTTCTATCTTTACTCTATGATGACTTGATAATCAGATCCATTGGTCTAATTGTAGAAACATAAATGAGCTACCTTTTTCTCAAAAAACGCAGGAAAACTGCACATCATTCTATTAAGAAGTGAAAAAATAGGGAAGAACCCATACAACACAACCCAGGCTAGCCGAAAGGCCAGCACACACACACACCCACTCACACTAACTCACGCCAACGCCAACTCACACGACTCCTCAACAACTCTCAGTTCCTTAGGATATAAATGCACCCATGTATAAATTTCAAGAGGTGACCAACAGATTCTCTAGGGTCCTAACTTTCTGAATGGGAGGCAGTCAGGAGGGAAATTCCCCGAGCCCCAGCCAACGACCATAATTTTCGCTCTTCTCTAGCAATGATCAGAATTCTTCCAATATAAGGGGCTGCTCCATCAAAAACACACCTGTTGCGTTGAGTCCATACAGTCCAGGCTCCAAGAATTATGAGAGAATTGATTCCATGTGAAATTATGTCACTGGTAGCACTGGTCACTCTATCCCACCAATCTAAAAAGGATAGTTCAGTGGGCTGAGGGGAGAGGGATTGCAGGCCAACTTTGTGACAAGAAACGGAACCAGAACTCTCTTGTGAAGACACAACCAATGAGGAGATGATCAATGTTTTCGGCTGCTTGGTCACACAAAAGACAGCGCTCAGGATGAGGAAGACCTCGACGAGCTAAACGATCTGTTGTCCAACATCTATTATGAGCAACCAACCACAAAAAGAAACAGCATTTAGGCGGCACCCAAGTCTTCCAAATTTTTTTCCATGGCCTGAAAGGGATAGAACCCATGAATAGGCCCTCGTAAGCTGACTTAGCGAAATATTGACCATTTGAAGCAAGTTACCATACAAGTAAGGGTTTTATTTGCAGCGGCAGTCTATTCTGAGGTTGGAGACGGAGCAACAACCCTTTTCTGGACAGATAAATGGCCTCATGGACAAAGCATTGCAGATGTAGCACCTCACCTCTTCGCTGTTGTTGCTGTAAGGAGACGCAAGAAGAGAACGGTACAAGAAGCCCTCACTAACCATGCATGGATTTCAGACATACAGGGGGCTCGCACGGTTGGGGTCATCACTGATTTTTTCCACCTATGGGACCTCTTATCAGACTTTGATAAATGAGCTACCTTGCTCTCATGGGTGTAATGTTATGGCGGATGATACTCGAACAGTGCAGTGTCAAACAGTGCAGTGTCAGGACAGCAATAATCAGGAATATAAGAAGGCTTCACGCTGCACCAACTATCTCTCTCCAGAAATAATTGATTAATTTTCATGGACAGTTGTCTTTTGTCATTATTGTTACTGATTTTAGAATAAGTATGGCCCACCTAGAAACTTAATGTAAAATGACAAGCAAGCCAGAAATGTTCTCCATGTTCCTTGTTTACATTTATATTAAAAAATCAAGCAAATTAAACGAAATTAACTCTTGAATAATTATAGAAAACCACTTACTCAGTGATTTCTTAATATGGAAAACAAAGAAGAAAAGTAAATTCAAAAAAACTTGAAGTGGGCAAAGTGCCATAGTTAAAAAAATGATTGAGCCTTAGCTCTATCTGAAAGTCCTAACATGTGTGTATTAGTAGTGTGAAGTCTTAAACACTATCATGTGGATGTTGCTACTACAAATAACATGGAAAACAGGCAAACTTATGGTAAGATACAGAAGCTTAGCAGGGATTTGTAGCTTTATATCTATAACAGCAGCTAATGTGTGCAGAAACAAGATTCAACATGCAGATAATGCATATACTCCAGGCACAGCAGCCCTCCTTCTAAGTGATCGAATTTAAAAGCTCATGTCTAGCCAAAAAGGCAGCACAAACTGAAACAAGGCCGAATGTGCAAATTAGATGCTAAAGGGGGCTAACGGCCCACTATGTTCAACATCCTCAAGGATACACATACCAGAAATTAGTATGGACTTCAGGGTCTTATATTCAAAAAACATCCTCAAGGATACACATACCAGAAATTAGTATGGACTTCAGGGACTTATATTCAAAATGTCGACTCACAAATGGGCAGGTAGCGACAAACGAAGACTCGATACTGCAGAACGATACACACTAAAAGTGACAGATCTTGTGCCGTGCCGAGCTGAAATGTTTGGGGATTGACTTCAACCGTCATGGGGCAGTCCGGCATGCACTTGTCCATCATTTTCTCCGTGGTGAGTCCGTCCTGGAGGCTTGCTCTGCTAGTGACTTAACCCAACGATATGATGCGGATGGTTTCATTCCATGATCCAAACCAAAAGGCTCGATCAGCTTCGGTTCTTGGATTGGATGATCCTAGATAGGATTATTCTGCAAAGCAAACAGGTAATCTCGCGAACCCAGGCACGCCTAAGATGGATCCCACACGGCAGCAGCCGCCCACGCGCTCCGGTTATCCTAAAGCTGCGGCGGAATCCATGGGACGAACGGAACCCAACCGCTGAAGCCATAGCGGGATGAACAGAGGGGGAGTGAGCGGGCGAGAGGTTGCGAACGAACCGGTAGGTGACGAGGGCCGGAAGCGGGCAGCCGCGGAGCAGGGGCGGTAGGTGCTCGCGCGGGCGGAACCCCTGGATGAAGTCAAGCCGGATCTCGACCATGTCGCCGCCTGTGGCGGCGGCGGCCGCCGCGTCGGCAATCATCTCCTCCACCGTCCGCCCCACCAGCGGCACGCACAACAGCGTCATCTCCGCCGCCGGACACTGTTACTCCTCCCTTTCAAATGTCTCGCCCGCGCAGTTGACGCGGATGAAGACGCGGACGCGTACGTGGGCAGCCGGCAATGACCGCAGCCGGGGACAGTCTGCTGGCGAGAGAAGGGCAAGTGGAGGACGGGGGTTGTTGGCAAGGTGAATGCTGGAAATGGCGGCTTTGGAGGTTGGTGGCGTACTGGTGTGTTGGCGTGGCGGACGCAAGTGGGAGGATGGACAGAGGGGTTTGGTGGAGAGTTGAATTTTGCGCCGGCCATAGCGCTCGAGGCAGAAAGCAGGAGCGTTCCGCTTCATCGACGTATGCTGCGCCCCGGCGGCCTATACACGCCGCTGCATAAGAGCTGCGCTAAACAGACCCCTATTCTAATTTTTAGAAGATTAAGTAAAAAAATAATTTTAGTGGACCTTATATTTAACTCTCATTTTAGAAAGACTCTCAAAATTTAGTTTCAGCCCTTCGAATAGGAGGAGTTGGGCTGGAGTTAAAGTCAATTTTAGCCCCCTATTGTATGCAGGTCAGCATACAAATAAAAAAAAAGACTCCATTTACATGCTGGGCTGGAATTGCTCTAATAGAGTAACCTTTAAAACAAGACCCTTATTTTTTTATTTGGTGCTTTCTCCTATTTTGGGTGCCCAAAAATTTGCTTCCACTCCAACAGCACCACTTAAATGAAGGCCCCCAAATCTACATCTGAAGTCAATGACATTGTCGATGGGGGACACCGGAGGTTCCCCGACAAGACGGAATATGGACGGAGGATCGAAGAACCTGTTGACGGTAGTTAACGTCAATTTTGAACCGTCAACATAGCATGAGAAAGGACCTAAATATAAATATTAGCTAGAGATATGGGTTACACTGATAGAATTTGATAAGTTTTGGTGAATATCTATTTATATAGGGGTTATCAGTAAATGACCAAAAAAGACCACATGTAAGGTTTACATAGAGAGAAAGACCCACATATACACTAGAAGACTCTAGAAGATACGGGGAGAGGGGCCACCAGAGGTGAGACCCACCTGTCACAGAGACAGGGCGGGCGCCCAAGCCTCTAGGACGGCCGCCCTACCCCCTGCACCAATCAGGTGCAGGCACACGGATCGTGCCCCCACCGTCATTGAGGATCAATAATAACCGTTCATCAATGTCGGTTTGACATGATGGTGGAGAATAAATGTGACATGGGTCGATGATGTGGCAGTTCCTTAGAGGTTACTCTACCCAGGGCTATACAAGGAGGGCGCCCCTCTAGCCTAGGGGCCATATCTCTTCTACAGAACAAAAGCTAGGGTTTCAATTCTTCATCCAAGTAGAAGAGGGTCCCTCTAGTTCATCTAGTTCTAGCCCTAGTTCATCTAGTTCTAGTTTTAGTTCATCTAGTTGTATCTAGAAAATTAGGGAGAGAGAAGAGGAGAGCAGAGGAGGAGCCGGGCTTGTCGGATCTTCCTTAACATTGTATTCTTGCAGCAACTGGTTCGTCCTTCAGCGTTCTCCAGGTTCTTCACTTCATAATTCATGAGTTCTTTATTTACTTTCAGTATTTACATCCAAGTTATTTATTGGATTCCCGCTTACATCAAGTGCTCTATTCTTTGCGACGCTAGAGTAGTAACTAATAGATTAGTCATGCTGCTTAGTCTTGCAATTACCTGGAATTGCACTTGATCCTGCAGATTGTTGTGGTAGCCTCAAGGTAGTGACAGCCCTGAAGGTCGACGTATTCCACCTTGTTCGGATTGGTGTTTGCAGGACCGTAGTCAGAACTTTCTAGCCCTCTTCTCATCTCTTTCTGTGGCTAGTACTCTAATGTCCCGAAGTAAGTAATCTTGAAGTAACCTTTATTTTTAGATCAACTAAAGAACTCTTAGGAAACATCCTCTCTTCCCACCAAAAACATATAGTTACCTCTGGGGATCTTGAACCTTAATTAGTGCACTTTGCGTTCCCCGTGTAAAATCGATACCTTGGAATACTCCCGGGTGAAAGTTACATCGGTATCCGTGCGCTTGTGGATTTATCTGTGTGCGTTTAAAATACCCAACAAGCTTTCTGGCGCCGTTGCCGGGGAACGGTAGCTGTGCTAGTTTCGAGCCAAATTCATCCATTTATCATTTTTATTTTTACCAGCTTTATACCACTACCATACCATATGGATTCCACTCCTATTCATAAATACTTTGCTCCAAAGGGCGACTTGTTGGAGCCTCCACCATCATCACACCCTACAAATGGCTATGAGCTTCGTCCTGCTTTCATAGCCATAGTTCGGGAGCAATCCTTCTCTGGGCTAGAAAATGAAGATCCTTACATCCACCTTAGGGAATTTAAGCTATTGTGTTCTTGCCTAACAATTGATGGCATGACACAAGAGACCCTTAAATGGAAATTGTTTCCGTTCTCCCTTTTGGGTAGAGCAAAATAGTGGTATGCTCATTCTGTAAAAGGGGTAAATGGAAATTGGGAAGAACTTCATGACAAATTTTGTCTTGCTTTCTTCCCTCTTTCTAAAATCGCAGCCCTTAGAATAGAAATTATTACATTCAAACAAAAAGAGAAGGAGACGCTAGGAGCAACCTTGGCCAGATTCATAAGCCTTATCAACTCAGGTCCAAAACTTTCCTTGCCTGAGCATATCCAACTTGAATACTTCTATTTGGGACTTAACAAGGAAGCTGCTCTACATCTCGGCATCGCTTCAGGAGGTTCATTCTCACATGAGACCATAAGTGAGGGTAAGCCATTCTTGAGAAAATCCTTGAAAACACTCCTTACACTGGCATCTTTGATGAGTTTTCCGAAGAAAAAAAGAAGTCGAGCCTAGCCCTGATCTAAAGGAGGAGGGACTCACGACCAAATTGGAAATTCCAATAGACTCTTCCAATAATTCGGTTGTTGAAAAAACCTCCTAGTAGGGGAATACAAAATCAACTAGAGGATGATGAATCATCTCCTTTAGATCTTCCCTTTGAATTCGAGGAAGATCTCTTTGAAGATTATGGAAATACCTCGAATTTTCTTGTCCAAGTGAGACCTCGAGCAAAGACCACTCCATCTAATCCACATGAAGAATCGGTGGCCATAGAACACATTCAAAGCTTTTCGGTAATCATGAGTTATGAATGGCTAGCAGAAGCAGAGTTATCTCCTGAGGTAGCTCGAATCACCCATTCTTCAACCATTCTTCTGTGCCAAATCGAAATGGCTGCTAGAAAGGTCCACTACGATCCTTTTGTTGGGATAAATGTTATTTGTAAGGAGTTAGCTGACACCCTTTATCCTGACACATCCTTAACCCCATCATAGAAACTTTTACAAGGCCCATCAGGATTTATTCTTGAAAGCCATGGGGTATTAAGGACTGTTCCTGTTAGAATCAAGAATTCTGGGATATGTCTAGATTTCCACATTTTTGACATCCCAGAGATTCCTTTCTTGATTGGCAGACCAATCATGAGACTTCTACAGGAACAACCACAACGAGGTCATTTAGACTTCAAGGTTGGGAATTCCACCATTGTTGTTCCTCTTGCCCGATCAATTAATACAATAGTGGAACCCAATCCTGAACTAGACCCTATTGAGGTCTTAATGGTGTCTCAAGAAGAAATGGCACAACCATTCTTCGATGAAGAATGCTTCATTCAAGAAGAGGAAGAGTTGTTAGAGCCCATTGAGCTAGACAAAAATGAACAACCTTCACCTCCTTCGATAGAGCTAAAACCTGGCCTTAAATATGTCTTTCTTCATAACAACCCAGAATCTCCTGTCATCATCAGTGACAAACTTTCCATAGATGAAGCTTAACAGCTTGTCACTGTTCTTGAAAGACATAGATTAGCAATTGATTACTCACTCAAAGACCTCAAAAGCATTAGTCCCGTTCGGTGCACCCTCAAGGGAACCACAACGGAGACTTAACCACGCTATGCGAGAGGTTGTTATGAAAGAAGTCTTAAAGCTTTACCATGCAGGGATTATTTATCACGTGCCACATAGCGAGTGGGTTAGCCCTGTCCAAGTTGTGCCAAAGAAAGGAGGAATGATAGTCGTTAGGAATGACAAGAATGAACTCATCCCTCAATGAATTATCATGGGGTGGCGTATGTGCATTGACTATCGAAAACTCAACAAGGCTGCAAAGAAAGATCACTTTCCGTTACCCTTCATTGATGAAATGTTGGAACGACTTGCAAATCACTCATTCTTTTGTTTCCTTGATGGTTATTCTAGATATCACCAAATCCCAATCCACCCTGATGACCAAAGTAAGACTACTTTCATATGCCCGTATGGAATTTATGCATACCGACGAATGTTGTTCGGGTTGTGCAATGCTCCAGCTTGTTTCTAACGGTGCATGATGTCTATTTTCTCTGACATGATCGAGAAAATTATGGAGGTGTTCATGGATGATTTTACCGTCTATGGCAAAACCTTTGATGAGTGTTTGGAGAATTTAGACAGAGTCTTACAGCGGTGTGAAGAAGAGCACTTAGTGCTAGGACACAAGGTGTGTGAACGTGGGATAGAGGTGGATAAAGCAAAGATTTATGTTATTGAACAACTTCCACCTCCCACGAATGTGAAAGAAATCCGTAGCTTCTTGGGACATGCAGGGTTCTATAGGCGTTGTAAGGTCCTAAAGGCTAGACGGGGGTGAATAGCCTATAAAAGTTTCTTACAAAGCATTAAAATAACCCATTAGTACTTAACATGGCGAAGCTCTTCTAGCACTAGCACAACTAAACTATGCAAGCCACCTACGCAATTCTAGCAAGAAGACTATAATCTCTATACACAACAACAAAGCTAATTTGCTAATTTACAATATAGAGCTAAGCTAAGCTATACAAGAGATATATTTATGAATGTAATGCAAGAGAGGGGTTTGGATTGTTATACCGCCGGTGTAGAGGCTGTGAACCAATCAAACACAATAATAATCACAATAGAATCCTCGGCAATTAAGATGATACAATGATTTTTACTAAGGTTCACTTCCTTCCCGGCAAGCTACGTCCTTGTTGTGGCACCCACTTGGAGATGTGCTCGCTAAATGGCATCGCCTAGCCAATCCCATAGCCAGGTGTGGCACTATCAACACAAGATGGGGATCCTACAAGCCACAAGCAATCTACTAGAGTAGCCAATTACGATCTTCCGCGGGGAAGGCTCAAGAACACCTCACAATATCAATCCTCGATTGGGGCGGACACAATCACCAAATCCCCCCACCAATCACCAAATCACCAATCGTCTAGGTGACGAAAATCACCAAAAGTAACAAGAAACCTGCATCACAAGAATCACCTATTGATTTCAAGAATGCAATCATAAATATACAAATAGTAGGATTTCCCAATTCCTCTCTTGAATGAGCTATAAGCTTTGAGATGGAGAGGAGAGGGAGGAGATGCTCTTCAAGCTCACATAGCTTCAGAATCAGATGAATCAGTTGAATCAGGTGATGAATAGTGAGAGAGGAATAGTGAATAATCAGTTAAATCAGAGCAGAAAGAATCGAAAACAAACGGAGCCTAAGGCTCTTGGGCTAATGCGTGTGCCCAAGCAGAAAGGCCAACGGCAGGAACCAAACGGCAAGGCCACACGTTGAACGCATGCGCACACGTGCTCCCCACGCTTCTGCCTAAACGCGAGGCCAGCTGGGACAAGCAAAAGCGCCGGTGCTCTTACTCTAGATAAAATGGACCAATGAGCGGTCGACACTGCATGCATGGTCAGGTTCTCTCACGACATGCAAATGAGTCTGCGGCTCCACCAATGTCTCCAAAACGGCAGCAAGGAGCGAGCGGCCAGTAGAAAAACGACAGCGCCCCAGTGCATGCAAACGGTACAGGCAGCAACGGCTCCAACCCAATCATGCACGATTCAACTGCCTAAAATAGCAGCCGGGCCCCACGTTGCTATCATAAAAGGTCAGAGGGAAACGGCACCCAGGCCTCCTCTATCTCTGGCAGACACACATGCAACGCGAAAGCAAAGAAGGAAGCTGCGCCCCTGGTTCCGATTCTTGGTCCGACAGCTCCAACAAGTAGGAGCCCTGGGTCTGCTACTTGGTCCAGGCAACTCCACCACTCGATCAAACCATCATGGAAGCAGCTAGCTTAAAATAGTAGTACTTCTTTCCCTTTTTTCATATCTCCTCTTTTAAGTGCTAACTCCACAAATATATTCCAAAATAAATTAGGCACTTAAGTTAGCTTTTCTCAAATAATTTTTGAAGGTTAATCTCACCACGTCACTAAGCGCTAATTATATATGCAAATGAGACTCACACTTAGTGGCACTAGATAACCGTTGCAATTAAAGATTTCCCTCTTTGTAGTATGGTTATCTATTCTAAATCCGATCACGCACTCTATTGCGTCTTGACCGGCAAAATAAATATCCTATTTTATACCTTTGCCTTGAGCCCGTAGGATTTCGTTTTTCTCTTTCTTCTTTTTCAATTTAGAGCTTTGTGGCCATCACCATTCTAGTCATCATGCTCCATCCAAGGTGTTGCTAATCTTGTTTATATACACTTAGCAAACTCATTAGCAACTTGGTATGTAATTAGCCAAACAAGAGCTTTCAATCTGTCCCTTTTGGTAATTGATGACAAGAGCTTTCAATCAAACAAGAGCTTTCAATCTGTCCCTTTTTGGTAATTGATGACAACCTTCACAAAGATATGAAAATTAAATTCAATTGATGAAATTGAATTGTTTGTCCAATGCATTTTGTTCATGAAGCAAAATTAGACAACCATTTCAATTTCGGTTTTAGTAGAATAGCTCCCTCTACATATGTGCTTTCATGTGTTTGGCTCAATTTATCACATATGTGTGGATAAGAATTGTGGGAGAGTTATTTCTTCCAAAATGATGCTAAGGTATATAGAATGGACTTTTAAAGCGTGATACCAATCGGAGTGCGATAATAAACCATCCTTAGCACCATTGTGGCTAGACATAGATCAAAACTCAAGATACCTTGTGAGATCAACATTACAAGCACAATATCTTGAATTGCATAATAAAACAATGTCTAGATACCACTTATATGCTACCACCTATGCATACTAGTACTTCATTTTACCATTCAGTTTCTAATACTAGCATACACCATCCAAGCATGAATATTGAATTTAAATCTTGCAATGCAACATTTCATCATGTTAGTGCACATACAAATGCAACAAATAGTCCATGAGCTTGCTCCTCCTATTTGTTTGCTTAGATTTTAATTGATCCCCTACCATTGCCACATAGCTCTTGTGACTTACATCTCCCCTACCATTGTCAAGAATCACTAAGAAGGGTAAATAGTAGAGAGAATTAAGTCAATCAAGCCATGGTGAGAATCAACATGTGGTCCAATCTAGTTCACTTGCCTAGAATATGTAATTCGGTTTGAACCAAGGGAAAGCTTCTTCACACCTCATAAGAATAAGGGTTATCTTGACCATGTTGAATTACACTTCTTGAGCTCATTTTCTAGATCCAACACTAGGATTGCAAGCCCATAAACATGACATATGCCACCACTAGATCATAACAATCATAGAAGCAATAGTGGTACCATATATCCATCAAATTCATTTGATTTTCATGAATGATCCTATAGATGCACTTTTGTCTAGATGATCTAAACAAGTCCTAGACAAGAATGAATGTCATGCCAAACAACTTTACCTTGCTTTGTCGAAGGAGAGGCATGTCATATAATGTGGAGGGGTGCATCAACTCATGTTTATAAAATCAAGTATGTTCAATTCATTCCTCAACTTGCAAAATCTCTTCTCATCAAGTGGCTTGGTGAATATGTCAGCTAGTTGATATTCGGTGCCAATGCTTTCAATGCTTATATCACCCTTTTGTTGATGATCTCTTATTAAGTGGTGCCTTACATCAATGTGATTTGTTCTTGAGTGTTGGACACGGATTGTTGGTCATCTTGATAGCACTTTCATTGTCACTAAACAAAGGCACTTGCTTGAACTTGACTCCAAAGTCATTCAAGGTGGCTTTCATCCAAAGTAGTGGTGCATAACAATTCCCCGCACTAATGTATTTGGCTTCGGCAGTGGAAAGTGCCACACTATTTTGCTTCTTTGAAGACCATGAAACTAGCGATCTTCCCAACAATTGACATGTGCCACTTGTGCTCTTTCTATCAATCTTGCAACCAGCATAGTCGGAGTCCGAATATCCAATCATTCCAAAGCTAGACCCCTTTGGATACCATAGTCCAACATCTTGTGTGACCTTGAGATACTTTGGTATTCTTTTAGCCGCCATCAAGTGACTCTCGCTTGGTGAGGCTTGATATCTTGCACACATGCACATACTAAACATCACATCGGGCCTAGAAGCGGTGACATATAGCAAGCTTCCAATCATTGATCTATAGAACTTTTGATCAACCATGTTGCCACTATCATCAAGATCCAATCCACCATTGGTGCCCATAGGTGTGCTAATTGGTTTGGTATCTTGCATCCCAAACTTCTTGATCATGTCCTTGATGTACTTGCCTTTACTAATGAATGTACCATTCTTCATTTGCTTGATCTAAAGTCCAAGAAAGTAACTAAGCTCTCCAAATATTGACATCTCAAACTCACTTGCCATCATTTCACCAAACTCTTTACAAAAATCTTGATTTGTTGAGCCAAATATGATATCATCCACATAGATTTGCAATATGAACAAGTCCTTGCCAATCCTCTTGGTGAAAAGAGTGGTGTCAACCTTTCCCATCTTAAATCCCTTAGAGAGGAGATAATCTCTCAACCTTTGATACCATGCTCTAGGAGCTTGCTTCAATCCATACAATGCCTTCCTAAGCTTGTACACATGGTTGGGCTTCTTATCATCTTCAAAATCGGGAGGTTGCTCAACATAGACCAACTCATTGATGTACCAATTGAGAAATGCACTCTTCACATCCATTTGATATAGCTTGATGTTGTGGGCACAAGCATAGGCTAATAAGATTCTAATTGCCTCCAATCTTGCTACAGGTGCATAGGTTTCTCCAAAGTCAAGACCCTTAACTTGAGTGTATCCTTGTGCAACCAATCTTGCTTTGTTTCTCACAACTAAACCATCTTGATCTTGCTTGTTCTTAAAGACCCACTTGGTGCCAATCACATTGTAGTTCTTTTGGCCTCTCAACAAGCTCCCAAACCTTGTTTCTTGTGAAGTTGTTTAGCTCTTCATGCATGGAATTAACCCAATTGGCATCCTTCAAAGCATCTTGTATCTTTGTTGGTTTCATGAATAACACAAATGAATAATGCTCACAAATGGTGCTCAATCTTGATCTTGTTTGCACTCCTCTTTCAATGTCACCAATGATATGATCTAGAGGGTGATCTCTTGCAATGCTAGTTGGTTGGAGTATTTGAAGTTGATTGCTTGTGCTAGCTTGAAATTGATCTTGAGCTTCACCTTGAGTACCACTAGAGCTTGCTTGATTTGTATCAATTTGCACATCTTGACTAGTCATGTGAATTTCATTAGCATCATCAACTTGTGTCGGCCTAATGTCACCAATGTCCATGTTCTTCATTGCACTTGCCAATTCATCTCCACCCACATCATCATGATTTTGAGATTCACTTTAAGATCCTTGGGTTTCATCAAATTTCACATCAATGAACTTCTTTCAAAGTGCCATTTGCCAAGTTCCAAGCTCTATATGCCTTGGTAGTGGTGGAATATCCATGTAGGAACCCTTCATCACATTTCTTATCAAACTTTCCCAATCGAGTGCCTTTCTTGAGAATGCAGCATTTGCATCCAAACACTCTAAAGTATGCAATGTTGGGCTTTCTTCCATTCAATAGCTCATATGGTGTCTTTTTATGCTTCCCGTGGCAATAGAGTCTGTTGCTAGAATAGCAAGCTGTGTTGATTGCATCACTACCAAACCTTTGGCTAACATTGTATTCACTAAGAATTGATGTCAATCAAGGTTCTATTCTTCCTTTCAACTAAGCTCATCACACAACTGTTCAATTCTTATGTTCTTGAACTCACTCCCATTATCACTTCTAATCTTCTTGTTGGTGGTCTCAAACTCATTTTGAACTCTCTTGACAAATGATTTGAATATGTGAAAGACTTCACTCTTGTCATAGAGAAAGAACACCCAAGTCTATCTAGTGTAGTCATCAACAATAACCAAACCATACTTGTTGCCACCAATGCTTGTGTTAGTTGTTGGCCCAAACAAGTCCATGTGCAATAATTCAAATGCCTTTGATATGCTCATTTCACTCTTACTAGGATGTGGCCTTCCATGTTGCTTGCCGGCTTGACATGCACTACATGGTCTATCCTTCTCAAATGTGACATCCTTCAAGCCTCTAACCAAGTCATGCCTCAGTAGCTTGTTCAATTGCTTCATTCCAACATGACCAAGCCTTCTATGCCATAACCATCCCATGCTAGATTTACTAAGCAAGCAAGATGTGAGTTGAGTTTCACTAGCATTAAAATCCACCAAGTACAAGCTACCATGCCAAAATCTATTAAATATCAAACTTGAATATTCTTCACTTATGACTTCAACATCATTCTTGACAAAGATGCACTTGTAACCAAGATCACACAATTGTGACACCGACATGAGGTTGAAATCCAAGCTCTCAACTAGCAGTACATTAGAGATGCTCTTGTCATTGGATATATCAATTTTACCAAGCCCCTTGACTTTGCCTTTCTTGTTATCGAATGTGATAAAATCAAATCCACCATTGTCACTTGTATCAATTGACTTGAACGTACAAGAATCCCCGGTCATATGTTGAGTGCACCCACTATCAAGCAACCAATGCCTCCCTCTGGCTTTGTAATTGACCTACAAGACAAGATCAATCTCTTTTAGGTACCCAAACTTGCTTGGGTCCTACAAGGTTAGTGACCAAACTCTTTGGCATCCAAATGGCTTTCTTCTTTGAGCCCATCCATGGTGTACCAATGAATCTAGCCTTTACATCATTAGCTCTCTTGAGAAGCACATAAGATGAATCAAGCTTAATTGAGGATACATTAGATTGCTTGTTCATATATTTTTGCTTTACATGACCAACTTGCTTGCAACTTTTGCAATAGCTACCATTGTTCTTCACAAAACTAATCTTCTGAGGTGCAAAAGTGTCCTCGCCTTTCTTGGGGTATAGCCCAATCCCTCTATGTAGAGAGAAGCCCTTTGGCTACCCAAGCACATAAGCAAGCGATCTTCACCACCATAAGCCTTAGCTAAGGTGTGATTGGGCTTACCTCCTTCTTGAGAGTCTCATTCTCAACCATTAGTGTGGAGTCACAAGTGAATCCATCACTACTAGATGAGCTAGGAGTGGAAGTGCTACAAGAAGGGTTAGATGGAGCAACAACGATAGGCTTATAGAAAGATTAATCAAAGATATCACATCATATGCCTATGTTGCAAGTTTTAGCTTTCTCAACTTGAGGTGGCATGCTATCAAGTTGTTCACTAAGAGAGGAATGAGCCTTTTCAAGCTTGGTGTGAGCCTTTTGAAGCTTCTTATGGTCTTCCTTTAGACTCTCATAAGATGCTCTAAGCTCCTCAAGTTCTTTCTCAAGGGTTTAGTTAGCCTTGGTCAAGTTCTTGCATTCCTTTCTAGTGTTTTTATATTCATTTTTACAATCCTCAAGCATGATGAATAACTCATTTTTAGTTGGACCACTATCATCACCACTATGACTATTGTGATCACTCTCATCATCGAATTGTACCTTAGAGGCCTTAGCCATGAAGCATGTCGATGGAGTGTCAAAGAGAGAAATCTTTCTCTTGGATACAAGACTAGCATGTCTGTTCTTCTTGCTTCTCTTGTCATTCTCATATTCACTTGGGGATGCATCACTCTCCCAAGTAGCAACATGAGACTCATTCTTCTTCTTTTGGGAAGCTTCTTTCTTCTTCTTTTGCTTCTTGGCCTCTTTCTCACGGCATCTTCATCACCACTATCATAGGGACACTTGCCAACAAGATGATCCTTGATGTGACATCTAAAGCACTTCATGGTGTGCTCACTCTTCTTGGATGAAGATGAGGATGAGAACTTCTTGCTTCCCTTTCGGTGAGTCTTCTTCCACAAGAGCTTTCCAATTTTGACAAATAAAGCACTCAACTCATCACTATCTTCGTCACCCTCATTGCTCGAGCTAGCTTCTTCTTCACTTGATGAATCTTGCTTCTTCTTGCTCTTGCTCTTGGAGGATGAAGCCTTGAATGCCAAGCTCTTCTTATTGTCATCATCCTTCTTCTCACTTTCCTTCTTCTTCTTCTTCACCAACTCTTCCTTCTCATGACCTTCTCTAAACTCATCATCGATCATGACTTCTTGAAGAACTTGATTAGGAGTTGGCTTCTCCTTCATAGTTGTATTCACCATGACGGTCTTCAACATATCAAATCTCTTGGAAGACATCTCATGAACTTGGTTGAGAATTGACTATCCTTGACTTCTTCACCAAGTGCCTTGAGCTCATTCATAATCACTTGTAGTCGATGAAACATCTCCAGCACATTCTCATCTTCCTTCATTGTGAAGCTAGCAAACTTCTCTTGAAGCATGTATGCTCTTGCCATCTTCACACTTTTGGTGCCCTCATATGCCTCCTCAAGCTTAGCCCAAATGTCATGGGCCACCACTATGTTCTTGATAAGCTCAAATGCTTGGTTATCAAGAGCCTCATGGAACGCACTCACCGCAATGTCATTACATTGAAGCTTCTTATCTTCAACTGGTGTGGGTGCATCCGGTCTTCCAACCTCAAACTTGGTCTCGGTCACATTCCACACCTCTCTATTGATTGACTTGAGATGACTGTTCATCTTTAGCTTCTACTTCATATAGTCATTGCCATCAAAGGGTGGAGCTCTCTTGGTGTTGTTGATGTGCAAGCTTAATGAAGCCATTCTTCACCGTAGCTTGTTAAACCACACACAAATGGTGCCCCGGCTCTGATGCCACATGTAAGGTCCTAATGGCTAGAGGGGGTGAATAGCCTATAAAACTTTCTTGCACAACACTAAAACAACTGGTTAGTATTTAAGATGGCAAAGCTCTTCTAGCACTAGCTCAACTAAACTATGCAAGCCACCTACACAATTATAGCAAGAAGACTATAATCTCTATACACACCAACAAAGCTAGGTTGCTAATTTACACTAGAGAGCTAAGCTAAGCTACACAAGAGATATATCTATGAATGTAATGCAAGAGAGGGGTTTGGATTGTTATACCGCTAGTGTAGAGGATATGAACCAACAAACTCAATAAAAATCATAAGATAGAATTCTCGGCAATCAAGATGACACAATAATTTTTATCGAGGTTCACTTGCTTCCCGGCAAGCTACGTCCTCATTGTGGCGATACACCCACTTGGAGATGTGCTCGATAAATGGCATCGCCTAGCCAATCCTGCAGCTGGGTGTGGCATTATCAACACAAAATGGGGATCCTCCAAGCCATGAGCAATCCACTAGAGTAGCCAATTGCGATCTCCCGCGGGAAAGGCTCAAGAACCCCTCACAATATCAATCCTCGATTGGGGACGGACACAATCATCAAAGCCCCTCACCAATCACCAAATCACCAATCGTCTAGGTGACGGGAATCACCAAGAGTAACAAAAAACCTGCAATCACAAGAATCACCTATTGCCACCAAGAATGCAATCACAAATGCACAAACACTAGGATTCCCCAAATCCTCTCTTGAATGAGCTCTAAGCTTTGAGATGGAGAGAAGATGGAGGTCATGCTCTTCAAGCTCACAAGATTGATCTCTTAAGGCTCTCAATTTCTCTCTTAGGGTTAGCACCTAAGCTTGGGCGAGAAGGGGAGAGAGGACCTTGTTCTTCTCTTTGAGTTCTTGAAAGAATGAGCAAGTGAGAAGAATGAGTCAGAGGCAAGGAAAGGGGGGACGCTGGTTATAACAGATCAGCTGACCAGCCAGCCTCTCCACGCAAGGGACACCTGCTCCTTCGACTCTTAGGCTGATGTATGGGCCCAAGCAGAAAGGCCAACGGCAGGAACCAAACGGCAAGGCCACACACTGAATGCATGCGCACACGCACTCCGCACGCTTCTGCCTAGACGCGAGGGCCAGCTGGGGCAGCAAAAGCGCCGAGGTTCTTACTCTAGATAAAATGGACCAACGAGTGGTTGACACCGCATGCATGGTCAGGCTCTCTCACGACATGCAAATGAGTCTGCGGCTCCACCACTGTCTCCAAAATGGCAGCAAGGAGCGAGCGGCCAGTAGAAAAATGACAGCACCCCCAGTGCATGCAAACGGTACAGGCAGCAACGGCTCCAACCCAATCTTGCACGATTCAACTGCCTAAAATAGCAGCCGGGCCCCACATTGCTGTCACAAAAGGCCAGAGGGAAACAGCACCCGGGCCTCCTCTATTTCTGGCAAACACACATGCAACGTGCAAGCAAAGATGGAAGCTGCGCCCCTGGTTCCGGTCCGGCAGCTCCAACAAGTAGGAGCCCTAGGTCTGCTACTTGGTCTAGGCAACTCCACCACTCAATTGAACCATCATGGAAGCAGCTGGCTTAAAATAGAAGCACTTCTTTCCTTTTTTTCATATCTCGTCTTTTAAGTGCTCACTCCACGAATATATTCCAAAATAAATTGGGCACTTAAGTTAGCTTTTCTCAAATAATTTTTCAAGGTTAATCCCACCACGTCACTAAGCACTAATTATATATGTAAATGAGACTCACACTTAGTGGCACTAGATAACCATTATAATTAAAGATTTTTCCTCTTTATAGTACGGTTATCTATCCTAAATCCGATCATGCACTTTATCGCGTCTTGACCGGCAAAATAAATATCCTATTTTATACCTTTGCATTGAGCCCGTAGGAGTTCGTTTTTCTATTTCTTCTTTTTCAATTTGGAGCTTTGTGGCCATCACCATTCTTGTCACTGTGCTCCATCCAAGGTGTTGCTAATCTTATTTACATACACTTAGCAAACTCATTAGCATCTTGGTGTGTCATCAATTAGCCAAAACCAAACATGAGCTTTCAGGCGTTTCATCAAGAACTTCTCTCAAGATGCTAGACCCCTGACTAGTCTCCTAGCTAAGGATGTACCTTTCATCTTTGGTGACGAGTGTCATGAATCTTTTCAAATCCTCAAGAAAGCACTCATCTCAGCTCCAATTATTCAACCACCCGATTGGAATCTTCCCTTTGAGATCATGGCCAAACCAAGGATAAGAAGCATTATGCCATATCCTATGCTAGCAAAACCTTGAGTGGACCACAGCTCAATTATGCTACGACTGAAAAAGATCTATTGGCTGTTGTTTTTGCTATAGACAAGTTTAGATCTTACTTAGTAGGGGCAAAGGTAATTGTCTACACAAACCATGCTGCTCTTAAGTACCTCCTCACTAAGAAAGATGCTAAGCCTTGGTGAATTTGATGGATTCTTCTACTCCAAGAGTTTGAATTAGAAATTCGAGATAGAAAATGAGTAGAGAATTCTGTAGTCGACCACTTGTCTAGGTTTCAATATAAGGAAACACATGAGCTTCCCATCAACGAATACCTAAGGGATGACACCTTGCTCAAGATATCACACTCTGATCCATGGTACTCAGACATCGTGAACTTTATAGTGAAAGGCTATGTCCCACCTGGTGCAAACAAAAGAAAATTGTTACACTATAGCCGTTTGCACCTATGGGATGAGCCATATCTTTTTTGAGTCTGTGCCGATGGATTGTTGAGGAGATGTGTCCCTATGGCTGAGGCTACTCAAATTATAAAAAGATGTCATTCCTCATGATATGGAGGACACTACGGAGTGTTCCGGACACATGCTAAAATTTGGCAAAGTGGTTTTTTCTGGCCAACCATGTATGAAGATACAAAGGAGTTTATTAGGAGATGCCACCGGTGTGGGAAACATGGGAATATCAACCCATGAAATGAAATGCCTCTCACAAGTTAAACTCTTTGATGTTTGGGGCATTGATTTCATGGGGCCATTTCCTAAGTCCGGGAATTGCGAGCACATCCTTGTGGCTGTGGACTATGTGTCCAAATGGGTAGAAGCACTGCCCTGTAGAACCGCTGATTCAAAACATGCCAAGAGAATGTTCCATGAAGTGATCTTTCCTCGCTTTGGTACACCCCAAATAGTCATAAGCAATGGGGGTTCTCACTTCATCGATAAAGTCTTCTAGAAGTACCTAGCGGATCATGGGATTCGTCATAATGTTGCAACAACATACCATCTAGACCAGTGGCCAAGCAGAAACATCTAACAAATAAATCAAGAATATTCTGCAAAAGACCATAGATGAAATGGGTAAGGGATGGAAGGACAAACTCCCTGATGCACTTTGGGCTTACCGAACTGCATACAAGACACCCATAGGCATGTCACCTTATCAACTCATATATGGAAAAACATGCCATTTGCCTGTGGAATTAGAGTTCAAAGCCCATTGGGCAATCAAGAAATGGAACATGGATCTCCACCTAACTGGCAAGAATCATCAAATGCAACTATCTGAGCTAGAAGAGTGGAGAGAAAAGGCCTATCACAATTCCAAGATCTATAAAGAGAGAACAAAAAGATGGCATGATAAGAGAATCAAGCACAAGGAGTTTAAGCCTAGGGATAAGGTTCTACTATTCATTTCAAGGGTTAAGCTGTTTGGACATGGTAAGTTGCGAAGTAAGTGGGATGGACCATTCAAGGTCATTGACACTTCAACCCATGGGGCTATCACTATCCAAGATGATACAGGTAACACTTTTAAAGTAAATGGCCAACGCTTGAAAATATATCTTGAGCCACAAAACAACACAGTTGAGGAACTTGATGTAATTGAGTTCATAGATTTCATACATTAAAAGTCTCATAATCAAACTAAGCTCTAGACAACTAATGCTCGAACACCTAACTCTTAACATGCTCCACAAGTTTTGTTGTCTATTTGAGTTTCACAGGATTTCAAAGATCAAGGAGAGTAGATTGAAATACTGTGTCAACTCTAGCTTGGGGGAGAGGCGCCCCTATGTGTATCCAGTAAGTATATCTTCTCCTTTTGTTTTGTTCTCAGCTATATAATTATTAAAAAGATGCATAACCATAAAACCAAATAAAGATTTATTTTCTAGTTCCTTATATCTTAGTCCTGTGTGATCTTTAAGTGTCATGCCCAAAAATTTGCATTGTTTCTAAATAGTCAAATTGATTTATTTATGCAATTGTTGATGCATTCATGCTGCAGCATAAGTTTTGGTTGACTTGTTTGAGCATGTTGTCTAACCTTTTCTTTGCTTTCTAGTTACTAACATGCTCTAACTTGTCCCCTTTAACTCCTAGACTAACCTAACCTGGTCTAACTAGCCTAGGCCAGTCCCTAGTCGACCCTGGCCAACCCCAGCCCCTACTGGCCAAGTATGGCCAGCCCTAGCCGGCCATGACCAACACTAGCTAACCATGGCCAAGGTAGCAGCAGCAGTATAACAGAACCGACCAATTTATTAGAGCACAAGCACATAATCCGCCATTAATTCAGCAAATCATATGATTGAGACCTAATAAACCCGGTAGTCCGTGAAATCTCGAAGGATTTCAAACTTTTTCGGCACGACCAAAATCGTAATAGTTTAGCGTACTCATTCACAAGCACCAAGTTTAAAGCATCATCGGAGTATGAAATAGAGTTATTACGACCAGTTCAAATTCAAATAAAAGCGGAAGCGATTTAGTTCAAATACCACACACACACATTTGAAATACAGTGCCAGGTCCTTTGTCCACATCCAGCAAAAGCATCAAGTAGAGAAGAGTGACCATGCCCAAGGTCTAGTCATCGCCCAAGGCGGGATAGAAACAGTTCTGACAATAACCATAAAGCATCTCACCATCTGCAAAAACATGGGAAATAAAACCCTGAGTACGAGGATGTACTCAGCTAGACTTACCCGTCATAAACTAAAATAAAAGACTCCAAGGAGTATGCAAGGCTGTATAAGTAGGATAGCTAACTCATATAAATTGCGGAAAAGCTTGCATTAAGAACAATTAGTAAGAACCTTCTAGCAATGTATTTTAATCTGATTAGCCTTATCATGCTACATTAGCACCTGTACTAAACAATCATGGTAATAATTATTCAACAGCAAGTAACCATTTCCGGTTGAGTATCTTTCAGTCTCAATAGCTCAACCATCTCACCTCTTGTTCAAATTCTTACTACGATGCCGCTGCTCAAGTCAAGTGTTCACTGTCCAGGAACGATGGCGATTATAATCGATTACTAACCAGCTGGCGGGTACTCCTCACACAAATCACACTCACCAGCCACAGTGAGCTACAGGTCACCGACATCCAATTCAGGAAAAACGCGAGATCAACAGGTACCATCACATCCGGGCACCGTCCGGCTGCCAGCAGGGCGCACCATGCTATATTCAGGCCTTACAACCGCGTAACCCGTGGTCCCCCATCTTCACCAATGCGATGCGTACAGCAGGTCGACTCCCGGCCCAAATCAAAATTAGGCTTCGCGGTCGGAACGACTTATCCTTCCAGCTAAATGTGAGGCATAAATTCAATATGACTTGAGGACGTACAACGGACGGGGTCCTAGTTCGACACAGACGGGATAAACCACATTGAACCTCCAGTTCATTCTCAACTCCAATCCCGCCCGGTCTCGATTTATTATCTCCACATGGTTATCCAAGATAACGATGTATTCAACCATCCGAGTTACCACCTATAACTCGCGGATGACAGGAAATCACCCGACTTCTACCGATCTAGTTAAAGCAGGGCTAAGCATATATTCGTACCTGAACCTAACAGGGTTGAAGTATAAACAGTGGCAAGGAATATAAGTAATGCAGCAACGGTATAAAACAACGCCTATAACTTAATGCAACAAACAAGTAAAGGACTCAAGTTAGATATTTTGCAAACCACAGGGAGAATGCTCCGGGGCTTGCCTTTCAGAAAAGCACTTGGCTGATGGTCAGGACACTCCGGAAGATCAGCTTCGGGATCCTCTTCGGCTGCTGCTTCCCGAACCAAAGCTTCCTGTTGGCCTTCCTCTCCTGGTGCTCCGGGAACTACCGTCGCGAGCTCTAACGATCCTGTATGATGCATAGTGCGTATGAATACCGTGCATACATATAAATATAATGCTGATGGGATGGTAGATGAATGCTCAGCTAAGATGAATGATATGATATTTGAAAACATGTATGATAAGCACATGTCATCTGCATTCTCTTCTACCGATAAATCTCCAAAAAGGCCTCGCATTACAATTTACTCGCACACTATTAAGGAATTATAAACAACCATGGTTTTGCACACTACACTCTACTGAACCACAATCAATAGAAGATCATACATATCATGAATAGAATAAAAAGCATTTTTACACACATGAAATGATAACTCTAAAGCATTATTTATAAACGAAAGAAATCAGGGTATAACTACAACATGACTTTAGACTACTCAGAAAATTCTGTAAAAATTACAGAAGCTTAATTATACCAAATAAAGACTACCATAAAAATTTCAAGTCAAAACAGTAAGTACTTTATCCTGCACAAAAATGACAAGGCAGCACAATTCCAGGGGCATAAAATACTTTGTACATAAAAGTATATCAAACAACAGATCTCAGAACATAATTAGCTCTAGATTGACATAAAAACACTCTCCAAAAAGTTTCATGCACAAATTCCTTATACATTATTTATTATGAATTATTTATCCTCACATGCAAATAGGCACCATAACTAGACATAGAAAAATTTATATATGACATAGCCTCATAACATTTTTCATAGATAGAGCATGACATAAGAAGACTAACAAACTTGGTCTCAAATTTTTCTGAGCAACAGAGAATTAGTTATGCATTTCCTAAGATAAATACAATTAATAGGGATAAATAAAGCTATACAGAAAAGTTTTACAAATTCCACATTTCATATTTTTCATGCATAGATCATCTCATAAGAAAAATACTGCAAGTTGAACCAACTCATTTGGATGAAAAATGAGCAAGTTATGAATTTTCAAAGTTTAAACTGAAATCTAAAATCTATTCTGAAAAAGAAAAAGGAAAAGCCACTTTACACCGGGGACCCTGACATTTCTAGAAACTAACCAAGCCCTATTAAGTAATTCGCTGTGTCTGGCAACTTAGCACAAAGGCCCCTAGGGTTTCTTGAATTTCAGGACGAACGTCCTTCTTCGGGGAAAGGCCGGGAGGGTCGTCGGCGTGGCTTCGCCGGCCGACACGGCGGCTCTCCGGCGTCACCGACCGGAGGGAAAGAACAAGCAGGTCAACGCGCTTCTATTGAGCAGCTAAAAATGGACAGGGGCACGGTCGAGGGGGCTCGGCCACGTGCGCGGCGGACCGGTGACCAACCGCACGGCGGCGCGGCCAAATTCCCGGCGAAGGAACCCTAATCGGCTCGATTAGCTAGGGCTCTAGCGGCTACGGGGCACGGCGCATCCAATGTGCACGAAACGGCAAGAAAATGATGGGCGGAGCGGCGAGTCCACGGTGAAGCCGAGGTGCGGCCATGGCGGCCGGAGAGAAATGGAGCGATTCGGGTATACCTCGACGGAATGGACCGAGGCGAGGGTGGAGGAAGATGGAGCGGGCTCGGGCGCGTCCGATTGTGGGGCTCAGCGGGTCAATGCGTGGCCGAAGGCAGCGAATTTCGAACGACGGTGAGGCAAGCTCGGTGCTGCGCGGCGGCGGCCGAGAGCCTGCGGCGCTGCGGGAAGGAGTAGGGAGAGGAAAATGAAGGAGTGGACAGCGAGAGGGAGAGCGGGTCTCTCGTTTTAACCAGTCCGAACGGCCGCTGCCGCCCCGGACGGCCGGTCGACGCGCGCCACGCGGAGCGCGCGGGCTGGGCGACATGGGCGGTGGCCGAACATTTTCCTGACGGCCAGGGTACAGCCGTCACCAAAATGCTATTTCCATTAAATCAGAACAAACTTTGCTGCTTAATAACTCATAAACTAAGCCGAATTAGCAAAAACTCAAAATAGATGAAATGTAGCTTTTGAAGAGTAGAACATTTCATCTTAAAGAAGTTTTACCAGATTCTGCCTAGATTTTGAATTACAAAAATCCAAATAAAATACCTTTTAAAATTTCCCAAAATAGAAAACCAGCCTCCAATTTTTCCCTTTTTCAACATTTTTGAACACCTTCCAAGCATTTTCATGAAAAGTGGTAAAAACAACTTTTGTTCCTTAGAAAATTCTCTACAAACTTCATTTAGGGCACACACACATGCAAGCACTCTAGCTACCACTTCCAATTCAGTCAAACAAAACTACCCTAATGGTCCACCTTGGTCAACCATGACAACAAAACTTAATTAGCCAAAACCATGAACATAAACCTAGGTTCATTTGGTGTCCTAAACATGTCTAGGTTACCCTAGAGGTCACCCAACACCAAACACTCATACCACATATGCAATTCATGTGAAAGGCAAGCAAAATTCGAATAAACAAGCATGATACATGAAATGACGATCGATCTTTTCATCAATGCTATGCATAATGATGCTTATTCTTAAGAATGCAAATGATTATGCTTGCTTAACACCAGAGTGTTACAAGCAGCAGCCGGCCACAGTGGCCAACACTGGCCACCAGCGTCCACAGGCTAGCCAAGCTAAGCTAAGCAGCCAGCCCAGCCGCAGCGGGCCGCAAGCGGCCCAGCCAGCAAGCGCCAGCAACCGCAACCCAGCTCCCTCCCGCCAGCGTCAATGCTGCGTCATGCCCGTGTTAGCCCCGCTGACGTCAGCCGCACCTCAGCGACGAGTCGCCATCGTCGCTGACTGGTGGGGCCCACCTGAGTGGGGGCCCATGCGCACAGTGTCGTCTCCCCCATGAAGACGGACACCGGGTGGACCCAAGCTCACACCACGCTCTCACGCGAGCACGTGGCCCAAGGATTTCCGCCGTGTGCTATAAAGCGCATCGCGCCACCTCCTGAGCCGCCCTCCACAACCCTAGCCGTCGTCTGGTTTCACCGAATCATGAAACCCTAGCCGCCCTTTCGCCAAGCTCGCGCCGCCGCTGTCATCTTCTCCTTTACCGCCGTCCGCCGCTAAGGTGAGCTCGTGCACGAGTTCAGCGTAACCGTGAGGGTCATGGGATGCCCTCCGCGGCCGCCTTCGCCTGCTCTGCGCGCCACTGTGTGCCGCCGAAGAAGCACCGCCGCCGTTGCTCGCCGTCGCACGTCACCCCACCGCGGCCGTGCCGCTCATCGTGCGCGCAAGCACACGCGCAACGCGCGTGTGGCTTTAGCTTGGCCCCGTGTGCCCCGCAGCCCCGCCACCGCGAGGTCACCACCGACAACCATGGCCGAGGTTGCCGGGGTCTACACGCCCCACCACCGGTCCACCGTGGACTTGGTCCACGGGGACGATGCACGGCTGGCCGCCACTGGCACTTTTGCAGAAAAGCCCAAGCCTTTTTCTTCAATTGTGATTTAGTCCTTCATAGTTCAAAAGTATTTAGATTTTAGTTCTGTTTTCTGTAGATTAGTCCCTAGTCTTGTACAGGCCATAACTTTCACGTTTTAACTCTGTTTAGGTCAGTTCGAGTTCTGTTAGATTCATAATTTCGTAAGCTACCCAGTGATGTCACTGTTAGTATGGTTTATAGACTTTATATGTTGAGTTCATATTTAATGCATTTATTAGTCTATAGGAAACCTTTAGAAATTCATATCTTTGCCATTATAATTCCGTTTTTGATGAATTTGATGTCTGTGTGATCATAGTAGCGAGTAGTATAGTTTTATAAACTTTTTATTCTATTTTGCTGAGCTTGGTATACTATTCTCCTAATAGCTCTATGTTTGCTTTGTGTATGTGTGCTCGGTTGGTTTGCTTGGTGCTGCTTGTTAATGTTAATCGAGTTCAGACGGTGAGGGATTCGTTGAGGATCAAGGACATTTTGAAGATTAGCAGGATCAGTAGGGATATTTTGAGAACCAAGGCAAGTATAGCTAAGGATCTTCCTTGTTGTCCTATTCATGATACAATATAATTCATTTGCATGTGTCCTTTGAATTCCTATTCAGGGAATTCCTAGCTATTAAATACTTTTACCTTGTTAACTTTGAGATATATGCATTTGGGTAGTATGTTGCTAGTGCAAATCTTTAACCATGATCATGTACGCTGGAGTAATGAATAAGTGATAACCACATAAGATGAATGTAATCCTTTGGCAAAAGCTGGGACTTTTCGTACAACTGTGAGGGCTAAATGGCTCTGGTTTTAGCTCAGTATGAGGACCTTTTCTAGTTAGCGAGTTGGGTATAGGACAGCCTCTGTCCTTATGAGTATAGCCTGGAAGGAATATGCCATATTGGAAGGGGGTTCCTACATCTGATGATCTGGCGGCCCTAATTAGTTAGACAAACCTTTGAAAGGCTTCATAGTGAACCCTGCCGGCTTTCCTTGGTAGTGAGCTAAGAGGTCGAGGGGCCTCGGGTGAAAGGGTAAATCATGACTCACAGTGAAAGTGTACACCTCTGATCAGAGTTTAAATCAATATATTGTCCGTGCCCACGGTTATGAGTGGCCTGGAAAACTGAGGGAATCTGTTATGTTCATTTAATGGTTTATGTGCAGTTCATTTATTCAGTCATACCTTGTGATCATGTGGTTATGGGGATGAAACTACCTTGTTGATGCTAATTGCCAAACTTGTTATATAACTAAAAGCTAAATGCAGTTAACCATGCCAACTATTTGTGCCTCATGAACCCTTGGCTATCCTTGCTGAGTACGATTGTGTACTTATGCTTGCTTTACTTTCAATTTTGGAAAATCCCGGATGGGTAACAGATCAATGCTGGAATGAGGATTATCGTAATGAGTATTAGGCTTGATGTTCACCTGTCGACTTGGTCACTGTGGTTGAAGCTTCCGTGAGTGTGCTAACTTTTTTATATTTATCAGACTTTTATATATGAAACAATGTAATGAATATCATTCGCTATGTAATAAACTTTGAGATGATATTATTTATGATTTGTCGACTTATGTTTGTGACTTCCGGGGGCGCACATAAGGCTTTTATATATCCCATTTTGTCCTTAAAATTGGGGTGTGACAAGTTGATACCAGCTCCATGTTGACTGTAGGATGCAAGCCTAGTTAGAATAGTCGTGTTTAGCTCTCCTTGCTTTTTTAGATTCTTGCTTACTATCTTGGTTTTGTTATTTTCTAAATTTATATGCTACTTCTATTTTATTTCATTAGAAAAACATTGATTCTAACTTAACTTAGTTTAATTCTGTAGATGTGTAACCATCAGACTGCCCGCGAGAGCACTGGAGGTTCCATTCCGCCATGAGTGGTGTATGAGCCAATGGAGCCTAGGGATGGAGAAGCGCAGGACTAGAATAGTGAGGATGATGAAGATGTAAGGGCCGCAATCCCTGCACAATAGGTGCCGTCACCTTTACCATCACCTACACCTGAGCCTGAAGAAGAAGAACCTGTGGGGGAAGCCCAAGAAGAAGAAGATGAAGAACTGGAGCCTGTGGAAGAGGAGCAGGATATCATTATCCTCAGTGATGATGAGATGAACATTGCTCAAGATGATGAGATGGAAATCGCTAGAGGTGATGATGAACCCTCTTCAATGGAGTGGACTACAGAGAGTCGTACCTTGTGCACTATGACTCCATAGCACATAGTCGTCTGGTGGAGGTGCTGACTCGATACTATGTTGATTGGAAGCCTGCAATACAGTTTATCTGCATGGAGTACACTTACCCTCTTGCGACAACTTATTGGAAGACCACAGTGAACATCTTCTCTGAGAACGAGGGACCAGGAGTTTTCAAGCTTGAAAGGGCTCACTTCCATTGGGGACATCGCCATACCCTGATGAGTAGTATTGATGATGCCACATTTCAAGCGTGGGTGAGTCTTTGAGGAAATCGCCTGAGCCAGTGAAGCATGATCGCTACCGTTATCTTCCATATGATGATCCGAATATGGAAGATGGATGGCCAATGCTGATTCCTTCAAAACTTGATCCAGGACACCGAGCTACGACGCACTTTGGCTATGATATGATGGAAAGAGTTAGGATCTTAGAAGCTACGCTCTACCAGCAAGGGAAGGACTACAGGAAGTTGCAGAAGACACATGATGACCTTAGAGCTTCCATTGGAGAATCAAAGATTTATGAGAAGCATGCCCTTCCTCTTCATCTTTAGGTGCAAGAGACCTTTTATGTAATAGTCGTTAGTTTCGTTAGTCAAGTTGAGTCGAGTCTTTTATTTGCGAGTGAACCTTGGTGTGTTAGTTGAGATGTTTTTATGCTTTTGAGTGATTTGGATCTTTGTAATGAGTGATGGGGCTTGTGGACATGTTCACAATGTTCCCTAGCTAAACATATTAGAGTTTTGGGGTATTTAATAAAGAGTAGTTTGTTTAATCTCGAATCTGTTCTGTGCTAAAATTCTGAAGCAGCCTGCAATATTTCTGTTATATCTCGAGTTTGGCTACTGCAAATCTGGTAAAATTTTGATGGAAATAACTAGACTTCAGTACCTTTACAACCCTGCAAGAATCACCTTTATATCTGTTCTGAGTTGCGAGTTATAACCTTTCAAAGTTAGTGTTTCTACACAGTATGGTGTCTGAAACAGTTTCTGTTGTGTGTTGATTTCGACCACCTTAACTGTCGAATCTAGGAACTTGATCTGAAGGGGAGTTGTAGAGGATTTTATAAGCTTCCCAACCATGTATCCATGTATAGAACGTCTCTTTTTGATACTTGGATCTTGAGATATGACTGATTTTCTATACTGCTAAAATTGAAGCTTGTCCAGAAATTTTCAGATTTGCAATCCTTATTTTTATATAAGTGATTTGTATCCTTAATCTCTCTAAGCTTTGATTTTTGTGTTGGATTATATATGGCTGCTCGTGGAGGCAGAGGCAAAGGCAGGGGCAGAGGCCGTTGACCCATAACTTCAGAGGTCTTGATGGACCAACAGTTCCAGATGATGCAAGCTATGACATAGTTCATGCGAACAATGCAAACTAGAGGTTTACCACATGCACAACCACCAAGGGACAAATGCAGGGAGTTCATGCATGGTCGCCCTCCGGTGTTTTCTCATGCTATTGATCCTATGGAGGCTGATTATTGGCTTCGTGCGGTGGAAAAGCAACTGGACCTTGCACAGTGCTACAACCAAGAGAAGGTGTTGTATGCTTCTGGGCAACTTCAGGGGGCTGCTCAGGTATGGTGGGAGTCATATCAAGCTGCTCATCCTGTTAATGCTCCTGCTCTCACCTGGGAGAAGTTCAAAGAAGATTTCATAGCTCACCACATCTCTGAAGGTTTAAAGGAGCAAAAGGCAAAAGAGTTCAGGAATCTCAGGATGGGCAATATGTCTATGAGTGAGTACCATGCCCAGTTTGAGAATCTGGCATGATATGCTCCTAATGAGGTCTGCACAGATGCTAATAAACATCATCATTTCCTTAATGGGATCTACTATGACCTTAGGCTACAATTGAAGGGAAACAAATATGATTCCTTTGAAGAGTTGGTGAATAGTGCCATTGTACTGGACAATAAGTGTCTGTCACAGGACAAGAAGAGGAAGTGGAATAGTGGATAGGGCTCTAGAAGTAACTCTTGTTTTCATTCCAACTCTCAGCTTGGTTTCCAGTAGAGGTACCAGGGGCCAGTCAGCCAGGGGAACCGAAGTCAGTACTCCCAGCGTCAGAATTGGAATCAACATCAAAATGGAAGCCAGTATCAAAGTGGCAATCAGCACTCGCTGCAGGAATTTGGGAATCAAACTCTATGTCTCACCCCACCCAACAACATTCCTATGAAGAGTGGGTCTCCAAGTACTCCTCAATTGTGCTATCATTGTGTTGAACCGGGGCATTATGCTAATCATTGTCCCAAGAGGCAAAATTAGCAGACCCCTCAGAGGCAGAGCAGCAACCACAAGCCAAATGGTAATCATGGGAGAGTTAACCATGTGTCTACTGAGATTGTGCAGGAGGGTCCTGACGTTATGCTAGGTATGTTTGAACTCAACTCCATCTCTGCTACAGTTCTTTTTGATTCTGGAGCATCGTGTACTTTTATTTCACATGCATTTGTTAGAAATCATAGCATCCCAGTAATTGCCATGAAGAGACAAATGTTAGTAAATTCCCCAGGGGTGGTATTCCAGCATCTTATTTCTACCTCTCAGCAAAACTTACTTTAAGGGGGGTAGACTTCATAGTCAGTCCTATTGTGTTGAGGTCCTCTGGCATTGATGTGATATTGGGATTGGATTGGATGAAGCAACACGGAGCAGTGATACAGTGTAAGGAGAAAGTTGTGGTTCTGACATCACCTAAGGGAGGTCGAATCAGTGTTGAGGTAGCATTGAAAGCTCCACCAGCTGCCATAATCAACCTGCTTGATGATAAAGATGTTGAACCTCAGTGCCGTGTTGTGGAGGAATTTCCAGATGTGTTTCCAGATGACTTGCCAGGTATGCTGCCTGACCAAGACATTGAATTTATCATTGAGTTATTACCTGGTACTGCATCTATAGCTAAGCGTCCATATAGAATGGGGGTTAATGAATTAGAAGAACTTCAGAAACAGTTAAAAGAGTTGGAGGAGAAGGGTTTCATTTGTCCTAGTGCTTCTCCTTGGGGTGCTCCTGTAATCTTTGTTGATAAGAGGATGGAACTCAGCAAATGTGTGTTGATTATCATTCTTTGAATGATGTTACCATTAAGAAATAGTATCCATTGCCTAGGATTGATGACTTGTTTGACCAGTTGAGAGGTTCTTGTGTGTTCTCTAAGATAGACCTGCATTCTAGTTATCATCAGTTGAAGATTAGGAAATCAGATATACCAAAGACATCCTTCACTACCAGGTATGGGTTGTATGAGTATACTGTCATGTCTTTTGGTTTGACCAATGCACCTGCCTACTTTATGTACATGATGAACAAGGTGTTCATGGAGTATCTGGATAAGTTTGTGGTGGTGTTTATTGATGATATACTGGTGTTCTCCAAGACAGAAGAAGAACACATTGAACACTTGAGGTTAGTTCTACAGAAGCTCAGAGTGCACAAGCTGTATGCCAACCGAGGTAAGTGTGAGTTATGGTTAAAGGAAGTCTCTTTCCTGGGGCACGTTGTCTCTAATGGTGGAATATCAGTGGATCCTAGCAAGGTGAAGGATGTTCTGAATTGGAAGCAACCTACAGATGTAAGTGAGAGTCATAGTTTTTTTGGTTTGGCTGGTAATTATGGGAGGTTCATTAAGGGTTTCTCCAAGCTTGCTAAACCAATGACAGCTTTGTTAGAGAAGAATGCCAAATTTGTGTGGTCTGATAAGTGCCAAGCTAGCTTTGAGGAGTTAAAGAAGAGACTCACTACAACTCCAGTGTTGGTATTGCCAGATTTGAGTAAGAAGTTCTCTATCTATTGTAATGCATCTCATCTAGGTTTGGGATGTGTTCTCATGCAGGAAGGTAGAGTGGTTGCATATGCATCCACATAGTTGAAGAAGTATGGTTGAATTATCCTAATCATGATTTAGAGTTAGCAGCTGTTGTTCATGCTTTGAAGATCTGGAGGCATTATCTGACTAGGCACAAGACTGATATCTTCACTGACCACAACATCTTGATGTACATCTTTACCCAGTCTAACTTGAACCTGAGACAACATTGTTGGTTGGAACTATTAAATGGTTATGATTTTGATATGTATTACCATCCTGGGAAGGAAAACGTCGTGGTTGATGCACTTAGTAGAAAGAGATATGCTAATGCACTTCAGATGACACCTGAGTCCGATAAGTTGTGTGCAGAGTTTGCATATTTGAACCTTGCCATTGTTGCTAGTGCCATGGAGATAGAAGTGACACCTACCCTAGAGGAAGAAATTTGCAAGGGTCAGTTAGAAGATAAGGATCTAAAGTATATAGCAAAGAAGCTGTTGGAAGGAAAGGCACCCGATTTCCGCATTGATGAGGAGGGTACTTTGTGGTATGGCAAAAGGATCTATGTGCCCGAGGTGAAAGCCATTCGTCAGGCAATTCTGCGAGAGGCACATGAGTCAGCTTACTCTATTCATCCCGAAAGTACAAAGATGTATCTGGATCTGAAGGAAAAATATTGGTGGGTTGGTATACAGAAAGATGTGGCCAAGTATGTGTCTATGTGTGACACATGTCAGTGTGTGAAAGCCAAACATCAGAGACCAGCTAGATTGCTACAACCAATGAAGATACCTGAATGAAAGTGGAAAGAAGTTAGAATGGATTTTATAGTGGGTCTACCTCGTACTCAGAAAGGTTATGATTCAATTTGGGTGATCTTAGATCGGTTGAGTAAGGTTGCCCACTTCTTGCCAGTCAAGACCACTGATTCAGGGGCCAGATTAGTAGAGTTGTACATGGAGAGGATAGTATGTTTGCATGGGGTTCCTAGGAAGATTGTCTCTGATAGAGGTAGTCAATTCACATCAAAGTTTTGGCAGAAGGTACATGATTCTTTGGGAACCAGGTTGAATTTTAGTACCGCTTACCACCCTCAGATCGATGGGCAGACTGAAAGGATCAACCAAATTTTTGAGGATATGTTGAGGGCCTGTGCATTGCAATATGGTACTAGTTGTGATAAGAGTTTGCCCTATGCAGAATTCTCTTACAATAACAACTATCAATAAAGTATCAAGATGGCACTGTTTGAGGCTTTGTATGGGCGGAAGTGTAGAACACCTTTGTTCTGGAATCAAACTAGTGAGACTAAGGTGTTTGGGCCAGATGTGCTTAGAGATGCTAAGGAGCAAGTGAGAGTGATTAGGGAGAATCTTAGAGTGGCTCAATCTCACCAGAAGAGCTATGCAGACACTCGGAGAAGGGAATTGGTCTTCAATGTAGGAGAATATGTCTATTTGAAAGTGTCCCCAATGAGAAGTGTGAAAAGATTCAATATGAAGGGGGAGCTAGCACCAAGGTATGTGGGTCCTTTCAAAATCCTAGAGGCGAGGTGAAGTGGCTTATCAATTGGAATTGCCTCAGAGTTTGTCTGGTGTGCATGATGTGTTCCATGTGTCTCAACTTAAGAGGTGTTTGCGAGTACCTGGGAAGGAACATTTACCTCTAGATGAACTCACTGTGAAAGGGGATCTCACTTATGAAGAGTTTCCAGTAAGGATCTTTGATACATCAGAGAAGGTAACTAGAAGTAGGGTTATCAAGATGTGCAAAGTGCAACGGAATCGGTGTTCAGAGGCTGAGGCAACTTGGGAAAGAGAAGAAGCTTTGAGGGCAGCATATCCGCAGTTGTTTGAGTAAGCTCAACTCAATCTCAAGGACGAGATTCTTTTAAGGGGGTAGAGTTGTCATGCCCGAAAACTTGCATTGTTTCTAAATAGTCAAATTGATTTATTTATGCAATTGTTGATGCATTCATGCTGCTGTATAAGTTTTGGTTGACTTGTTTGAGCTTGTTGTCTAACCTTTTCTTTGCTTTCTAGTTACTAACATGGTCTAACTTGTCCCCTTTAACTCCTAGACTAACCTAACCTGGTCTAACTAGCCTAAGCCAGTCCCGAGTGGACCCTAGCCAACCCTAGCCCCTACTGGCCAGGTATGGCCAGCCCTAGCCAGCCATGGCCAACACTGGCCAGGCATGGCCAAGGCAGCAGTAGGAGCAGCCGGCCACAGTGGCCAACACTGGTCACCAGCTGCCGCAGGCCAGCCAGGCCAAGCTGAGCAGCCAGCCCAGCCGCAGCAAGCCGCAAGCAGCCCAGCCAGCAAGAGCCAGCAACTGCAGCCCAGCACCCTCCCGCCTGCGTCAGCACTGTGTTGCACCCGCGTCAGCTCAGCTAACGTCAGCCACACCTCAGTGATGAGTCGCTAGCGTCGCTGACTGGTGGGGGCCACCCAAGTGGGGGCCCATGCGCACAGTGTCGTCTCCCACACGGAGACGAGCACTGGGTAGACCCGAGCTCACGCCGCGCTCATGTGTGAGCAAGCAGCCCAAGGATCACTGTCATGCGCTATAAAACGCATCGCGCTGCTTCCCGAGCCGCCCTCTGCAACCTTAGCCGCCATCCAATTTTGCCGAATCGCAACACCCTAGCCACCCTTTCATCGAGCTCGCGCCGCTGCCATCGACTTCTCCTTCACCGCCGTCCGCCGGCAAGGTGAGCTCGTGCATGAGTTCCACATAACCAGGAGGGTCATGGGATGCCCTCCGTAGCTCTGTGCCACTGTGTGCCGCCGAAGAAGGAGCGCCCCCATCGCTCGCCGTCGCACGTCGCCCCGTCACTCCGGCCTCGCTCGCTGTGGCCGTGCCGCTCATCGTGCGTGCAAGCACACGCGCAACGCACGTGTGGCTTTAGGTTGGCCCTGTGTGCCCCGCAGCCCCGCCACCGCGAGGTCATCGTCGGTCCACCATGGACTTGGTCCACGGGGACGGTCCACGGCTGGTCCATGGACCCGGCCGCTCCCGTGCCACCACGTGGCGTCAGCGTCGTCCATGCCCGGCCGCCACCATCACTTTTTTAGAATAGCCCATGCCTTTTTCTTTAATTATGGTTTAGTCCTTCGTAGTTCAAAAGTATTTAGATTTTAGTTCTGTTTTCTGCAGATTAGTCCCTAGTCTTGTACATGCCATAACTTTAACGTTTTAACTCCGTTTGGGTCCGTTTAAGTTCTGTTAGATTCATAATTTCATAAGCTACGCAGTGATGTCACTGTTAGTACAATTAGTAGACTTTATATGTTGAGTTCATATTTAATGCATTTATTAGCCTATGGGAAACCTTTAGAAATTCATATCTTCATCGTTATAATTCCGTTTTTGATAAATTTGACGTCTGTGTGATCATAGCAGCGAGTAGTATAGTTTTATAAAATTTTTATTCTATTTTGCTGAGCTTGGTGTACTGTTCTCATAATAGCTCTTTGTTTGCTTTGTGTATGTGTGCTCAGTTGGTTTGCTTGGTGCTGCTTGTTAATGTTAATTGAGTTCAGACGGTGAGGGATTCGTTGAGGATCAAGGACATTTTGAAGATCAGCAGGATCAGCAGGGTATTTTGAGAACCAAGGCAAGTATAGCTAAGGTTCTTTTTTGTTGTCCTATTCATGATACAATATAATTCATTTGCATGTGTCCTTTGAATTCCTATTTAGGGAATTTCTAGCTATTGAATACATTTACCTTGTTAACTTTGAGATATATGCATTTGGGTAGTATGTTGCTAGTGCAAATCTTTAACCATGATCATGTACGCTGGAGTAATGAATAAGTGATAACCATATAAGATGAACGTAATCCTTTGGAAAAAGCTGAGACTTTTCATACAGCTATGAGGGCTACATGGCTCTGGTTTTAGCTCAGTATGAGGAGCTTTTCTAGTTAGTGAGTTGGGTATAGGACAGCCTCTGTCCTTATGAGTATAGCCAGGAAGGAATGTGCCATATTGGAAGGGGGGTTCCTACATCTGATGATCTGGAGGCCCTAATTAGTTAGACAAACCTTTGAAAGTCTTCATAGTGAACCCTGCTGGCTTTCCTTGGTAGTGAGCTAAGAGGTCGACGGGCCTCGGGCGAAAGGGTAAATCGCAGCTCGTAGTGAAAGTGTACACCTCTGATAAGAGTTTAAATCAATATATTGTCTGTGCCCATGGTTACGGGTGGCCTGGAAAACTGAGGAAATTTATTGTGTTCATTTAATGGTTTATGTGCAGTTCATTTATTTAGTTATACCTTGTGATCATGTGGTTATGGGGATGAAACTACCTTGTTGATGCTAATTGCCAAACTTGTTATATAACTAAAAGCTAAATGCAGTTAACCATGCCAGCTATTTGTGCCTCATGAACCCTTGGTTATACTTGTTGAGTACGGTTGTGTACTTATGCTTGCTTTACTTTCAATTTTGGAAAATCCCGGGTGTGTAATAGATCAAGGCTGGAATGAAGATTACTGTAATGAGTATTAGGCTTGATGTTCACCAGTCGACTTTGTCCCTGTGGTTGAAGCTTTCGCGAGTGTGCTAATTGTTTTATATTTATCAGATTTTTATATATGTGACAATGTAATGAATATATATTGGCTATGTAATAAACTTTGAGATGATATTATTTATGATTTGTCGACTTATGTTTGTGACTTTCGGGGGCGCACATAAGGATTTTATATATACCATTTTGTCCTTAAAATTGGGGTGTGACATTAAGTGAGAATGTACAAAAGTTTGTTTGCATGGAAATGATGAAATTGCTCTGCTATAATTCCTTTTTAAGTACCTAGTTTTCAGCCTTGAATTCTCTCGAGTTTTGGAAATGATTGTTTTGGCCTAAGATTTGCTCTGAACTTGAAACTTGTGGGTAGCGAATGCTTGATCTAAGTCTAGTTATTGATGAATATGATATGAGAAGGTCTGAACTATTGTTTATCTTATTCCTATTGACACTAGAGTTCTAGAGATTTATCTTTTTAAAATCATAAAAAAATATCATGATGAGTTCCTGTATGATGAGAGCTTAAATTCCTACCACAGCCAAATATGTATGCTTGTTAGAATAGGAAAAACTTTCACATTTATTCACTGCTTGTGTGCATTGAGTTTGGTCCAGCTGTGTTGACGCTTAGGAACTTTTCATTCGGTTAAAGTCAAGATCTCACACACCATGCACCCCTTACTACTTCTACCCTAGAAGTACGCACCAGCATATTCACCATTTAGATCCACTCAAAAATGTTGTACTCCTACACTGGGAGTGAACACCAAAAAGTACTTCCCATAGGTTTTCCTTGTTTGCTACCCCAATTCCAAAATAAATGCTCCAAATTATTATCATGTTTCCTCTCAAAATTCTAGTATTTTAGAGTTTGGGCTTTTTAAAAAAATATATATAAAAAAATGATGAAAAAAGGAGAGTGAGAAAAGAAAGTGTGAAAAAAAGAGAGAACCCCAATTCTTTTTAGTTCTTCAAAGTTCCTAGTTGAGAGAAATTACCCTTTGTAAAGGAGCATTGTAGAATTAGGCTTTCACCCCTTCTACCTTCCACAAATATTCTCTATCATACTTTTTGTTCACTCATTTGGAACCACACATGCACATCTTGATTTGATTGTATGATGAGTTCCTCTGAATCCATGGTTGGATTAGACAATATATGTATTGCAAGTATGTATGAGCTGTTTCTTTCTCACCTATGAACTCCACATAAATTTACTAGTTATAGGGTGAGAGAGATGAGGCACAATGTTACTCTGCCTTATGCCAAAAATACCACATATTTAGAGAGAAGGCAAAAAACCTTTGTTGCCTTGGTGAGGATCCAAAATTACCACATACGAGAGACTTGAGAGGGTCATACAAAGGAATCTCTAAGTTTTTTGAAAACTTACAAAAACTCTAGAATGATGGTTGATTGAAGAACTCGAGATATAGTGCTTGACTTGACCGTTGTGTCTTTCAATTGCTCAATACTAACAAGAAGGCTACAAGCCCCATGGTTGAAGGTGTTGACGCAAAAATGTGACCCTTCACGTCAACGGTCTCTCGCAAGCCAGGTAGACCAGAGCGAGAGTGCTTCTCCGATCCCTGCGACTTCACCAACAGCTTACCGGTCGATCGAGTCCGAGGCATGCCAGTCAATTTGACCCTGCAATTGACAAGGAGAAAAAATAGTAAAATTATGGAACCTGCCGTGTGTTGCCAGACAGTTCCTCATGTATGGCTAAATAGTCGATCCGATCTGGGCATTGACTAAAGAGTCAACATCCAACATGCTTTTGTGAATGAAACAGTGAATAAACATGCATGGATAAAGCAATTGATCATGATATGACATAATTGAACAATATGAAAACATATACAAGTCATTCATGGTGTCAGGTACTTGGGAAAGGGGTACCCCAAACCCTCGATTAACCGGACTAATCCTCAAAATCAGCAACGTAAACCCTCCAACGACATCCCTCACTATCGCTTGAAAGCCCACAGGATAAGGCATACTGGGCTGGCCCACAAACAGGCATCGACAACCCAAAGCCATAGCCTGTTCAATGGGCTACCATGCGAACCGAGACTGTACGCTCGAGTGTATGATTCGAGCGACCCCTTGAGGACGAAACTTCGCTTGAGCAATGGGCTGGCCTCGAGGATGGAGCTTCGCCCGAGCAAACGAGCCTGCCCTTGAGGATGCAATTTCGCTCGCGCGAACAGGCAGCCCTCGAGCATAGTATGCCCCTCGGCTACCTACTCCCCGTATGGATCCAGGCGCATTTAATGCATTTTACCTGCTCCCGCCTAACCATATGGTCACAGTTACAGTAACAGTTGTGAGTATGGCGGTCGAATCCTGCTTTTACCACCCATACCCCAGAATCCCGTGGATCGTACCTCCCTGTTACGCCATACCGAGGACTGTGTCCCATTCGGCACCCCCTCGAGACGTGAAAATCAACGCATTCCCCGCATCTCTCGGGATTCAGCCTTATCCGATGGGCCTCGACCCCCCTCGACTCGACCCCTTCAACTCGACTTAAGGCCTCGACCGTTGCCCCTTGGCTCCATCATGCTGACCCTCGAGCGGGGCTTCAACAACTCCGGTCAACACTTTAACAACTCCTGACACGACGGCTGCAGGGCCTCCCATGCCGACATACACATCTACAGCGGCACTGACATGATCAGCATCGGCGTCATACATCACCGACCACGTTAGCCCTAAAAACATGTACTCCTATGCCCCTCCTTCGCCTATAAAAGGAGGCCCCAGGACTTTAGCTGGGGAGAGAGTGCATCATATGCTAAGGCTTTAGATCACAGGGTAACACCGCGAGACAGTGTGAAGCAGAGAGCTAAGCGCCCGAAACGCTCGAGCTCCAGCTCACACTTCTCACACCCGCTTGTACTCACCCCTGTACTAGCACTTTGGTGCAAGATAACATGAACTATCCCCCTGCTGGACGTAGGGCCTTCTTTGCCCGAACCAGGGTAAATCCTCGTGTCCTTCTTGCATCACCCACCGGATTAAGGGAGCACGCAATTACGAATTTACTCATTGGTGTTGACCCTCGGGGTCGAAAAACCAACAGTTGGCGCGCCAGGTAGGGGAGCTGCGTGTTACCAATGATTTCCCGCCATCTTTTTCGGATGGGCGACTCTTTTTTACCACTTTCACATGCTACGGTGATCTGGTTCGGGAGCCTGGAGTTCTTGTCCCTCGGTTAGGGCTATGACATGACCCTGCTCTCGATCAGTGACCCAAGCAGAGGTCGCAGTGTGCCCCCACGCTCAGGAGGGGCCACTCGTCGGTCTCGCCACCATGCTGCCGCAACCAGAAGGAGGCGTGATCGACGCCGTCATCACCATCAACCTGAGTCAAGGATGGTGCCCACCACATTCCCCTCGCTCCTGACCGGTGATGAGGAGCCCCTTGTTGGTGGATTATCTGACCTGAGTTCAGGAGCAGAGGATGGACCAGCAGGGCTCCACGATAATCCTGACTTCACCTTTGCAATGCACTCGTCGAGGGAGCCTGGCAGAACTCCCCCGATGCGTGTGACCCCAACTCCATCGAGCCTACTTCTGCATGAGCTGTTCGAGCATCGTCGACGGTTCCCATTCGATCTCAACAATGCCTCAAGGACGTTCTCGACCATGACCCACTCCAACATGAGTATGATAGAGGACCGCCCAGGTGCCCTCCTTCGTGCAATGACAGATGTGGGCATGGTCATGCCAGCCTCCATGGACCAGCTCGCGACTTCCTTCATCACACCTTTTGGCATGTATTGCTACGTCACTATGCCCTTCGGCCTTCGAAACGCCGGGGCGATGTATCAGCGATGCATGCTTCATGTCTTCGGCAGACACATAGGCAACACAGTCGAGGCCTACGTCGATGACATCGTGGTCAAATCCAAAAAAGTCAAAAACCTCATCCATGACCTCGAAACCGCATTCGGGTGCCTTCGAGCCAAGAATATCAAACTTAACCCTGAGAAATGTGTCTTCAGAGTGCCTCGGGGCATGCTCCTTGGATACATTGTCTCCCAGCGCGGGAGCCCCGAGAAGGTCACAACCATCACATGAATGGGGCCAATTCGAGATCTCAAGGGTGTACAGAAGGTCACGGGCTGCCTCGCGGCTCTCAACCATTTCATTTCACGTTTGGGGGAAAAGGCCCTGCCCCTGTATCGCCTCTTGAAAAATCCGAACGCTTCGCATGGACCACGGAGGCCGAGGAGGTCCTCGATAAACTCAAGAGCATGCTGACCTCTGCCCCAATCCTCATCCCTCCTCGATCAGCAACGTCGACTGAAACCCCCAAGCCTCTCCTCCTCTATGTCGCTGCGACCACTCAGGTGGTCAGCGCAGCCATAGTGATCGAGAGGCAAGAGGAAGGGCACGCCCTGCCCGCCCAGCAGCCGGTTTACTTCATCAGTGAAGTGCTTTCAGAAACCAAGACCCGCTACCCGCAGGTGCAAAAGCTACTCTACGCCATCGTTCTTACACGGCGCAAGCTCTAGCAATACTTCCTCAGCCACCCGGTTATCGTGGTGTCTTCTTTCCCCTTGGGGAAAATCATCCAAAATCGGGAGGCTGCTGGAAGGATTGCTAAGTGGTTGGTAGAGCTCATGGGCGAGACCATCACCTATGCACCACGGAAGGCCATCAAATCTTAGGTGCTAGCGGATTTCATCACTGAGTGGACCGACACCCAGTTGCTGCCAGTTCAAATCCAAGCCGAGCTGTGGACAATGTACTTCGATGGGTCGCTCATGAGGACAGGAGCAGGTGTGGGCTTTCTCTTCATCTCACCCCTTGGAGTTCACATGCACTACATCATTCGCATCCACTTTGCTGCTTCTAATAATGTTGCGGAGTACAAGGCTCTTGTCAACGGGTTGCGTATTTCCCTCGAACTCAGGGTCCGACGCCTTGACATTCGAGGTGACTCGCAACTCATCGTCGACCAAGTGATGAAGGCCTCGTGCTGCCACGATGCCAAGATGGAAGCCTAGTGCATTGAAGTGCACAAACTAGAAGACAAGTTCCATGGCCTCGAGCTCAGTCATATTGCTCGATGCTACAACGAAGCTGAGGATGAGCTCGCAAAGATCGCATCAACTCGAGGTACTGTCCCTCTAGATGTATTCTCAAGAGACCTCTTCAAGCCCTCCGTCGACTTGGGCTCGGAGGCTAGCACCACACCCTCGAAACTCGACCCCATGGCCTCGACTGAGGTCTCCTTGACCGGGGCTGAAGTCATGGAGATCGAGGGGACACCTCCTCCGTCGAGCCCACATCCGAATTGGCGAGTCCCTTTCCTCGACTGCCTCATTCGAGGGGAACTCCCGGAAGACCAGACCAAGGCTCGTCAGATCGCATGATAGGCCAAGTCCTATGTCATCTACGATGATGGCAAGGAACTCTACAGGCGAAGCCCATCAGGTATCCTTCAGCGCTACATCACTATCGAAGAAGGCAGGAGGCTCCTCGAGGACATACGCTCGGGGGCTTGCGGCCACCAAGTAGCGCTGAGGACCGTCATCAGCAACGCCTTCCGATAGGGTTTCTACTAGCCAACTGCTATTTCTGATGCCATCAACATTGTTCGCTCATGCAAGGGGTGTCAATTCTACGCCAAGTGGACGCACCTCCCAGCTCACGCCCTACAGATGATCCCCATCACCTGGCCATTCACGGTCTGGGGGCTTGACATTGTGGGGCCTTTCAAGAGGACAACCAAGGGGTACACGCACCTACTTGTTGCTGTTGACAAGTTTACCAAGTGGATCAAGGCCCGGCCTATCGGCAACATTAGCTCTGAGCGGGTAGTCGAATTCTTCACCGACATCATCCATCACTTCGGGGTCCCGAATGTTCTTGGATTTTTGTGATCGCCATCACATCCATGTAAGCTGGTCCATGGTTGCTCATCCTCAAACTAATGGCCAGGTCGAGCACGCCAATGGCATGATTTTGCAGGGCCTCAAGCCGAGAATATTCAACCGCCTTAACAAGCATGGAAAGAAATGGGCCACGGAGCTGCCTTCAGTCCTGTGGAGCTTAAGGAAAACACCTAGTTGAGCCATAGGGTTCACACCATTCTTCTTGGTATATGGGTCCAAGGCCGTCCTCCCCATTGATCTCAAGTATGGTTCCCCTCGACTAAAGGCCTACAACGAGCAAACCAACAAAGAAGCCCTCGCAAACACCGTCGACCAGCTCGAGGAGGCTCAGGACATGACGCTGATTCACTCCATGAGGTATCAGCAGAAACTTTGATGCTACCATGACAAGCACGTGCGCTTGAGGGACTTCCAAGTTGGAGACCTCATCCTACGTCGACGACAGAGCAACAAGGGGCGTCACAAGCTGACTCCACCATGGGAAGGCCCATGCACCATAGCCGAGGTGTTGAAGCTTGGAACGTACAAGCTAGCGAACAACAAGGGTGAAACCTTCACCAACGCATGGAACATTGAATAGCTACGTCGTTTTTACCCCTAGGGCGCCGATGCCCTTGTACATTCTCGCATGTTTCGTACATTTTCACATGATGAATATAAGAAGTACTTTCGATTATAAGTTCAAACTCATTATTGTACATGCAAGAGGTAGCCTTGACCCTGTCTTGCCAGAGTCAAGCCTCCCTCGGGGGCTAACGGGGGGAACCCCCTAAGTTCCTAAAAAATACGAATGATTTTTTAAAACTCGAGTGTCTCTTCTTTCCTACGCCTCAATATGCTTCACAACTGAGTAGAAAATGCCTCAAACTCCCTAAGGGTCGAGGGCTATCGAGCCAGGAGCTCTCCTACGCCTCAGGGCTATGGTACCTCCACTCGCTCCCCCTCGAGGGATACGAGCACATGTCGAACACTTAGTCAAAAAAGCAAAATCTAGGTGAAATAAAACAAAGAAGGCTCAAACTTAAAATATCCAAATGCATTACGATAGATGCATAGATGTTGTAAAAGCCCTCGAGGCCACACTGAATATAAGTTACAAAAACTAACTTATTTGCACGGGCACCTTCGCCTAGTTTTGCCCTCCAGGCCCGCTTCGCTGTCTCCATCGACGCCCTCCTCGACGGTGTACCCTTCATCTTCGCGGGGGAGGACTTCATCCTCAAATAGCTTTGCCAGCGCTTCCCCTAGCCTTTCGGCATCCTGGATCAGCCCTCGGCATCGCTCCTCATTCTTAGCATCGGTCTTCGAGATGTCGGGGACAAAGCCTTGGGCGACAACGTCCATGTCAAAGACAAAGCCAGAGGAAACCACTGCCAGCGCCCGCTTGACGCCGGTGTGAAGCACCCCCCGCACGCGATCCCAAAGGATGGCATCGAGGTGGTAGAGCTGGTCAATGAGCGTGGCCCCCGAGATATCTTCTCTAGCCTCCTCGACGGGCTCAACCTCCTAGGAGGTGCAGATCCTGTTGATGGTGACCCGGAACCCGTCGAGAAGCGCCCCCTCCACCACGAGGCTCTCCTACAGCGCCTTGGCAGCGGCCTGAGTGGAAAGCAGCTCGGTCTCAAGGCCTGAAAGACAAAACAAGAGTTAAACAAGTCATACGGAAAGAAAAAGGTCGAAGCCCACCAAGGAACTTACTGGCACAGCATGTCTTGAGGGCGCTGCAGTCCTCCAGCACGACATCACGCTCCTCTCGAACCTCGTCTCGCGCCTGCTGGGCCTCCTTGAAAGCCAGGATCACATTCGTCTTCTCGACCGGAGGGTCTCGAGGGCACCACCAGCCCAGATGATGGCTTGCTCCTTCTCTCGAAGTGTAGCCTTCATTGCCTCGAGCTTGGCCTCCAGGCTGTCGGCTTGACACTTCTCCTCCTTGACCAAGGCAGAGAGGGTGTCATGCACCATGGAGACTTGTGCCAGACTAGCCTCGAGCAAGCAGATACGCTCCACAGAGCCTCAAGCCTCCTTCGTGAGTAACTTGACATGCTCTTGGGAGCGAGTGCCTTCGCTTTTGGCATTCTCTGCTTCGCCCTTGGCCACGTCGACCTCCTCCTTGGCCCGCCGGAGCTCCTCCTTGACTTGGGTGGCTTCATCTCGAGCTGCCTCGGCGTCCTCCTTCGCCCGGGCGGCCTCCTCCTTGGCCTGCTTCACCTCCTTCTCGACCTCGGCAACCTTGCTGATGACACTGGCCCGATCTTCCGTGAGGTATGTGGTAAATTCGACTTGTGGAGATCTTGACGTTGGCGATCCAGCTTCAAATCAACACGATTCGAACCCTGCAACCATTACACCACTGCTCCGCTGGTTATCAACTAAGCACAACTTGATTGACCTCGCCAAGAAGGCTTTTTCCTACAAGCGAATCGAAGAACACAAGCAAGAAAGTGTAGACACGCAATGTGAATTGCAAATATGAATGAAGCGAATATCAATAGAGGGTTCAAGAACTCGGTTCCAAAGGACTAATTGACACAGTGGAGGAGATCAAGAACGGGGGCCCTGATTCACTGCAAAAGGATTTGTCACCACAGTTACAATGAATGATTTAGTTTCTCGATAGAAAACTAAACTCTAAACAAAACCCGCGTCTCAACAGTGATGGCTGTGTGGAATATATAAGATAGACGTCCTAGGGTTGGAGGCGGCCAGGGGTTGGGCACCCACAACTTGGGCTGAAGGCCCGACTCGATACATGGCCAAGTTGGCCCAAAATAGGTGATGCAGCACATTTTCGTGATCACACAGAATGATCCACGTAAGATCTGGAGCTGGGACCAGATCCAAAACGATAGTGTCATCGTCCCCTTTCCAACGAGTCCAAGATCACCCCGTTTCAATGTCGTATGAGGAAATTATGACCGAAACAGCGACGACATGTATGCTGAATCCGAGAGCGACGTGGCAGCTGAGTTGGAGACGAATTGCAACTTGGGGAAGACCATGGCATCGGTGTGTCCAGCATGGCAATGTCCTCATCACTTGCTCTGCGCAGATTGGCCGGCCTCGAGTTGGCAAGGCACTTCCTCTCGGCTGTTATGCGTTTCGTGGAGGAAGTACGACTTAGAGTGGGAATGCCTCTGCACGTCCTGGAAATAGGAAATCGAGGGTTAAGGCGATCCATACGGAGAAAGCCAAAAAGAGTGTGATCTAAACAAGGACTTACCGTGAGACTCTGGGTGAGACCTCCAACGAGCTTGATGCCTAGCTTGAGGAAGTGCTGCAGCCATGCCTAGGACCGCTCCACGTCCTCCCAGCGCTTGACCTCCGCCGGGTCATCCATCACGATCCCGGGAGCGCTGGAGTCACCGAGCTCCCAGAGCATGACACGCTCCTTGCCCCAATGTGGGAGGACCATCTTGACCTTGGATCGCGCCAAGGACTTGATCTTATCTGCCACATCGCGTGGGGTGCCATGGCGCTCCGCCAACTCGGCTAGGGTGGGAACTCTGACGTGATGTTGGTATCTCCTAGCCCGGGGTCAGAGGTCGACCTCCTCAACGGGCCAGGAGCCCCCAATGCAATGACTACTCCAGCATGCGGGGGGATCCTCTCATTCTTTCTGATGTCGAAAAGCAGAAGGACTCTTGGCCACCGTCTCCTCCGGCCGCTCCACCTGCGGACCAGAAATCACTGGTGAAAGTCCCTAGTTTGGTTTTGGGTAATTGATGAGACCTAAGGACTAACCTTGTTTCTAAGTGGATGATTTAGAGAAAGGTAGTCCATACCAAGTGGAGCTCAATATTGAGGCATGACATGAAGTTATGCAACCTAAGCATGGTGAAGATCAAGATAGGCTTGGCTTGATGGATCGGTTGGAAGTGTGAAGGGCAAGTTGAGGCTTCGAAGCGAAGGACTGTGTGACGGTGAAGCTTGGGCATGACTTGGCGCCGATGGACCGACCAACGGTGAAGAGCAAGTAATATCAAGATCGATGGACCAAGACCGTTGCATGATGACATGGAGTGTCACGTATCATGTAAAGGCTTGGCGGTTGAAGGATCGACAAAATGGGCTCAAGGCAAAGATATAACCTATAGGGCCATTTTGTTTTTTGCACTCAAGACACCATAGAGGGTGTGAGTGGTTTAGGATCGATAGCCGAACTATGAAGAGGGGAGATCTTCGGTAATTCGGTTCATGAGTGCCACTAGGTCCATCATTTCATGTGATTGCATTTAGGATCTAGTGCGCGATGAAAGTCCTTTGAAAATGCTTTGGAAAAATGCTAACACACATGCACATGGAGATGTCACTTGGTGGTGTTAGCACATTTGCAAAGGCGGCGGTATGATTGTAAGGTTGAGTTGGGTTTGGTAACCGCTCATCCTCCCCCCGAGCTTGCTCGGGGGGATTCGGCGCCTTCGGGAAAATGAGAGAGATATTTTCTATTGCGCCGGATGCAAATTCGTTGGAGAAAAGAGGGCGTCGTCACGGGATTGAGAATGCTCATATTCTAAGCGTCGGACGCTGAGCGCCGGACACTGGGCCAGCGTCCGGACGCTACACAGAGAGTACCGGTTGAGAGACAGAGCGCCGAACGCTGCGTCGGACGCTTGCGCCGGATGCCGGCTTGGCACTGTTCAGCGTCCGACGCTCGTGAGAAATGAAGGCCGATGTTTTAGCGCGTGTGAAGCGCCGGACGCCAGGGTGTGCGTCCGGATGCTACTCAGAGAGGGTCGCAGAGCAGTTGGTGTCACCGGACGCTGGTCGCCGGACGCCGAGGGGTATCACCGGACGCTGACGTGTCGTGGGAGTCGACCGTTGGAGGCTGAGCGGCAGAGGCGCCGGACACGTCCGGCGCTAGCGGCAGACGCATCCGGCGTGTGTAATCGAGCCGCCCGAGGGGCAACGGCTAGTTTCAAAGGATGGGGTTATAAATAGAAGGTGGCCGGCCCTTGTGGAGGTCTCTTGGCTTTTCTAACACTCTTGTGCATCCTTTGAGCTAAAGCTTATCCCTCCTACTCATCTCTCTTGCTTGATTGCTAATCTAGAGTGAGATTGAGTGATTCAAAGTGCATTGCATGAGTTGATTCATTTAGTGGCACTTGCGAGTCGTTTGGCCGGTGATTTCTTATTACTCTTGGAGAGTACCGCTCCTAGCTGGCTTGGAGGTTGTTTGGAGGCATTGGGAAGAGTTGGTGATTGTTCTTGCCCATCTCCGGTGATTGATTTGTAAGAGGTTCTTGTGCTTGTCCTCGGTGGAGTGCCAAAAGCAACTCTAGTGGAATGCGCGTGTCATTGAGTTACCACGCTTGAGAGTGGTGTCTTGTGGTTCCCTTGCGGGGGAGTGCCTTGCGGGGCAAGTGACTTGAGGGTCACACCGAGGATCCATCTAGGTGTTGGTCAACACAACCGGTGACGTAGCTTGTCGGTGCACAAGTGAACACCGGGTGAACAAAAATAATTGTGTCATCTTCTTGTTTCCGGTGATTGGTCTTCATATTGTGATTGTTGTCATATTGTATTGATTACATATCATCTTGGTGATTGGCAACATCTTCTCTCCACCGTCGGTAATAGAATCACCTCTTTACCTTGCATTACTTTCTAGCACTTATCTTGTGTAGCTTGTTTTAGAATAGTTGTTCTTGCTAGCTCTATAGATTAGAAAGTAGTGACATAGCCCTTGAGTGACATAGAGATCATACTTATACTAGATTTGTCAATAGGAGGCTTGCTCACCTTGTAGGCTAGGCAAAACCGCGGTTACGCCATTCGTTATACTAATCAAGTTTTGTCTAGTGGCTTGTAGAATTTTAATAGGCTATTCACCCCCCTCTAGCCATCTAGGACCTTACAACTGGCTCTTCCAACGGTGCAGTCGACGGTTGCGGTGGCTGGCTCAATGCTAGCCCAGGTGCTTCCAGAGGCGGCAGAGGGGTTGAGGCTGTTGCTTCCCCCAACGCCACGTCTTGTGGAGCTAGCAGGTCCACCATCGACATGTCTCCTGGTGGGTTCGATGCCGAGGTCTTCTCCTCGAGCTGCATCCCCGGCGGGTGCGGAACCATCGACGCTTTCAATGCCGCTTCTTGCTCTATCAATAGCTCATGGAGGGTGATCACGGACACCCATTATTTTGGGAGTCCCGGGGTCTCCTCCCCCTCCAATGGCTTGGGCAGCTGCTGCGCCGACAGGTCCAGCAGCAACGCGTCCCCCGGCGACGTCTGCGGCACTTGCTGATGATGGGGCCGGCCCCGGTCAGCTCCTCCTCTTCTTGCTGCTCCTGCAACTTTTTCTCCTCCTGCTACGTCTGTGGTAGCTCCTCTTCCTGCAGGGCCTCCAGCTTGTGTAGCCTCGTCGGCCACGGCTTTCGCTCTCCCATTGAGGGGGGAGGGGCGATGGCCTCCTCACCCTCGAAGTCAATGAGGGCTACCTCCATTCCCGACTCATGGCCCTCAGAAGCTCCCGCCTCGAGCATGGAAACGGAGACCTCAAGTTGGCCCAGGTCAGGAGCTCCCGACACCGTGGTTCCGCTCCCTGGTGTCGGGCTGAGCTCAGGGACCACGGACGTCGACGTCAAGGGAGCACTCCTTCCCTCCTGCGTCTTCCCCGGCTCGGAGTCACCGCCCGTCATGGTCCCCAAGTTGCTCGGCCCTGCAGCAAGAGCAGAACCCGTCAGCCTACCATGAGCCATAGCCCCGAGGGCTAAGGACAGCCACTTCGCCTCCCACGGTGCCAAGGGCCCCGATGTCGAACCTGTGACTAAGGCCCTCATCTTCGTGGCCACGTCCACCCTGAGTCTCTTAGCTGGCGCAAGGGTCACCTCCTCGATACGGCACTTTGGCTAGATGGAAAGCAGGTTAGCAGAGAACTTAATGAACCACAGAACGAGGAAGCAACGAGAAGAAATTTAAATCGACAACACTTACCCGAAGGGGATAGAGGCCTTTCGGGTCCCCCTTGAGCCGCCAGCAGACCTCGAGGCCCTACCTAAAGCCGAGCTCTTCCCAGTGCTAGGGCTGCTAGGGGCTGCCAATGGGGTTGCCGTGCCTCCCTGCTCTGACGAGGTCTCCATTGCACGACTCTGCTCCTTCCGCACCGATGACCGGGACCAGGTCTCCTGGGTCAAAGTGGGCGGGGTCCTGCAGCGAGTACGACGGGAGGAGGATGAACCTCCCCGAGTCGAGGGGTCGGCCAACCTTTTCCCTCGTAGGCGCTCTGAGGTCGATGATGGTGGCTGAGGGGCACTCTGCTCCAGCGCATCCTCCTGCACCAGAAGATCGTCAGTACGGGAGGGACTAGATAGAAGGAGCTCGAGACGTCCTGCCACTCCTTCGACATCGACATCATCATCATCATCCTCATCTCCCTCATCCTCTGAGGGAGACTCCTCCTCCAGGAGCCCATCGCGCCTCTGCTGCGCACGGCGCTTCTCGCGCTTTTCGTGCTCCCAGAGCTTCTTGTCCTTTTTCTTCTTCTTCTCATCCTTGCGCCTCTTTTCCTGTTGGGCATCGAAGTGTCTTACCTAATGATCAGGAGCATCCTCCCTCAACGGGGACCTCGATCTTCAGTAGTCAAGCCCCCTACATGAAGGCACTCAGTCGCAAGGACAAGAGTAAGGAAAAAAGGGATGAAATGTAAACACGAAAAGCATAGGTCCAGGTACTCACCAGGTTGAGGTAGCCCTCCTCCGGTCGCATGGGGAGGTGGTTGACATCCTCTGCCCTGAATGAACCTGCAACCATCCCCTTAACCCACGCGACAATCTCCATGGTGGATATCTCCTCGCTAGACATCTGGCACCTCTCGAGCACCTCGGACACCACCACGGGGAGCATCTCATCCAACCGCAGTGGGTGCTCCATCAAGGGGAGCACCTGTCGATTGTGGAAGGCCGAGACCACCACACCCGCCATCAGGCCCGCCTCTCGAAGGGTCCTCATCGTAGTGGCGAGGGGTCAAAGTCTACGTTGAAGATCCCCTGTCACACCGTGCAGCCAGTTGAATGGCTGCTCGGTGATGAGCCGCCCGGTGTACGGCGGGAGATAGCCTCCGTCATTGCAATGGTAGAACCATTGCTCATCCCACCGGGCATGGTTGGACATCAACCTAGTGGGGATGTACTCACGTGGCACCTCTAACTTGCCTATCTTCAGCGCGAAGTTGAGGCAGCCCGCTCTGATGATCCGCCTCACGCCTGGTCCCACCAGAGGGTGAACCACTCCCCCTTGTAGAGATGGAGCCACAGCTCCCAATGTGGTGCATCCCTAAGTATGCCTCATAGACGGCCACGAAGATGGTGGCATTGGAGATGGCGTTGGGGAGAAGTGTTGGAGCTCAACGTCATAGAAGTTCGTCAGCCCCCACATAAACTCGCTCGGGGGCACTTCAAACCCGTGACAGTGGTACTTGAGGAAGCTCACCACATAGCCCTCCGGCGGGTTTGGCTCCAGGTGGCTCCTTGGCAGTGCAATCCACTCTGGCCGAGTCAGATCGGTGACAGGGCAGAGAAGTCCTTCTCCTACCAGCTTGTTGAACCTCTTCCGTGTTACAGTCGACGAGCGCCAGGAATCAGCAGGCTGGAGGAAGGGGGCCATGGCAGCGGCGGCGGAACGAATCTGTTCAGTGGATGTGGCGACGGCAGCAACGCGAATGTCCTCGGCAGACGAGCGACCGAGAAGGTTCCTAATCGCGATTTCTTGCTCTAAGTTCCTACCCTCGTGCACAGGAAAGTAGGAACTTAGGAGCACTAGCGGTGGTGAAGGCAGGATGGCAAAGGTAGGGGCAAACAGTGTCTGTCCCCTGGCTTTATACCCAGGAGGAACAACGGGCGGAATCCAGCGGTAGAAAAAGGTAACTCCCCACAATTAATGCGTTTACCTAACCATTCCCCCTCGATTCTCGGCCGGATACAAGTGTCACACCTTAGGTAATTAGCCATTGCCCGGGCCTGCCACGATCTCCACCACCGCACCATTTAACCCTTCTCCTCAAAAGACGCATCTAACAGTAAGAAAAATAAATGTTACTTACCGACGGATTCCTCCAAGAGAAGGTAAAGGGGCTCTGGCCCCACAACAAGCCTTGAGGGAGCGAAGGCTGGCCCTCGACCAGGGTTCGACAGCCACCCTCGAGCGCCTGAGTCAGGGGTGACCAAGGGGAAGCCAACACGAGGCCCCGCTCAAGAATGAACTCTCGAGACCCTTTTGGACATATCCAAAGCAAAATGCTACGGACTTTTATGGAATCCCCCGAAGGGAGGCATCGAGCCACCGAGACCTATCGAATGGAATCGGTATCTGTAGGTCCATGCATTTTGCTTTAATGAGACCGCCTCCGGGCCACCAGCCGACCTCTATCGAATGAGGAACAAGCTGTCACTTGGATTTTCCCGTTACCAGCTCATTGAGAACTTGGAGGCTCACCCTATCGAGGGTAGTCCGACGCTTCTCGCCTCACGTCCGATCGAAAGGACTCATGAGGTGAACGCCGAGGCTGGCAATGCCCTAGCCGCATGAGGCTCGAGGGCTCGACCGTGCCCGGCGCCCCTCGACAAAAGAGGGCCGAAAAGCCCCCGGGGGCTCGACGTTCTGACATACTCCTCGATAAAGCGCCACAACTCTAGTTCTGGTCCGTATCCAACTAGATGAGCGCCCCTCAACCAAAGAAAAGTAAAGACCTCGAAGCAGTCTTCCGACTCCTCCAAGGCCTTAGGGGCTACCCCCGTGGGGGACGCTCGCGTGCCCGCCACAGAAAAATCCGAGTCACACCTCGCTCCTAAGTCCTGACCCCCTGCTCAAGTGCCACCACTCGCGCAGGGGCTCGGGGGCTACTGTTAGGTACCTGGGAAAGGGGTACCCCAAACCCTTGATTAACCAGACTAATCCTCGAAATTAGCAATGCAAACCCTCCAACGACATCCCTCACTATCGCTCGAAAGCTCACAGGCTAAGGCATACTGGGCCAGCCCACAAATAGGTGTCAGCAGCCCAAAGCCATAGCCTATTCGACGGGCTACCACGTGAACTGAGACTGTACACTCGAGGGTACGATTTGGGCGACCCCTCGAGGACGGAACTTCGCTCGAGCGAACGGGCTGACCTCGAGGACGGAGCTTCGCCCGAGCAAATGAGCCCGCCCTCGAGGATGGAACTTCGCTCACGCGAATAGGCAGCCCTCGAGCACAGTATGCCCCTCGGCTACCTACTCCCTGTACGGATCTAGGCGCATTTAATGCATTTTACCTGCTCCCGCCTAACCGTATGGTCACAGTTATAGTAATAGTTGCGAGTATGGCAGTCGAATCCTGCTTTTACCGCCCATACCCCAGAATCCCATGGATCGTACCTCCCTATTATGCCATACTGAGCACTGTGTCCTGTTCGGCACCCCCTCGAGATGTGAAAATCAACGCATTCCCCGCATCTCCCAGGATTCGGCCTTATCCGATGGGCCTCCACCCCCCTTGACTCGACCCCTTCAACTCGACTTAAGGCCTCGACCGTCTCCCCTCGGCTCCGTCATGCTGACCCTCGAGCGGGGCTTCAATAACTCGGTCAACACTTCAACAACTCCCGATGCGACAGCTGCAGGGCCTCCCATGCCAACATACACATCTACAGTGGCACTGACATGATCAGCATCAGCGTCATATGTCACTGACCACGTTAGCCCTAAAAACATATACTCCTGTGCCCCTCCTTTGCCTATAAAAGGAGGTGCCAGGACTTTAGCTGGGGAGAGAGGGCATCATATGCTAAGGCTTTAGATCACAGAGTAACACCGCGAGACAGTGTGAAGTAAAGAGCTAAGCGCCCAAAACGCTCAAGCTCCAGCTCACACTTCTCACACCCGCTTGTATTCACCCCTGTACTAGCACTTCGGTGCAAGATAACATGAACTATCCCCCCGCTGGACATAGGGCCTTCTTTGCCTAAACTAGGGTAAATTGCCGTGTCCTTCTTGCATCACCCACCAGATTAAGGGAGCACGCAATTATGAATTTAGTCGTTGATGTTGACCCCTGGGTCGAAATACCGACACATGGAACATGTTGTAGTATTTGAAATAGTAAAGGAAAAGCTAGATCAGCTATCTTGATAAACATTAAAGCACAGAACCATTAACTGATCTAAGTTAACCGATACGATATGTAAAGATCCTATACAAATTGCAATAATCCAGATTAAAACTAAAAGATCTACTAAACTTGTTGAATTTGAAATCTAAAGACCAAGTCGCACCTAATAAACCCTAAAGGACTTGTCAAATTTGAAATCTTTAGATCAAGTCATGCCCAACATGCTTAATGAACCAACTAGTGTTTAAACAAATACATGCATGTAGTGTTATGGGTAAGCTCTAGCAAATCGGCTAAATAGCTGATCCCGACATGGGAATGAACTAGGTTCACAAACAGCTCTAAAAGCAAAGCCTACTAACCAACGGTGTCTGAATCTGGATGCCATCTTAGTGAGATTGGTAACTTAATCCGCTATCGCCACTAAAACCCCCAGAAGAGATTAACAAGCTTTACCATAAAACCATTTATACCCTAGAACACGCCACACGTCACGAACAAGATTGATATGATCTAGCTAATGCAAGCACATGAACAATCATCAGGGCATGAGAACAAACATGACAAGCATTGATGACAATTGAATCTAAGAAGGTATAAGCCGAATCTACCAATCTTGATTGGGCAATGATTTTGATATAAATAAATAAATAATATAAAGCAATCAACATCGGTAACTTAATGAATCTACTAGGTTGCCAGGCCTAATAAAGCCGATAACTAGCCATGTCAATGCATCACAAGAGGTTGGATGGAGCCGATGCAGCCTTATCAAACGAAAACACAAGCCATGATGGTACTTACAGCGAACCAGAGGTCGGCTAATGCTAATGTAGCCTAGTCTCCAAGATCTACATTACTCCTACTCCTAAGGGTTTGGCCGGAGCTGAAAGATTGTTGTATTGATTGTCGAGAAAGTTTTACGGGTGTCGGGGCTTACATATTTATACCCTGGGCTTTGACTAAGTCCTAACTTGACACAACTTGTAAAATAAGGAAATAGACTAGAAAACTACTAAGACTCGATAACTTGGGCCCTACTATTCCATCCTGTAGAGTCCCAGGCCGTCAATGCACCGTCTTCTATCAAGCTGGATTGGAGTCGACGTGGCTCGTGATTTCTCCAGATAGCCGATTCCAGTTAGCCGATCCGTTCCAATTTAGTCAATCCTCCACCAAATAACTGTTACCGGCATTTAGCCGATTCCCGACAGATTCTTCTTCAAGAAGCTTCAAATGCGTGCCTGCCAGTCCAAATTTTGGTGCAAGCACATGCCCCCAATTTTGGGATAAAATTAATTTTATTCCAAAATTCTGTCTTTTGTCTTCAACCAATCCCTGGGCCTTTTCAACTCAGAATCTACACAAGTTTCCTCCAAGTTGTAACCCTAATCAACAAGAGCGCTAGTATCCATACCGATGGTGGTTTCCATTCCTGAGATTCAGCTGGCGACTCCAGACCTTGTCCAATGGTAAAATCTTTAACAAATTCTTATTTAATTTCTATGTTGATAGCTGCATCTTATTTCTGGTCTAATTCTGCTAATGCTTTCATATTTGGCCATGGACTAATGACTGTCACTTAGCTGATGTCTTCATGTTAACTGGACTAGAGGTCACTGGCTCAGTTAATCTTTGTGATTTCTTAGGCAAAGGATATAAGACCATGGGCAAAATTTCTGAGTCAAACACCTGGTCTATATATATCAAGAATTTCTCTAAAGCTTCTACATCAGTTGAAGAGAAAGAGCACATTGCTTTCCTGAACATGTGGTTGGAGAAATTCTTCTTTTGTGGAACTGCTTTTGGACCCACTTTCAATAATAAGGCTCCGGTAGAAAAATTAAACTTGTATATGTATAAATTTTTGAAGCTTAATCTCAGAGAGCTGTCTTTTCCTTTCTTTGATTACTTGGAATGTTCTGAAAGACCTAATGAAAGGAAGAGAATGTGCGTGAACTATGGTGAAGTAGCTTTTTCTTACTTTGTCGATTTCACCAGAGGGAAATTCTTCAAGCTATTCTACAGGGGATTCACTGAAGACCATTTGGTTTGGTTGCCATACATTGAAGATCAAGACAACAATTTGTATATGCTAGTTCATTTTAGATTTGAGACTGGTTGTCCAAGTGACACAGCTACAAGCATCTTCAACTGTTTCATCAGACCCTGTGCTCTTCCAGTAAACTTTAGACATGGCTGAAGCAAAATCCCAAACGACACTGAATCATCTCCATCTTATGAATTCTACAATCCAAGTTTTTTAGCTTGACAGTTTGGCCTTAGACAACTTCCCCCTGTTCTCTTCTTTGTGGACAAACTAAAGCAGAGAAATAATGAACAATTCTTTGGAGGCACTGAAGTTTTTTAATCTTGGGTCAGACTTCTCAACATACCACCCTCATCAATGGATAAAAGTCAAATTCTCACACCTATCTTTTGATGGATGGTGGACTGAATGGAGAGCACATTTGTTCTGCAAAGATGCTCATCCTTTGTGTCAATCTCTGGACAAATCTTATGAATCTGAAGGAGAGGTGAGTTTTATGTATTTATTAATTTCTTCAAATGTCCTCCCCAAACTAATATTTACTTCATATTAGGATGAAGCATTTGAAGCCCCCTATCATTGACAGGAGGAATAAACCTGTACATTACTTGATCCCTTGTCAAAGAATGAGATTGGGCTCTGATGCCCCTTCTTTGACAACTTTCATGAACACTTATGCTGCTCAACTCTAGCCCCAATCTTCAAAATGACAGATGGCAAATGCAGGGAGTCCTTTTGGAGTTGTCAAAAGAAGAAGAACTAGAACATCTAAGGTTAGCCAATTTTCTTTTGAGATTAACTAAACTGGCTATTAATACCATTTCTTGCAGAAGAAACAAAATGACAACATCACTTTTCCAAGGGCATCCCCAATACCTGAAGCTCAACCAAAAACCTTGGAAGTAGAAAATGAAGCTCAAGGGACAAAGGTAAAACATGACTAATCCAATTGTTTTAAATTGACTTGTTTCTGACCAAACTTCAAATAGGAGAATAGCTCTGAATCTTCTGGAATAAAGTTTCTCGCTCATCGGGCTGTAAATTCTTTGAGCCAAAATCATTCTAACAGTAAAACCATAGTTTTCTCAATTTTGTTTTGATTTTAGCTTTTCTGACAAATTCTATTTTAGAATCTGAAGGTACAATTTCTAGGAATGTTGATTCTCCATCAGTTTCTGATCGTGTTGTCCATGATAAGTCAAACCTACAAGGTGTAGGTGAAGAATCATTAGCCATTCCTCTTAAAAAGGTAAACCATCAGTTTATTCATTGAACAAACTCATCATCCATGATGACACTCAAATTGGATCAGGCCCCTTCTCCATCTCTACCAGACTATGGCATAGACCTTTCAGAATATCTTGATGATGAAGAGGTCTCTTCCCTTTTCAAGAAGAACTCAACTGATCCATCATTGGATCAACTAAAAGACATGTTACCCTTTCTTCAGAGCAGAGCTGACTTGGTTCAAAATTTTCAGTCTATTAATCAGCTATTTGCAGAGACTAAGAGCATCCTTCCCTCCAATCTCTTGAACCCCCTAGCTAGAATTCTTACTGTTGAGGCTTCAAGAATAGAAAAAGCTCAGAATAATTTAAAGGAACAAAGAGCCTTATCAGATCAAAAATCTGCTAATGTAAACCTCATCAAAGCATTGAGCTCTTCTTTGAAAGACTTCTAGAAATTCGTAGATGACATGAAACCAGATCTTTCAAGCCTACAAACCAAGAAGGCTCAATTAGAGAAGGAACTTCAAGAAGTAAATGCTACCATTGCTCAGAAGGAATCAGCCTTAAACCCAATCACTAAAAATCTGAAGCTGAAGAAGAAAGAGTTGGCTGAATTTGTTCAGGTTGGCCGACAGATAATGTAGAATCTAAAATTTGTGTCTGCATCTATATCTAAAGATAAACAAGTTCTTGCCCAACTTGACTCTGACAGGATGAGTGCTCTTGAGACACTAAAAAAATCCCTTGGAGTTGTAATTTAATGATTTGTAGTAGTCTGAAGCTTCCTGAATATTCTGAACTAAACACTGCACATCAGCATATTCAACAATGTTGCTTTGTGTAACACTCTGGTGTTAAGCATGCATAATCACTTGCATTCTTAAGCATAAGCATCATTATGCATGGCATTTATGAAAAGGTTGATTGTCATTTCATATATCATGCTTGATTATTCAAATTATGCTTGCCTTTCACATAAATTGAATAAGTGGTATGAGTGTTTGGTGTTTGATGACCTCTAAGGTAACCTAGACATGATTAGGACACCAAATTAACCTAGGTTTATGTTTATGGTTTTGGTTAATTAAGCTTTGTTGTCATGGTTGACCAAGGTGGACCGTTAAAGTAGTTTTGTTTGACTGAATTGAAAGTGGTAGCTAGATTGCTTTCATGTGTGTGCACCCTAAATAAAGTTTGTAGAGAATTTCATAAGGAACAAAAGTTGTAATTACCACTTTTCATGAAAATGCTTAGAAGATGTTCAAAAATGTTGAAAAAGGCAGAATTGGAGGCTGTTTTTCCATTTTTAGGGATTTAAGGGGGTATTTTCTTTGGATTTTTGTATTTCAAAATCTCTGCAGAATCTGGCCAAACTTTGTATATATGAAATGTTCTACTTTTCAAAAGCTACATTTCATCTATTTGGAGTTTTTGCTAATTCGGCCTAGTTCAAGAGTTATTAAGCAGCAAAGTTTGTTTTACATTCATAAAAATAGCTTTTCGGTGACGGCTGTTTCCTGGCCGTCAGGGAAATGGCCGGCCACCGCCCATGTCGCCCAGCCCACGCGCTCCGCGTGGCGCGTGTCCACCGGCGGTCCGGGGCGGCAGCGGCCGTTCCGACAGCATTAAACGACCGCGGCTGCTCTCTCTCTCCCCTCTCAATTTCACTCTCCCTGCCTCCTTCCCGCAGCTCCGCGAGCCGCCGTCGCCGCCGCGCAGCACTGAGCTCACCTCGCCACCATCCAAAAATCCACCGCCGTTAGCAGCGCATCCTCTCAATTGACCCTACAATCGAGTGCACCAGAGTTCGCTCCACCATCCTCCACCCTCGCCACGGCTTGTTGCATCAAGGTATACCCGAATCGACTCATCTTCTCCCCGGCCGCCATTGCCGCACCTTGACCGCACCGTGGTCCCGCCGCTCTGGCCATCAGCTCTCGCCATTTTGGTGCACCTCAGATGCGCCATGATGTGTAGGAGGTAGGACGCTAGTCAATGGGGTCGATTAGTGTTCCGTAGGGCCGGATTTCGTCGGACCGCCGTGCGGATTGACGCCGGTCCGCCGCGCGCACATGTCTGAGCCACCGTAGTCGAGCTCTAGCCTCTTTGAGTAGCCGATAGGGTGCGCCGTGGTCCACTCGAGTTAAAGCCCTAGCCTTTGCCGCCGGTCAAGCCCTCCTTCGCCGGACATCGAGCTCGCCGTAGTCGGGGAAGACCGCCGCTCCGCTGTGCTCGTGCCCTGACCATGCCGCAGCCGCTCCCCTCCCTCTTTAATACCCTCAATCGACTCGCCTAGACACACTCGTGTTTTCCCTCTGCTCAATTTGGCCGGAGAACCCCGACAACGGCCGGCGAGCATGCAGATGACATGTGCTTATTTGGAAAATTGTCGGATAACCCTTAATTTGGCCGGAGAACCCCCCTGCTTGTTTGGAAAATTGCCAGTAGAAGAGAATGCAGATGACATGTGCTTATCTCATATGTTTTGAAAATCATATCACTCATCTTAGCTGAGCATTCATTCACCATCAGCCTGAGCATTGTATTTCTATATATATACATGGTACTCATACGCACTATGCATCATACAGGATCGTCAGAGCTCGAAACGGTAGTTCCCGAAGCACAAGGAGAGGAAGGCCAGCAGGAAGCATTGGTGCAGGAAGCAGCAGCAGAAGAGGATCCCGAGGTTGATCTTTCGGAGTGTCCCGACCACCAGCCCAGCTCTTTCCTGAAAGGCAAGCCCCGGAGCATTCTCCCTGTGGTTTGCAAAATATCTAACTTGAGTCCTTTACTTGTTTGATGCATTAAGTTATAGGCGTTGTTTTATGCCATTGCTGCATTACTTATATTCCTTGCCACTGTTTATACTTCAACCCTGTTAGGTTCAGGTACGAATATATGCTTAGCCCTGCTTAACTAGATCGGTAGAAGTCGGGTGATTTCCTGTCATCCGCGAGTTATAGGTGGTGACTCAGAATGGTTGAATACATTGTTATCTTGGATAAACATGTGGAGATAATAAATCGAGACCGGGCGGGATTGGTGTTGAGACTGAACTGGAGGTTTGGTGTGGTTATCCCGTCTGTGTCGAACTAGGACCCCGTCCGTTGTACGTCCTCAAGTCATATTGAATTTATGCCTCACATTTAGCTGGAAGGATAAGTCGTTCCGACTGTGAAGCCTAATTTTGATTTGGGTCGGGAGTCGACCTGCTGTACGCATCGTATTGGTGAAGATGGGGGACCACAGGTTACGCGAAGAGTAAGTCCGAGGTCAGGGTCGCCCTGAATAAGGCAGCCGAGCGGTTCCTGGATACGATGGTACCTGTTGATCTCGCACTTTTCCCGAATTGAATGTCAGTGATCTGTAGCTCATCGTGGCTGGTGAGTGTGGTTTGTGTGAGGAATACCCGCCAGCTGGTTAGTAATCGATTATAATCGCCATCGTTCCTGGATAGTGAACACTTGACTTGAGCAGCGGCATCATAGTAAGAACTTGAACAAGAGATGAGATGGTTGAGCTGTTGAGATTGAAGATACTCAACCGGAAATGGTTACTTTCTTGTCGAATAATTATTACCATGCTTGTTTAGTACAGGTGCTAATGTAGCATGATAAGGTTAACCAGATTAAAATACATTGCTAGAAGGTTCTTATTAATTATTTCTTAATGCAAGCTTTTCCGCATTTAAATGAGTCAGCTATCCTACTTATACATCCTTGCATACTCCTTGGAGTCACTTTATTTTAGTTTATGACGGGTAAGTCTAGCAGAGTACATTCTCGTACTCAGGGTTTTATTTCCCATGTTTTGCACATGGTGAGATGTTTTATGGCTATTGTCAGAACTGCTTCTATCCCGCTTTGGGAGATGACTAGACCTTGGGCACGGTCACTCTTCTCTACTTGATGCTTTTGCTGGATGTTGACCAAGGGACTGACACTATATTTAAACTAAGTACGTGTGTGGATTTGAACTAAATTGCTTCCGCTTATTTTGAAATTTGAACTTGGGTTGTAATAATTTTATTCGTACTCCGATGATTTAAACTATGTACTTGTGAATGGAATCGCTAAACTATTACGATCTTGGTCGTGCCGGAAAAGTTTGAAATCCTTCGAGATTTCGGTATGACTACCGGGTTTATTAGGTCTCAATCATGTAGTTTGCCGTCCTAATGGTGAATTATGTGCTTGTGCTCTAATAAATTGGTCGGTTCTGTCACAGCTGGTATCGGAGCAGGTTTAGCGTTCTACTGTTCATAAGTGTTTAAAATAAAAGAGTTTTTGGTTTGCGAAAAAGTATTTACAAAATAAAAGTATAGGTGTATATAGGTGTTCAGATCTATGGTTTTGAAAACTAGAGTGTGCCAGTGGTCATATCCTTTATGCCCAATAGGATTCAGGTGGCTTAATTAAGTACTGACTTGGGGAAAATTGCATCATATTTATTATTTTGCCGTTGCCCATACAATGGCAGATTCGTATGGGTGCCATTCTTTTGAATGGTAATGTATGGATCAAATTGCCTCTATGCCCTGGTAAGTGTGAGTTGTGAGAGCATGATTGGATGCAATGCCAGTCTAGGGGAGTGCTTATTGATGCCGGATTATTCACATGTTGCACACATGTTTATATGAAGGTATCCCATGTTGGGACCGTCTTCTGGCGGTGTCGTCTTCTGCGTGACTTGTTGGGGTAGTAAGTAATCGGTGTTTTCACCTTGTTTGGAAGGTGCGTGAAATTTTACGTCGAATTGCATTCATATGGGATATGGGCTGAAATGAATTTTCTGCAGGTACACTAACCGCGAACGGTAGAACGAAGTAGTTACGTATAATGAGAGAACGATGTATGCCACCGCATAGAGCGTTAGATTATTAGTTCATGAGGACGTATGTAACGTGCATGCATCATGGTTAAATTGCTCATTCATACATTCATGGTTCCTTCCCTTATAATTAAATTGTCTCATTTCTTTAAAATTATAACTTATGGGATATACAACTTTTGGACAGATGGCGAGAACCAAGCAGACTGCTTGCAAGTCCACTGGAGGAAGAGCGCCCCGTGGTCCTTTGGCTGTCCGTGAGTTGGCACCAAGGGAGGTGGACACTTTTCTTGAGGAGCATGTCATGCCTAGCCTTCTTTGGAGGATTCTCTCCAACGCTGGGTACACAGTGGGCATGGAGCCTCACTACTATTGGGACAAGGATGATTTGGTGAACTATGGAGAGGCTTGTGTGGAGGTAGTAGTCCCACCTTTGGACGGTGACCCCCACTGGGTTGGGTGGCGCTATTTTGGTGCGGGCAGGACTGCCAAGACAGGTGCCACGTTTGCAGCTTTTGACGTGGTGGAGCACCTGATGGAGGAGATACCTCACCAGCTTGCCGAGGTTTTTCCTGGAGTGTTCCCCTTGGCTCACCGCCTTTCTAGGTGGCCACATGCTGCGGGAAACCCACTGGAGGCCGGTCCTGAGGAGGCGCAGGGTAGTAGCACGCCCGCCATGAGTGCTATGTTTGCAGTGATGAGGGCCTATGTCAACAGGGAGACTAAGGCACTTCGTCTGAATGAGGAGTTCAAGGAGGCTCGAGCTGATGCACGCAAGGAGAAGCGTGAGTTGACACGTGAGCTTCAGCCCTCATGAGAGGAGGTAGCCCGTGTGTCTCAGCATCGAGACAAGGTTGTGCTGGAGAGCCAGAAGATGGCTCAGGCTAGGGATGAAGCCTGGTCCGTGTTCCGTCGTCTTAGCATCCACCAGCAGCAGGTGCTAGAGGACATGGAGGAGGTTCATGCTTACAATGCTAGTCTTCACGAGGAGGTGCATAGGAAGCAGGAGGAGATCCGTCAGCTGAGAGCAGCCTTAGTAGCAGCTAGGAGGGCTATGAACAGTGCTTGTAGTGAGAGTAGCAACAATGGAGAGTAGCCTTGCTGAGGATCGTTAGTCTCTAGTTGTTCTTTTGCATTCCTGTTAGGAGGTCATGTAACCCTTTTGTTCGCTATTGAGACTTTGATGTAAGGTTGGAACATGGTGTTTGATGTGGTGATATCCGTACAACTTTTAAAAGTCCAGTGTATGTATGCTGGAAAAATTATGGATGTTGTAAGACGCTTTGTGATGGTTCGCAGTAATATTTTTAGTGATGTTGTGATGTGAAAAATTGGAATTATTGTGCCTCTATTTATTGTGCGAATTTATTTCCCTTGATAAATTCAGTTTGGCATGATTTTTACATTCACCTCTCATTATGACAACATTCACCTGATACATACTTATTGCTGAAATATGCAGATGCCGGTTACATGTAGTGGTTCGGGTGCTAATGGTAGTGGAGGATCTGAAGAGGGTGCCGATAACACTGCATGTGGTGTGCCACCCCCACCTCTGACCAATGCGGAGCAGCTGTTTGCTCAATTCTTGGGCAGCCAGCGCAATGTGGAGCAACTTCTTCACGAGAGCTTGGCCCGTGATGTTCGTCAGGGCCCTCAGCAAAGTCAATACAGCAGCTTCAAGGAATTTCAGGACACTAAACCTCCTATGTTTAAGGATGCTCCTGAGCCACTCGAAGCAGATGAATGGCTCAACACCATGGAAGATAAATTTCATCTTCTAAGGTTGACAGAAGAGCTGAAAGCGGAGTATGCAGCCCATCAGCTTGAGGGACAAGCAGGGATGTGGTGGAAGCAACATCGCACCACCTTTCCGCCGGGTCTTCCTATTACTTGGGACCGCTTTGCACATGCTTTTCGGGAGAATTTCATTCCTCCCAGTCTGATGGCTATGAAGAAGACTGAGTTTCTGTCGCTCACTATGGGAACTCGCAATGTGAAGGAGTATCTGCATGCCTTCAATACTTTGAGTTGCTATGCTCCTAAGTTTGTCAACACTGATGAGAACAAGATAGCTAGCTTCAAGAGAGGCCTGAGTTCCAAGTTGATGAAGACCATGAGCACTTCTGCCCGTGTTACTTTCAATGATTTCTTGAATTATTGTATTATGCAAGAAAATAGTAACAACATTCATGCTGCCGCCAAGAATCGTAAGAGAGCTCATGATGGAGGTGGTTCTTCTCAGTCAAGAGGCCCAACTGCTTTCCGTACGCCATTTCGTCCACCGATGTCTGGTGCGAGATTCAGGCCCCCGCAGCAGAAAAGGCATAATAATTATCCAGCTCAGAATCCGCAGAAGCATCACAGAGCATTCAAAGTTCCTGCTCCACAGGGGAAACCAGTATAGAGCAGCTTGACCGGTGCTAACAAGACACCTGTCAATGGACCCTGGTACAACTACAACCAGACAGGGCACTTTGCTCGTTATTGCCCTTTTCCCAAGAAGCAGCAGGGCCCATATCAAGCTCGCGTGCACCACACCTCGATTGAGGAGATTCTTGCTGGTGAACCAGTGACTGCGGGTATGTTTTCTGTGAATCAAATCCCTGTCGCTGTTTTGTTTGATTCTGGATCATTGCATTCTTTCATGAGTCAAGCATTTGCACAGAAGCATGATCAAAAGATACTTGAATTGAGTATTGAATTCAAGGTTAGTTCAGCTGGGGCTGATATAACTACTAAGCAGATAGTTCAGGGTGCAACCCTAGACCTAGATAAGTAGAGGTTTCGGTTGAACTTGATAGTTCTACCTAGCTTAGGAGTGGATGTCATCGTGGGAATGAGTTGGATGAAATTCTAGGGTGCTGTGATCGATACAGGTAATAGGATGCTATCTATCAGAAATCCTCTTAGGGAGGGTACTTTTCAAGTGCCATTACCCCGAAAGTTTAAGCTAGAGAGCATGTCCTATTCTACTCGTGTGACCCCTCTTCCCGAAATTCCTGTCGTGTGTGAATTTCCGGATGTTTTTCCTGAAGAGCTTTCAGGTCTTCCACCCGATAGAGATGTTGAATTTCGCATTGAGTTATTACCTGGCACCGCCCCAATTTCTAGGAGACCATATCGGATGCCGCCAAATGAATTGGCAGACCTCAAAAATCAATTGAAGGAATTGTTGGACAAGGGTCTTATTCGCCCTAGTGTGTCGGAATTGGGTTGTCCTGCTATCTTTGTGAAGAAGAAGGACAAATCTCTACGGATGTGCATGGATTATCGTCCACTCAATGCTGTCACCATTAAGAACAAGTATCTGTTACCCCGTATTGACATTCTTTTCGACCAGTTGTCCAAGGCGAAGGTGTTTTCCAAGATTGATCTTAGGTCTGGTTACCATCAGATCAAGATTAGATAAGAAGATGTGCCTAAGACCGCTTTTTCTACCAGATATGGATTGTATGAGTATCTTATTATGTCCTTTGGCTTAACAAATGCTCCTGCATACTTCATGTATCTGATGAATTCGGTCTTTATGCCAGAGTTAGACAAGTTTGTGGTGGTGTTTATTGATGACATCTTGGTGTACTCAGAAAATGAAGAAGATCATGCCGAGCATCTGAGGATTGTTTTAGAAAGGCTTAGGAAACATAAGCTGTATGCTAAGTTTAGCAAGTGTGAGTTTTGGCTCAAGAAAGTTCAATTCCTTGGCCATGTCCTATCTGATGAGGGAATCTCAGTAGATCCAAGCAAAGTACAAGAGGTTATAAACTGGGAAGCACCAACTTATGTGCATGAAGTTCAGAGTTTTCTTGGTCTAGCCGGATATTATCGTCGTTTCATTCCGGATTTCTCGAAGATTGCCAAACCTATGACAAATCTATTGCAGAAAGAGAAGAAGTTTGTATGGACAGAGGAGTGTGAAACAGCTTTCCGTACCTTGCGGGAATTGTTGACCACTGCTCCTGTTCTTGCGCAACCAGATTTGGAGAAACCTTTTGATGTATATTGCGATGCATCAAAAACAGGCTTAGGATGTGTGCTTATGCAGGAAGGAAGAGTCATAGCTTATGCCTCACATCAATTAAAGAAGCATGAAGTGAATTATCCAACCCATGATTTGGAGCTAGCAGCTGTTGTGCATGCTCTAAAAACCTGGAGGCATTACTTGTTGGGTAACTTCTATAAAGTCTATACTGATCACAAAAGTCTGAAGTATATCTTCACTCAACTCGAGTTGAACATGAGACAACATCGATGGATGGAGTTTATTAAGGACTTCAATATGGAGATCTTGTATCATCCAGGCAAGGCAAACGTGGTTGCAGATGCGTTGAGTCAAAAATCACATTGTCATGCTATTCGACCTTTGTTAGCAGATGGTTTTAGCCTCATGCATCCTGTTGTGCTGCGTAACATCCAAATTAGTTGCTCGCTTGACAGTAAGATCATCGAAGGTTAGAAAACTGACAAGGGTATAGGTCATATCAAGGAGAAAATGTTGAAACAGCCGCTCAAGCATTTCCGAGTAGATGAGAAGGGAATCTTATGGTTTGATGATCATTTGGTCGTACCAAAAGATAGAGAACTCAGAAATCAAATCATGAATGAAGCTCACTTATCAAAGTTATCTATTCATCCTGGCGGTAGTAAAATGTTTCACGATGTGAAGGTTCGCTATTGGTGGACCAAAATGAGAAAGGAGATTGCAGCTTATGTCGCACGGTGTGACATCTGTTGTCGCATAAAGGCTGTTCATTTGAAGCCAGCCGGAATGCTTCAACCGTTGCCGATTCCTGAATGGAAATGGGAAGATATCAGTATGGATTTTATTACCGGACTTCCCACCACTCAGAAAGGGCATGACTCTATTTGGGTAATCGTGGATCGACATACCAAGAGTGCGCACTTTATTCCAGTTCGTACAGACTATCGACCGGCTCAATATGCTGATATTTATCTCAGGGAGATTATCCGTTTGCATGGAATTCCTAAGACAATTGTATCTGATCGAGGATCTCAGTTTACTGCTCATTTCTGGGAACACTTGCAGAAGGATTTGGGGACAAAGCTAAATCATAGTACAGCTTATCATCCTCAAACCTCAGGCCAAACAGAAAGAGTGAATCAAGTTCTTGAGGATCTTCTGAGAGCTTGTGTTTTATCATCCAAGGGTTCATGGGAGAAGTGGTTACCTTTGGCAGAATTCTCTTATAACAATAGTTACCAAGAGAGTATACAGATGGCTCCTTTTGAGGCACTGTATGGCCGAAAGTGTAGAACGCCTGTGAATTGGGTAGGACCTGGAGAAAGAAGATATTATGGTATTGACTTTGTTAAAGAAGCTGAAGAGCAGGTTCGAACAATTCAATAGTACATAGCAGCTGCACAATCTCGACAGAAAAGTTATGCCAACAAGAGAAGAAGACCCCTAACTTTTAATGTTGGTGATTATGTATATCTGAAGGTCTCTCCTATGAAGAAAGTGCAACGTTTTGGTGTTAAGAGAAAACTAGCACCATGTTATGTTGGTCCATATCAGATAGTGGAAAGAAAAGGACTGTGGGCCTATAAGCTCAAACTTCCTGAAGAGATGAGTGCAGTGTTTCCTGTTTTCCATGTATCCCAACTCAAGAAATGTCTGCGTGTTCCAACCGAAGAGGCCGTTAAAGTGAAAGACATTACGCTGAGCTCAGATTTAACTTATGAAGAGAAACCTATGAGACTCCTGGATGTCAAAGACAGAGTGACCAGAAATCGTGTGGTCACGCAATATAAGGTTTCTTCGAGCAATCATGATGATAACGATGCCACATGGGAAACGGAGGACTATTTAAAAGAAGTATATCCCGATTTTTATAAAGAATGGTTAGTCTACTCAAATCTCGGGACGAGATTTCTTTAAGGGGGGAAGGGCTGTAACACTCTGGTGTTAAGCATGCATAATCACTTGCATTCTTAAGCATAAGCATCATTATGCATGGCATTTATGAAAAGGTTGATTGTCATTTCATGTATCATGCTTGATTATTCAAATTATGCTTGCCTTTCACATAAATTGAATAAGTGGTATGAGTGTTTGGTGTTTGATGACCTCTAAGGTAACCTAGACATGATTAGGACACCAAATTAACCTAGGTTTATGTTTATGGTTTTGGTTAATTAAGCTTTGTTGTCATGGTTGACCAAGGTGGACCACTAAAGTAGTTTTGTTTGACTGAATTGAAAGTGGTAGCTAGAGTGCTTGCATGTGTGTGCACCCTAAATAAAGTTTGTAGAGAATTTCATAAGGAACAAAAGTTGTAATTACCACTTTTCATGAAAATGCCTAGAAGATGTTCAAAAATGTTGAAAAAGGGCAGAATTGGAGGCTGTTTTTCCATTTTTAGGGATTTAAGGCGGTATTTTCTTTGGATTTTTGTATTTCAAAATCTATGCAGAATATGGCCAAACTTTGTTTAGATGAAATTTTCTACTCTTCAAAAGCTACATTTCATCTATTTGGAGTTTTTACTAATTCGGCCTAGTTCAAGAGTTATTAAGCAGCAAAGTTTGTTTTACATTCATAAAAATAGCTTTTCGGTGACGGCTGTTTCCTGGCCGTCAGGGAAATGGCCGGCCACCGCCCATGTCGCCCAGCCCATGCGCTCCGCGTGGCGCGCGTCCACCGGTGGTCCGGAGCGGCAGTGGCCGTTCCGACAGCATTAAACGACCGCGGCTGCTCTCTCTCTCGCTGTCCCCCTCTCAATTTCACTCTCCCTGCCTCCTTCCCGCAGCTCCGCGAGCCGCCGTCGCCGTCGCGCAGCACCGAGCTCACCTCACCGCCGTCCAAAAATCCACCGCCTTCAGCAGCGCATCCTCTCAATTGACCCCGCAATCGAGCGCGCCTGAGTCCGCTCCACCATCCTCCACCCTCGCCTCGGCCTGTTGCATCAAGGTATACCCGAATCGACTCATCTTCTCCCCGGCCGCCATTGCCGCACCTTGACCGCACCATGGTCCCGCTGCTCTGGCCATCAACTCTCGCCATTTTGGTGCGCCTCAGATGCGCCGTAATGTGTAGGAGGTAGGATGCTAGTCAATGGGGTCGATTAGGGTTCCGTAGGGCCGGATTTCGTCGGACCGCCGTGCGGATTGACGCCGGTCCGCCGCGCGGACATGTCTGAGCCGCCGTAGTCGAGCTCTATCCGCTTTGAGTAGCCGATAGGGTGCGCCGTGGTCCACTCGAGTTAAAGCCCTAGCCTTTGCCGCCGGTCAAGCCCTCCTTCGCCAGACATCGAGCTCGCCGGAGTCTGGGAAGACCGCCGCTCCGCTGTGCTCGTGCCCTGACCACGCCGCAGCTGCTCCCCTCCCTCTTTAGTACCCTCAATCGACTCGCCTAGACACGCTCGTGTTTTTCCTCTGCTCAATTTGGCCGGAGAACCCCGGCAACGGCCGGCGAGCCCGCGCCGACGCCGTCGTCCTCTCCCTTCCCTGTGCAGGGATATCGGGTTAGAATGTAGGAAACCCTAAGGGTCTTGGTGCAAGATTGCCAGACACAGAGTATTTCTTTTTAGGGCTCGGTTATTTTCTAAAAACCTCAGGGTCTCCGATGCAAAGTGTTTTTCCTTTTTCTTTTTCAAAACTGTTTCCAGATTTCTGTTAAATCTTTGAAAATTCATAACTTGCTCATTTTTCATCCAAATGAGTTGGTTCAACTTGCAGTATTTTTCTTATGAGATGATCTATGCATGAAAAATATGAAATGTGGAATTTGTGTTACTTTTCTGTATAGCTTTATTATCTCTATTAATTGCTTTTATCTTAGAAAATGCATAAGTAATTCTCTGTTGCTCAGAAAAATGTGAGACTAAGTTTGTTAGTCTTCTTATGTCATGCTCTATCTGTGAAAAATGTTATGAGGTTATGTCATGTGGAAAGTTTGATCTGTCTAGTTATCATGCCTATTTTCATGTGATGATAAATAATTCATAATAAATAATATATAAGGAATTTGTGCATGAAAATTTTTGGAGAATGTTTTTATGTCAATCTAGAGCTAATGATGTTCTGAGATCTGTTGTTTGACATACTTTTATGTACAAAATATTTTAGGCCCATTAAATTGTGCTGCCTTGTCATTTTTGTGTAGGATAAAGTACTTACTGTTTTGACTTGAAATTTTTATGGTAGTCTTTATTTGGTATGATTAAGCTTCTGTAAGTTTTACAGAATTTTTTGAGTAGTCTAAAGTCATGTTGTAGTTATACCCTGATTTCTTTTAATTATAAATAATGCTTTAGAGTTATCATTTCATGTGTGTAAAAATGCTTTTATGCTATTTGTAACATGTGTGATCTGCTATTGGTTGTGGTTCAGTAGAGTGTAGTGTGCGAAACAATTGTTGTTTATAATTTCCTATAGTGTAAATTGTAATACGAGGCTTGTTTGGAAAATTATCGGTAGAAGAGAATGCAGATGACATGTGCTTATCTCATATGTTTCGAAAATCATATCACTCATCTTAGCTGAGCATTCATTCACCATCAGCCTGAGCATTGTATTTCTATATATATATACACGGTACTCATATGCACTATGCATCATACAGGATCGTCAGAGCTCGAAACGGTAGTTCCCGGAGCACAAGGAGAGGAAGGCCAGCAGGAAGCATTAGTGCGGGAAGCAGCAGCAGAAGAGGATCCCGAGGTTGATCTTCCGGAGTGTCCCGACCACCAGCCCAGCTCTTTCCTGAAAGGCAAGCCCGGGAGCATTCTCCCTGTGGTTTGCAAAATATCTAACTTGAGTCCTTTACTTGTTTGATGCATTAAGTTATAGGCGTTGTTTTATACCGTTGCTGCATTACTTATATTCCTTGCCACTGTTTATACTTCAACCCTGTTAGGTTCAGGTACGAATATATGCTTAGCCCTGCTTAACTAGATCGGTAGAAGTCGGGTGATTTCCTATCATCCGCGAGTTATAGGTGGTGACTCGGAATGGTTGAATACATTGTTATCTTGGATAACCATGTGGAGATAATAAATCGAGACCGAGCGGGATTGGTGTTGAGACTGAACTGGAGGTTTGGTGTGGTTATCCCGTCTGTGTCGAACTAGGACCCCGTCCGTTGTACGTCCTCAAGTCATATTGAATTTATGCCTCACATTTAGCTGGAAGGATAAGTCGTTCCGACCGCGAAGCCTAATTTTGATTTGGGCCGGGAGTCGACCTACTGTACGCATCGTATTGGTGAAGATGGGGGACCACAGGTTACGCGGAGAGTAAGTCCGAGGTCAGGGTCGCCCTGAATAAGGCAGCTGGGCGGTTCCTGGATACGATGGTACCTGTTGATCTCGCGCTTTTCCCGAATTGAATGTCGGTGATCTGTAGCTCACCATGGCTGGTGAGTGTGATTTGTGTGAGGAATACCCGCCAGCTGGTTAGTAATCAATTATAATCGCCATCGTTCCTGGACAATGAACACTTGACTTGAGCAGCGGCATCGTAGTAAGAACTTGAACAAGAGATGAGATGGTTGAGCTGTTGAGATTGAAGATACTCAACCGAAAATGGTTACTTTCTTGTCGAATAATTATTACCATGCTTGTTTAGTACAGGTGCTAATGTAGCATGATAAGGTTAACCAGATTAAAATACATTGCTAGAAGGTTCTTATTAATTATTTCTTAATGCAAGCTTTTTCGCATTTAAATGAGTCAGCTATCCTACTTATACAGCCTTGCATACTCCTTGGAGTCACTTTATTTTAGTTTATGACAGGTAAGTCTAGCTGAGTACATTCTCGTACTCAGGGTTTTATTTCCCCTGTTTGCAGATGGTGAGATGTTTTATGGCTATTGTCAGAACTGCTTCTATCCCGCTTTGGGAGATGACTAGACCTTGGGCACGGTCACTCCTCTCTACTTGATGCTTTTGCTGGATGTTGACCAAGGGACTGGCACTATATTTAAACTAAGTGCGTGTGTGGATTTGAACTAAATTGCTTCCGCTTATTTTGAAATTTGAACTTGGGTTGTAATAATTTTATTTGTACTCCGATGATTTAAACTATGTACTTGTGAATGGAATCGCTAAACTATTACGATCTTGGTCGTGCCAGAAAAGGTTGAAATCCTTCGAGATTTTGGTATGACTACCGGGTTTATTAGGTCTCAATCATGTAGTTTGCCGTCCTAATGGTGAATTATGTGCTTCTGCTCTAATAAATTGGTCGGTTCTGTCACACTTTGTCTTCTGCATTTAGCCAATTTGAAGATTCCCAATTCCCAGACTGATAAATAGTTCCTTTTGTTTTAACTCTTAGTTGATTCGCTGTCTCGACTCATCTTCCTAATTAGCCAAATAGTACAAAATAACTGGGCTTTCGAGAAAACGTTCAGAATTGATTTGACTGGCCACTCGATTACCTGCATGCATAGTTCCACAATTAATGGTAGGTTGCCGATTCGCTTCCCAAGACATGCCCGCCGGGCTATAAACTGGCATCTTCTACTCCATTGCAATCCACATGCAACCTTGAATTTTTGCCTCCAAACCAGAAAAACCCTCTGCTTTCAAGAAAACCCTCACTTCCTTCAAACATCATCCATGGCGGGTCACGACCCCGGCAAGCGCCCTCTGGAGGAGGAAGAAGTGAACTCCTACCACGCCGTTTGTCCTCGCGTCGGGGTAAATTGATTTTAATTATCCTTTTGATTTTAATTATCCTTTCTTACCCAACCAGCTTTGAATCTAATCTCTGTCTCATTGTTTCTTAAGGAGGGATGGTGAATGGCCTTCCAACGCCGCTGTAGTTCTTCCAGTGATTCCGTCAGCACATGCCACTCCTGCGCTGGCCCAAGCACCAGCAGTTGGTCCTGGCCTAATCTGGATAGCTCCAGTGGAGTCTGAGGATTCTGCTACTGGTTCAGCATTCTCCACAGGATCCCCGAAGGTATCGGCAGTGCCGTATGACCGCATCTACCGGGAGGGGATGGAGATGGAGGCGCACTACGATAAAACCATCAAGGGGTTGGCCCAGATGTAGAGCATTCTGGCTAACTTTCAAGCTGCCCTCCTGAGAGTCGAAGAGGCCGAGACAGCCATCAACTGACAAATTGCCATCGATGCTCACATTGTTGGTAAGTGTTGTGTTCCCATTCTTTGATGTGTTCTGCTGACTAACACTCTTGCTTGGCTTTTCAGATCTCATGGCACAATTTGAGGAACTTCAACTCCTCGGGAACGTTGCTGCCACCGCCATGCATGATCCTGGCGAAACCATTGCCCAGAGGCTAGAGACTGTCCACACCAGGGTGCACGAGGTAGCCCGTTAAGGCATCATTATGAGTGCTTCTTTTACTTTGGCTGCTGTTCAAACTCGCATGGGTCAAAATTATCTTCTGCGGCGTCGATAATCTGCGGCGAACTAGTCTGATGGAGTAGATAAGTTTTCCTTGTTACAATAGAAAAAACCCATCCCTAAATCATGCTTGCATTTTTCATTGCACACTACTTTCCCTATGTAGAAATAGCCAATTTCTATTCTGAAGAGGAAGTCCACTAATTTTTAGAATTTTTAATTAGTTAAAGTGATTCACCTACTATGAAACATTTCAGAATGGAAAACGTGCAAGTTTTATCTTGATATCGATCTTTTCTAGTTTATTCATTTTATCTAATGATTAATTAAGAGTAAGAGGATTCACCAGGCCATTGATATGGATAATATCCAAATACCAAATATGCTCACTTTGTGATCCATGGAAAGAAAAGTGAATCATTGCATCAAAGAAAAAATTTGCTCTTCTTCCATAAAATTTTTTTCTAAAAATACTAAACCCAATCGTCGCATAAAAGTTCATACCATACTTTTATGTTTATGAGCTAAAGTTCTAGCACATGAAAGTCATGCGGACACATGATTTTCTATATCATGGTATAGCCTCTTTGTTTGTGTGATGAGCGATTGTCAACATGTCCAACACTTGTGGTTGCTGGTTGGTTCGGTGGTTCTACTGATCCCCTGGCACAGGGTTATGTGTCAAAACGTGTCTCTTGGCTAGTGATGTGCAGGTGTGGAGTCCAGAGGCGGTGGCAATGGTCAGGAGAAGGTCAAGTAGGGTGTACCGTGCTGATGGATCGGGTTCGGTGAAGGGCGGACACGAGGCTTGGACCGACGGACCAGACGGCAGGGTGGCCAGCCACGGTGGCTGACACTTGGGATATCGACGAGCGCAAGTCTACATGGTGGGAGACGCGTACGGGCTATTCTACTCGCGAGGAGGTTTGGTGGTTTGTCCTCAAAACCATCAGCGGGGGATGCGTATAGGCTACGCTACTCACAGATGGTTTGGTGGTTTTCCCTCAAAACCATCGGCGACAAGTTTCGCGGGTTTGGGCCTCAAAACCCAGGCGGAGGTCCCGATGCGGACGGATGACACGTGGCGGCATCGGGGAGATTGCGTCGAGGCAAGGCTACCAGTGAGAAGGTGCGGTGGCCGTCGAATCAGGAAATCTCGAGTTGGACCATAGTGCCCTTGGCTAGGTGGTTCGCTCTAAAAATATCTAGGGTCAGAAGTGGAATTATGTAATAGGCATATAAGTAGGAGTGGACTGCCCCCCACTCAGATTACCTCTGTCATTTTTGTTTTTCCCTCTCCAGTAGCTTTCTCCCTCCCTATTCACGTTCTTGTTAGAGGTCCAAGAACAAGAATTTTAGCCATGTATTTGTGAGATATTTGGTGTGGGAATGGAGGCCCGAATCCTCATCGTGCCCTCTGGGCTTGGTCACTTTTATATGTGATTTTCGTTTGTCTCTGTGCTGTGTTAACTTTTGATGGTATTTTTGGACGAATTTTTATTCGTCGGATTCGAAGTGATTTGGCTTGTTCTTTTTGCTCTAATTGATGCTTTGTTGAGTGATGAACTAGATCACTAAGTGATTTGAACCAATTCCAGTCGTGCAATAAGAAATTGCACGATTTGTGTTATTTGGGAAAAACTGAGTTATCGGCCTAGATCTGCTTTTTCTGGCCATTGAAGTTAAATTGAGTGATGATTTCTTGGGGATAGTTTTCCATCTCCCTTGTGATGGCCTATGCAAAATTTGGTGTCGATCTGTTTTGATCTAATCCACTTTTTGTTCATTTTTCCTCTCACGTCGTTGCTATCCAGAGCAGGTGTTCTTACCTGAGTTTTGTTCGTTCTCCGCTTTCGAACTGCATGAGAAATTCTTGTGTGGGGCCTAACAGCAGTGCTACCAGTATCGTGTGCTCAGGCACCGAGTGAGCTCGTTTGAGCAGCACTTGCCAACCACCATGATCGACGTGGTCTCGACCAGTTCCCCAACTTGTTCCCGACCACTTGCCGACCACCGTGATCGACGGGGTCCCGACTAGTTTTCGATCACTTGTTGACCACCGTGATCGACGTGGTCCCGACCAGTTCCTGACCAGTTTCCATCCTGTTGCCGACCACTGTGATCGACGTGGTCCCGACTAGTTCCCGACCAGTTCCCATCCAGTTGCCAACCATGTCCCGACCAGTTGCGTTTGATCTTCGTTTTCTATCTTTGTCTCTTGCATTGGCTTTGTGGTGTTCCGCTGTGTTTCTAGGGAACATCCACCCACTAGTTGGGTTGTGGACATCACAGTGTTTGTTTGCATGTTTGGCGGTGAAGTTGGGAAAACAGCCTAAATATTTCGCGAGAAATTTTTACGGCTCCCATTCACCCCCCTCTGGTCACCGTTTTTGGGCCTTCAAGTCGAAGTATATATTTTACTCGATACAAAGTCTGTTTTTTTGAAGATCCACGTTGATTGTGAAAAAGATTTCTACATATCTGACCAAAACGATCAAGAATATCCCAATCTGATAAATCAGTCCAAACGGATTTACTAATAGGATGCCCCGATCCAGTACAAAATTGAGCTTTTGATAAGGATCCAATGAGGAGAGTTGCAGGGACTGTGGTATTGAATTTTTTCATTCGAGTATCTATTAGAAAAGAATTCTCCAGCATTTGATTCCTTACTAACAAAGTATTTATTGGTACACTTGAAAGGTACCCCAGAAAATCGAAGCAAGAGTTTGTTAATTGGTTTAGACGAATCCTTTGTGGTTGAGTCCAAAAAGAGAAAAAATATTGCAAGAAATTGACAAGGTAAGATTTCCATGTCTTCTTCAAAAGAAGAGTGCCTTTTGATGCAAGAATTGCCTTTCCTTGATATCGAACATAATGCATAAGAGTATCCATAAAGAACCATATGGTTTTCTGAAAAAACCCTGGGTACATTACACCAAAATGTTCCATCTTCCCAGAAAAGATGATTCGTACCAGAAAGGTTCCAGAAGATGTTAATCGTAAGCAAGAAGATTGTTTACGAAAAAACAACAAGAAAAATTCATATTCTGATACATAAGAGTTATATAGGAATTGAAATAGTCTTTTATTTTCTTTTTTCAAAAGAAAAATGGATTTCATTGAAGTAATAAGACTATTCCAATTCGAATAATAGTGGAGAAAGAATCACAATAAATGCAAAGAGGGAACATCTTGAATTCAGTATTCAAGGAGTTGAACCAGGATTTCTAAATGGATAGGATAGGGTATTTCTATATGTGATAGATAATGTAAATGCAAACATTTGTCTTCTAAAAAGGGAAATATTGAATGAATAGATTGTAAATTTTGAAACTTTGGTATTTCTTTTTCTTCTAGACAAGATAGTTGCCCTAGCGAGAGTGGGATTTCTACAACAATCGCAAACCCCGCAGATAGAATCTGAGAATAAAACTCAGAATGCAAAATAATTACGGTGATCAAACAATCGATCTTGGTTAGGATAATTAACCAAATTAATCAAAAAGTTCTATTGATACATTCGAATAATTAAACGTTTTAAAGTATTGAACTAAATTTCCTGTTATTACAACCAAAAATTTCCACAGGTTTGGAACCATTTAATCCATAATCATGAGCAAATGCATAAATATATTCCTGAAAGAGAAGTGGGTAGACAAAGTAGTGTTGACGAGATTTCTGTTTTTCTGAATACCCTTCGAATTTTTCCATTTGTATTTCTACTTGAATAAGAGAAAAAAGCATTTCTCGATTTATCAAATGATGATTCATAGTGCAATATGGTCAGAACAATGTGTTGCATAATACAAACCCAGGAAGGAAAGGGAGTCTAATCCATAGAATTTTTTTCGCTCCATTTCTATCAAATTAGTTTATGTTTGTTCTAATTACAAAACAAACAAGAACTAATCTTTTATTTTTGCAAGCCAATCGCTATTTTGACTTTGGAATACAATCTCTTTATCAATATGCTGTTTCTTTTACACATTCAAGTCATAACATCCCTTTTCAATCCATAATCAAGAATAATTAGGATTTTTTTAAAAAAGTAAAGGGTCCACTCATAGGAAAACCTAACCTTTCCCTGCATTAGGCACTAATCTATTTTTAACGTCTAATTAGATCAGGGAATCCTTCCAATTTACCAATTAAGAAATTAAGCTCGTTGTTTTTTTTATTTTACCAGAACTAGAGCCAAGCTCTATCCATTTATTCACTAGACCCAGAAAATCAGAATTTTTTTAAAAAAATAGATTTTATTACGACATGCTATTTTCTCCATTCATTACCTTTGAGGATCAGTCGTGGTCTTCTAGACTCTACCAAGAGTCTGGACGAATTTGTTGCTTCATCCAAATGTGTAAAAGATCATAGCCGCACTTAAAAGCCGAGTACTCTACCATTGAGTTAGCAAGCTAGATAAAATAGGATCTCTTAGATACGATCAAAATCTCAAAATCGAATAAATTACACCGGACGCTCCTGTCAAAACATTGAATTAGCAAGACATCAAAAGAAAGATTTTCTAATCCATTAAAAACACTCAAATACCAAAATGAATAGATGTGGTTAAATTTCACTAAGGCTAAGGGTAAAAAAAAGAAGCCCCAATCACAATGGCAAAATTGTGATTTTTTGGCAATTTTTATTTAAAGTAAAATAATCTTGTATAAGAGTACATGCAAGAGGAGCAACCCTATCATTTGAACGAATTGTAGATAGAAATACCTAATATAGAGTGACAATAAAGAGACCCATCAATCTACAAATTCTATTTGTTCAATAGACCTTTGTCAAAGGAAATACAATGTAATTAGATAGAAAAGGGAAATAAAATAGGGACTTTTGTTGGATTGGCACGATATACATGTAGCAAAAAATATAGGACTAAGAAAGAGGCAAATTGTATCTAAATAATTAAGGGTATTAAGGACCCTCTCCTACTTTTTTATTTTTATTCATTTAGTTCCTCAATTAACTCAAAGTTCTTCTTTATCTTTAAAGAATTCTGCCTTTCTTAAAATATCATAAACTATCCTTGTAGGTTGAGCACCCTTTTCAAGGAAATAGAGAATAGCCGGAACATTTAAACAAGTTTGATTCTTTATCGGATCATAAAAACCTACTTTTCAAAGATTTCTTCCTTCTCTTCGAGATCGAACATCAATTGCAAAGATTTGATAGATAGCTTATTGGGATAGATGTAGATAAACAACCCCCTAGAAACGTATAGGAGGTTTTCTCCTCATACGGCTCAAGAAAATGATTTGAATTTCTATCTATAATGCAAATAGATAGAAATTATTTTATGCATTAATTTCCTTAAAGAAAGAAAAAATAAATTTTATTTATACTCATGACTCAAGTTGGCTAATTTTGACTGACAAATGATGATTCAGACGAGATTCGGCGTTTTTGAACCACGAAAGGCTTGGCTTCCATTTGGGTTGTAGATGTAACCAAACCCCTATTAAGGATAGCGTAGAAAGAAATAATAGAAAAAGAGCTCTAGTATAAAGATCTTCATTGGTGTGCAATCCAATTGTATACCACCACTGATAAACCCCAGAATAAGCAATATTCACTGGACCGACAGCACCTCCTCGAGTAAAGGCTTCCACGGCGGGTTTCCCAAAATGAGGATCCCAAATGGCATGAGCAATAGGTCTTACGTGTAAAGGATCCTATATCCATGATTCAAAATTTCCTTGCCAAGCTACATGAAAAAGATTTCCGGACGTCCATAGAAAGATTATTGCTAACTGCCCAAAGTGAGAAGTAAAAATGTTCTAATAAAGACGTTCCTCAGTAATATCATCATGACTTTTGAAATCATGTGCGGTAGCAATACCAAACCAAATACAATGAGTAGTGGGGTCCTAAGTTAAGCCTTGGCTAAACCTAGGAAATCTTAATTCCATAATGCCTTTCAAATCCACCTAGCCACTAACCTACTGCAATAATTCTCGCTAAGAAGAATGCCCATGTTGTGGCAATTCCACCCAAAAGGTAATGGGTTACTCCTACAATACGTCCTTGTATAATGCTCAAGGCTCTAGGCCGAGTAGCAGGAGCAATTTTTAATTTCTTATGAGCCCAAATGATAGATTCAATGAGTTCTTGCCAATAACCATGGCCGCTGAATAAAAACATTAAACTGAAAGCCCAGACAAAATGAGCGCCGAAGAAAAAAGACCATATGCAAATAATGAAGAACCATAAGACTAAATTACTTGGGATGCCTATTCCCACAAGAAATCTCGAAGCCAACCATTAATCATAATGGAACTCTGCGCAAAGTTTCCCCCTGTGATATGAGTTACTATCCCTTGATCACTTATAGTACCCCAAACATCTGATTGCATTTTCCAACTGAAATTGGAAATAACTACCGAAATAGAATTGTACATCTAGAATAGACCTAAGAAAACAAGATCCCAGGTGGATACTTGACATGTTCCCCCTCGCCCAGGTCTGTCGGAAGGGAAGCGAAAGCCAAGATTTTCTTTATCAGGTATCAGTCGGGAATTGCGAGCAAATAAAATACCTTTTAAAAATATTAATATAGTCACATGGATGGTAAATGTGTGAATGTGATGGACTAAAAAATCTATGGTTCCTAATCGAATAGGTAACAAAGCTACTTTTTCGCCTACAGCTACTAACTCGACGTGTCCCCACGTTAAGCTGGTACTTGTTGCTACACCAGGAGCTGTTACGCCAGGCGCGCCAGCATGTATATTTTGTATCCATTAAGCAAAGATTGGTTGTAATTGTATGGCGGTATCTAAAAACATATCTTGGGGACGGCCTAAAGCACTCATGGTATCATTATGAATGTACAAGCCAAAACTATGAAAACCCAGAAATATACATACCCAATTAAGGTGGGATATGATTGCATCGCGGTGTCTAAGGACACAATCTAATAGATCGTTGTATCAAGTAGTTGGATCATAGTCTCTTACCATAAAACTGGCTGCATGTGCAGCAACACCAACTATTAGAAATCCACCAATCCACATGTGGTGTGTGAACAAGGAATGTTGTGTACCATAGTCAATAGCTAGGTATGGATAGGGGGCATAGAGTACATATGATGAGCTACAACAATAGTTGTAGAGCCTAGCATAGCTAGGTTAAGAGATAATTGAGCATGCCATGACGTTATTAGGATTTCATAGAGAACTTTATGACCTTGTCCTGTAAATGGGCCCTTATGAGCCTCCAAAATATCTTTAAGTCCATGACCAATACCCCAATTGGTCCTATACATATGACCAGCGATCAGGAAAAGAATAGCAATAGCTAAATGATGGTGTGCAATATCGCTCAACCAAAGACCACCGGTTATTGGATCTAGTCCTCCGTGAAAACTAAGAAATTCTGCATATTTGGACCAATTCAAGATAAATTCATGAGGAAGTGGTATCTCTTTAGGATCAACCCCAGCATCGAGAAATTGTTTAATCGGTAAAGATACATGGATTTGGTGTCCCACCCAATTAAGAGACCCAAGTCCTAATAACCTAGCTAAGTGGTGATTCAACATGGATTCTACATCTTAGAACCAGGCCAATTTGGGAGCAGCTTTGTGATAATGGAACCAACCGCCAAAAAGCATTAACAATGCAAAAATCAATGCACCAATTGGGGTACAATAGAGTTGTAATTCACTAGTTATTCTAGATGCTCGCCAAATCTGAAAAAAATAGAGGTTATTTGGATTCCTCGAAAAACCCTGCCTACATCACCATTCAAAATTTCTTGTCCTACTATTGGCCAAACTACCTGACCACTGGGTCCAATGTGAGTAGGATCACTTAGCCATGCTTCATAATTGGAAAAATGGGCACGGTGGAAGTACATGCCACTCAACCAAAGAAAGATAATAGAGAGTTGGCCGAAATGAGCACTAAAGACTTTTTGAGAGATATCCTCCAAATCACTGGTATGACTATCGAAATCATGAGCATCAGCATGTAGGTTCCAGATCCAAGTGGTAGTATCGGGGCCCTTAGCCATTGTTCTTGAGAAATGCCCGGGTCTGGCCCATTCCTCAAAAGATGTTTTTACAGGATCCCAATCCACAACAATTTTAACTTCTGGTTCCGACGGACGAATAATCATTAAGTCCTCCTCTTTCTGGACAAGACATACAAAGAGACCCGCCAACTATCTTTTCATTGAATCTTTTAAAGATAGATATTATGATTAGTCCTTTTCTTTACTATCTAGCATCCTTCTATTTTTTTAGTTATTCACTGGATCAATTATATATTGAAGTCAATCCGAGGCAAGTGATCGGATCTATTATGACATAAGGATTAGGTGCCTAACGAACATTGGTTATTCTAGAAAATTATTTCCTGACATAATAAAAAAATCTTTTTTATGTTTTCATTTAAGAAGCTAGTGTATTTTTTCTTAGGGTATAAGCCACTATCTACATCTACATTCCTTGAGTGAGCATAATATAGATTTTTTGATTCATTTCGAAATCCCAAGATAACTCATTAGAATTATTAATAAGACCGTCCTGATATATCCGATATATTAGGTAGGAATATTTAGATTGCCGACTTTTATGTACTTTATTACTTCTGTTCCGGAGCCTATCCCTATTGTTTATCCTTATGAAATATGATATAAAATTGAAGGTAGAAGAAAGGGATATAATGAAATTCTTGATTTGATCTTCAACCAAACCACCCTTTTTATGAAAATAGAGAGTGGTCTTATTCAAATACAAAGAACTTTGTAATCTTTAACCAGTTCTATGCTTCAATATAATTTTCTGGAGTAAGCGCTATAGCTTGTTTCCAATACTCAGCAGCTTGATCAAACCAAGCTTCCGCAATTTCTTAATCGCCCTGTAGAATGGCCTGTTCTCCTCAGTCGAAATAGGCAGTTCCTTTCCCTAGAACCGTACTTGAGAGTTTCCTACCTCATACGGCTCAGAAATTACGATCTTAATTTCCCCTATCTTAACTAAATTTGATTTATCAAAAATCAATCCAATTTCTTCTTGGGTTAAGCAGAAGAAGTTAATTACCTAAGTTTCAAATCCTAATTTTGATCAATAATCAGTTTGATCTTTTTTCCCACCTTCAGAAGAATGAAGCATAGATAGACCTATATCCTTCGTTCGAATTTTCTGAAAGGTAACTATCTCAGTTTTGTTTCTTTCATATATGAAATTTCTATTGAATCCTGCAAAAAGACCTTTTTTCCATAAGAAAGAAAAAAGAACTTACTATCTTTGGGATCTGATACTACACCGCTTCTTAATCCCTTAGTGGATCGGCTTTATTACATAAGCGGATTCCTAAATTTTGTCCCATATCGTGGTATAATGAAGCAGTGTGTTTTAGTTGTATCGACCCAGTCACTCACTAATTGATCTTTACGGTGTTTTTTCTATCAATTTCAGCTTTATCCATAGAATAGTAGTATAGGCTCTACTTTCTTCCTATTTTGATTCTTCTGAAGTGTCCTTCCTTCCTACAGTTGATAGGGTAAAATCGTTGTTTTGATGATCCCTATGTAGAAAGCCCTCTTTTCTAGTATTCACTAGAAAATTTCCTCCTTTCTTTCTTCTTCTTCTTTCTATAGTGGAGATAGTCGCATATAATGATAGATCATGGCCATATTATTAAAAGCTTGCGGTAAGAAGGGGTTTCATTCTGGCGCCCGAAAATAATATTCCAAAGCCTTTGTATGCTCTCCATTGCTTGTGTGTATAAGGCCTATGTTATATAGTATATAACTTCGATCATAGGGATCAATTTCTAGTCGCGTAGCTTCATAATAATTCTGCAAAGCTTCCGCATAATTTCCTTCGGATTGAGACAACATCCATTTTGGTCATTCATTCTATTCAAAAAATCTCTGTTCCAAAACTGTACATATGACTTCTCCCTTCTATACTGTCATATGGTTTCTCTCTTCTATACTCTCTCTTCTATACATAGTACTAAGCAAAAAATCTATAGAATAAAAATAAAATTAATCCCATCTCATTATGGACCGAAGGGGCTGGTATTTTTCCAAGAAATCTCTAGACAACCTTCCCCCAAGAGGTTTTTCTTAACACCAATGAATTATATTAATGCTACAGGAAAATTGCCAATGCGTCCTCAACTCATTATGTTATCGGTAGGCTTCCTGAGTACATCATAGCCGGATGCAATCTTTTGTAGGAAACTTTTTTTAAAAACTTATGAATATCACCTTTCCTGCTTGCATTTCATCTTCTGAGATTGATCCATCGAGATCATTTATGCTGATAACAACACCTTGTATTTTGTTTTGTTTTTTCTTTAAAGGCGATGTATGTCACATCGGCTATTGCCAACATTTTGTTGGTTATTTTTACACTGAAGGCGATATTCAAAATATCGACTATTATGCTAACCATATCTAATAATCTGGCCTTTGTCTACTAAAATACTATAGTAACACTCCTGTAATAAGTCGATTGCCCTTAGACACTTAAAATCATTCTAGACCTTTATATTCTTGTGTCCTTGGTGGCATTGATGACTATATCGGCTTTTACCATGGTGCACTTCTAAAAGATACTTTCAGAGCCAACTGCTCAAGTAGGCTGCTGATCTTCATCGTTGATAGAGATGAAGTCTCCATGAAACTCCTTTCCAGAGAAGCATTCAAAACTTTCCAAGTCCCAATAGACATGATCAATGGAATTAACATTGATCGAGTCATCAGCAGGCACGATCTTAATATCATTGTCTACCCATTGAATCACATGTTGATACATGGTTGAAGGCTCACAACAATTGGCTTGAATACAGTCCCTTTCAAGAAGCAAACTGTAGAATCCTTTTCCATCAATGACAAAGAATGTAGTGATCAAAATCTTGCTATCGATTGTTAGTTCAACACTTACTGCCCCCCGGTATCAAACACATTGCCTCCAAAATCTCTTAACTACATATCTGTCTTGATCAAATCTTCGGAGGTTTTACCTAACTTTCTAAATGTCGAATAGGGCATAAGGTTGACTCCAGCACCTCCATCCACGAGCATCTTACCCATAGGCTTCCCATCAATAAGTCCTTTAATATATAAAGCCTTCAAATGTCTATGACATATGGGCCTGTCAAACACAGCCTATGAAGTGAGTGCCAAGTAAGCAGCTATCTCTTCATACTTTGATTCATCAAAGTTAGAGTAAACTTCTTAGTTCTTTGATGCTCTAAACTCAGCAGGCAAGATACACTGCATCCCAATAGGAACCGATATGTCTGAATCGGCTATTTGCTTGACTTTCCAAACCTATGCCTTCTTATCCTTCTTGCCCTTCTCTAGCTTGATCTCAATCTCCCTCAAACATTAAACCCTTCTCTTCTGACTCCTAGAGAGACCACTAGGACACCACTGGTTTTCTTGCCCAACATGCTACACTTCTTCAGCATCTTCGTCATATGCATTGCAACGATCATGAATTCTGCATTTATTAATGTGCCAATCCTCCATAGGCTGTCTAAGTCTTTCATGAACAGACCGATGGTTGGTTTGAATTTGCTGATACCCTCTGTATTGGTCACTGCATTCAGGGCAATCCCTCCTGGTTGGCAACCTCAAACCTTCATTCCAACAATGCCTAAAGAAAGGACAATTCCAATGTGATTCAGCTTGCTCCCTTTCATATCTTTCTTCTTCAAGCATTCTCAAGCGTTCTTGCTCTTTAAACTATCTCCTATGGTCCTTCTCCTTTTGCCTCTCCCACTTGTTAAGAAGGATGCGAGATGTTATGTGTGGCCTCCTCTTAGCCATTGTAGATGACTCAGGTTGGTCAAATCGGCTATTTTGCTTCTCTTGCCTCTTGATTTCGTGATACTCTTCAGCAGTCAGCTGCAACTTTGTATCTACTGACCCAGACTCTTTTGCTCTAGCAGAAGTCAGCACTTTAGCCTTGCCTTTGGGTAGGACATCAGCCATAGTAGTAGGGAAAGGCTGGTCATCAACCTTCATCTCATTGGCTATATCAAAAGACAATTTTCCAGTCTCAATGGCTCTCTAGACTTGCTTTCTGAACACATTGCACTCATTGGTGGAGTGGGTGGTAGAATTGTGGACCATACAATACTTCTTCCACTTCACCTCTTCAGGGCTAAGCAGGTTCTCATATAATACCTTGATCAGACCCTTGCTTAGCAAATAATCAAAAATTTTGTCAGCCTTTGAGGTGTCAAAATCATAGGTTTCTTGTGTTCTGCCCCAAGGATGGTTGATGACAATTTTCTTGTTGAGGTTCCACTCAATGGCATCAACTTCTTCTTCATCTTCATCTGGGCCATGCTCAATCAAAGATTTATAGTACTCAGCTACATTGGCAGCCTTCTAAAAATGATTTTGTTGTCATGTAGGTTGAACATATTCAGATAGTGCAGCCACCCTTTGTGCCAATGCCCTCAGATTCTCAAACTGCATGCCAACAAGCTTCTCCTTCAAATGTGGTTGCATGCCTTGAATAGCCAATTTTACCAACTGGCTGTCAGACATGTCTAATGAGAAACACAAACTTCTTATTTGCCTGAATCTCTGAATAAAGTCTAGATCAGACTCGTTGCTCTTCATCCTCATGCAAGTTAGATCATCAATGTCTTTCCCAATGGACCCACTAAAGAATAAGCATGGAACTTATTCTCTAAATCACTCCAAGTTAAAATAGAATTACTTGGCAAAGATGAATACCAAGAAAAGGCTAGTCCTGACAGTGATAAAGCAAGGAACCTGATCCCATGAATCTCTTCAACTGCAGCATCACCTAATTGAGCTAGATACTTGCTTATGTGTTCCATTGTACTGGTACCATCTTGCCCCGTAAACTTGGAGAACTCTGGGATCCTATAGTGAGGTGGTAGCTCAAGGTGATTGTACCATTCAGGATATGGCATGCTGTAAGATTTGAAATGATTCCTCTTCATGCTAAACTACTTCTCCAACATATCAGTAAGCTGATTAATCAGCTGGTCATTAGGATTAGCAGAAGCTCCAATACATGGACACGGAAGCATGCCCCAGGTCTTGTAGCTTGAAACATTTGAAAAAATTGGCAGGTGGCTCATTATTGCTTCCTTGAGTTTGACTGCCCCCTGTGGTTGACTAGCTCCTCCTTGCATAGCTTGATTCATAGGACGATCCACGGTTCTTGTAATCCATGAAACTGATGAAGCAATTTTATAAGCCGAATGTGGTACATTTGAAGTTGTACCAAAATTTGATGGAGGACCACTAGTCGGCTATTGTGCTTAAGGAAAAGCACTTCCATTTGTATCTCTAGCAGAGCTTGATGCAGCATTTGGTTTAGGAGAATTTGATACATCACCTCCTGCAGTGTGCTGATTGAAATAAGTTGGTCCAAACTGATCAACAGGAAAACCAGCCATGACTTCTTTCATGATATTGCCAAATGTAGTCATGAAGTACGTGTTCTGATTTGTCATGGCCCCATGAATCAACTTGTGAAATTGCTCCAACATGAATTGCTTGTCAGCTTCATCTCCAAGGTCTGTCTCTCTTGGCATCAAGATTCTAGGAAATTGTGACTTCAACAGCACCTTCTTAATTATCTCTCTATGCTCTTTAGAAAGTTCTTCATTGTGACATCAAGGATGTTGTTAGCATTGAGATCAGATGCATTTGTTGGAGGCATCGTTGACAATTGTGGTCCCACCGAGTGTGCCAAAAAGAGTGTTGACCCAAAAATGTGACCCGTCATGTCAATAGCCTCTCGCAAGCCAGGTAGACTGGAGTGAGAGTGCTTCTCTGATCCCTGTGACTTCACCAACAGCTAACCGGTCGATCGAGTCTGAGGCGTGCCAGTCAATTTGACCCTGCAATTGACAAGGAGAAAAAATAGTCAAATTATGGAACCTGCTAGTGTGGTGCGAGACAGTTCCTCATGTATGGCTAAATAGCCAATCCGATTTGGGCATTGACTAGAGAGTCAACATCTGTCGATGTTCGAACCCAGGGGGCCCTAAGACAATGAGTAAATGTGTACTACATGCTCCCTAATCTGGATGGTGATGCAAGAAGAACACAAGGGTTTATCCTGATTCGAGCAAAGAAGGCCCTACGCCCAGCGGGAGATGAGATGTTGTATTATCTTGCATCGAAGTGCTTGTACAGGGGGGATACAAGCAAGTGTGTACGAGAAAAGATGGGGAACAAGGCCTAAGTGTAGGAGCGCTAGCCCTATGCCTTGTTGTGTGCATGGTGTGACTTAGCGAGTTCGAGTGAGCTCTCCCTTCTCTCATTTTTTTCCTACAGCTAGCCCAGCGCCCCCTTTTATAGGCCAAGGAGGGGCATGGGTGTACAAGAGACCCTAATGGTGCTATGAGGGCTGTCATAAGCGATGAGGCCAATGTGGGATGCTGATCATGTTGTGGGTGTTGTAGAAGTGTGTCCGAGGCATGGGTCGCCCTGCGCTGACGTGCTTGGAGTCAATGGTTGTCCTTCATGTATGTCATAACAACACTTGTAGGTGGTTAGTGAAAGTCCCGTGCCCATGCGGGGGCATGGAAATCCCTATAGACGTCGTGTCGAGGGTTGTTGGGGCGCTGACCGGAGGTGTCGAGGTCTAACTCGAGAGGTGGCTAAGGGGGTCGAGGCCCGAATGGATAAGGCCAAGCCCTAGAAGTGCGGTATGAATATTGGTAAATGTGCCTCAAGGGGGCGCCTGGCAGCGTACAACACTCGGTATGGCATCGCAGTGTAGTACGAAGCACCGCTTCCCCGGGTATGGGTGGTAAAAGGAGGATTTGACCACTATACCTGACCACTATAACTACGCTATAGCCGGGAGGTTAGGCAAGAGTTGGTGAGGGCATTAAATGCTTTGGATCCCGTATAAGTAGTCGGTGAGCTGAAGGGGGAGTGGCAATTGACGGGAGGTCATCCGCCCATGAGGAGATCCGTCACTCGATGGGGGGTCGGCCACCTGTGATGCGCTCTGTCACTCTGATGGGGGTCGTCTGCCTGGGTGGAGATCCGTCACTCGACGGGGGGTCGACCGCCCGTGATGCGCTTCGTCATTCTGACAGGGAGTCGTCTGCCCGGGCGGACATCCATCATTCAAGGCTCCCCGTCGAATAGGAGGCGGTCTTGACTTGGATGTTGCTCGTGGGCCGACCTAGCATGGCTCAACGCGTGCTGGCGGACCCTTATCTCTCAAGCTGGTTGTGGGATTTTTTGGTGATTTGGGTTTAATTGTTAGGGAACTAATTTTCCTTGATTGAGGTTTAGGGTACCCCTTATTCAGATACCCAAAAATAGCCCCCGAGTCTTTGTGCGAGTGTTGTCACTCATGCAGAGGTTCATGAACTGGAGTCATAGCGTCTGTCATTCTCTAAAGGGTGCGTGTGAGTGTACCCTTTGGGGGTAGCCCCCGAGGCCTCGGAGTAGGATACTCCTCTGAGGGCTTCATGCATTTTCATCGAGGGGTGCTCGAGTGGTTAAGCCCCAGGCATGCATGAGCTTTTTTCGTCGAGGCCCACTCCATGCGTTGTCGAGCCCCCGGGTGTTTGGTTCCTCCTTCGTCGAGGCCACCCGATTGCGAGCGAGCCCCGAACCTCTTTTGTCGAGGTCGATCAGGAATAGGCCCGTCTTTTCCATTTGACCCTCACGCTCCATTTTGATGGGAGGAGGGGTGAGGAGCGCCATGCTACCCACATTTGGGTGAGCTCCAATGTCCTCTGGTGAGCTGTTATTGGGGAATTCAAGTGAGAGCTCATGTCCCATTCGATAGGGGTCAACAGGTGGCCATGGAGGTGCTCTCATTGAAGTTAACAAATGGGCACATGGATTTCAATCCCATTCGATAGGGTTTGGTGGCTCGATGCCTCCCTCTGAGGGGATTCCATAGTTGTCCTTTCATTTCGCCTTGAATATGTCCGAGGGGCTTCGAGAGTTTGTTCTCGAGCAAGGGACTCATGTCGGCTCCCCCAAGACATTCATAACTCAGATACTCGAGGGCAGCTGTCGAACCCTGGACGAGGGCCAGCCTTTGCTCCCTTGAGATTTTTGCGGGGCCAGGGCCTGCGTTTCTTACCGTGGAAGGAATCATCCGTGAATAACTCCTCCCATCTATTAGGCACGCCTTTTGAGGTACAAGTCATAACAGCGTAGTCATGGGGGCTGGAGCAACGGTGGTAGACCGAGCACCCGATGTGTGTCCCTGTACCCGTAAATCGAGGGGGCGGTTAGGTGCGGGCATTAAATGTGGGGTTTTACCTGCTTTTTGGATACGCTCATTGCCCTTCGGCATGCTTATAAATTTGGGAGATAGGGTTCTGTCCGTCCCCCATCTTGCCTTCCTGCTTTCGCCTTCGCCGTCGCAGGAGAGAAGAGTCACCCTGTTTGTTAGCGTAAGAGAGAAGAGGGGAGAGATTAGGAATCTTCCTTCCCGTCAACACGCCGAGAAAATCTGCACTGTCATTATGGAACCTGAGCTTCTCCCTCTAGAGGACTGGCTCCTGTTGTCCATGACGGCATGGGAGCTCGAGGAGCTGGTGAATGACGGGCTCCTTTGCCTCGTTGTCTTAGCTGATCGGTCGGAGTGGATGGTGCCACCGAGGGAGGATCTGGAGCCAAACCTGCTAGAGGGTTATGTAGTGAGCTTCGTGAAGTACCACCGGATGGGGCTCGGGTCACCTCCAAGCTGGTTCATGCGGGCGCTGGCTAACTACTACAAGGTCGAGCTCCAGCACTTCTCCCCCAACGCCATCTCCAACGCGGTGATTTACATCGCAGTCTGCAAGGGATACCTAGGGATGGAGCCACACCGAGAGTTGTGGCTCCATCTCTTCAAGGGCAAGCACTTCACCAAGTTGGTGTCATAGGGGGTGAGGAGCATCGTCCGTGTTGGCTGCTGCAACCTGTCGTTGAAGTAGTCGGACCAGTTCATCCTGACGGGGTTGATTTCCAACCACGGTGGGTGGCACACCTGATGTTCTACCTCTGAAAGGACGACGGCTTACTGCCACACTACACCAGGAGCGCCATCGTGAAGCACCCGGAGCACTGGCCACACAGCATGGTGAAGGATCGACAAGCGAGGCTGAACCCCCTCCTCAACGCCCTGAGGACTCTGCACGAGCGGGGGCTAAATGCCAGAATCATTGTCTCGGCGTTCCATAGCCAGAGGGTCCTCCCGTAGATGTGGCGCTTGTTGTGCCTGGATCAGACGGTGCCTAGGGCATTGCTCGAGGGATACCAGATGTTGGCTGAGGCGCTATCCCCCGAGGACATCGCTAGGTGGGTGAGGGGAGTGGTCGCTGGTGCCTTCGCACCAGAGGATGTGAACAGCATCCCGATGCTGCCCGACGACAGTCATGTCCATCTGGTGAGTAGGTCATAATATCATCCTCGAACTCCTTTCTTCCTTGACTCATCCCCGCATTCTCCATCGTGGGTTTGTGTATAGGGGGCCATAAATTTCAGGGCGTCAACGCCTCCGATCAAGGAGGATGACCCCGACCGCAAGGTGAGACGCTTCACCGCCCAACAATAGAAGAAGAGTAAGGTTCAGGAGAAGAAGGAGTGGAAGAAGAAGAGCCTCGAGCGCCTGGCGCTTGAGCAGCACGGGGCGAAGCAGAGGCACGAGGGAGTTCCAGAGGAGGAATCTCCCTCGGAAGAGGAGGAGGGGGAGGAAGGTGAGAGCAGCGGCGACGAAGGGGTGTAGGCGCGTCTCGATGCCTTGGTGCCCCGTATGGCCCGAGCTGACACCCACTTCATGTAGGAAATGATCAAGGTGGGTTCATCCTCCCAAGCCTCGAGAGCGGTGAAACATCCTCAATTTTCTGCGTAGGGAAAATACACAGAATGGTGAATAATATAATAGTTCGAAGCTCAAACCATCACATTATCTAGCAATAGTTAATATAGAAATCCATACTTTGAACAAAAGAGTACAATTAGAAGGGATTACATAAATAGTCCATCACCACACTAGCGGAATCATCAGAGTAGCAGCGTCTGGAACAGCTATGGCAGGCGGAAGCAACAACAATCTCCAAAAAAAGCATAAGCGTAGGAATGAGACATCTACTCCTCATCATCATCGAAGTCATAGTCAGGTTCACCTGCTAAATAATTTTTAGTATGGTTTGTACTAGCCACTCGTCCCACCCTATGCTTTGCTTTTGCTATGTAGTATTTGGTGGATGCAATGGATATAATCAAGAGACCTATTATTTGGCTATGGTTTCCTATGTAAGTAATAACCATCATTATATAATAGTGATACATCACGTTTTAACTCATTCTCATCCATCATCATTCTCATCCCATCATCACAAACATCTCACCCTCTCGCACTCAGTCGACAGGTCCAACTCCCTCTTGGAGCCTATCGCAGCGGCTCACAGCAGAAAAGGGTAACACAAGGGGGAAGAAGAGAAGGACTCATCTCACTACTCCTGAGAAGCATAGGTCGAGGGAAAGGACAAACTGAGGCCATGGACTATATATAGATTCAAAACTCTACAGAGCGTGTACTCCCATAACCACAAGATCACCATCATCGGCGGTGCCCCGCTAGGCTGATTTCGGCTGCTTTCTAACTGGTGCGATGCCACCCTACCACTCAGTACTAGGACATCCCGAAATACCATCGGCACACTAAGAGTGTGAGACATACTATCGGGCCACCGAGGTCACTATGTTGTCTAAGGAGGGTGTGGGTCCTGATGCCCGTACCTCCCAACACTATCTGCTATAACCAAGTAGTAGTGGCACCGTCCTAGTAAGTCAGACATCCGTCTCCCACCCATTCACGGTCCCAAGATTCTGGTTCTCAAGAGATATCAGGTTCTAGGGGATTAGACAGGATTATCTTCTCATAGGGACTACAACAATCCATGATACAACAACACCTCCTACCTGGGGCCTTGCTCCATGAAGGTCTCACCCCCGGGATCACCATATACCTCACAATGTACCCACCACAGGCACCTCTCACGAGGATGCCCAGAACACACCCCCCGGCAAGACTCGCCCAAAGCTCGTCGTAGAATTCTGTCCAATTGACTCAAAGCCTCACCACACACCCAAGACACACGCAGCACTCTCCCCGAGTAAAATGGCACCACGTGCCTTATCCATATATCCATACTCCACCATGCATCACATCGCGGATATAAAGCGTAGTAGAAGTAAAGCGTCATGAGTAAATAAGCATGCATCTAGCCTATCAGCAGGGTGCAGGAGTAAGGTTGCGACAAGGTAAAGGCTTCATCAGGCAATTCTATCATGCAACCTATCACAGGTGATATTTATAAATAAAGCTCTAGCAAACTAGATATTATGCCATGCGTAATAGGATCCACGAGGTTGGGTGGGATGTGGCACCTACGTAGTTGCCACCGAGCTCCTCCTCGTACTCAGGGTCGCCCTCCTCAAGTGGCTCCTCTGAAACAAAATGTAATCGTTAGTGACTCAAATAAAGTTAACACAAAAAATCAATAAAATCTAATAACTCCAAATGCAATCATACATAAGCCTATGACGTAGAGCTCATTTTTATGAAAATTTGGACACTTGGTTCATATTTTTTGGAGTTCGTATGAATTAGTTATGAATTTCCAAAGTTTAATCTATTTTCTGAAAAAGAAAAGGGCGGATTAACCAGTGGCTGACACGTGGCGTGATATGGTTGATCCACGTGGCACTACGGATCCAGCAGTGGTAGCGCAGAGCTGACGCCAGCACTGGCGGGTGGACCGGTCAGCAGTCAATGACAGGTAGGCCCAGGGTCAATGGTCAACATTGACCGATCAACGGTCAACGCCGACCGAGCCTCGACTAGTCCTTGGCGGGCCTGGGCAGGGCCAGATCTGGGCCGGGTTGGGCTGGCTCGGCCCGAACACGTGTCAAGCGGATAGATGGGCGATGTGGCAGCTTGGGCTGTTAACGGGCTTGGTCTATGGCCTAAGGCTGGCTGGACTCAGTCCATGGTAAGCCAAGGACAGGAAGGTCAGGTGACGGTCTGTGATTGGTCCATGCTGGCCATGGTGGACCTGGTGCACTGGGGCAGGGGAATTCTTTCCCCTTCTCCTCTGCTCGCATAGCTGGGCACGGCCGGACCTCGCCAGCGACGAGCGGTGCTACGCCAGCGGCTGGCTAGGCTAGCTCGAGCTACGGCTACGGCATCGCAAGGGGCAGGCGGACGCGTTGGCGGTGATGCAGTGGGTTCTTAGTGTCTTGGCTCACTGACACATGTGACATGGCGGCGCAGGACGGTGGTGCCATGGCTACGGGGCACTGTGGTGCTTTGGAGTAGGCTTGGGCAGTGGGTACGGCATCGTGGGGTCATGGCGAATGAGGAGGTGGCCTCAATTTGGGGATAACGGTCTCATAGTGGGTGGCCGACAGCGAGGTGTTCGGTGGCGGCGGACGACGGCGCTGGTGAAATTCTCTGGTGAGCTTTTGATCCAGTGCCATCTTCTCCTGTTTCTTCATGATTGGAGCAGCTAGGAGCTCCATGGACCTTCTGTCATGGCTAACGAAGGTTCGTGGGTGCGTGCACGGCCACGGTGGCCACGACGAACGCTCCGGCGGCTAGTGTTGGGAATATTCCCTAGAGGTAATCATAGAGATGATGATATTCCAGTTGTATCTATGACATGCATCAAGTGTTCATTGAATATCCATTATAGACAACTTGTGTTGATTGGCAATTATGTGAATTGTTTATGGAACTCAATTACTTGAATGGTTATTCTAAAGTTGTCCCTGGTCGGCGTTCTTGTGAGAACACACTTGAATATTAGACCAGCACATGTATTAGTTGATGGCTATGTTTCACAAGTCATGGACATGGAGATGTCAAACTAATAATGTGGGCACATGTGAGACATGTAGGCTGGACTGACCTGACATGAGAAAGTCTCTAATCATGTCATATAAGTTATGTCCTTAGACCTAAGATTGTGGTATGTACTCAAGATGTGAAATGGCCTACTTAGGGACTATCAAACGCTGCTCCGTAACTGGGTAGTTATAAAGGTGGTCTTCCGGTGGTCAGGAAGCATGCTATGAGACATAGACAATAAAGATGGAATTTGCCCCTCTCTACACGAGAGAGATATCACTGGATCACTCAAGTGATTGGATCAAATAAATGCATGGCCGTGCTTGGGTTAAGTGTTAACCCACGAGTTGAACCATATATCAAGTGGCAAAGGGAATAACTTGTATGTGGTCGTAGTGGTTCGTCTGATATGATCTTTGCGTGCACATAGGAGTTGTCACGCCTTGCTAGAGGCCGCTGTGAACTATTGGGCGAGTAGGAGTACTCGGCCCATGTTAATGTGTGCGCGAACCCATAGGGTCGCATGCTTAAGGGGCTGGAAGCCTAATTCGGGTTGGAGCCGAATTAGACAAGGCTTAGGGTCACTAATGGGCCTCTAACTCATGAGCTCATTGGAGATGCCTATATAAGCAAGGGGAAGGGGTGCGGCCAGTGGGTTACACGCCTTTAACAGCTGCCGTCGCCCTCCCCACGCTCGCGCCTTCTACTCCTCACGGACCTAGCGGTCTGAAGGCGCATCGCTTCTTCCCTGTACGTGTGGGATACCTCGGAGGTGCTGCATCTGGAGCACTGGGACGAACCGCACGAGGGGATTGACGTGACGGATGACCATGCAACTACACTGCTTGCTGTGACGCGTACGACTACATCGAGTCATCTTTCGCTGCACCTGCGCGTCTAGTGGTAATCTTGTAACCTGTAACTAGCAGTAGATCCTGGTTTATGAGGTAGAAAAGTTTTATTTTCTGGCTAGTGTAGCACCCTCATAACCCGACAGTGGTATCAGAGCCAGGTTACTACCTCGTTATAGGTTTGGTTTTGGGCATATATTTGATATGCAGAAATAGTAGATGCGATCTACTAGGTTTGGTTGCACATGTTGATTAGATCTATTTGTGAAACGGGGTGGTAGATGGAAACTCAATCTATTTTCGTGCTTTTGTTGCATGGCCGTGTAACGATCTACTCATACCGGTCGGTTTAATCCACCATCTGAGTTAAGTGATACATGTAAGACCATACATGTTGGGCATAGATCAACGGGATTGATCTAGTGAAAAATAGAGGGATTCCGAATGGTTCGGATTCAGGTTGATGAGATCAGTCTGATCAGATTTTCATAGCGATTCCATATATGTGATCTGCGTAATCCCGTGTGGTTTTTAGGGCGCTGCCCTGAAACCCGCGGGGGGCGTCCCCCTCGACCCCCCGTCCGCTGAACGCTGTTGCTACCTGTCGTAGCGCATAGAATCGTTCTACGCCTAATTTGTTTTTGCAGGGTAGATGTGATTGGTATGGCCCATGTGTATGTATGTAATTTTTCATGGCCTACGTGTCATGTAAGCAACACGGCTAGAGCCATATGTGTTGCCATTTGATGTATTGGCCTGCGCGCCATCTTGTGATCTTGCGACTATGTAATTAGTATAGCTTGCGGCAAGATAGTTCTTGGAGGACTTATCACAAGTAGGATGGCACACATGGATCGTGGATATGGAGATCACCATGATGGGCAAGATGATGGATATGGAGATCACCATTCATTAAAAGGCCATACCATGTCACTATGTGTGAATGTGATTCTCATTACTATGTTCTACTTTCACATGCTATTATGTTTTTGTCTACATGAGTGCGATAGTGAAGTAGAACGATCCCTCAGCAATGTTTAAGTTGAATGCTTCCCCATACCTTGCACTGTCATAAGTCTTGTACAATCGGTGGTGGGTCTATAAAATTAGGGTGCCACTGGTTTTCCTCGACTAGGCAGGTTCATATCGGATACTTACTGCAAGAAGGTTTGGTTACTTGAACAAGGTCATCCTAACGATTAGGGATCTTGAAGCATGGTAAGGTTGAGTGCTTAGCATAGGGATGCTAGCCCAACAACAAGAGTCATATGAGATATGATTAGCAAGGTGTTGCTTACCGATCTACCATACCGACCAGCGGTGATGCTAAAGCTCACTGGTCGGGATGTTAGTTGTGGGTCTTGAATCACTAAATATCAATTGAGGGATATTGATTTTAGTGGGATTATATTCTATTTGATATAATTTACTCCTTCATGGATACATTGTCTTAGTATTTTGCCTTACTTTTGTTGTAGATGGTCGCTTGCAATCAACCATTTTCTTTACGTACAATTCTTGAGAAAGATAAGTTGAATGGAACAAATTACGCAGATTGGGTCCGCAACTTGAGAATTGTTCTCAGGGCTGAGAAAAAGGAAGATATTCTAGACACCCCATTACCAGATGAGCCTGAAGAAAATACACTGTTGCTAAAAGAACTTCTTATAGGAAAGCATGCGATGTTGATCTTGAAGTGAGTTGCCTTATTCTTGCTTCCATGGAATCTGATCTGCAGATGCAGTTCTATAACAATCACTCAGTGAATAATATGATCATGGTGCTTGAGGAGATGTTCTGCATGCAGGCCAGGACAGAAAGGTTCAATGTCTCTATTGGGTGAGTAGGAGTACTCGGCCCATGTCAACGTGTGCGTGAACCCATAGGGTCACACACTTAAGGGGCTGGAAGCCTAATTCGTGTTGGACCCGAATTAGACAAGGCTTAGGGTTACTAATGGGCCTCCAACTCGTGAGCTCATTGGGCATGCCTATATAAGCAAGGGGAAGGGGTGCGGCCAGTGGGTTACATGCCTTTAACAGCCACCGTCGCCCTCCCCATGCTTGTGCCTTCTGCTCCTCGTGGACCTAGCAGTCCAGAGGCGCATCGCTTCTTCCCTGCACGTGTGGGATTCCTAGGAGGTGCTGCATCTGGAGCACTAGGATGAACCGTGTGAGGGGTTGATGTGACGGACGACCACGCAACTGCACTGCCTACTGCAACATGTACGACTACATCGAGTCATCTTCCGCTGCACCTGCGCGTCTAGTGGTAATCCCATAACCTGTAACTAGTAGTAAATCCTGGTATATGAGGTAGAAAAGTTTTGTTTTCTGGCTAGCGTAGCACCCTCATAACCTGACAGCTAGGACATCGTGGTGACCAAGGGCAGCAATGTGCTGCGCCCTCACTATGGTCATTGCCAGGCCCCAAGAGGTTGCCAGAACGGCGTTCTATGACATGGCAGAGCCGGTGTGTACTTAATGAAGTGAAAAGCAGAGAAGGGAGTAGGAACGCAGCCGATGAGCTAGGCGGCGGCCATGGACGCGAGCGGGGTGAGCTCACCTTCACGGCAGTGGTCAGGGGTGAGGCAGCAGCTACTCCATCTCGGGGAAGAGGAAGAAGAGCGCGTGGTTCACTTGGTGCAGTCGAGCAGTAGTTCTGTGTCCTTCTCTGATGCCTTGAGTGGCGATGGCAGCAGCGACGGGCTCCAGCTCCAGCGTCGGTCTTCTCCTCTACCTTCTTCTCCTCCCCTTCTTGGTGCAGCAGGCAGGGCAAGCGTGAGGGTGACCCACAAGGGCTGCTGAGCGTGCGACGCCCTGCCATTTTATAGCACCAGTGGCGACGACCATGGGAAAACGGGCGGCACTGATGCTTGATGCCCATCGGGTGGTTGGAGTGCACCCGAGCTAGGGTTAGGGCACCGGGGCGCGGCACTGGTGGCAATGGACTGCATTCGGGGCGGTCACAGGCGTGGAGCAAACGGCGGAGCTCGGCTGTCCCATAAATGGTGCGGCGAACGAGACGTCGAGCGGCCAGAAGTGGGAAAAGGAAGGGGCTGATAGGCGGGTCCCATGTGGCAGCGAGAGCGGGGGCGCGTGCGGGTGAGTGGACTGCCTGGCATGGGTGCGCAGTGCTCATGGGCCGTCTTGCTGGGCCGGCTAGGGTTGCTAGGCCTCGGCAGCGTGGGCGACTGGGGCGGTGCACGCACGGCAGGCCCATGTTGGGCCGCTCGGTTAGCTGGGCCGACCGTGCAGGGAGGCAGGCGGGTGCGGGCGAAGGGCTTCGGCCGACGCTGGGCCATGGGCGCATGGGGCGAGCAGGCCGCGCGGTTGGTTTGGGCTGGCCTGGCCAACCGCTCCGGGCTGCTTTGGCCTTTTCCATTTTCTTCCTTTTTCCTTTCCCTTTTCTATTTCTTCCCCAGCCTCTAATCCAACTATGCCATGATCATGTTAGTGAGAGGGTCAGTGACCATGGCACATATACTTGGTGGGTCCCCTAGGGTCTCATGGGGCATGCAAGGTCCATGTCCAAGTTTAGTGACATATATTTATATATATAAACACATGTGATATAAAGGGTTATTGATTTTGTTGTCAACACATAAAATCAATAAGAAGCAAATCATACTTTGTCATTAAGATGCAAATGCTTCATCTAACCTTAGGTGCTACTTGTGCAATGACAGGAGGTCTTCCTAGATGACACTCACCAACCACAGGTTGTTTTAGAAAAAATTTTGTTGGTTGTGATTTTTGGTGTTAGGATTTTTAGGGATGTTACAGTCCTACCCCCTTATGAGAATCTGGTCCTCGAGATTTAAAAGTGTAACTTACTCTTCAAACAAGTAGGGGTAGAGCTTCCTCATCTCTGACTCTTTATCCCAAGTTGCTTCTCGTTTTGTGTGATTGCTCCACTGAATCTTCAATATGGGTGTGCTGGTGTTTTTGGTTTCTTTGGTGGCTCTGTCTAGAATACGAATGGGGTGCTCTCTGTACTCGAGGGTGTCCTGAATATCAAGTGCCTCTGTAGGGATCGGTTGCTCTGGTAGCTTCAAACACTTGCACAACTAAGACACATGGAACACTGGGTGCACTCCCGCTAGTTGCTCGGGTAACTCAACTCTGTAGGCAAGCTTGCCAATTCTGGCACAGATTCAATACGGTCCCACATATTTGGGTGCTAATTTTCCTTTCACATGGAATTTGATGATCCCTTGAAGTGGGGAGACCTTGAGGTAGACATAGTCCTCGACTTCAAACTCGAGGTCTATACGCCTCTTGTCAGCATAGCTCTTCTGATGGCTCTGAGCAATCCTCAGATTCTCTCAAACTTGGGAGACTCCTTCCTCGGCCTCTTTGATGTGGTAGGGCTAAAGAACGATCTTTCTCCTACTTCTAACCACATCAGGGGTATTCTGCACAGTCTCCCATACATAGCCTCAAATGGTGACATCTTGAGACTAGCCTGATAACTATTCTTGTATGAGAACTCTGCAAAGGGCAAACTCTTCTCCCAATTAGTTCCATATTTCAGAACAGAAGATCGAAGCATATCTTCAAGGATTTGATTCACTCTCTTTGTCTGACCATCTATCTGAGGGTGATAAGCGGTACTATAATCTAACTTGCTTCCAATGGCCTCATTCAAGGCCTTCCAGAACTTGGACATATACTATGGTCCATGATCAGATATTATGCTCCTCGGGGCTCCATGCAGCTTGACAATCTCCTTAACATACAGATCAGCTAGCTGTCCAACCTGGGCGTCATTCTTGATGGCTACGAAGTGGGCTACCTTGGTCAAGCGATCGACTATCACCCATATAGCATCATGGCCCGCCGGGGTGCGAGGCAAACCCACGATGAAATCCATGGAAATGCTATCCCACTTCCATTTAGGTATCTCAAGTGGCTTTAGTAGTCCTGTAGGTCTCTTATGCTTGGCTTTGACATGTTTGCAAATGTCACATCTAGCAACGTGTCCTACGATATCTGACTTCATGTTCTTCCACCAAAACTTTCTCTTCAAATCAGCATACATCTTGGTACTGCCCAGGTGAATACAATACATGGAGTCATGTCCTTCTGATAGGATCTCATTGCGGATAGCTGGGTTTGTAGGCACACAAATTCTGTCCTTGTACCAATAGGTACCTTGCTCATCTTCACTGAACTCTGGGCACTTGCCTTGCTTTAGGAGCTCGTGTATCTCCCAAATCTCTGGGCAATGGCACTAGACTTCATGGATCTTGTCTATGAGGGTGTAGTGCACACGAAGCTCATTCAATAGGCCATGAGGTATCACCTCAAGCTGTAACTCATCAATGTCCTCTTATAACTCTTTGGGCAAAGCTGTGGTAAACAAGGCATGACAATGGCTCTTGCGGCTAAGAGCTCAATGACTACATTAGCCTTTCTGAGGTGGTAAAGGATCTCCACATCATAGTCCTTAATCAGCTCTAGCCAACGATGCTGCCTCATGTTCAGATCTTCCTGGGTGAAAAAGTACTTCAGGCTCTTGTGATCGGTGTAGATCTCACAATTGTTCCTAATCAGGTAGTGCCTCCAAATCTTTAATGCATGGATCATAGCTGCAAGCTCGAGATCATGGGTAGGGTAATGTTGTTCGTGCTCCTTAAGTTGATGGGAAGCATAGGCAATGACTTTCCCATTTTGCATCAGAACACAACCAAGCCCATGGTGAGATACATCGCAATAGACCATAAAGTCCTAGTGGATATCGGGCAAGGCAAGCACAGGTGTCATGGTGAGCTTCTCTTTTAGGGTCTAGAAACTTTGTTCGCACTGGGGCATCCATTCAAACTCATTGGTCTTCTTCAGGAGGTTGGTCATGGGGTGAGCTATCTTAGAGAAGTTCTCAATAAATCGACAATAATAACCAGCCAATCCCAAGAAACTCCTCACATCGGTCACATTCTGTGGCTGCTTCCACTCCTTCACTGTCTTAATCTTAGACGGATCCACAACTACTCTGTCAGCATTGAGTAAATGGACTAGGAAAGTGACCTCTTCTAGCCAGAACTCACACTTGCTAAACTTGGCGTAGAGCTGATGCTTTCTTAACCTCTCCAACACTATCCTTAGATGCTTCTCATGTGCTTCGGCGGTGGCAGAATAGACAAAAATGTCATCAACAAAGACCACCATGAACTTATCCAGCTCCTGCATGAACACCTTATTCATAATGTTCATAAAATAAGCAGGTGCGTTTGTAAGACCGAAGGACACAACTGTGTATTCAAACTGCCCATATCTTAAGAATGTCCTCCTCTCTGATCTTCATCTGATATTAGCCTGATCTAAGGTCAATCTTGGAGAAGTACTTGGCATTGCACAACTGATCTAGCAGGTCATCTATCCTTGGCAGGGGTACTTGTTCTTGATGGTCACAACATTCAGGTTCCTGTAATCAATGCACATCCTTTGAGAACCATCTTTCTTCTTAACAAATAGAATAGGAGATCTCTAGGGTGAGGCACTGGGCCTAATGAACCTTTTCTCGGATAGCTCCTCAAGTTGTTTCTTAAGCTCCTCGAGCTCGTCAACTGCCATGCAGTAGGGTCGCTTGGATATAGGACACGTACCAGGTAACAAGTTGATCATGAACTCGATATCCCTATCTGGTGGCATCCCTGGTAGCTCTTCAGGAAAGATATCGGGGTACTCATGAACTACAGGCACTTCCTCGAGTGACTTCTTTTTAAGGGCACACAGCATGGAAACATCTGTCCCTTTGTTCGGCTCACATCTGATCTGGTGACCACTTGGATGGGTTATATCGACAAATCTAGGTGAGCAAGATATCACTCCCATGTTCTGTGTTAACCAATCCATTTGTGATACTCACTCCCTTACATCTCTTGGTACAACAGAAGTTGCCTAAAGGTGAACTGGTGTATAAGGATTCTTTTCATGGAGTAACAGGTATATGGTGCTCTCGTGCAAACTTGGAGGATATATAAGAACATGTAGCACCTGAATCAAACAGCACGGAAGCCTTAACTCCATGCACTAAAAACATACCGTACACCATGTCGGGGGCAGCCTGGGTGGCCTCTACTGTCAAGTTGGTGAGGCGGCCACGGGGTGCTCCAGTCGGTACCTGCTTGTACGGGGTACCCTGGTTCTGTGTGGCAGGGGCTGGTGTAGCTGGTGTAGCCTTGTTCGGGCACTCGGCTGCCTTGTAACCTGGCTGGCCACAACCAAAGCAAGTGTAGGTTGCACCACCTGTGGGGATGGGCGTGGTGGCCTTCCACGTGCCACCACCTGGTGCGGCATGAGTGTATGCCTGGCGGTCCTGAGCAGGGTGGGGTAGTTGTTGGTGTGGATACCACTGCCCTGACTCAAACCGTGCAGCTCCCTGGGCGAAGTGAGAGCGAGGAGGCTGAGACGCCTCACCACGCAACCTCATGGGGCAAGTGCGCAGGAGGTGCCCTTAGGACGATGCTTCTTGGTCTCGCCAAGTGCCTCCTTCTCGGCGAAAACCTCATCACGGTCCTTCTCAATCTCCATACACCTGTCGATCAAGTCACGCAGGGTGTAGCTCTTGGTGCCTAAGAGGGAGAGCCTGATGCGGCAAGACAAGCGCTTGCGGTAGTAGTACATCTTCTCCTTCTCAGAATTCAGCACTAAGGCAGGTGCATAGCGCAGCAGGTTGGTGAAGCAGGTGGTGTACTCATGCACCTTGTCAGCTCCCATGGAGATGTTGCGGAACTCATTCTCCTTCTTCTCCAGCGCACCCTCGTGAATGAAGAACGCTCAAAACTCCTCCATGAACTCATCCCAGGAGATGTTGGCAGGGTCATGGTGGGTCTCACAGAGCCTATACCACCAAGATCGCCCAGCACCCACAAGCTGGTGAGCTGCCAAGCCAACACACTCCTCGTCAGTGCAAGTGGTCAAGTCCAGCTTCTTCTCGACCTCCCGCAGTCAGTCATCAGCAGCTATGGGGTTGGTGCTAGTGTCATCGAACGTTGGGGGCCTTAGCTTGAGAAAGAACTCCAGCTTCTTGTAGTAATCATCACGTGGCTCCCTGGGGTGGCAGCGCGGGGTGACTCCTCAAGGTTGAGGGGTATGCGTCGATGACCACGACCACGACCACGACCATGACCGCATCCATGGCCCATGAGGGGAGCAGGTGAAGGGGAGCGGTTGTTCAGGCGGTAGGAACAACGGGTGGACATCCTGCTTAACATATATAGGATTAGGGCATGAGTGCATGTGATATAACTTGACATTAATTGATGTAATAATTAAAATAGCTTAAATGATTTAATAACATTTAAATCTATCCAACACTCATACAAAAAAGCATGAAGATCCATAAAGATGCGATAAAATTCGAAGATCCATTACATCAAGTTATTACACGGTGATGTCTCTAATAGCTACACTAGGAGACTCGCGGGAAACAAGCTACAGGCAGGTAGTTATAACAAAAGGGGTAGACAATCTACTCAACAACATGGTGAGACTAGTCATACAGCTACACAGGGCCCAACATTTCTCCTGATCCTACAACACTGCTAACCAACCCAGAGGACTAGACCAAACTATAAGCTGAGTTGGGAATACCGATGCTAGAAGCTTGGATCTGTTCGTCGGTCATCTGAAGATGAGAAATGTAATGATGGGCCTCCTCAAGCTGAGGAGTGGGCATTGACTATCCGCTGAGTCCAGTGGTGGGGCATCCACTCAAGTTGAGGCGAGATTGCCCTAGCTCGAATGTCTCTACCCTTACCTTCTTACGGGCATGCAAGGGAAGCTCGTCCTACAGGTCCTGGACCTCTCTGACTCTCTTATGATCTGACCTCTTCCAAGCCTCCATGGTAAGATCCACTCAAGCTATTTTGTGGACGTAGTTGATCAGGTGTCCCTGGTTGTAGTTAGCAAGAGTGTATTCCTACAGCAACTTCTCACATTGAGCCTTACACTGCTCGTGGAGTTTGTCCTTGTAGGTGGCATCTTGACTCTGCTTCTGGAAACTCTTCGTAATTCTTCGTCCTTCTCAGCTATAGTGGTCTCAAGCTCACCAATTTTCCTGATGAGATAGCTATCATGGATTTGAAGTTTACCCATCTCGTTCATCAAAATTGTGATCTGGTCCCGGTGAGTGTGCTCCTTGCACGCCAACTCACGCTCTAGGTATGCAATCTTCTACTTATAGGCTGCCTCCTTGTCCTCTAACTTGCAGATCTGCTCGTCAACCTCCATTAGGTAGTGATAATCATGGCGCCCCTTTTGCTCCAGCTCGGCGATGTACATGTCCTGGCACTACAGGTACATCTTGGAAGTACGAAGGCAAGGGTTGCGCTCAACTCTGGCAGGCTGCTCGGCGGTGGCCTCCTCCCAAGTACCTTGGTGGGTGAGGGCACAAGGGAGCAGATGAAAACGGTTGTCCTTCAGGTAGTCAGCCGTGTTGTGTAGCACAGTGTGAAGTGCCTGGCACGAAACGGTCTGAACACAAATGCTGGTCTTATTGTCGAAGGCAAAGTCGGTGAAGGCAGCAACTCTAGGCACGTTCATGCTTGCAGGCACGTTCATGCGGACTGCCTTGTAGCCCTCAATGCCTCCTCCAAGTGTGGGCTTGCCATGACAAAGGTATTCTATGTTCTCCATGGAACACCAAGCTCGGTGAGAACCTTGTGAAGCACATGAGCGTAACCTCCATACTCCGCTCCATTGAGTCTGTACACAATGACGTCCATCATCGTCGGGCCAAGTGGCGCATTGGGATCCATCTGTAGGTTGACATAAGAATGGAATTAGAAGTTTTGCAGAGAGAGGTAAGCCATGCATAAAAGCATATGCAGTGGTCGTTGTATAACCGAGAGAGATCAAGGTTCTCTTGAATCTATCATCCAACCCTATGGGTCTCATCCTAGGTTCAAGCATGGCTCTAGTACCAACTAAAACATCCTCAATTTTTCACAAAGGGAAAATACACAGAATGGCGAATAATATAATAATTCAAAGCTTGAACCATCACATTATCCAGCAATAGTTGCTACAGAAATCCATACTTCAAACAAAAGAGTACAATTAGAAGGGATTACATAAATAGTCCATCGCCACACTGGCCGACTCATCAGAGTAGCAGCGTCTGGAACAACTACGGTAGGCGGAAGCAACAATAATCTCCAAAAGAAGCCTGAGCATAGGAACAAGATGTCTACTCCTCCTCATCATCAAAGTCGTAGTCGGGTTCACCTGCTAAATAATTTTTAGTACGGTTTGTACTGGCCACTTGTCCCACCTATGCTTTGCTTTTGCTATGTAGTATTTGGTGGATGCAATGGATATAATCAAGAGATCTATTATTTGGCTGTGGTTTTTTATGCAAGTAGTAACCATCATTATATAATAGTGATACATCACATTTTAACCCATTCTCATCCATCATCATTCCCATCCCATCATCACACACATCTCACCCTCTCGCACTCAGTCGACAGGTCCAACTCCCTCTCGGAGCCTGTCTCAGCGGCTCATAGCCGAAAAGGGTAACACCAGGGGGAAGAAGAGAAGGACTCATCTCACTACTCCCGAGAAGCATAGGTCGAGGGAAAGGCCAAACTGAGGCTGCAGACTATATATAGATTCAAAACTCTACAGAGCGTGTACTCCCATAACCACAAGATCACCATCATCAGCGGTGCCCTGCCTAGGCTAATTCTGGTTGCTTTCTAACCGGTACGATGCCACCCTACCACTCAGTACTAGGACATCCCAGAATACCACCGGCACACTGAGACTGTGAGACATAGTACCAGGCCCTCAAGATCACTATGTTGTCTAAGGAGGGTGTGGGTCCCGATGCCCGTAGCTCTCAACACTATCTGCTACAACCTAGTAGTAGTGGCACCGTCCTAGCTAGTTAGACATCCGTCACCCACTTATTCAGGAGCGAGCGGTGAGTACGTAGGTCCCAAGGTTCTGGTTCTCAAGAGATATTAGATCCTAGGGGGATCAGACATGATTATCTTCTCATAGGGACTACAACAGTCCATGCTACAATAGCACCTCCTACTCGGGGCCTCGCTTCATGAAGGCTCTCACCCCCGGGATCACCATATACCTCATAATGTACCCACCATAGGCACCTCTCACGGGGATGCCCAGAACACACCCCCCGGCAAGACTCGCCCAGGGCTCGTCATAGAATCCTGTCCGTTGACTCAAACCCTCACCACAACCCCAAGACACATGCAGCACTCTCCTCGAGTAAAATGGCACCACATGCCTTATCCATATATCCATACTCCACCATGCATCACATCACAGATATAAAGCGTAGTAGAAGTAAAGCATCATGAGTAAATAAGCATGCATCTAGCCTATCAGCGGGTGTGCATGAGTAAGGTTGTGACAAGGTAAAGGTTTCAATAGGCAATTCTATCATGCAACCTATCACAGGTGATATTTATAAATAAAGCTCTAGCAAACTAGATATTATGCCATGCGTAATAGGATCTATGAGGTTGGTTGGGATGTGGCTCCTACATAGTTGTCACCAAGCTCCTCCTCGTAGTCAGGGTCATCCTCCTCAAGTGGCTCCTCCTCTAAAACAAAACGTAATAGTCGCATTAGCGACTCCTATAGAGTTAACATAAAGAATCAATAAAATCCAATAACTCCAAATGAAATCATACATAAGCCTATGACGTAGAGCTCATTTTTATGAAAATTTAGACACTTAGTTCATATTTTTGGAGTTCCTATGAATTAGTTATGAATTTCTAAAGTTTAATCTATGTTCTAAACAAGAAAAAGGGCGGATTAACTGGAGGCTGACATGTGGCATGATCTGGTTGATCCACGTGACACTGTGGATCCAGCACTGGTGGCGCAGGGCTGACGTCATGCAGACATCAGCGCTGGCAGGTGGACCGGTCAGCAGTCAATGACATGTGGGCCGGGGGTCAACGGTCAATGTTGATCGTTCAACGGTCAACGCCGACTGGGCCCCGTTTGGGCCTCGGTAGGCCTGGGCAGGGCCGGGTTGGGCCGGCTCAGCCCGGACACATGTCAAGCGGACAAATGGGCGACGTGGCAGCCTGGGCTGTTAACGGGCTCGATCTATGGCCTAAGGCTAGCTGGACTCGGTCCATGGTGAGCCAAGGATAGGAAGGTCAGGTGGCAGTCTGTGATTGGTCCATGCTGGCCTTGGTGGACCTGGTGCACCGGGCAGGGGAATCCTTTCCCCTTCTCCTCTGCCCGCGCACGGCTGGGAGCGGCCGGACCTCGGCGGCAATGAGTGGTGCTGGGCCAGCGGCTGGCTCGGGCTATGGCTACGGCATCGCTAGGGGAAGGCGAACACATTGGCGGCGATGCGGTGGGTTCCTGGCATCTTGGCTCGCCGATGCACATGACACGACGGCGCGTGACGGTGATGCCATGGCTATGGGGCACCGTGGTGCTTCGAAGTAGGTGTGGGCAGCGGGTACGGCATCGCGGGGTCACGACGAACGAGGAGGTGGCCTCAATTTGGGGAGAACGGTCTCCTAGCGGGTGGCCGACAGCGAGGTGTTCGACAGCAGCGGACGGCGCTGCTGGTGAAATTCTCCAATGAGCCATCAATCCGGCGCCAACTTCTCCTCTGTCTTCATGATTGGAGCAGCTAGGAGCTCCATGGACCTACTGTCGCAGCTAATGAAGGCTCATGGGGGCGTGCACGGCCACGGTGGCCATGGCGGACGCTCTAGCGGCCAGGATGCCATGGCGACCAAGGGCAGCAAAGCGGCGTGCCCTCACTGTGGTCATTGCCAGGCCCCAAGAGGTTGCCAGAATGGCATTCTAGGACATAGAAGAGCCAGGTGTGTACTTAATGAAGTGAAAAGCAGAGAGGTGAGTAGGAACGCGGCCGATGAGCTAGGCGGCGGCCATGGACGCGAGCAAGGTGAGCTCACCTTCACGGCAGTGGTCGGGGGTGAGGCAGTGGCTACTCTGGCTCGGGGAAGAGGAAGAACAGCGCGCGGTTCACTTGGTGTAGTCGAGCAGTAGTTCCACGTCCTTCTCCAGCGGTTCAAGCGGAGACGGCAGCGGCGATGGGCTCCGGCTCTGGCGTCGGTCTTCTCTCCCACCTTCTTCTCCTCCCCTTTTTCTCGGTACAGCAGGTAGGGCAAGCCTGAGGGTGACCCGCAAGGGCGGCTGAGCATGGGGAAACCCTATCGAAATGGTGCCCTGCCCTTTTATAGCACCGACGACAACGACCATGGGGAAACAGGCGGCGCGGATGCTTGATGCCCATTGGGTGGTTGGAGTGCGCCTGAGCTAGGGTGCGGGCACCGGGGCACGGTGCTGGTGGCAACGGACAGCATCCGGGATGGTCACGGGCGTGGAGGGGATGGCGGAGCTCGTCCGTTCCATAAATAGTGCAGCGGACGGGACGGTGGGTGACTAGAAGTGGGAAAAGGAAGGGGCTGACAGGAAGGTCCCACGCGGCAGCGAGAGCAGGGGTGCATGCGGGTGAGCGGACGGCCTGGCGCGGGCATGCGGTGCTCCCGGGCTGTCTTGCTGGGCCAGCTGGCTTTGCTGGGCCTCGGCAGCACGGGCGAGCGGGGCGGCACGCGCACGGCAGGCAGGCCCATGTTTGGCCGCTCGGTGAGAGCAAGCGAACGGCTTTGGCCAATGCTAGGCCACAGGCGCACAGGACGAGGAGGCCGCGCGGTTGGCTTGGTTGGGCTGTCAAACCGCTCTGGGCTGCTTTGGCCTTTTCCATTTTCTTCCTTTTTCCTTTCCCTTTTCTATTTCTTCCTAAGCCTCTAATCCAACTATGCCATGATCATGTTAGTGAGAGGGTTAGTGACCATGGCACATATACTTGGTGGGTCCCCTAGGGTCTCATGGTGCATGTGGGGTCCATGTCCAAGGTTAGTGACATATATTTATGTATATAAATAGATGTGATATAAAGGGTTATTGATTTTATTATCAACACATAAAATCAATAAGAAGCAAATAATACTTTGTCATTAAAATGCAAATGCTTCATCTAACCTTAGGTGCTACTTGTGCAATGACAGGAGGTCTTCCTAGATGACACTCACCAAGCATAGGTTGTTTTAGAAAAAATTTTGTTGGTTGTGATTTTTAGTGTTGGGATTTTTAGGGATGTTACAGGCGGCCTCAGCACCTGTCGAAGGTTGGGAGATGAGGGCCTCAGAGCAGCCCCAGGAGTAGAGGATGAGTGACCCCTCGACTTGGGGGAGCTCATCGTCGTGTTGTACGCATGGCGGGACACCTCCGGCCCCTTCATGGGGCGGGTCCAGCACACCGCCGCCTCAGACCAGGTCCTCGACGCCCAGCGCGTGGACCCAGAGCTAGTTGGCATTGGAGAAGCAAGGGACTCTGAAGGCGTCATCGGTGGTGACTCCGAGCGGCTCTGGTTCCAACAAGGGCCTGTCGAAGGGGGCTCTGAAGCCCCTGAGCGGGTCGAAGGCGGGCAAGAGGACACCCCTCATCCCCGTGGGGTAAGTTTTTGGTATCTTGGGGCTTCCATTCCTTTTTTAGCGATTCAGGGGTCCTTAGCATCTCTTGCTCATGTGTACTTCTAGGGTCAAGCGTGCGCACGAGACAGCGGCCCCTCCCCTACCAAGCGGCTCAAGGTCGATGCCGCGGCAAGAGTGACGGCCTCGACACCAGGTCTACTCCGATGTCCTGGGCGACGGTGATGGCTGCTTGGGTTGCGAAGGCTCACGCTGCTATGACTTGAGGTAGGCTGACGGGCACTGCTTTCATTGTAGGCTCGAGCACCTCGGGGACCATGGCGAGGATGGATGTAGCCCGGAGCCGGGAGCTGACCGAGGCGTCACCCGGTACCACCAGGCTCAGGGACACCGCCTACGGCCAGGAGCCTGGGTCGACGGAGGAGGCCCTGATTACCATCGAGGATAAGGGGGCGAATCCCTTTGCCCATGGTGCAGAGGAGGTGGCAGAGATCCCTCAACAGCAGCAACAATGGCCGGCATGGCCACAAATGCAGCACAAGATGGAGGAGCGATAGAAGTAGGAGTGGCTATAGAAGCAGCAAGAGGATGAGCAGCAGGTGCCGGGCCAGCCACTGCAGCAGCAGTAAGGAGAGCAAGCGATGGCACCTTTGGTCCTATTACAGCAACAGGAGGTGGCGTCGACCGTGGTCCCATCGTCTCTACTACAGCCAGAACAGCCAGCGGCCTCGAGCCTGCCGCAGCAGCCGCAGGCGGGCAAGATGGTTGCCTCGAGCCCGTTGCGTCAATTGCAGCAGGAGAAGGAGGACAGGTGACCAGAGCTGCTGACCTCGAGCCAGCCGGAGGGGTCGGCGGCTGAGGATGTCCCGATGTGGAGGCGGGTCGGGTAGCCCATTGCACGGGCGGTCTCGGCGGACGCGTCAGAATCTGGGGTGGTAGCGATCACACTGATGCCTCGCCCATCGCCCGCTGGGGCGTCGGCCGCCCGGGGATCCTTATACAGCTCCGGCCTGCACGCCTTTGGCTATATCACCCAAGGTGAGCGTAAGGCTGGAGAAGCTGAGTCATCGGGAGCCGAGAGGGAGGTCGGGTCATTGTTCCCAACCTTGGCTGACCGGGTGGTCCATCATGGTGGCTCCACCGAGATGGCGGGCCACATTACGGTGACCGTTCGAGGGAGAGTTGAGGGAGACCTTCCCTACTGGGTTGGGAGGCACTTCAACTCCAACACTCGACCAATCCCGATGCGCCCCTCATTGAGATGGATGACCCAACAAAGTTCGAGCGTTAGGAGAACATCGAGGAGTTTTGGGCATGGCTGCAGCATGCTTTGCGGCTGGCCATCGACGTCACCGTCGAGGACATGCCCCGAGCCCTTGTGGTACGTGACCTGCTCCTCGTTATGTTGGTAATATTCCCCAGAGGTAATCATAGACATGATGATATTCCAGTTGTATCTATGACATGCATTAAGTGTTCATTGAATATCCATTATAGATAACTTGTGTTGATTGGCAATTATATGAATTGTTTGTGGAACTCAATTACTTGAATGGTTATTCTAAAGTTGTCCCTAGTCAGTGTTCTTGTGAGAACACACTTGAATATTAGACCAGCACATGTATTAGTTGATGGCTATGTTTCACAAGTCATGGACATGGAGATGTCAAACTAATAATGTGGGCACATGTGAGACATGTAGGCTGGACTGACCTGACATGAGAAAGTCTCTATTCATGTCATATACGTTATGTCCTTAGACCTAAGATTGTGGTATGTACTCAAGATATGAAATGGCCTACTTAGGGACTATCAAACGCTGCTCCGTAACTGGGTAGTTATAAAGGTAGTCTTCGGGTGGTCGGGAAGCATGCTATGAGACATAGTCAATCAAGATGGAATTTCCCCTCTCTACGCGAGAGAGATATCACTAGATCACTCAAGTGATTGGATCAACAAATGCATGGCCGTGCTTGGGTTAAGTGTTAACCCACGAGTTGAACTATATATCGAGTGGCAAAGGGAATAACTTGTATGTGGTCGTAGTGCTTCATCTGATGTGATCTTTGTGTGCATATAGGAGTTGTCACGTCTTGCTAGAGGCTACTGTCAACTATTGGGCGAGTAGGAGTACTCGGCCCATGTCAATGTGTGTGTGAACCCATAGGGTCCCCAAGCTATGAGACCAACTCAAGGCTGCTCGAGCCGTGATGGTGAAGGTGAAGGATGACCTAGCTAGGGCTTGGGAAGAGGCAGAGAAAGCCAAGGAGGATGCCTCGATGGCTTGAGGGGAGGTAGCCAAGGCAAAGGAGGACGCCACCAAGGCCCGAAGGGAGACGCAGAAGGCCCTCGAGGACCTCTCCCTATTGGCGGAGCGCATTTGGGGGCTCAAGAGGGAGGTCAGGGATTCCTCAGAGCGTATCAAGGGGCTTAAGGTAGACGTTGCCCAGTCCTCCCAAGCTCGTGATGCCCTTAACATCTCAGTTGGGGAGGAACGGCGCCGCGCCCAGGTCCTATCCGCTGAGGTTGCCACATTGAAAGAGACCCTCCAAAAGAAGGAGGAGGCCATCGTGCTGGCTGGCAAGGCGATTGAGGACCTGAGGGTGGAGAAGACAGAGGTGGCCCGTGCCCTAAAGGCGGCCGAGAAGGAGTACGCTGAGTTATAGGATGGGTATACGGCCCTTGATACCCAAGCCACCGGTGAGTCTTTTGTCTTAAGCTTTTGGATTTCCGTCTCTGCCACTCTTGTCATGGGTTGATCCTTATCTTCTATTTTAGATCTCAATGAGGAGTTGATCAAGGCTCAAGACAATGCCAAGATGCTCCAGGACGCCTACTGGGCCGAGGCCAAGTTGACCAACACACTCTGCACCTCGATCACCTCGGTCTGCGATGACTTCGGTGTTGACCCCAAAGTGGAGGTCGAGGATGAAGTGCGCGGGATCTCCCTCACCAACCGGTTGTATGAGCTTAGCCAGGTCATGAGGGAGGAAGTCCGAAACGTGCTTCATGTCGATGTGAAGTGGGTGATGGTGGTGGTCTGCTCCGGCTTCACCTACGACATAGGGGTGGTCTCCCATGGCTTCGTCTGTGACCCCACCAAAACCAACATTGAAAATGAGGAGAGGCACAAGGCCTTGATCGAGGCTGCTGAGGAGCCCGGTGGTCGGCTGGCGAAGCTATTTGAGCCCAAGGTCCCTTCTTTCGGTGTTGACGAAGAAAAAGAAGAAGCTAGCCTGTGAGCCAATCTGGGCAAGAAGGCCCATGTAATAGGTTAGATTTTGACTCATGTCAATGTGGCTACGAGGGCCTCAAAACATGATGTTTATATTCATTTTGAATGCTTTTGAGTTTTAGTCCTTCATTCCTTTTCTACTCGAGCTAAGTTTCTACATAGTCATCTCGGCGCATGGTTGCGCCCTTTGGTGTGGGGTGTGAGTGGAGGTATCGTGATGAGGACATGACACCTATGGATATACCCGTGGAGGCTAAAGATAAGGTGAGCTCATTCTTACATGTGCATAGTGATTTTTGGTACAACTCATTTGGTTCCACATGTATATGGTTTTATTTGAGTGTAGGTACAAATGTGTCTCAAAGTGCAAACTCATCAAAATCCAACAGTCGGTTCGTCGGCAGCACGATAGTGCTTCATTGGGAAGGCCATAACTCATCCGTCCGGAGTGCGAATGAGGTCAATGAGCACTTGATGAAAAGCTTGTTTGATAGGCTTTCAAATAGGTCTGGTTCCATCTCCATATCATGTTGGCAAGACTGTCAAAAGAACAAGACACTCCGTCACTGTTTCTATAGGGAGCTACGTCATTGTGACGGGCTTGGTATCCATCATTGGGACCCAGGCCCAAGTGGAAGCACGCCTCAAAGAGTTGAAGAACACATCAAGGAAGCCCTTAGACATCCTCCACCTTGGCCACCACCTTTGGAGGTCAGCATGGGCGTCCAAGCCAAGTTGGAGGCCCAATACATGTCAAGTTCGAGTCCATCTCGGGCTCCAGGACCAGTCAGCACTAAAATGGTCGCCCAGGCCACATACAGATTCGGAATTAGATGTTCTTGTACTCTAAAGAAAGATAACGAGAAGACCTTTCCAATGAATCTTGTTGGAGGCCAAAATTCATCCGGAGTCATAAGGAATCGTCAAAACAGTTTGACGTCCGGAATCTGTCAGGGCGCTGTGTCGCCGTCTTTTAGGCCGTTTGGGCCTTGTATTGTGTCAGGGCTGCGTATGGACGTGAGTAGGGGTCCTTGGACGCCCCTTAGGCTATATTATGAACAGCCGCCACCTACGTTAGGGTTTGGGTTTTGTTTTAGATCAATCTGTCTTTGAACAGTCGCCGTTATCGGTTTACGAGACCCCAACTTTCAGTGCTTAATCATTTATCTGCAATTGTCACTTCAATTGAGTTGCGCTTTATCTTGTTCTTGCTTGTGTTCTTCGATTCGCAGCAGGGGTTAGCCTTCTTAGTGAGGTCAGCCGGTTGGTGACACGGTTGATAACCAGAGGATTCGTGGTGCTAAGATTGCAGGGTTCGGGTCTTTGTGATCTGAAGCCGGATCGGTGTGTCGCTTCCGCCAAATCGAGAGTTATCAGAACCTTTCAGAAGATTGGGAACCCTAGTTCACATCATATCGTAGCCCAGAGGCATAGGCGATCTCATGGCTCAACGGCCCCTTGGCCTCAGGGTGCCCTCGCCCTTGTCGACTATGTGAGAACTCGCATCGAAACATATAGGAATGTTAGACATTGATTTTTTGAAATCGTGTGCCTTTACTAAGTCTTCATTAGTGCGTGGTCATAGACTTTGGTGTGGGGGAGTGAGTGGAGGTACCATAGTGCAGACACGTGGGTGATCTTGCGGCTCGACAGCCCCTTGAGCCTTATGGTGCCTTCATGGCCTTGTCGACTATGTAAATGATTTTCAAAAAATGCAAGAGGGTTCCCCCTTCCAGCCCTTGAGGGAGGCTCGACTGTGATGAAGCAGAGTCGAGGCTACTTTATGAATATGAACAAAAAGTTGAACTCATAAATGAAAGTACTTCTTATTTATTTATGGCATGGAAAATGTACAAGGCCTCGAGGCCCTAGAGGTAAAAGCGACGTAGCTGTTCGATGTTCCACGCGTTGGTGAAGGTTTCGCCCTTACCATTTGATAGCTTGTAGGTTCCAGGCTTCAACACCTCGGCGATGATGTAGGGACCCTCCCATGGTGGAGTCAGCTTGTCTCAGCCTTTGTTGCTCTGCCGTCGATGGAGGACAAGGTCGCCAACCTGGAGGTCCCTCTTGCGCACGTGCTTGTCGTGGTAGCGTCGAAGCTTTTGCTGGTACCTCATGGAGTTGAGGAGAGCCACATCTCGAGCCTCCTTGAGTTGGTCAGTGGCATTTGCGAGTGCTTCCTTGTTTGTTTGTTCGTTGTAGGCCTTTAGTCGAGGGGACCAGTATTCAAGATCCGTGGGGAGGACAGCCTTGGATCCGTAGACCATGAAGAACATGGTAAACCTCGTGGCTTGGCTAGGCATTGTCCTTAGGCTCCATAGGACTGAGGGTAGCTCGGCGGCCTAGTTCTTCCTGTACTTCTTGAGGCAATTGAAGATCCTTGGCTTGAGCCCCTAGAGAATCTTGCTGTTGGCACGCTCGACTTGGCCGTTTGTTCGAGGGTGGGCATCTGTGGACCAATTTACACGAATGTGATGATGGTTGTAGAAGTCTAGGAACTTCTTGCCAGTGAACTGCATGGCATTGTCGGTGATGATAACGTTGGGGACCCCAAAGCAGTGGATGATGTCGGTGAAGAATAGAAACGCCTACTCGAAGCAGATGTTGGTGAAGGGCCGAGCCTTGATCCACTTGGTGAACTTGTCGACGGCTACAAGCAGGTGAGGGTAGCCCCTAGTTGTCTTCTTTAGGGGCCCGATGAGATCAAGCCCCCACACGGCAAAGGGACACGTGATGGGGATCATCTGTAGAGTGTGAGCGAGGAGGTGCGTTTGCTTGGCGTAGAATTAGCACCCCTTCAATAGCGGACTAGACTGATGGCATCGGAGACTGCGGTCGGCCAATAAAAACCTTGCCTGAAGGTGTTTCTGACAAGGGTCCTTGGAGCAACGTGGTGGTCGCAAGCCCCCGAGTGTAGGTCCTTGAGCAGCTTCCTTCTCTCCTCGATGGTGATGCAGCACTGAAGGACCCCAGTGGGGCTTTGTCGATAAAGCTCCTTGTCATTTCCATAGAGGACATAGGTCTTGACCCGTCGAGCAATACACTGGGCCTTGGTTCAATCCTCTGGGAGCTCCCCTTGAATTAGGTATTCGAGGAAGGGAGTGCACCAGTCCAGCTTGGGGGTTGGCGGAAGTGGTGACCCCTCGATCTCCATGACCTTGGCCCCAATCAAGGAGGCCTCGGTGGGAGGAGGGGGTCAACCGCCTGTGTTGTGGCTCCTTCCCCTGCACCTAGATTAACCGAGGGTTCATACAGGTCCTTCAAGAAAATGTTAGGTGGGACAGTACCTCGAGTTGACATGATCTTCGCTAGCTCATCTACGGCCTCGTTGTATCTATGAGCTATGTGGTTGAGTTTGAGGCCGTAGAACTTGTCCTCCAACTTACAGACCTCCTTGTAATAGGCCTCCATCTTCGGGTCATGGCAGCTCGAGGCCTTCATGACTTGGTCGATGACGAGTTGTGAGTCACCAGGAACATCAAGGCATCGAACCCCGAGTTCAATGGCAATGTGTAAGCCGTTGACAAGGGCTTCATACTCGGCCACGTTGTTGGAGGCGAGGAAGTGGAGTCAGATCATGTAGCGTATGTGGACTCTGAGGAGAGAAATGAAAAGTAGGCCTGCACCACTCCCGTCTTCATCAGTGACCCGTCGAAGAACATCATCCAGAGCTCTGCTTGGATCTGAGCTAGAGGGAGTTGGGTATCGGTCCACTCGGCAATGAAGTCAGCCAGCACCTGAGATTTGATAGCCTTGCGCGGAGTGTAGGAGAGAGTTTCACCCATGAGCTCGACCACCATTTGGCTATCCTCCCAGAGACCTCCTAGTTTTGGACTATCTCTCCAAGGGGGAAAGACGAGACCACGGTCACCGAGTGGCTGAGGAAGTAGTGCTGAAGCTTGTGTCGTGCGATCATGATGGCATAGAGCAGCTTCTAGATCTGTGGGTAGCGAACCTTGGTTTCTGAGAGTACCTCGCTAATGAAGTAGACCGGCCGCTGGACAGGCAAGACATGCCCTTCTTCTTCTCTCTCGACAACTATGGCTGCACTGACCACCTGGGTGGTTGCGGTGACATAGAGAAAGGGTGCTCAGCTGGGTTTGGACATGGCTTTGAGCTTGGGGAGGGCTTCCTCAGCTTCAGGGGTCCATGCAAAGTGCTCTAATTTTTTCAAGAGGTGGTACAGAGGCAGTGCTTTTTCTTCGAGTCATGAGATAAAGTGACTGAGGGCTGCAAGGCAACCTGTGATTTTTTGGACACCCTTGAGGTCTCGGATTGGACCCATCCTGGTGACTGCAGAGATCTTATTGGGGTCGGCCTTGATACCACTCTGAGAGACTATGTACCCCAAGAGCATGCCTCGGGGGACGCCGAAGACACATTTCTCGGAGGCACTTGAACATGATCTTGAGGTCATTGATGAGGTTGTCGGCCTTCTTAGTTTTGACCATGATGTCATCGACATAGGCCTCGACCGTTGACCCGATGTGTTCACCAAAGACATGGAGCATCCATCATTGGTACGTTGCCCCGGCGTTTCAAAGGCCGAAGGGCATAGTTACGTAACAACACATGCCAAAAGGGGTGATAAAGGAAGTCACGAGCTGGTCAAACTCCTTCTTCTTGATTTGGTGGTAGCCAGAATAAGCATCAAGAAAGGAGAGAGTTTCACATCCCATAGTCGAATTAATGATTTGATCAATACATGGTAAAGGAAAGGGAACTTTAGGACATGCTTTGTTCAAACTGGTATAGTCTACACATATCCTATATTTCCCATTCTTTTTCTTATCTAGTATAGGATTAGCTAACCACTTGGGATGATGAACCTCCTTGATGAACCCGGCCACCAAAAGCTTGTTGACTTCCTCCCCGATGATCTTGCGCTTCTCCTCATCGAAGCGGCGCAAGCGTTGCTTCACCGGCTTGGACCCGGCCCGAATATCCAAGGCGTGCTTGACTTGGTATGACTGGCATATCTAAAAGACTCCACGAAAACATGTCAATGTTCGCGCAGAGAAAGTCAACGAGCACTGCTTCTTATTTGTCGCTAAGAGTGGTGCTGATCATCAGCGCCCTCTCGTCAAAGCTGCTTGGATCAAGGAGGATCTTCTTTGTGTCTTCGGCGGGCTCGAAGTTGCCGGCGTGGCGCTTGGGGTCGGGGACCTCGGCAGCGAGACCCTCGAGGTTTGTCGCTAGCATTGCGAACTCCTTGACAGCCTCCCAATTCTCAACGCACTCGATGTCACAGTCATATGCGTGCTCGAAGGAGGGGCTGACGGTGATGACGCCTTTGGGTCCCAGCATCTTGAGCTTGAGGTAGGTGTAGTTGGGGACCGCCATGAACTTGACATAGCTGGGTCGGCCGATGATGGCGTGGTACGTGTCGTGGAACCCAACCACCTCGAAGGTGAGCATCTCCTTCCTGAAGTTAACGGAAGTGCTGAAGCAGACGGGTAGGTCGATGCGGCCGATGGGAAGAGCCTTCTTCCCCGTTATGACGCCGTGGAAGCCCCCAGCACTCGGGCTGAGCTTTTCTCTTGGAACCCCCAGGAGGTTGAGGGTCTCTACGTAGATGATGTAGAGGCTGCTGCCTCCATCCATGAGCACCTTGGTGAGATGGGTGTTGACAATGATAGGGTCGACGACGAGCGGGTACACCCCTAGCTTGGGGACGTGGTCTGGGTGGTCTTCACGGTCGATCATGATGGCCATATCAGACCAGTCGAGGTAGTGGGGGTCGCAACCCGCACGGAGAAGACCTCTCGATGCTCCCTCTTATGCTTATGTGGGGAGAACCGAGTCGAGGCCCCACCATAGATCATGTAGCAGTCATAAACTTCAGGAAAGCCGTTCTCCTTGTCGCTGCCCTTGTCTTTCGGATCCTCCTTGTCATCTTTCCCAAGGCCCAAGCTCTCGAAGTACATCCGGAGCATCCGGCGGTCTTTGAGGTTATGATTGGCAGGCCCCTTGTGATAGGGGCATGACTTTTTCAGCATCTCATCAAAGAGGCCCTTCTTGGGAGGACCTCGAGGCTTCTTGCACTCTGCAATGGCCATGAGCTCTTTGGGGGTGGCCTCACGCTTGCCCCGCTGGTTCTTCTTCTTCTTCTTCTTCTTATTCCTCTTCGCACCCTGGTCCGAGCCCTTAGGGTCACCTTGTTTAGCCTTCCCCTTGGCCTGGTCGTCATCGAAGAAGGCGCCGACCAGTGGCGAACTGGCGACGACGTCCATCAGCTCATCGGCAGTCTTGGGGTGGTTGCATCCTAGCTCCCAAACCAGCTCCTTGTAGGTAGTCCCGGCAATGAATGCCAAAATCACATTGTCATCGGGGATATGGGGGAGCTTGGTACGCTGCTTGGAGAAGCGTCAAGCAAAATCGTGGAGTGACTCTCCAGACTTCTGCTTGCAGTTTCAGAGGTCCCACTTGTTGCTGAGGCACATATAGGTTCCCTTGAAGTTCCCCTCGAACACCCTGACAAGATCGGCCGAGTCGCGGATCTGATCAGGGAGGAGTTCCTCGAGCCACCTTCGAGTAGTGTCTGATAGGAACAAGGGGAGCTAACGTATGATAGCGTGATCATTGCACGCCCTGCCCAACTAGCACGCCAACCTGAAATCGGCCAGCCATAGCTCAGGCTTGGTCTCGCCATTGTACTTGACGAGGCTCGTGGGGGGATGGATGAGATTTGGCAACAGTGTCCTCCGAATCATCTGGCTGAAGACTCAAGGGCCCAGCGGCTCAGGGGACTGATGCCAGTCCTCGTCACTGTCGTAACGCCTGCACTTGTGTGCGCTATAGCCTCGCACCTTGGCATCACTGCTCTTGCATCTACGGTTCTCATTGATGTCGTGGCAAGCATCTCGAGGCTCGCGGTTGTCATGAATACATTCACGGATGGGAATCTCCTTCTTTGGTAGGGGCATCCGCTTGATGGACTGAGCCCTCCCTCTCATGTCAAGAGGGTTCATGGGGTTGCTCTGGAACCACCCCTTGACATCTCGAGGCTAAGCTTTCGGCCTCCTATGCGGCAGCTACCTCGAGGAGGCCCTGAACCTCCTTCTGGATGCGACAGGCATCAGGGTTTGAGGGGGCCAGCATGTTGCGAAGAAGCATGGTTGCAGCGACGATGTTCTGGCTGGCACGGTTGAAGATAGGGCACTCGATCGCACCCTCCCCAATGATTTGCCGATGGACTTCTCGGGCTCTGGTTCGAGCCCTTCCGCCAGGCAGATTTATGCGCTCCTGCTTGAGGGTCCGCTCGAGCTGGCACAGACGCTCTTGGTCCTCATCGAGCTTGGCTCGCATCTCCCGGTCCTCGTCGAGCTTGGCTCAAGCTGGGCGTCCTAGGGCAACTATGCGTCATTTGACACAGCTAGTGGCTGCTCTTCCTGATCCGCCACGACGAGGGTGCCTTCCACTGCAGCCGCAACTACGGCCGTGGTTGTGGGGTTGACGGTGTCGCCTCCATCGATGTGGAAGCACTCGCGCGTGGGGTTGTAGTTTTTGGAGTCGAAGTCGGGACTACCAGAGTAGAAGATGGGGAACTGCCCATGCTGCTCCACCTTCAGCTATCATCAGAGCATACCAAGGGTGTAGTGTCTTGGGTTGGGGTCCCTCGATGGCCTTGGATACTCTAGGATTGGCACGGGTGCCTCCAAATGCGGAGTGGTGCGCAGGAGGTGCCTAGGACAGTCCTCGTAAACACCGAGACTGGAGCATACAGTAGCGGAGTACATCTGGCATTGTTGTCCAGGCCGGCGAGTCCCGTATATCCCGTGCGACAATAGATCAGGTGGCGCTGAGGCCGCGCCCACCAGAGAGAAGGTACCCGGCTCCCTCGGCGAACGCATCATGAAGGCATAGTCCGGGTCATCGCTGAGGCCTCCCAACTCCTTCTCTGATCCTAGGCGTAGGTCCGCCAGGTTCCCAACCAGGGACCCTGCGTCCTTAGTTGGGAACAAGGAAGCCAAGGTGGATGTCATCTCAGAGCGGCGATGGTGGTTGTGCCGGCCACGCCTCCTCTTGGGCGCAAAAGCGTGGTGACGAAACTAGCGAGGGGCCCATTGCAGGGGCAATAATATAAAGCAATCAACATCAGTAACTTAATGAATCTACTAGATTGCCAAGCCTAATAGAGTCGATAACTAGTCATGTCAATGAATCACAAGAGGTCGGACGGAGCCGATGCAGCCTTATCAAACGAAAACACAAGCCAAAATACAAGCCATGACAGTACTTACAGCGAACCAAAGGTTGGTCGATGCTGATGCAGCCTAGCTATGAAGAACTCACTGAGATCTCTGTTACTCCTACTCCTAAGGGTTAGGCTAGAACTAAAAGATTATTGTATTGATTGTCGAGAGAGTTTTACAGGTGCCGGGGCTTACATATTTATACCCTGGGCTTTGACCAAGTCCTAACCTAACACGACTTGCAAAATAAGGAAATAGACTAGAAAACTACTAAGACTCGATAACTTGGGCCCTACTATTCCATCCTATAGAGTCCTAGGCCATCAATGCACCATCTTCTGTCAAGCCAGATCGGAGTCAACGTGGCTCAATTTCTCCATATAGCCAATTCAAGTTAGCCGATCAGCTCCAATTTAGCCAAACCTCCACCAAACAGCTGTTACTGGCATTTAGCCAATTCCTGGCAGAGTCTTCTTGAAGAAGCTTCAACTACACGCCTGCCAGTCCAAATTTTGGTGCAAACAGAAGGTAATATGGGTAAGTTTCAAAATTCAGAATAGTTTACTTTAATCCGAAGGAGAATTCTTGTTTGAACGCATGTGTACTTTTGAGCATGAAAGCATTGTAGCAACTCCTGATCTATTGCTGAGTTTAGCTTTGCTCAGGGATGAGCAAAGGTTAAGCTTGGGGAAGTTTGTTGACGGTAATTAACATCAATTTTAACCGTCAACATAGAATGAGAAAGGACCTAAATATAAATATCATCTAGAGATAGGGGTTACACCAATAGAATTCCAGGAGTTTTGGTGAATATCTATTTCTACAGGGGGTTATTAGTAAATGACCAAAAAAGGCCCACATGTAAGGTTTACATAGAGAGAAAGACCCATGCATACACCAAAAGACTCTAGAAGACACGGGGAGAGGGGCCACCAGAGGTGGGACCCACCTGTCACAGAGACAGGGTGGGCTCCCAAGCCTCTAGGGTGGCCGCCCTACCCCCTGCACCAAACAGGTGTAGGCACACGGATCGTGCCCCCACCGTCATTGGGGATCAATAATAACCATTCATCAATGTCGTTTTGATCTGATGGTGGAGAATAAACATGACATGGATCGATGACGTGGTAGTTCCTTAGGGGCTACTCCACCCAGGGCTATATAAGGAGGGTGCCCCTCTAGCCTAGGGGCCATATCTCTTCTACAAAACAAAAGCTAGGGTTTCAATTCTTCATCCAAGTAGAAGTGGGTCCCTCTAGTTCATCTAGTTCTAGTTCAAGTTCATCTAGTTGTATCTAGAAAATTAGGGGGAGAGAAGAGGAGAGCGGAGGAGGAGCCGTGCTTGTTGGATCTTTCTCAACATTGTATTCTTGCAGCAACTGGTTCATCCTTCAGTGTTCTCTAGGTTCTTTACTTCATAATTCCTGAGTTCTTTATTTACTTTCAGTATTTACATTCAAGTTATTTATTGGATTTCCGCTTGCATCAAGTGCTCTAGTCTTTGCAATGCTAGGGTAGTAATTAATAGATTAGGCATGGTGCTTAGTCTTGCAATTACCTAGAATTGCATCCAATCCTGCGGATTGTTGTGGTAGCCTCAGGGTAATGATAGCCCTGAAGGTTGACGTATTCAACCTTGTTCAGATTGGTGTTTGTAGGACTGTAGTCAGAACTTCCTAGCCCCCTTCTCATCTCTTTCTGTGGCTAGTGCTCTAATGTCCCGAAGTAAGTAATCTTGAAGTAGCCTTGATTCTTAGATCAACTAAACAACTCTTAGGAAACATCCTGTCTTCCCACCAAAAACATATAGTTACCCTTGGGCTATCTTGAACCTCAATTCGTGCACTTCGCGTTCCCTGTGGAAAATCGATACCTTGGAATACTCCCAGGTGAAAGCTACATTGGTATTGTAACACCTCTGGTGTTATATTAACTAAAACATGCCATGTCATCATATGCACTGCAAAGCATTCATGTTTAAGTCCACCTTAATATGCATTCATTAAAACAAGTTTACATTTCATAGGTTGATTGAGTTTCTGTAATGTTTGTCACATGAGATAATAAAACCCTATTTTCGAATGTTATCGCAAATACTTAATTTATACTCTATGTACTTGAGGTGTAAACTGTGTTTACACTAATGTCAAGCATAGTGTATAATTCTAAGTTCAACCCTAAAAATGATTTCCATATTTGAAATTTAATTTGGATTCCCAAACTTATTTCTAAGCCTGGCTATCCAAGTTTAAATTCAAATAGGAAATACTATAAAAGGTTTTTCAAAAATCAACTTGGTCAACCAAGGGTGTAATTGGGTCAATGACCTAAAAATGTCTTTGGATGATGTTTGTGATCATTAATAACCAACCAATTAAATTAGAAACCAAATTGAGTTTAAATTCTATTTCAAAAACCCTTTATTTTCAACCCTAATTTTATCCCCTTTTCCCTAATTCAAATTCTATGAGGAATTTGGAGATACTCTAAAAAGATAGTTTGTAGATCTTGACAAGAGCTACAAAGTTGGTATAGAAAGTTTTTCAAGTTTCCAAAAGGAATTTCAAATTAATTTGAAAATACAGTTTCTAGCAATTATCCCCTTTTGATTCTAAAACCATAATTCAAAAATTATGCATAATTTGAGAAAACATTGTACATGAACAATGTTTGGTTTGACAAACTCAACATTTCATAGTTTTGAAGATTTTCAAGTTTTATTGAAAAATCAAAAGTAATTTCAAATGTTTATTTCTAGGGTTAATCCCCTTTTCAAATCTGAATTCAAATTTCAAAATCTAAACAGAATTTGAAGATGCCCATTAAAGGAAAAGTGTAGCTCTTGAAAAGTTATACAAATGATGTTTTTGGAGATTTTCAAGTTCTTATACAAATTTTGAAGTAATTTGTATTTTGAATCGAATGGCAATTCTATAAATAATCCGAACAGCACCTAACCCTATCGGCGAACGCCACCGCCGCGCCTTCCCGGCCGCCCGAGCATTTTCGGACGCGAGAAACTTCACCGTCGTCGTGTCACCTGCTCCTTCATCGGCTCCGAGCTATAAATACCGATCGGACGACGCCGTTCTTTTCCTTTCTTCCTCCCGTCACCATCGCCGACGACCTCGCTCCGCCGCCGAAATTCACCGTCGACGCTCAACCTCTGTCCAATTGCTCTCGCCCAAAGCTCCGCAACTTCCTCACTGTCTTTTTGGGCCAGTCCGTGTTTTCTTTCATCGCCCGAGCTGCCTGCACGCAATCTTTTTCCCCGCGGCCGGTCAGTCGCGCCGCCGCCGCCATCTCCGTCGTTTGCCGTCGCCGGAGGTGAAAATATTTTACCTTCGACCCCTTAATCATACTCTCCGTATTATCCTGCATCTGATGCGTACCTTGGTTTGAGCAGCGCATTACCGGAGGTCGCCGTGACGCCGTCGTGCCATCGGAGCGCCGCCGCCGCCATCACCGCCGTCGACCGCAGCTCAACCCAGCCACTCCGGACCTTTATTAACGTGTGCATCAGCGCCGTGGTGAGCTCCTGCGTCTATCCGTGTCATCAATTTCATCCATTTCGCATTGGGAGTTGTTGAAGCGCAGTCCGGAATCGTCGGAGTCCTGCTCGAGGGCTCGGCCGACAAGTCGAGGGGGGTGACGGTCGAGGTGCGGGCTCGAATCGAGGGGTAGTCGAGGGTTGCACTGTTCTCGAGGGATAGTCGAGGGTTGCACTGTTCTCGAAGGGGTCGAGTCGAGGGTTGCACCGTTCTGGAAGGGGTCGAGTCGAGGGTTGCACTGTTCTCGAAGGGGTCGAGTCGAGGGGTGCACTGTTCTCGAGGGGAGGCTCGTTCGTCGGGCGGAGTTCCGTCCTCGAGGGGGGGCTCGTTCGCTGGGAGAAATTTCATCTTCGAGGCTGGTTCATTCGCCCGAGCGAAGTTTCGTCTTCGAGAGGATGCCCGAATTGTACCCTCGAGTGTACAGTACCTATCCGCTCGATAGTCCTCGAGGGTTAGCCCGGCATGCCTTAGCCTGCGGGCCCTCGAGCGTCGTTAGCTAGCTCGTTGGACTCCCCGTGTTGTGCTGAGTCTGATGGACCAGACCATGTCACCGGAAACCTCACCGACGGCAAGGAATCGACGATCAACCGCCGCGCGGCCGTCGGTCAGCGCGGGGTTACTGTGCCGATTTTCTTTTTCTATTTTCAGAAAATGATTTAAATGCTATTTTCTTTGAAAATTCATAGTAATTCATATCTAGCTCCAAAAATTCTAAAAATTTTTGTGAATGTTCTTTATGATGTTATCTACTTAGGAAAAATATGAAATGCCAAAATTGAGTACTTTTTGTATATGTTAAAATTAGCCCTTTTAATTGAAAAATGGACCTTCAATGATTTTTAATAATTAAAATAATTGGCTTTTAATTCTGAAATTTATTTTGCCATCTAATTAGGCTAAGAGCTTTCTAAAATAAAATTTTGGGCTTAATTTGATAACTCTAATTTTTATGTCTTTATTTAATGCTTTTAAATAATTAATTAACCCCTTTTAGTTAACTTAATCATTATAGGATTTGATTGACTTTGGAATTGATTGATGACCTTAGGTCATTAACCCTAATGATCTTTGGCACTTTAATTAATTGTTTGCGCTTATCTTAATCATGTCATTAGGACTTAATTAACGTTATTTTATGTGTTTAATTAATTATAAAAAATGATGCATTAACCCTAACAAATTATATAAGCGAAGTTTTGTTAGCTTGCAACTTTATCGTGAAGAAAGGTTGTCCTCGATTCCTTAATCTAATCATGCACTCATCAAGCATCATGTTTACTATTCCATCATGTAAAGCATATTAATTATCGAATAGTTTTCGTTAACGGAGAGTTAACGTATCACTCAGATCCGAAGGACGAGCAGATTCAAGAATCGGGAGTTGATCCAGAGTTTGAGAACTTCTACCTCGAACATCAAGGCAAGCCCCGGATACATTTAAACCTTATTCTATTTATAAAAGTTTTACCGCTTTAGCTCTGATATGATGCATTAAGTGATAGGAGTTGAGTGAAAACCCACAAATTGCATTACCTGTCTTATTTCCTTAATCCTTGTTACCTACTTGGAAGATAAGTAGTAATGCTTAGCCCTGCTTATTTATTTAATTGTTCAAAGATAAAAGAATGAAAAAGATGAGAGTGGTTTTCTTGTTGAAAGCTTGATGATAGTAATAAATCGAGTCCGGACGGCGAACTTGCACTGGAAATGGAGTCCCTCTGTAGTGTTCTCGTCTGTTGATGCCCTAGGTCCCGTCCGTTGGTGAACTGGTGATATCGAGAAATTAGAAAATCCACATGCATGAAGTGGTATACGGATGGTTGTAGCCGTGTATGCCATGGAGTGACCTAGCGTGGGGCCAGAGAATCCCATCTGTGTCATATTGTGTTTTACTGTGGGGTTAAGTTCCCATGTATCTCGGTACGCTGGGCCGCAGAGCTCACGTGTATCATGTGGTGATATACGGCTGAGGTTGTTATCCCGGTATATCGGTGTATCTGGGGTGCTTCGGAGTTAAAGTCTCTGGTATGCCCAGTCGCCTAGGTCCCAGCTGGGTATGAAAATGGATTCAAATCGCCGTTGCTTCTCGGAGAAGAAGACTCGATCGTTGTTCATCATCGTAGTAACAACTTGAACAAAAGTTAAGATTCAATAATGAAGTTGAGTGATAATAGGAGTTAGCCCAAGCAAACTTCTCTTTCTGTAAAGCTTTTCTGCAAAACTTCTTATCTCCTACAGACTTTACCTTGTCCCTCTAGCCTGCATTTCTTAAGTCTCTACCCTTCTCTTTCGTTGGGTCAGTCTTGTTGAGTACTGTTGTACTCAGGGTTTGTTGAACCCCTGTTGTAGGTGAGCTTCATGGGCAGGAGTGTTATGCATCCTGCTGCATGACAGTCGTCGAGGAAAGCGACGACGAATAAAGATGTTAAGCTCTTGGGCAGAGCTTTTGTGTAATATTGTAATCTACTGCTACTCCACTACTATTATGGTTTGTATAACTTAAACTTATCATTGTAAATATTTGAAACTCAGAGTTTGTAAATGTATGTTATTGTAAGTCTTCCGCTATTTTACTCCGTGGTATTTTATTTATATGAAACTGTTGTAATACTGCAACGTCTCTCTACAATGATTGATCCTGCTCGGAGAATCGTGGATGATTCGGGATTTACCCGACAGACTTTTTAAATCGTATGGAACACAGTCATGGTTATTTGGAGTCTGTTTAGACAATAATCATGCATGTGGGCCATATGATTTAGGAGGTTCTGCCACAGGTATCCATGCGCTTGTGGATTTAGCTATGTGTGCTCCAAATACCCAATAGAACCTGTCACCCGATTCGAGTAAAACACGAAGCAACACGACGTGTAAACTTTCATATCTTAGGCGGATTGTAATAGGAAAGAGTAAGAAACTCTTAGTTTAGGACTCATTCTTAGAATCCGACTAGGAAACACGGAACTAGCAGCAGGCCTCACCCCATATAAGGCCGCTGAGGGTACCCCTTTTAAACAACGACACACAAACGCCTCACAACTAGGCACAAGTGCACACACAATCCCTCATACCCATCAATACAACACAATAGGCTAACGCTGACCGGATATAAGGGTCTTTACTCGACGCAAGTCGAGGGCCCAAACTAGTATAAATCATCTATCTTGTCAAGCTTGTTGCCGTAACCACCGAGTTTCACAGTTCGCTAAGCTCCTCCAAACACAAACACCCTCCCGGGTACTCCCGGTGGTGGGCTATCGGTGATAAAACATTGACAGCTAGCACGCCAGGTAGGGGCTTTTGATGGATTGTACACCGAGAGTTCAGCGGACCTCACCTTCAAGATGAGTTTTTCTATGGGAACGATCTTTGTGTTTTGGCTCCTGGGTCTGCGAACCTAATGGCAAAGGCAAGCTCCAAAGTTGTCTAATCAAGGGACCAGAGCTCAACGACATCAAGATCAACGCAATGGAAGAATTTTGACTCGTCAAAAAGTAAGTGACACTCTTGACTTCAGATCCGAATCGGGAAGAAGAAGACTATGAAGCCGACTTAGAAAAGAATTTAAAGACCATTTTCAACTCCAAAGACGTCCTCAGGGTTTCAGATCCGACTTGGAAAGAAGAAGACAATGAAGCCAATTCAAAGAAGAACCTGAAGACCATCTCCAACTCCAAGACCTTCAACAAGTTTCCCACTCGCTTCCATACGGTTTATGCAACTTGGCATCCATAGTGCAAAAGTACTTGGAGAAGCTGTGTGAGTGCTTAATCCATGGCAGACGAGGAATGAACTAGCCTTCTGAGCCAGCTACTTCAGCCTGCAACTACCACGGAAGAGAGGCAAGGCAGATTAGGAAGAATTTTGCGCTAACTGAAGCACAAGAAAGTGGGTAACCCGCTATCACTGATCAATAGGGTGGACAACTCTGAAGATCAATCTTCACCAGATTAAGGCTGAAAGGGAGCAACAACATGAGGGGTGGAACAGCAAACCATCGGCACTCATGACAACCACCTCCTTAGAGGTCTAAAAGAACCCGACTGTACCCACCCCCAAGGAGGCCAGAGCAAAGCAAGACCTCAACATAGGAGATCACCACGCCAGAATACAACAGGAAGGATAATTATGACAGATTCACATGCTTCACAGGGAGGCTATAAGACCTGAAGCTGACCCACAAGTTCAAACCATCAAATCACTCAAAATACAATGGGAAGGAAGATCCAAAGCAATGGCTCAGAGTCTACTCACAATCTATCAAGCTAGCTAGAGGAAATGATGACCTCAAAGCCCTATTTTTTCCAATGGCGCTAGAAGCAATGCCACTACAATGGTTTGACAAACTACCCATAGGGTCCATCAGATATTGGAGCGACTTGTAAAAGCAATTCTGCAGTCACTTTGCAGGGATTATCATACATCTAATGACAGCGACTGTCGAAGTTTTATCACCGATAGCCCACCATCGGGGTACCCGGGAGGGTGTTTTTGTTCGGAGGAGCTTAGCGAACTATGGAACTAAGCGATTACGATAACATGCTTGACGAGACAGACAATTTTATATTGGTTTGGGCCCTCAATTTGATGAGAGTTAGGGAGAGCGGAGCTGCGCTCCAATTCTGGAGAAGTCTTCAGAGATTTGGTTTGTCTTTGTATCTACTCTTTGCAAGAATTATGCTTTAATATATTTATCTTCTCTATGTACTTCTATGCCTATCATTCAATTGCTTAGTATAGTTGTTATACCTTAGCATGGGATCTCCGCTCGCATCGAGTGCTCTAGTTATCTTAAGTGATTAGAGTAGTAATTGATAGTGTAGACATGGTGTCTAGACTAGAGGTTACCTGAGATTGCACCCAATCCTATGGATTGTTGTGGTAACCCTAGGATCATGACAGTCCTGATGCCGACATATTCCACCTCGTTCGGGTTGGTGTTTGTAGGACCGTAGCCGGACCTTCCTAGCCCCTTCTCATCCCTTTCCATGGCTAGTGTTCTGGTGTCCCAAAATGCTATTGTGTGATCGCTATATCTATCCATCCCTATTAGTTTAGAACCCAAGTACTATAGAAGAATATAGGAACCTTGATCTCTCCTGTTGTTCTCTCACTTTAGCTAGCTACTCATTTATCATAGAATTCTCCTATGTGTGCTTTCTTTCATATATCCTATCAATTATCATTTACCCCTGCTCTAGTCTAGTTAGTTTACTAAGTTAGTAGATATATGATGGTCAATTATCAGATTCTTTAACCCACGCTTCCCTATGGTAAAATATAAATAACGATACCTGGATACTCCCGGTAAAATGCTACCATGGCATTTTCTGTGCGCTTGCGGAATCCTTCATATTTTTATTGCACTTAATTTATACCAACAAGCATTTTTGGCACCGTTGCTGGGGAAGAATTTGGCATAAATATTTTGATAATGATCTTGATATCTGCTAATTTAGTGTACCACTAGCTTTAGTAGGATTACCCCATGTTCTATTGAGTTGTGGAATAGACAGGACAACAGACGCATTTCGACCCTTCGGCAAGATTCCACAAAAAAATAAAGAAATATTGACGAACCCAGGGTGCCTGATCATCAACATTCATCAACATTGGAACCCTGCCATCTCACAGGTATTTGTGTATACATATATATTATTTCTAACCATGTGTAGATTGGAGAAAAAGTCATCGTCACCAGAATTCAACTCACATCTCTTGTGATGAACAATGAAGTAGCACTACTCACTACCTTCATGTGGGTCATGGTATGTATGATCAAGAAAGGTGAGATAGTCTTGCTCATGGACTTTAAATTTATGAGTAGTTATCTTTTAAGTTCTTGCATCTCATTGCATGTTTGCTTTCAATAATCATTGTGCTCCACCTAGTTTATTATGTTTCCTCATCAATCCACTGCATGTTTACATTAATCATTCATGCATTCACTCCATCTAGTTATTTTTGTTTTCTCATCCATTGTATGTTTAGTTTCTTGCGTGCATCCATTTCTTTTGCATCTAAAAGAAAATAAAAAGAAATAAAAATATTTATATTCCTCACCATGATCATACTCTTTCATCTCTATTTGAGTAAATCTCTGTTGTGCTTTCTTGCTGCCTTTGTCTGCCATAGTATGCTTTAGTTTGGAAGTGTGCCTAAAGTATTTCCAAAGGCCTTTAAATTAAGCGTGGTGCTTAGGTTAAAATGCCTTCCTTAATTAAATTAGACATGTAGTCTAGTTTGGTTATTGAACTAAAAATTTCTAGTGTAGACAGTAGTTATTTTGTTAGACTAACCCCTGTAGAAAACTTTCAAAAACAATTTGGATAAGTCAAGAGATGAACTCACATTAGAGATGAAGCAAGGCATATGATGAACTTCAATAACTTTGCACAAAAGACACAGCTCCCATCCATCGTTGGTGGAAGAATTGTAGTATCAAAGATCGCTCACTTTGTCTATTGCTACAAGTTACCTTTGCCTTGAACCATGTTAGAGTGCCACAGAAAAATGTTGCAAAACATGATAAATAGAATCTATGCTAAAATATTCCTAAAACCTATCCCTTCATTAGCATAGACAAAATCCATATAAATTGTGGAAAACCTATATTTTGAAATTATTGTAATCCTTCAGGTATGTGTCCACTAACATTTTATGGGAAAAAGAAAAGTGAACACATCGTAGCATTGACTCTTCTCAAGACTCAAGCTACAATGCCAATGAGAAGCACGATGCAACTCACCTCATATTGGCCAATCAGAGACCTGCTCTTATTGTCCTTGAAGACACCATCTTGCACATCAACAACAAAGACAAGGATGGCATTCCAATATGTCAAAGCATCCTTGTATCAACTTACATCGGTCAATGGTGGATTATCGACTCAGATCTAAAGGACCATAAACAACCATGATTGCAAGATGATGCACTTGTGTCATTGGAGATGAAGCTTTTATGCAATTCTCGAGGAAGTTCCTCTCTTGACCATCAAGACGGCTGGCGTATCATTTAACAGAACAACTCATCACCATGCCACTAGAAGACAAGGAGGAAGTCAAGTTTGCATCTCCAATGAACATTATCTCGTCAACTAAGAATTAAGAAAATCAAGAATGGATGATGAAAGATGAGTATACAACTTTTCGCATGCTCATCTCCTGGATCAGATACTTCAATGAAAAAACAGAATGCAAAGAGAAGTCTTTGCTCAAGGGACCTAAAATCAAGAGCCCTCTCCAACAGCGTCAAGTGGCAAAAAATTTCAAGCTTGGGGGAGGAAGGTTGATGATTCCTCTAAAGATGATCCAACAATGCCCTTCCTCCTCTGACACCCTCGTCGCTCTAGCACGCTAGTTTGCAATCTCTCTACTCACACTTACTTTCTCTCTACAAGTTTGAATGATTCTTACTCCATAAATACTAATAAAACTTAAGAAAAAATAAAATCAATCCTTGAGAGAATAAGTAATGGTGAGTAAATGCTCTATGCTAATTAAACTTTTCAAGCCAACTTTCCTATAGCATAGAAATTGACCTTTAGCCTTATGATAACTCTATCCTTGTTATTGTTTGTACATTCCTTCGGGTAGGTGTTGTCCACTAATGCTCTAAAGAGAAGAAACAATGAGTGAAGCAAAAGGTCTGGATAATTTAAAAGAAAAAGATGAGGAAGGAGAAAGGAGTGCAAATCTAGAAGAAAAGATGTACATAAACAAGTGTCAAGGAGAGAAGCAAACTCCAAGAAGAAGGAAAGGACCACTAGAAGCATCTACTCTTCATCACAGGGGTGCTCCTGTGACAAAGCTACACTTCAAATTGCTAGACAAATAAAGAACATGGGTGACACCTTCCTCAGAGTTACCATCTCAAGCGGTGCATTTATCAAGGTCTCTACCTTTGGGATCAGATGATGTGCCTAAGGAGTGAACATAACAAGAAGTCTTGTTCGAAGGACTTGAATTATCAAAACCTCGCCAGGGAGTTAAACTTGGTAGTTATCCATATTTCCCTTTTCAACATTACATAAGTTTTTCTTTTAGCATATTTACTTCGTTACATCTGCATTAGAAAAGAAAATAAAAATGTTATTGCATGCATCCTGAAAATGCTAAGCCCCACGTGAGTAATTCTTTGGTGTGTAACAAGCCGCATAAATTTCACCGTGGTAGCATAAAAATGTATTCATCTTTGTTGCATTTTCTCTTGCATCATATAGAATATAAACATTGCAAAAATATTGAAAGAGAGATCCTGATAAATAATGATGTTCCAGATGCTCAAAGCTTAGATGTTTATCACTAACACTTAATCAGTTCCACAAGCTTTGTTGTCTATTTGAGCTTCACAGGATTTGAAGGATCAAGAAGAGCTAACAAGCAAGTGGATGTTATGTCCACTGGCAGAGTACTATCTCAATAGTCACCAACATTAACACTCCATGGGAGGAAATACAACCCCACTGCTAGTTTGCTACACTTCAAGAGTGAACGACTATGCCAACATCCAGCTTGGGGGAGGGCATCCCCCGTGTATCCAGCTAAGTATTTCTTTCCCTCTATAGTTATTAGTATTGAATTTGCTTTGTTTAAAAATAATAAAATGATGCATAATCATAAAACCAAATAAAAATTTCTTTTTTATAAACTATATATATGTCTAGTGTGATCTTTAATTTTGAAATAAAAAGTGATAGTGTACAATGGTTTGCCTGTTAATAAAATAAATTATGAAGATAATCCCTTTGCATGGAAATGATGAGTAGTTGCTCTGCTGTAATTCCTTTCAAGCACCTAGTTTTCAGCCTCGAATTCTCTCGAGTTTTGGATAAGATTGTTTTGACCTAAGATTTGCTCTAAACTTGAAACTTGTGGGTAGCAAATGCTTGATCTAAGTCTAGGTAGTTGATGGATATGATATCAGAAGGTATGAGCTATTGTTTATCTTGTTCCTAGTGACACTTGAGTTCTAGAGATTTATCTTTTGAAAAACTTAAAATGCTACATGATGAGTTTCTGTATGACGAGAGCTTAAATTCCTACCACAGCCATATATGCATGCTTGCGAGAATAGGAAAACTTCCACATTTATTTACTACTTGTGTGCATTGAGTTTGGTCCAGTTGTGTCGACCCTTACAAACTTTTCATGCGGTTAAAATCAAGATTTCATACACACTTTGCACCTTTGCTGCTTCTACCCTGGAAGTACGCACCACCATATTTACCCATTTAGACTCATTCAAAAGTGTTCTGCTCCTACACTGGGAGTGAACACCAAATATATTTTCCATAGGTTCTCCTTGTCTGCTAACCAAGTTTCAAAATAAATGCTCCCATGTTATCATCTTTCCTCTCAAATATTCCATTGTGTAGAGAGTGGGCTATTAAAAAAGGAGTGAAAAAAAGTGTGGTAAAAAAAAGAAGAGAAAAAGTGTGATGAAAAAATATTTATATAGCAAGAGCCCCAGTGTTTCAGTTCCTTAAAGTTCCTATCTTCCACCCCTTCTACCTTCCACAAATATTCTCTATTGTTCACTACTCATTTGCAAATCTTGATTTGATTGTATGATGAGTTCCTCTGGATCCATGGTTGGATTAGGAAACATATGTATTGTAAGTATGTATGAGCTGTTTCTTTTCCACCTATGAACTCCATGTAATTTTACTAGTTATAGGGTGAGAGAGGGAAGGCACAATGTTACTCTGCCTTATTCCAAAAAATACCACATATTCTGAGAGGAGAAGGCAAAACACCATTGTTTCCTTGGTGAGAATCCACAAATACTACATATGAGAGACCTGAGAGAGTCATACAAAGGAATCTATGAGTTTTATTTTGAAAACTTACAAAAACTTCGAAATAAAGGGTGATCGAAGAACTCGAGACATAGTGCTTGACTTGATTGTTCTGTCTTTCAATTGCTCAAGACCCAAGTGAAGGCAATAAGCCCCATGGTTGAAGGTAATATGGGTAACTTTGAAAGTCAGGATGGTTGACTCTAATCCGGAGGAGAATTCTTGTTTGAATGCATTTATACTTTTAAGGCATGAAAGCATTGAAGCAACTCCTGATCCATTGCTGAGTTTAGCTTTGCTCAGGGACGAGCAAAGGTTAAGCTTGGGGGAGTTTGTTGATGGTAGATAACTCTAAATTTTAACCTCAACGAAACCTAAGAAAGGACTTAATTGCAAATACTATCTAGATATAGGGGTTACACTGATAGAATTCCATGAGTTTTGGTGAATCTATGTTTTGCAGGGGTTAAACTGGAAAAGGAATAGAATCATCAAATATGTAAGGTACCTGTACTAGGGGGTACCCAAAACCCTCAACTAGGAGAAATAATCTCCAAATAATTAGCATAAATCTCCAGTAAAAAACTCGCCACGTACCAAGCCCGCGGCTCTCTAAAAAAGACAAGGCCCAACACTCTGGACGCAAGCCATACTGGGCTGGGCCATGAATAGAAGGCACTGACCCAAGCGAGCCCACCTCGACAGGGGCCCTCGAGTGGCGAAACTCAGCATGGGCGATCGACCCCCCATTGAGTGATGGATCTCCGCGCAGGCAGATGACCCCCCGTCGATTGCCACTCCCCCTTCGGCTCACCTACTTCCTATACGGGATCTAAGGCATTTAATGCTCCCACCAACTCCTACCTAACCTCATGGCTACAGCATCATCATAGTAGCATCATCATAGGCCTATAAAAGGGGACACCAGGGGCTAGTTTGAGGCATTCGAACAAGCATCGGACAGCACTCTAAGGCCTCCGAGCTCCATAGCTAAAAGCCATAGGCATGGCACTGCTAGACTTAGGCCTTGTTCTCCACCCCTGTAAATATTCACTCGCTTGTATCCCCTATACAAGCACTTTGGTGCAGGATAATACAATCTCTCTGCCCCCGCTGGACGTAGGGCCTTCTCTTGTCCGAACCAGGATAAAAATCATGTGTTCTTCTTGCATCACCATCTGGATTAGGGAGCACGCAGCATTTCACTTATTGGGTTCTCGTCCATGGGACAGAACACTGACAGTTGGTGTGCCAGGTAGGGGGTGCTGCTTGTCACAGTCGACTTCTTGTCACCCTCCAGATGGCAGACTCCATTCCACCACTTCCATTTGCCATGGTGATCTGGTTTAGGAGCCTAGAGTTTATGTCGCTTGGCTGCGGCCTTGACATGATTCTACTCCTGCCTAGAGACCTAGGCAAAGTGATCATGACCTCTCCCAGTCAAGGGGGCCGCGCGTCGGTCTCGCTGTTCTCGCCGGGTGTCCACGGCCAAGAGATGGTGTGATTAGCGCAAGTATCACCGACTCCTTGCAGGCAGGGCGGCGCCCAGTATGGGTACCTCACTTCTGACCAGCAATGTGGGACTCCTCTCTAAGGGCCTGTCTGACCTGTGTTTAGATATGAAGGGTGGGCCAGAGGGGCATCGCGATGACCCATCATTCGACTTCATGGAATGCCCGCCGAAGAGGCCCGGCATGGCTCCTCCGACAGGCGTGACTCCGAGGCTTCCCCACATGTTTCCCTTTAGGCTACACAATGCCGCCAAGATGTACTCCTCTTCGGTGAGCACCAACTTGAGTGTGTACAAGGACCTTTCGGGACACCTCCTGTGTGCGACCAAGGACCTAGTGACGACTCCACCAGCATCGGAGTACCCGAAGTCTTCAAAGACCTCGGGTCCGAAGTCCTACAAGCTTGGTACACTCCGATGCTAGCTGGAGGAGGAGCAACGCAACAAGGGGTACTTCCCCAACAACTACTTTGGCTACCTCGACTCTAACTCTGCCGACAACAGCTACGACCCAACACGAGAGTGTTTCCATATCGACGGGGCCATCACGTTGAGCGATGGCACCAATGACGTCGCAGCAATGGCAGCAGCGGTGGGAGCTGACGCCACACCAGAATGAGAGGCACCCTTGGCGGTACCTAACAATGTGTAGCTACCCCAGGATGGCCAGGACGCCTAGCTCGCACAAGTTTGGGAGATGTGGGCCAAGCTCAATGAACACCAGGAATGCCTGTGCCAGCTCGAGCGACCCTCGAGCGAGAACGCGGGCACACACGTGGCAGAGAAGCTCGAGCTAGGGCTCAAGACATCAATAGGCTAATCATCAAGGAATGGGTGAATGAACGCCCCATCTTCAACCATGCCAGCCAGAACATCATTGCTGCCACCATGCTCCTCCACAACATGCCGGGCCTATCGAACCCCAAGCTCGTCGAATCCGAGAAGAGATCCGGGGCCTCCTTGAGACCATAGCCACACAACAGGCCAAGAGCTCAACCTCAAGACGTCGAGGGACGGCCTCGGAATGACCCACCAAACCCTCCTAGCATGAGAGGGAGGGCACAGACCACCAAGAGCCTACACCTCAGGTGAGGAGGGCCATCCCGGCTCGAGACCGCCTCACCGACAACCGTGAGCCTCGAGATGCATGTCATGACATCAACAACAACTGCGTGAGGCTTGAGGCTACAGCGTGCATTGGGGTGGGTGCTACGACAGCAATGAGGACCGTGCTCAAACCCTAGAGCCCCTGGGCCCATGCGTCTTCAGCCGAGAGATCCGTAGGACCAAGCTAATGAATTGCTTATGACCGCTGACAACCCTTACCAAGTACAACAGGGAGACAAAGCCCGAGCTCTGGCTTGCCAATATCAAATTGGCATGCTAGGTGGGCAGAGCCTCCAATGACAAGGTCATTATTCACCAGCTTCCCCTGTTCCTATCAGACACGGCTCGGGGGTGGCTCGAGGACCTTCCCCCCAACCAGATCCACAATTGGAGCAACCTTGTGAGGGTGTTCGAGGGCAACTTCAAGGGGACCTACTTGTGCCTAGGCAACATGTGGGACCTCTGCAACTACAAATAGAAGCCAAAGGAGTCTCTTCGCATTTTCGCTCGACGCTTCTCCAAGCACCGCACCGAACTCGCCCACATCTTCGATGAAGATGTCATCCAGGTGTACATTGCGAGGACTACGAGTAGGGAGCTGGTCCATGAGTTGAGCCGCAACACCCCCAAGACCACCAATGAGCTGATGGACATCATCGCCAGCTACGTCGTGGGCAAGGAAGCCATTGGCGCGTTCTTCAATGGCGACCATGGCAAGGGGAAGGCCAAGGAGGGCGATCTTGAGAGCTCGAACCAGGCCGCCAAGAAGAATAACAACAAGAAGAAGAACCTAAGGCAAGCGCGAGGCTGCAACCAATGACCTTGTTGCTACCGGTGAGCGCAAGAAACCTTGAGGTCCCCCTGAGATGGGCCTCTTCGACGAGATGCTAAAAAAGCCATGCCCCTATCACAAGGGCCCGCCAACCACAACCTCGAGGACTGTTGGATGCTAAAGAAGTACTTCGAGGGCTTGGGGCTCAAGAAGGACGATGAGAAGGAGGACCCCAAGGACAAAGGCGGAAACAAGGAGGACAGCTTCCCCATGGTCTACGACTACTACATGATCTACGGGGGGCCCTCAGCCCGGCTCTCACTGCGACAATGCAAGAGGGAGCATCGAGAGGTCTTCTCTGTGTGGGTTGCGACCCCCATTACCTCGATTGGTCTGACATGGCCGTCACGTTCGACCGTGATGACCATCCGGACCATGTCCCCAGGCCAGGGGTGTACCCACTCATCATCGACCCCATCATCATGAACACTCGTCTCTCCAAGGTACTCTTGGACGGAGGTAGCAGCCTCAATATCATTTATGCAGAGACTCTCGACCTCCTAGGGATCCCAAGGACGAAACTCCAACCTAGCATTGGGGGCTTCCATAGAGTCATACCAGGGAAGAAGACTCTCCCAATCGGCCGCATCGACCTCCCTGTCTACTTCGGCACCTCCGCGAACTTCAGGAAGGAGATGCTCACCTTCGAGGTGGTCGAGTTCCATGGCACATACCACGCCATCATCGGTCGACCCGGCTACACCAAGTTCATGGCAGTCCCCAACTACACCTACCTCAAGCTCAAGATGCTGGGACCCAACGGCGTCATTACCGTTGGCCCCTCCTACGAGCACGCCTATGACTGCGACATCGAGTGCGTCGAGAACGGGGAGGCTGTCGAGGAGTCTGTGATGCTAATGATGACCCACGAGGGCCTCGCCACCGAGGTCCCCAACCCCAAGTGCCACACCGGCAACTTCGAGCCAGCGAAAGACAAGAAGCCCATCCTCCTCGACCCTAGCAGCTTTGACGGGAAGGCGCTGACAATCAGCACCGCCCTCAATGACAAATAGGAAGCAGTGCTTATCGACTTTCTCCACGCGAACGTTGACATGTTTGTGTGGAGTCCTTCAGATATGCCGGGCATACTGAGGGAAGTCGTCGAGCACGCCTTGGAGATGCGGGCCGGATCCAAGCTGGTGAAGCAACGCTTACGCCGCTTCGATGAGGAGAAGCGCAAGATCATCAGGGAGGAGATTCACAAGCTTTTGGAGGCCGGATTCATCAAGGAGGTTCATCATCTCGAATGGTTAGCTAATCTTATACTAGTTCAGAAAAAGAGTGGGAAATATAGGATGTGTGTAGATTACACCAGTTTGAATAAAGCATGTCCAAAAATTCCTTTCCCTTTACCACGCATTGATCAAATTATCGATTCTACCGCGGGATGTGGAACTCATTCCTTTCTTGATGCTTACTCTGGCTATCACCAAATCAAGATGAAGGAGTCTGACCAGCTTGCGACTTCCTTTATCAACCCTTTTGGCATGTACTGCTATGTTACCATGCCCTTCGGCCTTCGAAACACCGGGGTGATGTATCAGCGGTGCATGCTCCATGTCTTCGGTGAACACATCAAGCCGACAGTCGAGGCCTACATCGATGACATTGTAGTCAAAACTAAAAGGCCGACAACCTCATCGATGACCTCAAGATCGCGTTCAAGTGCCTCTGGGAAAAGAATATCAAACTCAACCTCGAGAAGTGTGTCTTCGGCGTCCCTCAAGGCATGCTATTGGGGTACATAATTTCTCAACACACCATGGTCACCAAGATGGGTCCGATCCAAGATCTCAAGGATGTTCAGAAGGTTACGGGTTGCCTCGCAGCCCTTAGTCACTTCATCTCATGACTCAGAGAGAAAGCACTGCCTCTATACTGCCTCTTGAAGAAGTCAAAACACTTTACATGGACCTTCGAGGCCGAGGAGACCCTCGCCAAGCTTAAAACCATGCTGACCTGTCCTTCGATTCTCATACCCCCAAACCCAGCCGAGTCCATCTTGCTCTATGTCGCCGCAACCACCCAGGTGGTCAGTGCAGCAATAGTAATCGAGAGGGAAGAAGAAGGGCAGGCCTTTCCCATCCAGTGGCTTGTCTATTTCATCAGTGAGGTACTCTCAGAGACCAAGGTTTGCTATCCTCAGATCCAGAAGCTGCTCTATGCCATCATGCTCACGCGGCGCAAACTCTGACACTACTTTCTTAGCCACCCAGTGACCATGGTCTCGTCTTTCCCCCGCGGGGAGGTAGTCTAGAATCGGGAGGCCACAGGGAGAATTGCAAAGTGGGCAGTCAAGCTCATGGGCGAGACCTTGACCTTCTGCCACACAATGCCATCAAGTACCAGGTACTAGTGGATTTTATTATAGAATGGACCGACACTCAGCTACCTCCCGCTCAGATCCAGGCAGAGTTGTGGATGATGTACTTTGACGGGTCCTTGATGAACACAGGAGCTGGTGTGGGCCTGCTCTTCATCTTGCCCCTCGGAGTCCACATGCGATACGTCATAGGACTCTACTTCGCCGCCTCCAACAACATCATGGAGTATGAGGCCCTTGTCAATAGCTTATGCATCACCATCGACCAAGTCATGAAGGCCTCGAGCTGCCACGACCCTAAGATGGAGGCCTACTGTAAGGAGGTCCGCAAGTTGGTGGACAAGTTCTATGGCCTCGAGCTTAACCACATCGCACAAAGGTACAATGAGGCCATAGACGAGCTGGCAAAGATTGCATCAACTCAAGGTACCATCCCACCTGATGTTTTCTTGAAGGACCTGTATGAGCCCTCCGTTGATCTAGGCGCAGGAGAAGGAGCTGCAACATAGATAGTCGACCCACCTCCATCGATTGAGGCCCCCTTGACCAGGGCCGAGGCCATGGAGATCGAGGGGTCGCCTCCTCCACCAACCCCTGAGCCGAACTAGCGTACTCCATTCCACGACTGCCTTATTCGAGGGGAACTTCCAGAAGATCGGACCGAGGCCCGACGGATTGCTCGACGGGTCAAGACATACATCCACTATGGTGACAACAAGGAGCTCTATTGACGGAGCCCCACCGGGGTCCTTCAGCGCCGCATTACCATCGAGGAGGGAAGGAAGCTGCTCAAAGACCTATACTCAGGGCATGCGGCCACCACGCTGCTCCAAGGACCCTTGTCGAAAATGTCTTTCGACAAGGCTTCTATTGGTCGACTACAGTCTCCGATGCTATCAACCTTGTCCGCTCCTGCGAAGGGTGCCAATTCTACGCTAAGAAGACCCACCTCCCAGCTCATGCTCTACAGATGATCCCCATTACATGGCCGTTCGCGGTTTGGGGGCTCGATCTCGTGGGGCTACTAAAGAAGACAACCGGGGGGCTACACCCATCTGCTCATAGCCGTCGACAAGTTCTACTAGTGGATCGAGGCTCGGCCCTTCACCAACATTCGGTCTAAGCAGGTTGTGCTATTCTTCACCAACATCATCCATCACTTCGAGGTCCCCAACGTCATCATCATTGACAACAGCATGCAATTCACCGATAAGAAGTTCCTAGATTTCTACGACCACCATCACATCCATGTGAACTAGTCCACCGTCGCTCATCCTAGAACTAACGGCCAGGTCGAGCACGCTAACGGCATGATTTTACAAGGTCTTAAGCCTTGGATCTTCAATCGGCTGAACAAGCATGGAAAGAAGTCGGCTGCTGAGCTGCCTTCGATCCTATGGAGCCTAAGGACAATGCCAACTCGAGCCATGGGGTTCACCCTATTCTTTATGGTCTACGTGTCTAAAGTCATCCTCCCCACCGACCTCGAGTATGGGTCCCCTTGACTGAAGGCCTATAATGAGCAGATGAACGAGGAAGCACTCGCAAATGCTGTCAGCCAACTCGAGGAGGCTCGAGAGGTGGCTCTCCTCAATTCTGTGAGTTACCAGCAGAAGCCGAAGCGGTGAAATCCACCTTTTACCGCCCAGCCCCGGAGAAGCGGTGAATCGTGTTGTCACTATTCCCACGTACTGAGCACTGTGCCTCGTCAGGTACCCCCTCGAGACGCATTCGTCAACATCCGTACCATATTTCCCGGGGCATGGTCTTATCCGCCCGGCCTCGACCCCCCTCGACTACCCCTCAACTTGGACCTCGATGCCTCCGGTCAGCGCTCCAACAACTCCCTATGCGACGTCAACAGGGACTCGCACTCCCTCCAAAGGAGCTCTGGTCTTTCACCGACCATCACCGGCATCATCATGATGTGCCCGGAGGAAAGCCATCATCTCCAAGCATGTCGCTACAGGGCAGGCCACGCTCGATGCATGCCTCTACAGCAACCATGACACGATCGGCATCACCCCCTCGACGTCATCACCTACAACAGCCCTAGGGTTCCTGTACACCTAAACCTCCCCTTGGCCTATAAAAGGGGACACCAGGGGCTAGTTTGAGGCATTCAAACAAGCATCAGACAGCACTCTAAGGCCTCCGAGCTCGGTAGCTGCAAGGCATAGGCATGGCACTGTTAGAGTTAGGCCTTGTTCTCCACCCCCATTAATATTCACTCGCTTGTATCCCCCCTGTACAAGCACTTCGGTGCAAGATAATACAATCTCTCTCCCCCCGCTGGATGTAGGGCCTTCTCTTGCCTGAACCAGGATAAAAATCATGTGTTCTTCTTGCATCACCATCTGAATTAGGGAGCACGTAGCATTTCACTCGTTGGGTTCTTGTCTGTGGGATAGAACACCGACAAAATTGTAGTTCTTAAATGATGAAACAAAGTGAACCATTATGTATATCTCGTCGAGACACATCAAATGGAGTTTTGTTTCACCCAAATCGGAGTCCGGACGGCAAAGTTACACCTTCTAGAAGATTGCTAATGGGCTTAAGGAGTAATCTGTAGTAAAACGGACGCCCAGGACACATAGAAACTCCATTTGTGGTGATCCAAGATGATTCAAAAAGCTAACGAAGAGATCTATGAGACCACCAAATATGATCCCATTTGGGTCAAGGAAGGGTGCTCGCCCTATCCTCTAGGGCGCCCATCCTATGACGTGGACCAATCAGGTCGAGTCTCGCAGATCCTCCCTCCACCGCCTTTGAGGATCAACCTACATCGTGCATCAAGGTCGGTTTGATCAGAGGGCCATGGTACATTTGAGGAGGCTATATAAGCAAGACCCCTGGCCCTGGGATAAACCTTAATTCATTATTCATATCTCATTGCGGAGATGTAGAGGCGTCCCTCGAAGGGATGATCTCTCATCTCTAGAGAACTAGGGCTAGACTTTCCAATATAGTAGAATAGTTCTAGATGAAAGTTAGGGAGAGTGAAGCTGCGCTTTGGTTCTAGAGAAGTCTTTAGAGATTTGGTATGTCTTTGCATCTACTCTTTGCAAGACTTATGCTTTAATATATTTATCTTCTCTATATACTCTATGCCTATCATTCAATTGCTTAGTATAGTTGTTATACCTTAGCATGGGATCTCTGCTCGCATCGAGTGCTCTAGTTATCTTAAGTGATTAGAGTAGTAATTGATAGTGTAGACATAGTGTCTAGACTAGAGGTTACCTAAGATTGTGCCCAATCCTGCGGATTGTTGTGGTATCCCTAGGATTGTGATAGTCCTAATGGCTGACATAGTCCACCTCGTTTGGGTTGGTATTTGTATGACCGTAGCTAGGCCTTCCTAGCCCCCTTCTCATCCCTTTCTGTGGCTAGTGTTCTGGTGTCCCAAAGTGCTATTGTGTGATCGCTATATCTATCCATGCCCTGTTAGTTTAGAACCAAAGTACTATAGAAGAATATAGGATCTCTCCTGTTGTCCTCTCACTTTAGCTAGCTACTCATTTATCATAGAATTCTCCTATGTATGCTTTCATTCATATATCCTATCAATTATCATTTACCCCTACTCTAGTCTAGTTGGGCCTCCCGGACCAAGATGCAACATTAGTTCCACATGAAAACTTCCATGCCATGGACATGCCCGAAGCAACTACTCTAGAGACCAAGCAACAGCCTACTAATGAGCATGCTAACTTACCTTACAAGACAGCTCATGTTTTATGCTCAATTTTGGGTCTCTAAAGTTTGTTCTTCTTCTGAGCCCATGCTTCTATGAGGATCCTAACCACCTCTTGTTTATCGTTGGCAAACTTTTTAAGAGGTTGGTTATCGATGCCTATGTTTATCATACGCATTCTAGATCTCGTAGTAGCACAATGGTGTTTACCTTGCAGCTTGAATATCAATGCTCAATGCTTGGTGGTGAAGTTGGGAACTACACCACCATTGATAGCTACAAGAAGAAGTTCCCACCGTCAAGATTAAGAGCATAACTTAAGCACTGCTGGGAGATACCCTAGATTATCTTAAAAAAACTTTTCTACACTTGATAAGGGCATGTTATCAAGTTAGTATGCACCTTCAGGTATGTCTCTAACCATTTCAGGAAAAAGAAGAACTCGGGTCATAGATGCTTGACAACATGAAGTGACATCAACCACAAAACATTGATGCTCTTAGGTGATGGAACACACTCATAAGAAGGCCCTGACTCTACACTTGACTTTTCCACAAAAGGTTCAAGTGTGGGGGAGGATGGTGATGAAGGGTTATGAGGCTACTACACTAGCCAGAAAACAAAACTTTTCTACCTCATAAATTAGGATCTACTACTAGATATAAGTCATGAGATTACCACTAAACGCGCAGGTGCAATGGAAGAATTGATGTAGTCGAATACGTTGCAGCAATGCCATGCAGTTGCGTGGTCGTCAGTCAAGTATACCCTTCGCTCGCGGATCATTTGAGCATGTTCTTTACCAGTCGTCGACCAGCTACCGACCACCATGATCGATGAGGTTCGTCCTTGTGTCGCAGATGCAGCACCTCCAAGGTATCACACACGTGCGGGAAGAAGCAATATGCAACCGGACTACTAGGTCTGCGAGGAGCAAAGGCGCGAGCGTGGGGTGGGTGACGGCGGCTGAATAGATCAAGCGGATCGGACTTGCCTCACCCCTACCCCTTGCTTATAAAGGCGTTCATATGCGACCCCTGTAGGGTTATGAGGGTGCTACGCTAGCCAGAAAATAAAAACTTTTCTACCTCATAAACCAGGATCTACTGCCAGATATAGGTCACAGGATTACCACTAGATGCGCAGATGCAGCGAAGACTCGATGTAGTCGAACGCGTCACAGCAGTGCCATGCAATTGAGTGGTCGTCCGTCAAGTACACCCTTCACTTGCGGATCGTCCGAGCACGTTCCCCACCAGTCCAACTAGTCGCCGACCAGTGTAACTAGTCGCTGACCCGTTGTCAACCACCGTGACCAACCAGGTCTGTCCTTGTACCGCAGATGCAGCACCTTTGAGGTATCACACACGTGCGGGAAGAAGCAATGCGCAACTGGACTTCTAGGTCCATGAGAAGCAAAGGCGTGAGCGTGGGGTGGGCAACGGCGTCTGAATTGATCGATCAGATCCGGTCTGCCTCGCCCCTACCCCTTGCTTATATAGGCGTCCCTATACGATCTGACCTAGAGGCCCATTAGGAACCCTAAGCCTTGTCTAATCTGGGTCCAACCCAAACTAGGCTTCCAACCCTTAAGCGTGCAACCCTATGGGTTCATGCACACATAGACATGGATCGAGTACTTCTACTCGCCCAATAGTTGATAGCGGCCTCTAGCAAGGCGTGATAACTCCTATGCATACGCAAAGATCATATCAGACAAACCACTACAACCACATACAAGTTATTCCCTTTGCTACTGATATATGGTTTAACTTGTGGGTTAACACTTAACCCAAGCACGGCCATGCATTTGTTGATCCAATCACTTGAGTGATCCAGTGATATCTCTCTCATGCAGAGAGGGGCAAATTCTATCTTGACTGTCCATGTCTCATAGCATGCTTCCCGACCACCCAAAGACCACTTTTATAACCACCCAGTTATGGAGCACTGTTTGATAATTCCTAAGTAGGTCATTTCACATCTTAAGTACATACCACAATCTCAGGTCTAAGGACATAACGTACATGATGTGAAAAGAGACAATCTCAAGTTGGGTCAGTCCAGCCTATATGTCTTACATGTGCCCACATTATTAGTTCGACATCTCCATGTCCATGACTTGTGAAACATAGCCGTCAACTAATACATGTGCTGGTCTAATATTTAAGTGTGTTCTCACAAGAACGCTGACCAGGGATGACTTTAGAATAACCATTCAAGTGATTGAGTTCCACAAACAATTCACATAATTGCCAATCAACACAAGTTGTCTATAATGGATATTCAATGAACACTTAATGAATGTCATAGATACAATCAGAATATCATCATCTCTATGATTACCTCTAGGGCATATTCCCAACAACCCTGACTTAGAGGCCCCATTAGAAAACCCTAAACCTTGTCTAATCCGGGTCCAACCCGAACTAGACTTCTAGCCCTTAATCGTGCGACCCTATGGGGTTCATGTATACATAGACATGGGCCGAGTACTCCTACTCATCAATAGTTGACAGTGGCCTCTAGCAAGGCATGACAACTCCTATGCATACGAAAAGATCATATCAGACGAACCACCACGACCATGTACAAGTTATTCCGTTTGCCACTCGATATATGTTTCAACTCGTGGGTTAACACTTAACCCAAGCACGGCCATGCATTTGTTGATCCAATCACTTCAATGATCCAGTGATATCTCTCTCATGCAGAGAGGGGCAAATTTCATCTTGACTGTCTATGTCTCAGCATGCTTTCCGACCACCCAAAGACCACCTTTATAACTACCCAGTTACTGAGCAGCTTTTGATAGTCCCTAAGTACGTCGTTTCACATCTTGAGTACATACCAAAGTCTTAGGTCTAAGGACATAACGTACATGACGCGAATAGAGATTTTCTTATGTTGGGTTAGTCCAGCCTACATGTCTCACATGTGCCCACATTATTAGTTCGATATCTCAATGTCCATAACTTGTGAAAGATAGTCATCAACTAATACATGTGCTGGTCTAATATTCAAGTGTGTTCTCACAAGAACACTAACCAGGGACAACTTTAGAATAAATATTCAAGTAAAGAGTTCCACAAACAATTCACATAATTGCCAATCAATACAAGTTATCTATAATGAATATTCAATGAACACTAATACATCTTATGGATACAATTGGAATATCATCATCTCTATGATTACCTCTAGGGCATATTCCCAATAGGTGAGAGGTCCAAGTTCCATACATACCACGTGGTCATGTATGATGTCACCCTTGCCAAAAACAAGATGTTAAAAAATGAAAAAAAAGAGGAAGACTTAGAAAAAAAGAGAGAGATTGGGAATCTCCCTCTTCTAGGCCTTTGCTATCACCAAGACCAATGGCCCATGCATACTATGTGTGGCCTAACCTGAGTTGGAGCCCAAGCCATCAAGCCACCACTGCAGCAGGCCCAAAGTTTCTATCCATACACGCTGCCGGTAAGATCACTTAGGTATAAAAAAATGTTCACCAACTTCTTATACTTATCTTCATTTGATCATACAAATTCATGCTTCCTTTGCTTTATGAAATATGCTTTAGTTTGGGTGTATTTTAATTAGATATGCCCATAGGCCTTTTAAATTAAGCATGATGCTTAGGTCAAAGATGACCTTCTTTTTTAAATTCCGATATGGTATTGGAATTTTATTAATGAACTTTGAGTTGTTAACATAATCAATGAAAGTAATCTGATATGGAGATAATCTAAGGCACATCTTTCTCTGCATCTTTATCGTGGCCTTGTTTATAAAAAGTTGAGTGAATAAGTTTTTAATAAATCTAATAAGTAAGAAATAAAGAAATAATAACAATAACTTTCTTGCTCCCTAGTTTTATAGGCAGTAGGGCCCTTGTTTTTGTTTCTCTTGCTTTGTTTTTATCAAAATAAACCAGGTACAAGAATAAGTGTGGGGGAGATCTCTCAAGCATACATAACACACCTTCAAGATCTCCCTTGTACGTTGCACGACATCGAGTGACTCATCATGCAACAAGGACAAAGACACATGACTTCCATAAAGATCTTCGTCTTCAACGGTGGTTTGTGCAACTTTACCCTTCCACCTCCCAAAGGTTTGGAGTTTAAATTTATTAAATTAAAAAGACAAAACTTTTTGACACACTATCTCCATGCTATCTTTTAATAAAATTTGCATACTCCTTATTCCTCGTCAATATTTCTATAACTTGTGAACAACTATCATGGAGACCCCATGTTATCTAAGTAATTGGAGTATATGATATAGCTGGATGATTTGAACCTTGCTCTTTTTATTAAGGACTTGGGATTTATTTTATAAAATCAAAATGCAATAGCATGCTCCTCTGTGATAATGAATTTCCTACCAAGGTCATATGACATGATTCATTTATACAAACCTTTAGTCATATGCTGCTTGTCAGATCCTTGAGTTTGGTCAAATTGTTGTAACCTATGTGAGATTATGGTCATACACCCATGATTGAGATTCACGCGTACCCACCAATAAAACACCAACTCTTACACTAAGAGTTACGCACAACATGCACCGTTTCGTCCGCTGAAAATGCCAACTCTCACCCTTAGAGTTGCGCACTCTTTCACCAAATAAAATATCAACTCTTACCCTGAGAGTCGCGTATTTGTCATCCACCAAATAAACATGTGGACTCTTACTTAAGAAGCTACGCATTCATTCTGCACCATACAATTACTCTTTACTTTCCATCACGACATCTCTCCGTTCAAAGTTTTCATTTACGTAAGAAGAGATATGACATATATATATGAAGAGTGTACTCTGTAGCTGGCTACGTAGTACAATATTCCGTAGCCAGGTCGTCCACACCAGCATTTTCACGGAACGGGCGCACTTGGCCGAGCCTGCCAATGGTTATTGCGCTACAGTAAATGGTGGGAATTAAATGCTTTGTGCATGCAGGCGACCAACCCTACAGCATACTCCTACATGGATCGTAAGCACTATTTAATTATGGTAGATATTTTTGGCCATACGTTTTCAAGGAACGTGATTACTGGATTCTGAGAATGCCTTGCATGCAAGGACCATGAGATTTACTATAATTAGCACGCAAATGTTATGGTAACGCTAATTATATATTATGGTTACTATAATTGGCATGAGAGTTTTTTATCATGAAAATATTTACTGGAATTTTAAACTCTGAATATTTACGATAATTTGGTACTTTGAATGTTTACGAGAATTTCATAATGTAAATAGTTACGAGAATTTTGTGCTATAAATGGTTACGAGAAATATTTATGAGAATTTTATACTATAAAATTACGAGAACTTACACAAAGAAAATATTTAATATAAACTTGTGACTAGAATTCGAATGCCGCAATACGACAATGGCGTAAAGGTTAGTGACACAAAGTGAAGTCAAATTTACTATAATGCATAGCCCAATATTACAAGTTCTAACTGACACGATCTGATCATTGTTTTGCTTGGACATTCGATACGGCACTACTACTCAAACCTATGCAATCTGGCTTTACATGCACATGCACATCGACATCATCACATATATCACACGTCTGCTTGTTGCAGCATTGTTCCCGAAAAAATCAAATTGGAAGTAATACTGGCAGAGACGGCCATCTGGTCGATGGAACAGAGTAAGCCAGGAGATTGCCATCAAGGAGTAGACGGATCCTGCCAGGGGCGGAGCTATAGTGTTGGCTGTGGGTGCGGCTGCACCCAAAAAAAATTTTAAAAACCGTGGAAAAGGATAAATTTTCACCGTATTTGTATTCATAATTAAAAATCCTTGTACTCATGATGCCAAGTGCACCCTCTCGGATTCGCTCTAGCTCCGTCACTAGATCCTGCATAAAAAAAAGAAACTAGACGGATCCTGCATAAAAAAAAAGAATTGATGGATCCATGTGGTAGAATGGACGTGCTAGATGGTGGAATGGACCAGGGAGGCAGTAACGCAGCAGCCACCCATGCGCGTGATTCCATGCGTGGGTACCAGATCGGAGGCTTGGAACGGACAGCACGGGCGCCGGGAGCACTCGGTGGGGAGGTCCGGCACCAGCGCCAGCAGGAACGCCGGGATGTCGTGCGCTTCGTCGCCCGCAAGCTGGTGGACGGCGCAGATACCGGCGCCGTTGGCGTCGACGACGGCCACGCCGGGATGAAATTTGCATCTTTTGATCCCGGTCAAAGCCGCCAGCAGTGGTTTAGGAGAGACAGAGAATTATTGCCAGCTAATAATAGCCACGCATGCAACGGTTTCTGTGCTGGGTGTGAGATGTTGCTGCGCTGGTTGGTCGTTGTTTGGGTCCGGTTAATATAATATTAGCTAGCTACAGTGTATTAGCAGGGAGTAGAAAAAATTTACCCTATACAGGGTGCATTCTCTATATTCCCGCGAGTAACTACTCGCTCTATGTAACTCAAGTGGGATGACTTATCCTTATGAGGATTCCGGATCTAGTATGTCAAACGACAAACCCGTTAATGAATATTGAAGCTGGCTGTGTGAACTTCGGCCGATGGTTAGGCTTAAAAATTTTCAAGTATGTATTGACGGTGGCTCTGTATCTTACGTATACATACAAAGGTTAGGTATGTGCCGGGTTGCACATTATAAAGTATATTTAATTTAGTTTCAAGTAAATATTCATTACTTTATTTTCATAATATAAGAACATATTCATACTTTTTTAAATAGAGTATATATGCATACTTTTTTCATGAAAGGTGTGTATTCATACTTTTTATGGGGAGTATGTATTCATACTTTTTTAAATAGAGTATATATGCATAATTTTTTCATGAAAAGTGTATATATTCATACTTTTTATATGGAGTACATATTCATAATTTTTATAAGGAGTACATATTCATACTTCTTAAAAACGAGTATGTACGCATACTTCTTATAAAAAAGATTACATTTTCATAACTGTTAGATTGCTCTCTTTAAAAAATATTGTATCTAATCTTTTCAATAAAAATCAACAGTATATAGATGTTCTGACAAAAAATACACTCACTTACGAAAGTTAAAATTTCTAAAAAAATTTTCAATGGAAAATAAAATGTAGTATCTAAGAGACTGTATAACTTAAAATTAATAACAGAACCTATGTATCCATCCTTATGCGATTGCCACCCACGAATTCATGCTTGATGCTAATACAGTGAAGCAGCTTCCAGGAAAATACTATCAGGGCACTAAGCTGCACGAAGAAGATAAATCGGAATTTAAGATTTGAATCCCATGTCAATAAACAAATAAATTCGACACATACCTATGATCCATCGGGAGATGGACGGTCAAATTGTATTAGAAGGTCGATGCCTTCACCATCCGTCGCACGTGGATCTGACCGCCGCCGTTGGGGAATCCATTAGGGAAGGAGCCTGCGGGGGCCGAGGAGATCCCTGCCACAGGAAGGGGACTCGTTGCTTCCGCCGGGAGGTAGGGTTGGACGCCGTTGCCGTCGCTAGGAGCCTAGGAGGGAGGTGGGATCGATGGCTTGTCGCTGGTCACGAGGTGCGGAAAGCAGGGCCGCCGCCGGTCTTGGGGTAACCGGACTGCCGTACAATCCACAGCTTGACATCGTGAGGGAGGGATGAGGGCTCGCCACTAGTTGCAGGCGCCATGGTCGCGACTGAGAGTGGCACGGGAGGCGATGCACTTGCATCCTGCCACGAGGGGACCACCGCCGGCTGATGCCACCGCCGGTGTGTTGACGTGGGGCGGTGCGCCGTCCTGTTGTGCGCCGATAGGAAGGACATCGGAGGGGCCGAGGACCGCAGAGCGGCGGAGGCTGTCGCCGCCGCTTCTGTCTGTGGAGGTATCGATCGATCCAATTAATGCGGAGGACAGAGAAGTAGATGTGACCGATTGTTTTATGCCATGAGTTAACGGATCCATATCAATTGACCCGCTAATCAATCAACTTGACGCAGGTCATGCGTGTCAGAGGAAAGAATACACTTGCATGTGCGTGGGAGTAGATACTCCCAGGGAGTAGAAAAAATTTACCATATATATAGGGAAAATTCACTCTACTCGTACGAGTATGTACTCCCATCGATATTATACGCACGCGAGCGTCCCAGCCAATCCCGGACGTGAACCAAACTAACGGGCCGATGACGGCGGTCATCCTCGTCCATGGCTTAGCGGGTCAACAAACGTGTAGACCCGATATACGATCCAGTGCTCGTGTATCTATCCAGATATTTCGTAGAGCGAGCGGCACCCACCCCCATTCTTCTCAACCGCCCAGTAGCCTACGACGCCGTGACCTTCCACGCCTCGCAATGGCGCCCGGCGAGATCCGGCGACCCCCGCTCAGGCTCTCCTCCGAATTGGCGGCGGCGTCCGGCGCGGCCAGTTCACCCGTGGCAGGCACCGCACGGCGGTGCGTGCGGCCAGCCCCGCGAGGACCGAGTTCCTGGTGGATCTCGCGTCGTCGCCTATTACCGGTGCTCCTGGTGCCGCTGGCGGCCCCTGGCCGGGATCAGATCGCGACTCGCCTTCCCTGTTCCCCTGCGTGGTGGCAGCAGAGCCCGTCCCCTGCACCCAGCGAAGGCATGGCCATCCCGCGCGGACGGTGGTGCGGACCGTGGTTCCCTGCAACGACGCGCGCGTCCGGACTCCCGGCCCATCCGGACCGAGCCCCGGCGGTGGTGCGTTCGAGACCACGCATACGACGCCCGTACTCTGGCCGTGGAATCTAGGTATGTCCAAATAATTTGATTGGATGTTGCAGTCTTGCAGATCCAGAGACAGTTAATTAATTGATCTTGTTGCGTCTCGATCTTCTTTATCTTGAGGTGTTTCTGGATAGTCGATAGCGTCGGGTGCCTGCTGCCGTACCCTGGCTGTGTTTAGTTTTCTAAAATCACCTAAAAATTCAACCTATCACCCGTCACATCAAAATACCGACACATGCATAGAGAGTACTAAATGTAGATAAAATCAAAAACTAATTATACAGTTTTATTGTACTTTACGAGACGAACATTTTGAGTCTAGTTACGTAAAATTTGAATAATTTTTATCCAATACAAACGAAATGCTACAGTGCGCTGATGTAACATTTTCATTCGAAATTCGCAGGAACTAAACACACCCCCTCGAGTTTTTCCATCTCTTGCAGCAACTGTCATTATCTTGCTGCCGTCATCTATTTTGCCACAATCTCCTCTGGAGACGCTGAAATGAACCAGGCAGCAGGAATGTAATCATATACTATTTTCTCGGTTTTTAGATTTAGATTTAGATGACCATAGTACCAGCCGATACTATTTTCTTGAGATTAGAAGTCTGCGCGCCACTAGTATGATGTATTTAATCATACTATTTTCTAAAGATTGTATGTACACATATTCATTCATCAGTATACAGAATTTCGAATAAAAACTGATGACCCTGTATCTACTTGCACTCTCTAAAGTATAGATACATATTCTGATATAGTGATATATAGCAAAATGGACATACATGTACTACTGGAGTTGATGTTCATATGCATTTCAGATAACAGCATCATTCGTAACTATGTACGTGTATATATGTCTATATACGAGCATCAGTGATTGCGCCTGCCTCCGGGAGGTCGTCCGCTCTGCCTCCAGGTGACCGTCCGCCTCCGCGACACCGCCACCACGCTGCTGTGGAGGCTGTTGCGGATCAGGACGCCGCCAACGCTGGTGGCCGTGCTGGTCAGGTCGAGCGTCTGGCCAGCCTCCAGCCGCCACCACGGAGCCGTACGCGCGAGGCACGAGGGCCGCGCCCGCCGGCACTGCTCGATACCGCAGGGGTCGAGAAACGCGGGCGCAAGGGGCCTGGCCACACGCGAACCCGGCCTCGAGGTCGAGGACTCGTGGTCCGCAATGAAGGTCACGTCACGGGGCAGTGGGGCGGCCTTCGCTCGCGTCGCGCGGTGGCAGGACCGCCGCCGATCTCCGGGGAGCCAAGCCGCCGTTGCCCATCGCCCATCCGGACGGGATCAGCCGGGCGGAGGAAGATGAAATAGAGTGGACGGTGGTTTTGTGGTAAGTAAAATAATTTATGAACGGTGATTTAGGGGGACATGGCCCAGCGCTGGTTTGGGAGTCGAATTATTGCCAGCTAATAATTGAGCCATGCGGTGAATGAATTTGTGGTGCTTGTGAGACGTTGCCGCTCTATCCGAGTTGGCTGATTGGGCTCGGCTACAGAATATGATATTCTGGAGCTATATATAGATATATGCCAAGGGGCATGAGAGAAAGAAAAAAAATATTCTAAAGGAATAAACAATGGGAAAGTCTAAACCTCCGTTCAAAAAAATATAAATATTTTCTTTTATAGCCCATACTTTTTAAAAAATCATCCATCGAGAGTCATGATGCATGGAGTACCGAAAATACTTAGAATTAAGAATCATTATTTATTTTAACACTTGCACATCTCAATCTAAATGTACGACTTGTATCTTCGTGTGGTTCAGTTTTTAACCTGACAGTATATGTGATGCAAGTATGTACACTCTCATGCCTACCTAAAGCTCCACTCAAAAACCTTAGCAGTAGATGATGAAAAGAGGGCAATTTCAAAATGCTTTGGTGAGGAACCAGACACATCTATGAGCGACTTGAGAGTATCATTTGAGGAGCAAGGCTATCTTTTTTTTCAAAAATCTTATGAAAACCCAAGTTTCTGTGCTAACTGATGTAAGGGGATTTGAATCCATATTGTTTCATTATTCAATTACCCAAGACAATGTGCTAGACAGTTTGAAGTTCATAAGTGCAGGTGAAGCTTGGAACATTTTGTATGCATATCATATATCAAGGAGATGACCCATCTTAGTCCTAAAACTTTACTCGAGGATGAGCAAAGGACTAAGTGTGGGGGAGTTGTTGCCGATCCTTAGCGCCTATTTTTTAGCGCCAATATTTCATATAAAATGTATAGTGATAGGACCTTATAAATAATATTTCCACGAGTTTTGGTATTTCTATGTTTTGTAAAGACAAACTCAGAAAACACCAAAACACGCTTCCAAGAAGGCATATTTTGGCACAAGTAAAAGAAGCTCAATCATGAGGACAATTAGGGCCCTATCAATGGAGAAAGAAACCCAACATGACCCAAAGGAGTAAAGGCCCAAATAAAGTTCAAGTCCATTTCACGACTGTACGAGTAGGCTCGAGTAAAACAGTCGCTCCGGGCTCATTCGAACTCCGTTTTGGGCGAACTACCAGGCGAAACGAAGCTAACGAAAAGATCTATGGGCTGACCAAAGATGGGCTTGAGAGGGCCAACCAAGGGACCGGCTGACCCCAGGACCGGCTGCCCGCCAGCTGGGCCTCCCAGGCCTAGTCTCCTTTGGCGGTTCATAGGCGGTTCGGCAACGCCGGCTCCACCTACAATCGGTGAAATTGAAAGTGGGAAACCGCCCTATGGAGGTCAGTTTAGATCCTTCCATATGGGGATGACCATTTTCCAAAGAGCCCCCTCCTCTCCACCTATAAAAGGAGGCTCTCTCCTCCTCAATAATTCATTGATTCATCAACACAAGAGATCATAATGTAGAGAGGAAGAGCAAGCCCCATTTCCATTAGCTTCTAGCTAGATTAGAATAGGGAGAGAGAGAGAGAGAGGGAAAGAACTGGAGTAAGAGTGGAGTCGAAGCAGTTCTACCTCTAGGTGGACAAAGTGCCGGGCTTGTCGGCTCTCGCTCCAACTTGTACCTCTACGATCGTCATGCTACTTGAAGTAAGGAGTTCATGTTCCACTTTGGTTTGATTTATTAAGCATGTCTCTTTCGTAACGCTACTTGTTTGTGGGTTCGTCGTCTGTCCTTTGGGCGGATGCTCTAGTAGAGGACTCTTGATAGAGACAGACGTTCCTAGCTAACGTTAGAGTAGTAGTTACCAGCGTAGACGTGGTGTCTAGGCTTGTGGCTACCTTCGTTCGCTGCGTATCCCATGAGTAGAGGGGTAGATGAGTAGGTAGTGACAGCCCTACTTGTTCGTACCAGCATTCCCCCACGTCTGGATATGGAGTGGAGCTAAGACTGGTATCTCTTGGCAGACCAAGTGCGCCAGTGCCTGAAGCAAGTAAGTAGTGGGAAGTTAGCATCGCTTAATGCTTTTGACCTTAGAAGGACCTCTCTACCCAAGCTATCCCTTCTATCTTTTCTGGGTAAACTAGTTAAGAGATTAAGTACAAAGACCATTCCTTTGGGATATTTTGATACCCTGAATACTATCGGGTGAAATGCTACAATGGCACTTCCGTGTGCTTGCGGACTTTTCTGCTGATGCTAAGAAGCGCCAATAGTGCCCATCGCCCTTCCTCCTTGTTGTATTTATCTTGGGGTTCACATGTTGTTTAGGTTGTTCACCCTTCACACGGTGTGGATCGGCCTTTGCTTTCTTCTCTGCTGTCTTGTTTTGGCGCTGCAGTGCAAATCAGCTCATGTTGGGAGATTTGTCCAGGTTCTTCGGGAGTTGTGGAGTGTGAAGACGTGGCTGCTACTCACATGTACTTGGTGCTCCTACCATTCTCAGTGACTTCAGATACGGATTTGCTGCGGTGATTTCATTTGTAGGGTTGCCCTCCTGCTTGTCGGCATCGAATCTTGGTAGAGGTTCAAAAACCTTGAATTCTACTGGGTTTCTGGTTGATATTTGCAGTCGACCAGGACTTTCTTGATGCCCTTGCAAATTCCACTAAGCTCCTGGTTGCTATATAAATGTATTTATCTTAATTTATCTGGTCTTGTGGGGGTATACACCCCGTATACCCTTACGGCTAGACTTTGGGCTGCTCGGTCCAAGACGGCCCAGACCACAAGACGAAGGCGGATCCATCATCATCCTGGTTGGTGGGCTGGACGACAAGACAGAGCCCGTGGTCTGCTACCGACCAGGTCGGTGGATCGCGCGGGCCCTGAAGGCTACTTGGCATGCAAGGAGTCTTGGTCGGTTAGATCTAGTCGTGTACTCCAAAGATACGACTCAATGTAACCGACCACATAGGCAAACCCTAGATATGTAACCTTGCCCCCCACTATATAAGGCGGGCAAGGACCCCCTAGAACACACGAACTTTTGATATCTCATTAATACAGCAACAGAGACACAGGACGTAGGGTATTACGCTTCCGAGCGGCCTGAACCTGGATAAACCCTGGTGTTCATCTTCTGTCTCACATCCGGATCATAGGTCTTAGCGCGCCCTTCACCGCAATCTACTACCTCGGGATATCCCGTGGTAGACTGCCGACGAAGTTTCATCGACAGTGGCGCGCCAGGTAGGGTGTGCGCGATCTGATCTTCAGGCGATCCAGATGGTTTCGTTCTCGGCTTCCATGAACTTCGAGGCGGGCGTCTCCCTCACCATTGGTTCATTCACATGGACCACCGGCGGGACGGCATCCCTCACGTTCGTGGGAGCAGCACAGCCGGTCCCAGCTCTGGCTACGACGCAGTCAGCCCCAGCACCGACCGCACCTACCACTTCTCCGACAACCTAGATCTCGGGGCCGCCCCGGGGTCGTTCGAGCCGCCCATGACGAGGGTGGAGATGATGGCCACGCCAGCGGTGGACTGGTGGCTTCCTCGCTACCAGAGGAGGCACATTGACAACTCCGATTGATTCAACGAAATCGACCGGCACGGGACAGGTCTCGCTGAGCTCCTCGAGTACGTGGAGTCCGCTCCTACGTCGCTCCATAAAGAGTACTTGGACTTCACCCCTGTCCAACCACGCGGGCGCAACCGTCCTGACCAGCCACGTCGCGCAGATCCAAATCTGCCCGTGGTCCATGGGCCACCACCTGTCCGTCAGGATGGCAACGCTCGGCACCAGCAAGGACGTACGAGCCAAGCTGGTGGCCCACGCCGACCAGATCCAAATCTGTCTCCGGCCCAAGCACCACCCGCCGACCACAGAGCAGGGCCACCGGCCGCTCGCTGGGGCAGGCCCGTCAACAACCCGCGCCCGACCAGGGGCGCCACCAGCAGCACCCTGCGCGCAATCAGCCTCGTCACCCGCACCGACTAGATCCAACTCTGGCTGCCGCTCGGGCTTCGCCCCCAGTTAGGCTGGATGAGTTCATTGACATGCATCAGCACTGGCAAGCGCTTACCCATGCCGCTCGATGAGCCAAAGCAGAGCGGATGCAGCAGCGTCGGGCGCAGTAGGTGTAACCTGCCCCAGGGCAGACTGATCCCATCGCCCCCGACCAGAGCCGTGCACCCATCTTCCCGCACGGGTTAAGCAACGCAGCCGCGTCCTACGTGAGGAACCTGCAAGATGCTCCCCGGTGACGTAACGATTACTTGCTGGACCTAGATCCCAGCCTAGTTTTGGTCCTGGAAGATCCAAGGCACATGATCGACATGGTGTCTTTACAGCAGAATCCTTCCAGATCGGGCGCGACGGTCCCCAAAGACAACACCGTGTCCAACCCCCCCTCTTGGCTCAACGGGACACCCTCCGTTTCCTTCGATCTTACCGAGTACCTCCTCTCTGATGAAGAGTGTCCTAAGGTCCGGAGCCAAGAAAATGTTGAGGAGATGGATCTAACCATGTTGGATGACCTAGCCTGTTCTGCCGATGTGGCGCCAGGCACCCCGAGGACACCGCCTGGTTTCAACAGTGCGATATTCGTCGTCGGCATGGAAGAACCTCCCGTTCCAAACGAAGCAGACCAGGAGAGGCAAGCAAGGGAAGACCACAACAATGATCGTGAGCGTCGACACCTCCAAGAGGCACAAGACACGAACGCCGTCAACAACAAAGGCAATGGGGAAATAGGGCAGACCCCCCGCTACGTCGCCTTCAACGCAACCTCAATGGCGAGTTCAACATCGTCGGAAACCAGATTATCCACGAGACTCCCACGACCAACATCGTTGTGGCCATGGATCAGCTCAACAATCTTCCTCCGAACACACCGGGGTCGAAGCAATTCGAGACTTTCTGATTGTCGCCGAAGCACAGGTGGTTCAGCTCCGCTTTGCCAGATCGCTGACCACATCGCATCGGTCGCGACGGTCTCGGCGCAGCCGTTGTCGCCAACCCTCAGAAAGTGGCACCGACAATGAGTCCAATCACGGAGGCCCTTCGCTCGAGCAACCCCAGCGGGCCAAAGCCAACGACGCTCCATGAGAGGTGCCGTGCAACAACGAGCGCCAACGTGGCAATCCCAGCGCGCCAACAGGCAGCAGGACAACCGACGTGTCGAGTGCAACCAAGAAGTCGAGCAGCCCCAAGATCGCGACCTCCGTGATCACCTTGACGAACGGTACCGTGCTCGGCGACACCTGAACGGACCAGCCTCATTCTCAAAGGAACTTAAGGCCGTCCTTTGGCCAAAGAACTTCCAGATCAGAGACGTCAAGATGTACGATGGGCAAGATGATCCTGAGCACTGGATCATGCTGTACGAAACTAGCGGTCTGAGCAGCAGGAGGCGACCAGTACGTCATGGCTAACTACCTCCTGGTAGTCCTGAGCAACGTCGCTACCTCCTGGCTGCTCCGTTTGCGCGCCGGCAACATGCACAGCTGGCCCCAGCTCAGGTAGATGTTCATCGACAACTTCAAGCCTACCTGTGTACAGCCGAACACCAAGTACACTTAGGCGCAAGTCCGACATCGTCCAAGGGAATCACTGCGACAGTACATCCGGCGGTTCTCCAATGCGTGGAACCATGTGATTGACGTCACCCCGACAAAAGGGATTGACCTTTTCATCGCCGGCTTGGTTCAACCACGCAGCCTAGACCTCAAGAAGGAGTTGCTCCTCGAGCGACCGAGAACCATGGAAGATCTCTCCACTGCCCACAAGTTCGCTCATCTCGACGACGGGCTGAACAAGGGGGACCCCATTCCCCCAAACTACAACTACCGCGACGACGACCACGACCGCCGGCAAGATCAGCAGAACGATCACCGCAACCGTCGGGACAACCGCAAGCCCGGCCACCGCGGTGACGATCGCGCGTTCAAGCGATGTGGTTAGGACGGCTACAACGGTGGTCGGCGTAACCACAATGACCCCTTTGTCAATGTGGTAAAGGGCCAGAAGAGGACGAACGACGACGAACTCGACAAGGTCCTTAGTCAGGATTGCCCCCGTCATCCTGGCAAGGGCCACACGCTGGGTGAGTGCAGAGTCCTGAAGGAGGCGCTGGATAGGACGGCCAACAAGAAGCTGCGTCTGGCCCCCAAAGCTAAGGGCAAATGTCCCGCCCAGCAAGAAGATGTCGACGAAGAAGAAGCTCAAGACGCCAACCCACGACACACCTACAGGGATCCCGTGAAGAACGTCGCTGCCGTCATCTTTGGTGGCAATGTTGGGCTAGAGAACGCCCGCGAGAAGAAGCTGCTGACATGAGCCATCGTGGCTATCCAGGAGGCTGATAGTTCTGTCATAGACGTGAAGGTGCCCGCCTGGTCTGAGCAGCCCATAACGTTCAGCCGCAATGATATGTGGGCCAAAATCCATGATGCTGGTCGTATCCCGCTGGTCCTTGACCCAGAGATAGACGGTGTCCGGTTCTAGAAGGTGCTCGTCGATGGCGGCAACTCCCTGAACATCCTATTCCTCCCAGCCTTCAAGGAGCTAGGGTTGGATTTCAAAGACCTCAAGCCATACAATTGTCCGTTCTGGGCATCATGCCAGGGAAACCTTCGTACCCCCTCGGGCAAGTCACGCTACCCGTCCAGTTTGGGACCAAGCAGCACAAGGAAGTCATTAGGTAGAAGTGGCCAAGCTCCTAGTAGCTGGCTTCATCAAAGAAGTGTATCACCCGGAGTGGTTAGCCAACCCGGTTCTTGTACTAAAAAAGAATAAAGAATGGAGAATATGCGTTGATTATACTAATCTCAACAAACACTGCCCTAAACAGGCTTTCAATCTCCCTTGAATCGACGAGGTCGTAGATTCTACTGTAGGTTGTGAGTTGCTGTCCTTCTTAGATTGCTATTCAGGATACCATCAAATAGCCCTCAAGATGGAGGACCAGGAAAAGACCACTTTCATCACCCCTTCGGTGCTTTCTGCTACATGACCATGTCGTTTGGCCTCCAGAATGCTTGAGCTACTTATCAACGGGCTATCCAGGCCTATCTCAAGCACGAGATTGCTGCTGACCTCCTTGAGGCGTATGTTGATGATGTGGTGGTGAAGACCAGAGAGTCCAACACACTGGTTGCCAACCTCCAGCGGACTTTTTTGGCTCTTAACACTTTTCAGTGGAAGCTGAACCCCAACAAATGCATCTTTGGCAGCCCTTCTGGGATGCTTCTAGGCAATGTCGTCAGTCAGGACGGCGTACGCCCCAATCTTGAGAAGGTTCAGATCGTGCTGGACTTGCAACCACCACCAAACGTCAAATATATCCAGCAACTCACCGGCTGCATGGCGGCCCTGAGCCGGTACATCTCCCGCATGGGCGAAAAAGGACTCTTCTTCTTCAAGCTGCTCAAAGCTAAGGAGAAATTTGAGTGGACGGAGGAGGCTGACAAGGCTTTCAGACAGCTCAAGGAGTACCTGGCAAACCCCCAGAACTCACGGTGCCGCAAGAAGGCGAGGGGCTTCTCCTCTAGATTTCCGCCACAACCAACGTGGTTAGTACCGTGATGGTGGTCGAGCGCCAGGAACCCAGGCACGTCTATGGGGTGCAGCGCCTAGTATACTACATTAGCGAGGTTCTTAATGAAACCAAGCAGTGATACAACCATGTGCAGAAACTGCTATACGCACTATTGATCACCAAACGGAAGCTCCTCCATTACTTCCAAGCCTACAAGATCACAGTGGTTACAGAAGCTGCACTCGGCGACATACTCCGCAAGAAAGATGCTAGTGGCCGTATTGTCAAATACATGTTAGAACTCTCCGAGTTCACGCTGAACTTCCGCAGTCGCAATACTGTGAAGTCTCAGGCCCTAGTTGATTTCATTGTGGAGTGGTCAAACCTCAGCTTGCCCTTGGCCAATACGTCTCCCAACCACTAGAAAATGTATTTTGATGGTTCCTTGAACATCGATGGCGCTGGGGCAGGATTGTATTTTATCTCTTCGTCCAAGGACACACTTCACTACGTCTTGCGCATACATTTTAAGGCGTCCAGCAATGTGGCCGAGTACGAAGCCGCCCTACACAGCCTTCGTATTGCTATCGAGCTAGGCATAAAACGGCTCCTGGTGTACGGAGATTCTGCTCTGGTCATCCATCAGGTCAACAAAGACTGGGATGTGGTCAGCGGAAAGATGGATGCCTATGTTACCAAAATTCGTAAGCTGGAGAACAAGTTCTATGGACTGGAATTCATGCACATTCCGCATACCGAGAACACAGGCGCTGATGAGCTATCCAAACTCGGATCATCCCATGCCAAGATACCACCTGGTGTTTTCGTCAAAGACTTGCTTAAGCCTTCGATCCCTGAACAGGCTTATGAAGCACCCGCACCTAGCACCACTACCGACCAGCTCGTAGCAGCATTCAGAGGCGAAGCAGCGGAGGTCAAAGGCAGCTACCCCGGCCAGCAGGGATCTGATGACGGTAATGAGCAGCCGCCTGGTGACGAACCAACCGAGCAGGCAATGCCTCCCCAGCTTGACTGGAGAGAACCCTTCGTCTGATACCTGAATGACCACCTTGTTCTAGAGGACAAGATCGAAGCCCAACAGCTGGTCCGCAGAGCTCGTGCCTATCTCATGGTTAACGACGAGCTGGTGCGTAAGGCCCCGAGGTCCCTGATTTACCAGAAATGCATCACCCAAGCAGATGGTTTGAAGCTTCTGAAGGATATTCACGAGGGCACTTGTGGGAACCATGCAACATCCCGGACGCTGGTCGGCAAAGCCTACAGAGCAGGGTTCTACTAGCCGACAGCCGTCTCTGACGCAGAAGATTATGTGCGCCGGTGCAAAAATTGCCAAATGTTCGCCAAGCAGATTCATGTCCCTGCACATGAACTCCAGACCATCCCGGTCGCTTGGCCATTCTCATGCTGGGGACTTGACATGATCGGTCCTTTCAAGAAGGCTCCTGGCGGACACACATGTGTTTTCGTGCTCATCGATAAGTTTTTCAAATGGATCGAGTACAAAGCCATCAAGAAAGCCTCATCCAAGAAGGCGGTACAGTTCCTTGATGATGTTATCCACCAGTTTGGTATACCCAACTCCATCACCGATTTAGGCTCTCGATTCACCAGCGATGAGTTCTTTGACTTTTGCGATGATAATGGCATCAAAGTCAAATACGTGTCCATCGCTCATCCTCGAGCAAACGGACAGGTGGAACGAGCTAATGGTATGATTCTCGACGCTCTACGCAAGCGGGTATACCGGGACGACAAAGATCTCAAACCTGGTCGGTGGCTCAAGGAAGTACCTGCTGTGGTCTGGGGACTCCGTACCCAGCCCAGTCGTAACACTGGAGTTTCCCCATACTTCATGGTGTTTGGATCCGAGGCTATCCTACCAGCCGAGGTTGCACTCTTCTCACCGCCTGTCCAACTTTACAATGAAGAAGCGTCAGACGAAGCTAGGGAAATCGAGATCATTGCCAAAGAAGAGATAGCGCTCGAGTCCTTGCTCGGACAGCTAAGTACCTAGCATCAGTGCGTCGTTACTATAACCGCAACGTCAAAGACAGGCTGTTCGTGGTCGGCGACATGGTGTTACGATGAATACAAAAGACAAATGGTCTACACAAGCTATCATCCTGATGGGAAGGGCCGTTCAGGATCAAGGCTGTGACACGCCCGACATCCTATCAGTTGGACACGATGGAAGGTGTCGAGGAATCTAATTCCTAGCACATTGACCACCTCATACGCTTCTATCCATGAAAAAGATTTGTACTCAGTTCTTTGATTATCTCAATTATCTAATAAAGTTTTGTTTTGTTGTCCCCTTTTCCTATCTCGATTCTGTTTTTGTGCACACATCTGTTATACATGCACCCTGCATAAGTCCCAGTTAAACTTTGATTTTTGCCTGTCGAGAATGGCTTGACAAGGCACTGTCTCGAAGCCCCTTACAATGTGTTACAGCTTCATGGTACATGGCACTAGGAGATTCAGCAGTCGTTCTCTAACGGTACTAGGTACCTAGTGAGCCTAGTGGTCCTACGCGGTTCACTAGCGCATCCCTAGTGACCCGACAGAGTTAGCTTGCTTTGAGGGTGGGGGCAAAACTTAACTGGCGACATTTTTTGGAAAAACGACCTATGCATAAGATGTGTTGATGCAAAAAGGTGTTGGATCTACAAACACACCGGGCTAATACCCAAGTTCGATATCAAGGCGTGCCAGTCGATTTGACCTGTTAATCGACAAGGATGATAAATTTGAATAAGATCCGAACGAGACGACAGCGATACGCCCGGACGTCAAAGCTCAGAGGATATTCGATAACTGTTGAACAGATCAGACGAGACGACAGCGATACGCCCGGACGTCAAAGCCTGAATCGTGCTCGGTAGACGCGGAACCTGCAAGGTCGCCGGAGATCAAGTTGATGCAGCCCGCCAATTCTTGAAAGAACTCGTTGAAAAGGAAAAGGTACTAGTGACGAAGTCGTCGAAAAGTAGATTGCTTGAAAAGTAGATAAAAGTAATAGATTTGCTGTATTTGATTGGGTTGACCTTTTTTTACATTGCCTCTCGGTACATATTTATACCCTGGTACTATGAGTCCTAAACAGACACGACAAAGTATTACCTAAACAAGTCTTATCTCTAAGGAATAAAACAATGACTCGTACCAAGGTCGGACTCAAAAGTAAACTATTAAAATATTGGCATAAATATTGCCAATTTTCTTAACCATTGCTTACGATGAAACCTTTATCGGCACGCTCATCATCTCTGTAGATTCCATCGGCAAAACCCATCGATAATGATTCAGCTCTGCTTTTCACGTTCTTTAGCTCTGCTTTCCATCGGCAACCATGCCTCTCTCTCCATCGGCAACATCCCTCTGGCTTCATCGGCAATGTACGAGATCAACATGTCCTTTATCGGTAATCATCCATCGGCAACTCAGAAGCAATACTGGAGAATAACCACTCCCTTGCTGATCGGCACAGTTTTCGGCTTATATTGGCACGTGTCAAAAAACGGTGTCAACACATGCCCCCCAATTTTGGAGTATAAAATACTTTATGCGCCGAAATTTCCTCCAGGTCATAATTGCCCAAACCGCTTGAACTTCTCCTCAAGAGTTGCACGCGCGGTAGTGGAGATCCTGTACCAACAGGCCCATATAATGCTTTCTCCGCCGCGGCCCATTTTTCATCTGTGATTCAAACCCTAGCTTTTCTCTCTCCAGCGGCGACATCAACAGGCGATCCTTCGACGAACTCGATCATCGGCACTCTTGACGGTGATCCTTAGCCTCCATTAGCATTCTTTGCCTTCTCCCTCTTCGTCGCGACCATGGCTATCCGTTTTGACGTCCCCAAGGTTAGTCTTCTTCTTTTGCCCGTCCTCTGACATTTCGTTTCTCCTTTTCTGCGCAGTTCATGACTCTTCCTTATTCCCAATCTTTAATCTCAGGAACTTTGCAATAATCTTCTCATTCCAACGCATCAGAATCATTTCATCTGCCTAGGCCCAATGGGAAATCCAGACCCAACCGACATCATAAACGCAGAAACCAATCAAATCCCCTTTAGAGCTTAGAATTTTGACTTGGGATTCTGGACTGATACCTTCCGATCCTGGCCAAAAACCACCAAGGGATGGAAAGATTGGTATTTGAGAGTCGCCAGACCAATGGAGCTATATTGGGCGGAACGCAAATTAGAACAGTGTATCAGAATATCTATTGCCGATATGGAGAGGAATGAGTCATTGTTAATTGCCGCCTCCTATTTCTGGTCTGATACCCTGAATGCTTTTATCTTCAAACATGGGCCAGCTTCTCCAACCCTTGCCGATGTGTACATGCTCACTGGTTTGGACATCTCATCTGCCGATGACAACTCACTGAGCGAAAACCTGAGCATCGGCTGACTACCAGGAACATTGGTGGCTGGACTGGTTATATCAGCGAGTATAAGAAATCTGGTTCAGTCAGTCACAGGGAACATTCAGCTTTTTTGAATATGTGGCTTGAGAAATTTATTTTCTGCGGCAGAACAGTTGGACCGACGAACATGCACCTTCCTGCAGCAGAGCTGTTGGCTAGTGGCGTCAGACTCTCACTGGGCCGATACCTTCTTGGCTCAGTCTACCATCTCCTCCACCAAGTATCACAAAGGCTGCTGCAAGGCAAATCCATCGGCAACCTGGGGGGCCCTTGGTGGTTCATCAATATGTGGTTGAATGCCCATATGCACAAGTATCTCCACATTGATCTGTTCACCCAGCAATTCCCTCGAAGTCTTCCCGAAGATTATCAACTCGGGGAAGAAGAATCGGCAACGCGCCCCCCTATCAACTTTGGAGAAGCACTGACAGTATTACCAGGGGCAGAGGCAAACAGAGTCCAGATCGGCAATCTCTTCCATAGATTCTACATCGGCATCCCTTCTGAGCTTCGGGCCTGGGTCCCGTATGTTGATGAAGCAGCAAGATTCCCTCTGTCCTTTAACCTTACCGATGAGGCTTTGAACCAGGATGCTGACATTCTTAGTGCAATAATTACCCTCGTGCCATCTCGGTCAACATATTTGGAAGCGAGAAGAACATTAATCCCACATACGAGTTCTATTATCCATCGGTAGCAGCAAGACAGCTAGCTTTTGGACAACTACCCATCAACCTCTGTTTTGCCAATGTGATTAAGCCGAGAGAGACTATTGCGAACCGTGTGGATTGGCACAAGATTGTTACTCTCCTTCCCAATGCTGATACCTCTGATGTTGATCTGACCAATTGGGTACCGGCTTCCTTCGTCACCGAATCCTTCAAATTATGGTGGCAAGAATGGAAAGAGCAGCTATTCTTTGCATCTCCTCATTTTTACTGGAACCTCATTGATCCTGATCATACCATTCCTGCCGATGCGGTAAGGGACTCTGCACTTCTTTTAACTCCCCTTTAATCCATCGGCAACTAACCCCTTTTTAACAGGTCGATGACCCAGTTCCAACATTAAGTAAGAGTGGCAAGGTCATACGGCTGCAGCCGATTTCCCCGGTATCCATCATCGGCCATAAAGCTCCCTCGCTAGATGCTCCAGTGGGCCGTGGTCGTACCAAGAAAAGCATCAAATCGGTCACATTTTTGGCACAGACATCTCAGGTAACCACCTCACTTTCTTTTGCAGATGCCGATTGCTGTGATTTACCGATTTCACATTTCCGGGCGCGAGTTCTACACCTTTAGAATCTTCATCGGCAATTCGCCCTTCGTCTCCACCTGCAGCACCTTCATCGCCCCACCTTGTTGTCCTTGATGACTCTCCAGAGGTATTCTTTATTCAAACCTTGATTATTGGATCGGCACTTCTACTTATCTGTCTTTCTTGCAACACCGAGTAATTGCATCGGCAACCGTCCCAAGTGTACCGATTCCTCAGCCATCCATTGTCGATGCCCCCCAGTTGTCCGATGCCGATATCTTACAGCACAAGCATAAGGCTTCATCGGGTGAAGAATCACAATCCAAACGGGCAAGACTTACACCATCTCTATCGGCGTCCTCGCCTCGCCCGATATCGCCTGACGTATCTGTGCAGACCTCTCCATTGGCACCTGCTCTTCCATCGGCCATTGTACCCATACAAGGATCTTCATCGGCATCGGTATCGCAGCAGCAACCAATCGAGGTACCAACACAAGAAACGTCATCGGTAATTGTACCTGAGGTTGTTTCTCCGAGCCAAAGGTGAGAGATTGCCTTGAAACAGGTGCATTAACTCCCTTAGATAACCTTTAACACTTTGGGCTCTTCTGCTGACATCACCTTTTCCTTTTTAGAAGCAAGATTCCTCAGATAGTCTATTCTCCTTCTCTATTAGTGGGATTGTTCCCGATGATGAAGATTCTGAAGAAAGCTCTGCTCCAAACCTTGGAGTTCTATCACCTGAAACCAAGTCAAAGCTGGAGACACTATTATCCTTACTGCAACAGGAGACTTCTTTACTGATCCAGGATTCTGACTCTGCAAGAGCAACTTTTAAAGGAATTCGAGGTCAGATTCCTGCCGATGTTGAGGAAGCACTCTTCCAAGCCGCACATTTGGAGAGTCGGCAGTTGTAGTATCAGAGGGCTGCCTAGCGGATTGCCGATAGAGCCAATCAGGCAAAACTCCAGGAGGACATGATGAAGCATAAGCAACTTGCCGATGAGAAACACAAAGACATCGGTAAGCTAGAAGCCTCTTGTGTAGATCTAGAGGACAAGATTGCTCAGCTATCGGCAAGAAGAGAAGCCCTGCTAGCGGAGCTGAGATAGATTGAAGGAGCCTTGGACGCAACAAATCATGAGAAGGCCCAAATGCCCGAAGCTGTCAAGACTCTTCAGCAAGAAAGGGACAACCAAGTCCTCAAGAAGCTGGCGCTCAAGAAGAAGATCAAGCCGATTGAAGGCAATGCCGATGAAGATGCAAAGATACTGGAGGAAGCTGACCAAATTCGCCTGCGTGCGATATCAACTATCCATTCATTGTTGAACTTGTAAACCTCCCTTTTCATCGGTAATGTGATGTATCGGTAATTTGTAAAACTTCACATTAACGTAGTGCCGATACATTCTTTTTGAACAAGCACTTTATCTATATATATTTTTTATTGGCAAGTGCTAAGAACCTCATCGGCAATAGGAAAACCATGTTGACGTCTGCCGATGGACCTTCACTTTTGCGCTTCAGCCGTCATACTTGAGTTTTTGCTCCACGGGAACTTTCCTCTTTGTGCTCACGTTGCATCTTCCTCTTTTGAGTCCTCGTTAGACCTTTAGGGCACCATTGAGGAAGCTTCGTCTTCCAGACGGGTTGGTAAATTTTTGCACTTGAACCTGGGCAATTTGTATCGGGACCCCTGCAGAGTACTGTTTCATCAGGGACTCCTACATTGGTCATGTCCTCGAGCTCCTCTTGATTCATCAGCAAACAGTCAGCATGCCTGCCCAGCCTTTCATGTACACTGGTCCTGCCCCCCAACCGATCATGTACCGATACCCCTTCTCCGATCGGCTTACCGATGTATCTGCTCCGATCACCATAGCGGGCCTTCTTTCTGCCTGATCATAACCATTGCACTGGGGGCAACTATCAACAGTAGGAAATTTAATGCCTTCTTCCCAACAATAGATGAAGAAGGGGCATCTCCAATGGTTTTTGTGCCGATGCCACGCTTCCCAACGCAGCTCCTCTTGCCGATGCCTATAGCGGTTACTTGGAATTCTGTACGGAGCTGGTGTAGGAGGCCTTCTTGAACTACTGCTTTCTTCAACTATCTCTTTCCCCTTCAAGTCATCGGTAGTTGCTTGATTTCTAGGATCCATCGATGCTCTCCCCTTAGCGCTTACCGATGTCAACACTTTGGTTTTGTTTACAGCCTCCACTATGTTTGCTAGGAAAGGATGTTGATCAATCTTCATCGGACTCTGAGCTTTAGAGTTGTCAAACTTGATCCTCCCAGATTCAATTGCCGATTGCAACTGCTGTCTGAAAACCTTGCAGTCATTGGTACTGTGTGAAGTTGCATTATGAAATTTACAGTACCTTATCTTCTTCAGCTCATCTACCGATGGAATCACATGATTGGGTGATAGCTTGATTTGGCCCTCTTGAAGTAGCAGATCAAATATTCTATCAGCCTTTGTGACGTCAAACGTGAATTTCTCTGGCTCTTTCTGACCAAAAGGACACGATAAAGGTTTTTTTACCTTTTACCCACTCAGCCAGGCTGATAGTTGGTTCTTCATCTGAATCTGATTCCTCTGCCTCTACAAAGGACACCTTCTTGTTCCAGCTCTTTCTATGTTCTGGAGCTTGAGCACTTTGATCAGAGACCCTCTGCACAATATGACTTAAACTTTCAAACTCCTGAGCATCGTATTTGTCCCTGAGATGCGGCAACAAACCCTGGAAAGCCAAACCAGCTAACTGGCGGTCATCAAGCACTAGGCTATAGCACTTGTTCTTCATGTCTCGTACCCTTTGCACAAAATTCTCTACCGATTCGTCGCTTCGCTGCTTTAATTTCATTAAATCGGTAAGCTTCTTTTCATGGACACCAGCAAAGAAGTACTTATGAAATTGTCTTTCTAGATTGGTCCAAGTAAGAATAGAGTTCGGTGGCAATGATATAAACCACGCGAATGCTAATCCAGACAAAGAGGACGAGAACAAACGGATCCTCAGCTCATCCCTGTTCGCTGCTTCTCCGCACTGGATAATGAATCGGTTGATGTGCTCCATTGTTGACGTATCATCTTGCCCAGAAAACTTAGTGAAATCTGGCACCTTGTACCGATTTGGGAAAGGAATTGAATCATAAGATGAAGGGTATGGAGTCCAATAAGAGTAAGTATCGATCTTGGGCTGAATCCCAAATTGTTCTTTCATCACTTCTACAATCTTATCGGTCAAGAGTGCATCCTGATCTTGCCGATGCACTGGCTGGGTCTCTACTGGAGGCATTGGCTGATATGCTTCTACATACCCCTGTGGCACTTGGCTTGGATAAATCAACATATTCACGGCACCAATCTGCGGAGTAAAGTTCATCGGCTGTTTCGCCGATGCTTGTTCCTGGAAAGTTGTCTGTGGACTATACCGTTGAGTCCCTATTGCTTGGTAGCTTGGTTGAATAGCAGGTTGCTGAATTGGTGCTTGCCCTGACCAATTGAGACTGTAACTCATCGGCACCTGGCTTGCCAATGGCTGATAGCTTGCAGACAATTGATGCTCTTGTATAGATAGATGATAGCCAGCATAATTGCCCTGAATTGCAGGTAATCTAGACTGAGATATGAATGGTACTACGGGCCGCTCTGTAGTGGAAGCTCTCTGTTGAACTGGTGGAGGATTAGTCAATGGATTCGCATAAGATATCTGTTGTGGAGGTGCATAGAATCCCATTGACAATGGCTGTATAGCAGGAGGTACAGTAGAATAATGCGGCGCTTGAGCCACCGGCCGAATTGGAGTAGCCGATATCATTGGATCCTTCCCTGCTACATCATGCACTTGAGGCAGTCCAGAGTTGGCAGTAGATGGACCTGGAGGCATACCGTATCCCCATCAATTAGCAGCATTTTGACTATGTTGACCTGAAGGACCTGACATTGCCGATGCCGATAGATCTGTGCTCAACTGAGTACTAGGCCTCTCCTGAGATATTAGATCTGATCCTATCGGTGTGGCTTCAATGACGGATGGTCCTGATATAGCTGAAAGAGTAGGCGCTTCCATACTCTCAACGGCTGGAGTTGCCGATGGAGTACTGGTAGATGCCGATCCTGGCTGATGATATGCCGGCCCGACATACCCTGGTGCTTGTCCGTCCCTTAACGTTTGCACAACAGCATTGTAGATAGTATTGGACAGCACGGTGGAGTGGTTGATCAAAGCTTGATTTAATGCAGAATTAACCATGCTGTGTTGCTCCCAGGCGCCTGCTCGGTGGATGGCACTGAGCTATGACTGGGGGGAGGAGTTGGTGTTGCTGACAGTGGTGGTCGGCTGTAATCCATGTTTTGGCCACAACAAGCAAAGAATCAACATCACAAACAGGCAAGATATGCGAACTCATTGACACTCACCTGGCTGACCGCCGGAAGCCTCCTCTGAATTTTAGCGCTGCTCTCCTGCTCGGAGCGCTTGGGGTCCAGCTTGTCGCCCCGCCGCCGCGCTCGAGGACTGGGTTCGACATCCCACCCAACCGGCTCGGTCCAGTAGGGTGCACCAGAGAAGTTGGCTCCCTGGCCTCCTCTCGGTGCCTGGCGGACGAAGCTGCTCCAGTCGGTGATGCGGCCACCCTGTGCGGTGCAGGCGGCAGTGATGGTGGCGGTGGTGCTGTTCCCATGGCCGGCTCTGGCCGAATGGGTGATGCAGCGGCTGCCCGCTGAGGTGGAGGAGTGGGCGGCGGTGCGGCCTACGCGGGCCTCCTGGGTGTTGTTGTGGTTGCAGGCCTCGGGGCCCTCCCCGTCTGAGGTGTCATGGCCTAACATTTCCTCTGGCGCTGATTTAGCGTCAGTAGGTCGTCGTCCCATGACTCAGGGGTAGCCGGGGCACCCCTCTTCTTGCTCCCCCTCCTCTGCCGTCCAGGTTTAACTTACCCCTGGACAGCAGAGAAGAGGGTTTCTTCTTCTTGGTGGCCTCCGCCATGGGCCACATGCCTGCTGCTTGGCTCCGTGTCCGAGCAGTAGGGAGGTCATCATCTGAGCTCAAGACATCGGATGTCCCCTGCTCAGCTTCAGTCTCATCCTGGAGCATCTCCTCTGCACTGCGCTGGTAGGCCTGCGCCTGACCCTGAGGCCATGCTCCTGTCGGCACATCAGAGAAGAACACCCTCCAGTCCTGTCCAAGCAATGTCTGATAGTCGGACAATAAAAGTTACACAAATATCATTACATACCAATGCATTCAAATCAAAGTGCAGAGCTGGTTGGCTTACCTTTGGTGGTGGTCGGTTGATGTCGTATGGCCGAGCATGCTGCTCCAAAAAGCTGCTGCTCGGGTCAAACCTTTCGAACAGAGAAGCCATTCGTCAGTTCAACACATCCTGCTTCAGCTTCTCCTAGCTCTCCCGGGAGGGGTCGGTCCGCCTAGAGTACTCGAACAGGCGGTTCACCCGTTCCTTGCACGGCTGGATCCGATGGACCAACCAGATCCTGACGACAAGCACGCCATTGATCGACTTGTTGTTGATCAACAACAACAGCTCGTTCACCTAGAACATTTCATCCGAGGTGGGCAGCTCTGACCACTTCGGGTTGCATTCAGGAACCTTCTTGACATTGCAGGGCACCGGCCTCCCTTCTACATTCTGGCTCATGTAGAACCAACGAGTATTCCATCGCCTAGAGTACTCGAACAGGCGGTTCACCTGTTCCTTGCATGGCTAGATCCGATGGATCGACCAAATCCTGACGACAAGCACGCCATTGATCGACTTGTTGTTGATCAACGACAACAGCTCATTCACCTAGAACATTTCATCCGAGGTGGGCAGCTCTGACCACTTCGGGTTGCATTCAGGAACCTTCTTGACATTGCAGGGCACCGGCCTCCCTTCTACATTCTGGCTCATGTAGAACCAACGAGTATTCCATCCCTGGGTGGTGGATTGGGGCTTGGATCCTAGCCAGTGCCCCCTTAGTCCGTCCCTAAGCCGCACATAACACCCGCTTGCTACTTGGGACCCCCAGATTCGGCCCCTTTCTTCCTCAATAGGAAGAAAAAGCGGAAGAGATTGAAATGGGGGGCGATGCCCAGATACAGCTCGTAGAAAGCAATAAAAATGGAAATTGACAGGATGGAATTGGGGTCGAGATTACAAATAGAAATCCCCAATATATACAAAGGTCTCGGAGAAACCCGTTCACAGGTGCTCCGAGCCCTTAAGGCACCATGTCCTCAAAAACTACGAATTCCCCATCTCGAGGATTAGGGGAATCCTCACCTCATGGCTCACGCCATGCTTCCATCTCGTACGGCGGCAGCAGACCCTCGTCGGCAAGCGCCTACAGCGACTCCCGGGTGGAATTCGATTGTTGCCTTCTTGCTCCCCTTCCTCGCCATTTCTTCCAAGATTGGTGGGTCGATTGGGTGAGCGGAGGGTGGCGGTGGCACTAATGCATGGATTGGCTAGATTACCTCGCGGTGGCGGCTGGATTTGCTACGGCGGATTGGGGAACAGTGGTGGTTGCTCAGGTAGACGACAGGCTCGAGAAGATGGAACGACTGGCAATAGAGATGAATGCGGTGCAAAACCATTTCCCCCGGTGGCGCCCGCTATTTATACCATTCGGGTGATGCCCCTTTGACTTCTACGGTTGGGCCTACTTGACTTATGTGGACTCAGCTTGGTGGGCAGTCCTGGTCCCCATTTCGCGCATGGGCCGGGATATTATATTCCCCATTTGTGTGGTTGCGTACCCAATTCCGATTGTTCAGCACGCGCCCAGAAATCTCGGGATCTAATCCCAGATTTGTTTTCAATCAAATATTTTTTTCCAAAATTAGTTTTAGATTTTTTCCTTAAAATTTGGGGACTGATTTTACGGATCAAATTTGTTACTTTCCACATCTGGGGACTGCGTGGTAGTTCACCATTAGATAGTGCTTACGGACTACACGTTTCGGCATCATCAACCGCTACAACAACACGTCTTCAAAAAACAAGCTAAGTTTTTTCTTTAGTTTTTTCGTTATCCCTTTCTTTTCTACACAGCTTTGTATCTTTTTCACTACTCATCATACATGAGCCCTGCATAAGTCACAATTAAACTTTGTTTTTTGCCTGCCGAGAACGGCTTGACAAGGCACTCCTTTGATCCTCTTACGATGTGTTACAGCTCCGCGCTATATGGCACTAGGAGATTCAGCAATCGCTCTCTAACGGTACTAGGTACCTAGTGTTCCCAGTGGTCCTACGCGGTTCACTAGCGCATCCCTAGTCACCCGACAGAGTTAGCTTGCTTCGAGGGTGGGAGGCAAAACTTAATTGTCGACGTTACTCATGATTTCTACATATCAAACATCTAAAAATACATAAATGTTATCATCCAGATCAATTATTTGTACATCATGTACTACCGATTTTTATGTTTATTTTTCAGGACAAGGCCCGGTTGCCGAGCACACTTCATATGTTTGGGGACTGGATCAAGGATCGTTGTTCAGGTTTTTCACACAACCTGGCACAAGGACTTCACCGCTGACCAGTTGGGGTGCTCGGTGCTTATCGCCCAGTTGGTACGGCTCGGTGCTATGCACTGCATACTTGGTTCCTGACCACACGCTGCTTGGGGACTCGTCGATACCATCATACGGTTTGATGCCCCATGCAGCATAGCCTCGTCTCTGGCTTTACGCTGCTCGGGGACCTGCCATCACTACTTGGCTAGGTGTTACGCACTATACAACCTCTTTTTTTTGACTTCCTACTGCTCGGGAACTCGTCATTGCCACCCAGAGGCATCTATGGATCAACGGTTCTTGGTGTCTCTTGACCTGATCGAGCCTGCTTTTTCTAGGATTTACCTGGGGACTACGCATTCGACTTGTCACTCAGCAGTGTCTATGGACCAGTGGTTCTCGAAGTCCCTCAACCTGATCGAACCTGATTTTTGTTTCCTAAGCAGAAGGTCGTAGGTTCATACCTAGGACTTTGCATCAACTCATCATTTGGCATTGACTTCAACCGGTTAGTGCTATGTTGAGTCTTTCTTAAAAGCTCAATACAACATATCCTATCTTCTATCGAGCTTGGGGACTACGTGGGCCCATGTCACCTCGCGGTGACTTGGGCTTATTTTCTGTTCCTGGTTTGGTACCTCTACCTCCATGGATAGTTCATGTTAGCATTCCAGTGATACTTCGTGTCCCATGTTAACATGGGCCCATGTCTAAGGACATGGAAATATTTTTCTTTTTCTTCGAACACCATGCATCTTTCGACAGATCACCTTCCTTGACGGGAACTATGGTCAGGAGCAGACTTACGAACTGTTCAGGAGAAGCCTGGATGGTGCTGACTGATTAGCATCAGTGCTGGTCGGTGTCACGTGGTCGGCAGCTTCACTGCTTGGCACTACATGGTCAGCAGCTTCACTGCTCGACACTACGTGGTTGGCAGCTTCACTGCTCAGTACTACGTGGTCGACGTCTTCTCTGCTCGGCACTACGTGGTCGGCATCTTCACTGCTTGGCACTACATGGTCTGCATCTTCACTGCTCGGTATAGGTCAAGATGGTGACTCCCTCAAGATACATGGTGCTCAATGACTAGCTGTGGGGGTATACACCTCGTATACCCTTACAGCTAGACTTTGGGCTGTTCGGTCCAAGACGGCCCAAACCACAAGACGAAGGTTGATCCATCATCATCCTGATCGGTGGGCTGGATGATAAGACGAAGCCCGTGGTCCGCTACCGACCAGGTCGATGGATCACGCGGGCCCTGAAGGCGGGCTGGACGACAAGATGGAGCCCATGGTCCGCTACCGACCAGGTCGGTAGACCGCGCGGGCCCTGAAGGCTACTTGGCATGCAAGGAGTCTTAGTCAGTTAGATCTAGTCGTGTACTCCATGGATACAGCTCAATGTAACTGACCACATAGGGAAACCCCAGATATGTAACCTTGCCCCCACTATATAAGGCGGGCAAGGACCCCCCTAGAACACACGAACTTTTGATATCTCATCAATATAGCAGCAGAGACGCAGGATGTAGGGTATTATGCTTTCGAGCGGCCTAAATCTGGATAAACCCCAGTATTCGTCTTGTGTCTCACATCCGAATCGTAGGTCTTAGTGCGCCCTTCATCGCAATCTACTACCTCGGGGTATCCCGTGGTAGACTGCTAACGAGGTTTCATCGACAGGTCTTGTAATCCCAGTATCTTCTTGATTAGTGAAATGAAAGAGATATATGTTTATCCTTGTTTCTAATGACTGTGCGAGTTTTTTGTTAACTAAGATGCCATTGTATGGATATGATTCTACATTCCTGACTATGTCGGGTTCTTTGGAGACGTGCCTGGTGTTGTACAATGTATCCTATCTTGTCTGTGAGTTCTTCTGACATGTCTTCTGATGTCTTTGGGTTCTTTTGGTGTCCTAATGGATGGTCCTTGTAATCTGTTGGTTTGGCGAGTTGTTGGTGGTTCCAGGTTCTTTCCCCTTCTCCTTTCTTCATGGTAAAAACTCTGCTTTGAAATCCTCTATTTTCTTCCTGTTGAGATATTATCGTTATCTGTATTACTGTTGGTGACTTATCCGATGCGACGCTCTTGCGCTCCTGATTAGGCAACCGTTGGCCCGTTGGGCCCTCATAGGTCAGCTGATCCTTGTAAATACTTGACCGCTTATCCTTTCTCTGTACGCTTGAGCCATCCGTGCGCACAGGAAACTTCTCAACTCCTCTGCTTTTCTTGCCGTCTCCGCCGCTTCGCAAAAGGCTTAGCTTGTTCTCCTCTTCGCCTGCAATCTGTGAACCCGCCGACTACTCCATGAGCTCCAATGACCGAAACAAGGTCGTAGAGCAAGGGCAAGGCCATCAAGGTAATTGATTGGAAAAAATCCTTCCTTCTGCTAAGGATCGAGCTTTTCTCGATTGTGTATTTTAGTGCAGCAGACTTGGCTGACACCGACGACGACAGATGCGGAACTCAATGTGCTGGTTGAGGGTGGCCTGCCGCGAGAGCAGGCATTCTCCAAGCACATCCTTCCGAGTCATCCATTTGATCCCCACTCCTCCTGATAAGACGATTCTATTCGTCGCATTTGTTGCTGCGGGACTCTGTTTTTCGCCTTCGAGTTTTCTCATGGAATTTCTTCAATTCTTTGGTCTTCAACTCTTCCAACGTTCCCCTAATGGGGTTTTCTATCTGTCCACCTTTGTGCATTTGTGTGAGGCGTATCTTGGGGTTTCTTCGAACCTCCTTCTCTTTCATCACTTCTTCCGTCTGAAGCAGGATTTGAAGAAAGTGCCTTTCGGTTGCTATATGATCCAGCTCCGTCAGAGGATGGGTGCTCTTCTTTTTACTGTTGACTTCTTTGACAAGAAGGTTTTGGCAGAAAGTGATTCTATGTCCCCAAGCCTACCATTTATTTCTCTTTTGATCTTTCTACCTTCCCCAATGATACTAGTCTTTGGTCGAAAAAGCTCTCTGATGCTGAGGTTTCAGCCATTGAACCTCTTCTTGCGTGTCTTCTTTATGTGAAGGCGCAAGGCCTCATCGGCCTTAGTGTTGCTGTTGGGTTCTTATGACGCTTCTGCATCCTCTTATGCAAAGGGAGCACCTTGGCTTTGAGTATACCAGGGTTATGACTCCTCCCAGATTAAGGATGGGATGAAGCTGAATAATGAGGAGCGGATCATGCATCTGAAGGCTGTTCTTGGTTCAATTCCTTGTATCCCTCCTCGAGTTGAGGAGTATCACTCTGACAACCCACCACCTGTGGTGAGTGTTTTCCTTATTGATTCTTGTTGTTGCAAGTTCTTTTCTTTACTTGTACTGACGTCTTGATGTTGCTTCTTCTCAGGGATTTGGCTGGAGCTTCGTTATCCAACTTCCGGCCAATGGCGAGGTCAATCCTGCTGAAGGTGTTGTCTAAGCGGGTTCTGCATTCGCTTTCTAAAAATAGTCTGTCCTTCCTAGATTTCCTTATAGCATCCGTGAGGATGGATTTGAAGCTATGCCTTATCAACTGCACCACAAAATTGTTGAAATGTATTTTGGTTCCTGGCGAAGGGGGTCATCACGTCCTCTGGTTTCTATAGTCCAAGGATTGAGCCCTACTATTTTGAGTTCTCTTCAGGTCACGGGTAATATCATCATAGGTGAGGTTGATTCTGGGTTCTTTTTCCTTTTCCTACTATCGCTTAACCTACCTTCTTTGTTTCTCTATAGAGGGTACTAATGTGCTTCTGCATGAGCATGAGGATGAGGAGGTGCAGACTTCCCTTGTTCGTAAGCCGTAAGTGTCTTGCAACTTCCTCTGTTCCCTTTTTCTGGTTCCTCTTCTTGCTGATATTGCTGGTTTTTTGTTTTACTTCTTTCTAGCCGGACGGAGGGTTCTGTCACACCTGGCCCGTTTGGCCCGTAGTGGCCCATGTGTGTTAATGAGATGTTGTGGAGAGTTTAGTCCCACCTTGGTTGTTTAGGATGGGATAGACCAACATATAAGGCTTCTAGAGTCCATCTCACCATCCCCGGGTTAATCCTTTTAAGCGAAGCGAGGATGAAAGCTTAAGTGGGATCGTGGTAGGTGTGGATTTGAGCCGTTTAGACTCTAGGGCATTACAAATGGTATCAGAGCCGACCTTTGTGGGCATGGGCGCGTGCGGGCCATGGACTGGACGCTATGGCACATGTGCTGGCACTTGGCGCATGGTCATGTGTGCCAAGAGGGAAATGCTCCTGGTCATCGTTTGCCCGATTGTGGGTATGTTGGGCTCGATGAGGACGTCAAGTTCTTTGAGGGGGGTGTATGTCACACCTGGCCCGTTTGGCCCGTAGTGGCCCATGTGTGTTAAAGAGATACTGTGAAGAGTTTAGTCCCACCTTGATTGTTTAGGATAGGATAGACCAACATATAAAGCTTCTAGAGTCCATCCCACCATCCCCGGGTTAATCCTTTTAAGCGAAGCGAGGACGAAAGCTTAAGTGGGATGGTGGTAGGTATGGTTCGCTTAGCATGCAGAGTGGATCGAAGCCATATGGACTCTAGGGCACTACAAGCTCCAAAGCCATCTGGACAAGCAGTCGGAGCTCAACGACATCAAGATCGATGCCATGGAAGAATCCTGACTCGCCGAGAAGATGGCGGCACTCTCGACTTCAAATCCAGGCCGGAAGGAAGAAGTTTATAATGCTGACTCAGAGGAGAATTTGGAGACTACTTTTGACCACAACACCTTTAAGAACTCGACTGGGGGTCAGAAAGAAGAAGTTTATGAAGTCGACTTGGAAGAGGACTTGAAGACTATTTTCTACTTCAACAAGAATTCAACTATTGATCGAGGGGAAGAAGATTACGAGACCGACTCAGAGAGGAACTTCAACACCATTTCCAACTTGAAGACATTCATCAGGATACCCAACTCACTCCCTATGGGTTGCACAACTCGGCATACATCATGCAAGAATACCTAAAGAAGTCGCATGGGTGCCATGATTGCCCAATCCACAGGAGAAGAGGATGGAATCCGCCTGCTAAGCCAACTACTCCAGTCCACGACTATCAAGACCATAGAAGAAAGGAAAAGCAGATCATGAAGAACTTCGAACCTACCAGCAAACAACAAAGGCTAAACACAACCATGAAACACTGGCCAGGCTCTTTCTCTACTGAAAAAGAACCGCTCAATTATCACCTCCAAGAACTACCTTTTCAGGAAGGGAAAGAACTCGCTAGATTGTCTTCTAACGTCGCTAATTCAAAAGAAGAAGAACCTATGAGAATTCTAAAGAAGCTAAAGAGAAGAACCATCTACATGGCCAACGTAATTGAACTTCCTGCTTCACCCAAGACGCCGAAAGTACATTCGTAAGATGAATCATAGGACAACATATCCAAAGATGAAAGAACTGAGGAAGAGGAGAGCAAAGAACGCAAACAATCAAGGTGAAACATCCTCAATTTTCTATGAAGGGAAAATACACAGAATGGCGAATAATATAATAGTTTGAAGCTCAAACCATCACATTATCCACAATAGTTGATACAAAAATCCATACATCGAACAAAAGAGTACAAATAGAGGGGGTTACATCAAATAGTACATCGCCACATTGGTGGAATCATCAGAGTAGTAGCATCTGGAACAGCTGCGGTAGGCGAAAGCAACAAAAATCTCAAAAAGAAGCCTAAGCATAGGAACAAGACGTCTACTCCTCATCGGTGAAGTCATAGTCGGGCTCACCTGCCAAATAATTTTTAGTACGGTTTGTACTGGTCACTCGTCCCACCCTATGCTTTGCTTTTGCTATGTAGTATTTGGTGGATGCAAAGGATATAAACATAGAGACCTATTATTTGGCTATGGTTTCCTATGCAAGTAGTAACCATCATTATATAGTAGTAATACATCAAGTTTTAACCCATTCTCATCCATCATCATTCCCATCCCATCATCACACACATCTCACCCTCTCGCACTCAGTTGATAGGTCCAACTCCCTCTCGGAGCCTGTCTCAGCGGCTTACAACCGGAAAGGGTAACACCAGGGGAGAAGAGAAGGACTCATCTCACTACTCCCGAGAAGCGTAGGTCAAGGAAAAGGCCAAACCGAGGCCATGAACTATATATAAATTCATAATTCTGCAGAGTGTGTACTCCCGTAACCACAAGATCACCATCATCGGCGGTGCCCCACCTAGGCTGATTCCGGCTGCTTTCTAGCCGGTGCGATGCCACCCTACCACTCAGTACTCGGACATCCTAGAATACCACTGGCACACTGAGACTGTGAGACATAGTACCGGGCCCCCGTGGTCACTATGTTGTCTAAGGAGGGTGTGGGTCCCAATGCCCATACCTCTCGACACTATCTGCTAACAACCTAGTAGTAGTGGCATCGTCCTAGCTACTCAGATATCCGTCCCCCGCCTACTCAGGGGTGAGCGGTGAGCACGTAGGTCCCAAGGTTCCAGTTCTCAAGAGATATCAGGTCCTAGGGGGATCAGACAGGATTATCTTCTCATAGGGACTACAATAGTCCGTGCTACAACAACACCTCCTACCCGGGGCCTCGCTCCATGAAGGCTCTCACCCCCGGGATCACCATATCACTCACAATGTACCAGCTACAGGGACCTCTCATGGGGATGCCCAGATCACACCCCCCGACAAGACTCGCCCCAAGGCTCATTGTAGAATCATGTCCAATCGACTCAACTCTCACCACACACCCAAGATACACGCAGCACTCTCCCCGAGTATGATGGCACCACGTGCCTTAATCAAGTAACTATACTCCACCACGCATCACATCATAGATATAAAGCATAGTAAAAGTAAAGCATCATGAGTAAAATAAGCATGCGTCTAGCCTATCAGCGGGTGTGCAGGAGTAAGGTTACGACAAGGTAAAGGCTCATCAAGCAATTCTACCATGCAACCTATCACAGGTGATATTCATAAATAAAGCACTGGCGAACTAGATATTATGCCATGCATAATAGGATCTACGAGGTTGGGTGGGATGTGACACCTACGAAGTTGTCACCAAGCTGTCCTCGTACTCATACTCGTCCTCCTCAAACTGCTCCTCCTTTGAAACAAAATATAATAGTTGTGTTAGTGACTCCTATAGAGTATCACAAAGAACCAAATGAAATTCAATAACTTCAAATGCAATTATACATAAGCCTATGATGTAGAGCTCATTTTTATGTGGACACTTGGGTCATATTTTTTGTAGTTCTTATGAAGAAGTTATGATTTTCCAAAGTTTAAAACTATATAAAGAAAAAGAAAAGAGGCAGTTAATTATCAGGCTGACGCGTGGGACCCGAGGTCAACAATCAATGTTTGACCGGTCAACGGTCAACGCCACTGGGCCCGGTCTGGGCCTGAGCACAGCTGGATCTGGACCGGGTTGGGCTGGCCTAGCCCAGACATGTGTCGAGCCTTGGTGCGTACCACGTGGCGGTCTGGGCTCAACTAGGCTCGGTTTATAGCTTGCTGGTTCATGGACCAGGTCCACGATGGACTAAAGACAGCAGGGCTGGGTGGCGTGCTACTGTTGGTCCAGCGTGGCCTCGTGGGCCTGGTGGACTTGGTGCACCGGGGACAGGGAAAAATTCCATCTCCTTTACGTGCACGGCTGCAGGCATGGCCAGCCTGCCGTCAGCGACCGGGTGCGCGATGACTACGGTGGCTCCAGCTGGGCAAGGCAGCTGCTGGGGCTTGTGCGAGGCTAGGAGAAGGCGGCAGCGGGGTGCACGTGGGCTCACGGTGCCTCTGCTCGCCGACGCACGTGCAGCGGCGGCGCTGAGCGGCATGGCCACGGCGGTGGGGCGCAACAGCGGCTGAGCGGTGCCTTTGACTCGTGCATTAGGTTCGCGTGGCCAAGGCAAACATGACCCAAGCGTCAATTTGAGGAAAGCGGTCTCCTAGCGGTAGATGATGACGAGGCGCTTAACGGTGAAAATCTCCATCGAGGCTTGAATCCAGCACCATCTTCACCTTCCCCTACCGATTGGAGCAGCTCGGAGCTCCAAGGGACTACGGCGCTTCTACCGAAGGCACGACGAGGGCGTGCGCAACCATGGCAGTCATAGTGGTGCTCCAGTGGCCGAGAACCACGATGGCCAGGGCTGGCAAAGGTGCCGAGCCCCACTAGGGCCATGCCGGGTTCCAAGATCTTGCCAACAACGCGTTCTAGGACATGGCGAAGCCAGTGGTGTACCTAATGAAGCGAATCAATGAGAGGAGAGAGGGAACACGGGCGGTGTATCGGCGACGGCCATGGAACTCGATGCTGACCTCGGTGCGGCACCGCTGGCGGCTTGCGGTGCGTCGGCTCAGGGAAGGGGAAGCAGGTCAGCGGCTCAATGCATGGAGATCAGACGACAATGGCGAGGTCGAGCGGTTCCTCCTTCTTTGGCGCAGGGACACAGTGGAGCTCCCGGCTCTGGCGAAGGAAAACTCCTCCCCGCCTCCTTCTCCTCCCACCTCTCCTCCTCCTTCTCGGGCAGCAGGTGAGTGGTGCGAGCGTGGTCAAGATGACCGCATGAGCATGGGAAACCCTAACGTCTGGACTCTCCTCCTTATATAGCCATGGCGTCGGCCATGGACGGCGGTGATTCATGATGCCCATCTAGCGGCTGTGCGCGGTTCTCGGCTAGGTTTAAGGTTTCGGGGGAGCGCGGCGAGGGCAAGCGTCGATGGACGGCATCGTGAGGGGTCACGGGCACGGTTGAACGGCGGAGCTTGGCCGTTCCTTATTTGGTGCGGTGGACAGGATGTGCCAGTGCATAGAAATGACAAAAGGTAGGGGCTGACGAGGTGGGCCCATGCGGCAATGACAGTGGGGCGGCGCACGGCGCGTGAGCAGCACTGGCAGGCCCTTGCTAGGCTACTTGGCCAGCTGGGCCGTGGCAACGAGTGGCGCGGTGGGCGCGTGGCTTTGCTGGGCCGTGGACATGGGGGCAGCTGCTTGGGCCGACGCTGGGCCGTGGGGAGGTAGACGCGCGAGGCGGGCAGGCAGGTGCTGGGCACCTTGCTGGGCTGCAGTGCTGGCGAGGCCAGCAGGCCGAGGTGGGCCTGCTGCTACTGTGGGCTGCTTTGCTCTATTATATTTCCCTTTCTTTTCTTTCTCCTTTTCTATTTCTAATCAAGGTTATAACATGAAGTGTTAGTGCATGCAAGTTTGTAAACTCAAGACAAACTCCATGCTAGGTCTACTAAGGTCTCATGGTGGTGGGGTCCATGTCCTTGGTTAGTTGCTTATGTTAGTATACATATGAATATACATATGATATAAGGTTATTTGATTTTATTAGACATCATAGAAAATCAAATAAGATGCAAATCAAACTCTTGTAAATTAAATGCAAATGTTCCAACTAACATTAGGTGCTACTTGTGCAACTATTGGATGTTTTTCTACCTAACACTCACCAACCATTAGTTATTTTAGAAAAATTTTGTGGGTTGTGATTTTTGTGCTTGGATTTTTAGGGTTGTTACAAAGGCTGCCCAAAACTCATCATCGTGCCATTAGAAGATGTAAGGCAAAGCGCAAGAAGCAAGCATGGATCAAATACAGGCGAGATCATATGGCTTGCAACAAATTAAAAGCAGAAAAACAGAGAGCTGAGCGTGAAGAGCAAGACAAGATCAATTAAATGGCCGAGTAGCTTGAATTTTTGAAAAGGCGCAAAAAGAAAAAGAAGCCGCTCAAAAGAAGACTCAAGGACCTGAAAGGATGCCCAACAAAGTCCAGCAGAACGAACAACCCGCTATTGTCAATCAACAAGCCAGACAACCCTGAAGATCAATCTTCTCCAGAATAGGACCGAAAGAGAGCAGTAACACAAAAGGCAAAATGGCCAATCACCAATATTCAAGACCACCTCTACCTCAAAGGTCCAAAACAACCCACCCGTACCCACCACAAACAAGACTAGAGCATAGCAGGATGATGAACAGAGAAGAAGGGGACAGAGAATCAAAATGCAGATCACACTACAGAGAACCTAGAAGATCACCTTCACCGAATTACAATAAGAAGGATAACTATGACAGATTTCCATGCTTTGCCAAAAGATTATAAGACATGAAGCTACCACACAAATGCAAGCCTTCAAATCACTAAAAATACAACGGGAAAGAAGAACCAAAGCAATGGCTTAGAGTCTATTCTCAATCCATCGAGTTGTCCATAGGAGATGAAGACCTAAAAGCACTATTCTTTCCCTTGGCACTAGAAGCGATGCCATGACAATGGTTTGACAAACTACGCACAGGATCCATCAAATACTGGAGTGACTTCCAAAGGCAGTTTTGTAGCCACTTTGCAGGAATCATTATACATCCAAAGACTGCTGTCGAGTTACAAGGAATTACACAGAAGTCTAGAGAATCACTTAGAGAATATTACAGAAGATTTGGTGAAGCAAGAGCTCAAGTACATGAGATCACAGATAGAGAAGTCATTGACATATTCAGCAACGGAATCATTGCAAGATGGCAGTTCAATGAATTCAATAGTGAAGACCCAAAGACTAATGAAGAGTTCAAGCGTGCTATTGAGAAGCTCATATCCTCAAAAGAAAAGACAAACAAAAAGTTCCCTAACAATAGGGAGAACAACAATAGAAGAGGAAGCACCAACTACAGGAACAATGACAAGAGGCCAAGACAACACGGTGGCAGTTGCCAACAAAAGAACAAATACATATCAGAATTTAACACCCCGAGAGAAAGACAAGATAAAGAAAAGACAATTTGCAAATTTCAAAGACATGATTTGCCCTATGCACCCAAGGTCGGGACACAAGCTCAAGGATTGCCATGATTTCAACAGCTAATACAAAAAAGGCGGGAGATACAATAACAACCAAGATAGAAGGGAACATGAACCAAAGAAGAAAGAAAAGAAGCCCGAGGGAGATTTCCATGAACCCCAGAAGCAGCTATATGTGATATTCTCCGGAGTACCAGGTGCAAGAAATAAGCAACAAAAGAAGCTGGTGCATAAAGCCATCATGGCAGCAGAACCCGCTGTCCCAAGATACCTGAAATGGTCAGAATACCCCATTAACTTCACAAGAGAAGATCAATGAACGAGTATATCCAATGCAGGTTGTTATCCACTAGTGGTAGCACCAACAATCGCAGGAATCATAGTTCCCAAAGTGTTGATCAATAGTGGAGCTAGCCTAGATATCATGTTCACTACAACATTGAAGAAGATGAGCATCGACTATGAAGGGATGATTACGCCAGCAAGTACGCCATTTTATAGCATAGTACCCGGAACAACAGCAGTACCCTTGGGACAAATCACGTTGCTAGTCACTTTTGGCACCAAAGACAAATACAGAATGGAGTTCATCAAATTTGAAGTAGCAAATTTTGAATCATGCTACCATGCAATCCTGGGGCGACTAGCATTAACCAAGTACATGGTTGTACCTCATTATCCGTACCTACTACTCAAGATGCTGACAACCAAAGGGATATTATCACTACAAGGTGATCTGTAGAAAGCATATGATTGTGATGTGCAAGCCATCCAAATAGTAGAAAGGTTACAAGGTGAACAAGGAAGAAGTGGAGATGGAAACTCAACCCAAACAAGTGTGTTTTTGGGGTTTCAGCAAGACAATTACTCGGCTTTTTAGTTAGTAACAGAGGAATCGAAGCAAGCACAAAGAAAATCAAGGCAATCCTAGACATGGAGCCACCAAGAAAAGTCAAGGACATCCAGAAGTTGATGATTGTATGGCAGCCCTCAACAGATTCATATCACGCTTAGGAGAAAAAGGCATCCCATTCTTCAAATTGTTGAAAAAGATAGGCAAATTCGAGTGTACAGAAGAAGCAGATGAAGCTTTTCAAAAACTAATGCATTATCTAGTCTCATCACCTGTTTTGGTGCCACCAACAAAGAAGGAAGACATGCTGTTATACGTCTCTGCCACAAAGAATGTGGTAACCATAGCCATTGTGGTCGAGAGAGAAGAACCCGATCACGTCTACAAAGTACAAAGACCAGTCTACTATGTCAGCACAGTTCTAACAGAGTCAAAAGTTAGATACCCACATATACAGAAGCTACTCTATGCTATCCTAATAATCAAGAAAGCTAAGACACTACTTTCAAGAGCATAGAATTACTGTAATCACTGAATTCCCACTGTCAGATATCTTGAGGAACTGAGATTCAACTGGAAGAATATCTAAATGGGTAATAGAACTCAGAGCATTTAACCTAGAATTCCAATCAAAGAAGGAAATCAAGTCCCAAGCACTCAGCGACTTCTTAGCTGAGTAGACAGAAACAACTTTGAAGGAATCAGAACCTATCACAGATCATTGGAGGATGTATTTTGATGGCTCACTCAAACTAGGAGGTGCAGGAGCAGGGATCTTATTTATATCACTAGAAGGAAAACAACTCAAGTATGTCTTACAAATCCTATGGCAAGCCACAAACAATGAAGCAGAATATGAAGCACTCATACACGGGCTAAGGGTAGCCCACTTCATAGCAATAAAGAGGTTACTAGTCTACAACAATTCTGCGGTTGTTATCAACCAAGTCAACAAAGAATGGGACTGCACAAAAGACAACATGGGCACCTATTGTGCAGAAGTCAGAAAACTAGAGAAAAATTTCAAGGACTAGAGATCCACCACATCCTAAGAGATTCAAATGTGGCCGCTGATACTTTTGCCAAGCTAGGCTCTGCTAGAGCAAAAGTATCATCAGAAATCTTCATGGAAGAATTAAAGGAACCATCTAGTGAAGAACAACAACCTGGATCAACCAAAGATGACCCAATGGAGATTGATCAAGACCCTTTAACAAGAAAAGTTATGGTAATCTATGAAGACTGGACGCAACAGTTCATAGATATAAGGACAAGACACTACCAGAAGACAAAACACAAAAAACCCGACTAATACGTAGAAGCAAGAACTACGTACTAGTTGGGGACATGCTATACAGAAGAGCAGCATCATCGGGAGTTCTACTAAAGTGCGTACCAAGGGAAAGAGGAATCAACATCATTAACGAAATACACACGGGTTGCTGCGATAACCATGAGGCCTCATGAACCTTGGTAGGCAAAGCTTTCACGATGGGATATTACTGGCCCACCGCAATGAAAGACGCTGAAGAATTCATCAAGAAGTGCAAGAACTGCCAGATGTTCACAAGACAACAACATGTTCTGGCACACAACCTGATATGCATACTGCCCTCTTGGCCCTTCTCCTGTTGGGGATTAGGTCAAGTCGGTCCACTAAAAAGATCATCTAGAGGATTCGAATACATCTTCGTCGTAATTGACAAGTTCACCAAGTGGACAGAATACAAACCCTTGGTCAAGTACAGCGCAGAAAAAGCTGTCGAGTTCATACAAAGCATCATGTTCAGATTGGGATACCAAACAGAATCATCACTCACCTAGGGTCACTATTTATCGCAAAGGAGTTCACATCTTGGCAACAGACTGTGGGATCAACATAGATTTCGCCTCTATCGCTCACCCTCAAGCAAATGGACAAGTGGAAAGAGCAAATAGTTTAATTTTATAAGGACTGAAGCTAAGACTATATGAAGAACTAGTAGATTGTGGAGCAAAGTGGATCGATGAAATACCAAAAGTGGTTTGGGGCCTGAGAACCCAGATCAGCAGATCAACTGGATACTCACCATTCTTCCTTGTTTATGGATCAAAAGCAATACTCCCAGCTAATTTGATTTGGACATCAGCAAAGATAGAGCAATATGAAGAAGGAGAAACCGAAGAAACAAGACATCTGGAACTTGATTCACCAAAAAAGTCATAGAGTGTGCAATTTTACAAAACACAAGATACCAACAAGGCCTAAGAAGACACTATGACAAGAGCACACAACCCCAGGCCCTCAAACTTGGGGACTCAGTTCTTCGACTCATCTAGAAGAAAGATGGAAGACACAAACTACTCAGTCCATGTGAGGGACCCTTCCAAGTAAGAAGGGCATCTGGACCAGGCACGTATGAGCTGATGACAAACAAAGAAGTCCCACTAAAGAACACCTGGCACATCAGCCAACTTCAAAGATTCTACAACTAGCAAATGTCCTCTAAAAGAACCCGTGAAGATACAATAAGAAATACTTCAAGCTTCAGAACAACTCGCTCTCTCCATTTGCAAACACAAGGACAACAGACACTCAATGCCTCTTCAAGATATCACGCTATGGGGTAATCTCATAGCGTGCCTACATGGACTAGAGTCTTAGTACCGCTCCAAGGACAGGCTAACCGCCCGATGCAAGGCTTCGGGCTGGTTCAGGGCACTCTGTGTTGGTCCAGGATCAGGCGTCTCTGGGGTGATTCAGGGCACTTGTGTCATTTCACAATTAGAGAGTACTATGAATGAGAATACGTTGAACCATGGCACCTAGTGCTGGTTCGGGAGATCAAATCTTTTCACAACAGCGGGATCATGGCACTCCATGTTGGTCTAGGATCTTGGCTCCCACCATTGCATGTCCTGTGTGCAAAGCACTGAGTTGGATTAGGGCACCGCATGTTGGTCCACTCGGGCCTTTTCGAGGTGAATACGAGCTCTCATGCAGGATTCACAATCAGAAAGTTCAATTTACTATGAATGAGAATGCAGTTGAACCATGGCACCTAGTGCTGGTTTGGGAGACCAAACCTTTTTGCAACAGTGGGATCAGGGCACTCTGTGTCAGTCTAGGATCTTGGCTCCCCACCTTTGCCTGCCCAGTGCGTAGAGCACCAAGTTAGATTAGGGCACCGCGTGTCAGTCCACTCGGGCCTTTCTGGGGTGAATACGAGCTCTCATGCTGGATTCATGATCAGGAAATTCTTTTTACTGCGAATGAGAATGCAGTTGAACCCAGGCACATAGTGCTGGTTCGAGAGTCAATCCTTCCGCTACAATGGCGGGATCAGGGCACACCGTGTCGGTCCAGGATCTTTGAGTCCCTACCCTTGCCTACGATGTGATGCAAAACACAATTTACTAGACTGAACTCAGGCACACCGTGCGGGTTCAGGCTCAGATATAAACTACGCTGCGGCATGATGCGGCCCAACTCGAAACAACTCTGGCTCAACGATGGCCACCACACTACCAGCAGGTAGTACGACAGCAAATCAAAGTCAGGACTGAGCCCGTACTACTTGTCAAAGTGATTCAAAGTCGGGACAAAGCCCACACAACTCGTTGAAGCAAGTCAAAGTCAGGTCACAACCTACACAGCTCATTAATCAAAGTCAGGACTAAGCCCGCTCTACTCGTCGAAGCGATTCCAAGTCGGGACGAAGCCTGCACAACTCGTCGAAGCAAGTCAAAGTTAGGACACAACCTGCATAGCTCATCAATCTAAGTCAGGACTAAGCCTGCACGACTCGTCGAAGCACTTCAAAATTAGAATGAAGCCAGAACAAAAAGAACTCATTAAGTCTAAGCAAAACCGGGATGAAGCCCGCACATCAAAAGTTTTCTCTCAAACATGAGAGCAACAACGGCCCAGAAGTACCAGCCATCCAAGGAGGTTTACAAGAAAGGCGCTCAAGGTGCAGGAGTAGTAGGGTCAGCACCTAGGTCTATCCTATCCATGACTCGCTCTACAAGAGAAGCAAGACCAGCCTCCTGCTCTCCGACCTACAGCAAGAACTCCAGTGATGGGTTGGGGTCAACCAAGTTCTCCAGCTCAGCCTCAGGAGCAAGAACCCGGACGTGGCACAAGATGTTGCTCACACACCTCCGGAAGCTATCATTCATAAAGTTGAAGAACCATGATAGATTCAGAGGTGCATAGCTCAACACATCAGCATATAAGGCCTGATCCTCCTCCCATCCAATAAAAGATAGGAGATAGGTTATAGCCCCCCATAATGACTGAAACCTAGCATTGGCCACATCCAATTGGCCTTTCAACTCTTGAACAGTCTTCAGGGCCTGAAGCCATCTCTGTCAGCATCACACCGGAACTGGCAGGCCAAGGCAAGCTTTTGCTTAGCACCTTCACAGCGAGAATGCATCTCTCTTACTGCCTCAGCCTTATTCTCGGAGGTCTTGAGGATATCTTTCATAGCCTCCGAATCCTGGTGCGACTGATGCTGCGCACGCTCGAACTCTACAAAGAAGCAGTTAAGACAGTCAGCCAAAGAAAGAACTCAGCAACCAACAAGTCAAAGATAAAACAACTCGGCAGAAGAAGAAGCACCTGCAACCTAGGCTTTCAAAGCCTGGACCTCATCAGCAGTGGCCTTTGCCACCTCCTCTCGATGATGTAATTCATCGGCCAACTGTGCTTGATGAGTCACCTCAACAACCTGTCGCTGCCATGCTCATGCTCCAGTTCTCCCTGAACCCGAACAAGCTCTTTACGAACTCGCTCAAGATCAGCGAAGCTAGAAGTAGTTGCCGCAGCCTCAGCAGAACCAAAGAGGAGGTCCTGATCTTGCCAAAGAGATTGAAAATAGAAAAGGTCAAGAACCAAAAAAATGACGCATCAAAACTAGCATGTTCAAGACCAAGAAAGAACTGTTACGTGCACCATGCCACCAAAATTGGTGGAGAACTCCTCAAAACTAGACTTTCCTAGACGATGAGGATGGCTCATCTTCGAATCCACCAGACCAGAAGAAGAACAAGGCGGCAAAGTAAGCATTGGTGGATCAAATCCACCGTGTCCTCTAATACCAGCAACTCTAGGAGTCACCGGCTCAGCAAGTGGGAGCTCGCAACCCGACTCAATAGGCGCTGCCAAGGAAACTGCCTGTAAAGTGGGACCAGACTCCGGATCAACATTGGTCGTTTGGCCAGCTAGCAAGATGATAATGCAAACAAGTCAGAGTGATCATAAGTAAGAAGAATATAAGAACTCACAAGTGCTTACCAGCAGACAAACTTTGAGCCTTGGGCTCATCCTCGGGAGCTCGGCCAGAACCCGCGCCACCAGAAGAACCCAGAGAACTCACCGCCCCAGGCCTACAAGAAGAAGGCATAAGAAATAGAAACAAAAACAAGAAAAGAAGTCAAATTCAAGAGATGCCCAAGATAATTACCACGGTGGAAGCTTGAAAGAACCAACACCCCTCCTAGGCATCATAGGCAGGGGAACAGTTGTAACAGACTGCACCACAGAGGACATATGGGCAGCAAGAGAAGGAGAAAGAGAAGAAGTCCTAGAACCATCTATCTGACTACAAAAAGCAAAAGAAGCATCAGCAATCCAAACAGCAGAACAAAGAATAAGGCAGAGTTTAAAGAGGACTTACGGCTTACGGATAAGAGGAGTCTATGCCTCCTCATCTTCCTTAGTCTCGAACAAGAGCACATTTTTACCTCCTGCAAACAAGAAGCAAACAATACATGATAAACAAGAATAGAAGATATCAGAAAAAGAACTCGGCATCCACCTCACCTATGATGATATTACCCATGGCTTGAAGGGAACTCGACGCAGCAGGGCTAGACCGCCCACCCGGAGTAATAGGAGGACGACAATGCTCTTTGCCTAACATCAAGAATCATCTCAACAATCTTAGGGTATGGCTTGTACGGCACAGATTCATAACCACCCCATAGATACCACAAGAAAGACCAGGAAGAATGGACCATTTGTGAGAAGCAGAGGCGGGAGTAGGTTCAGCAACAACCTCAGCAGGATTGGCCTCTGTAGCAGTAGCAAGCTAGACAGTGAAATCCTAGCCAAATCCCTAAAAAAGAGCAACAATCAGATCACTAGGTCCAGTAAAGAAAAGAACTCACATAGAACAAGAAGCAACCAGTCAATCACTTAACGCATGCGGCGGATTCTCAGAATGATATTCCTTAACGTGAAGAGGAATACAAGGCACTAAAGCAAGAACTACCTTCAGGCGCGCCATAAACTCCTCATCTTTTAGCTTTACCCCAGCTTTGATATGGGAAGAATCATCAACCCCGGTATATTCAAAGCCAAGGTGCTCCCTTTGCATCAATGGTGGCACAAAACGACAAAAGAACCCAGATAGAACACAGAGGCCATGGAGCCCTTTTGCTCTGATATAATTAAGACAAACAAGCAGTGGATTGATCACCAACTACTCAACACCAGAGAGTTTTTGATCCCAGAGACTGGTGTCATCTGGAACAATAGAGAGGTCTAAAGAAAAATAAAGAGAAGATTTAGGCACATAAAACCACTTATCTGCCCAAACCCTCTTGTTAAGGAAGTTACGAGAAAAGATCTTGTCACACATCCCTGAGCGGACCCGAATCGTACAACAACCATAAGGAGCAAATTTTGGATCCAACTTCAAACAAAGAGATGTCAGAACAAAACAAGATTAGGGGTAACCCCGAGATACACCTCGCACATGTGTACAAAGGCAGACAGATAGAGAACCCCATTAGGGGAAAGGTGATAGAGCTGAAAACCAAAGAACTAGAGAAACTCCATCAAGAAATCAGAAGGGGAAAACATAGCCCCATGGCAACAAAAGCGACAAAAAGAATGGTCTGATCAGAAGAAGGAGTAGGAATCAGGTGTTGACCAGGCAGAACGAAACCAGAGAGAGTTTGCTCTTCCAATAAGCCACGCTCCACCAGCGACCCCAAATCTGCCACCGTCGTCGTCGGCGCCAGCCAAGATTTCTGCATCACATGCATCTTCAGAAAAGCTTCATTATCAATGATAGAGAGAACTTGCTCTTCATCTACCTCAGTGGCCTTAGCTTTCAATCCTTTCTTAACCATTGAAACCTATGGAAAAAGGAGTGGACTAGCAGAACAAAAAAAGGGGAACTAGAGGTCCTTGAGCATAGTGGAAGCAGTCAAAAGGACAGAAAAATTGGGAATTTTTTCTCCATGTACGAATGGCAAAACTCAAGAGTATGGGAGAAGGAAAAGCAAAGAAGCATTTATAGGGATCAGTTGATTTAAGTAGGCCAAAGTAAGCCAACGAGTCACAATTCTGGAGCGCAAGATGACCACAACGGATACTCACCACAATGGATAAAGACTACAAACGGTAATATTTCCAACGAGCAGAAAACAGAGTATCTTGGACAAGATTTTTTACCATTAAGTCAGCAGAGATCGAAAGAACCCAAAAAACATCAACAACCCGCCAGCTTTACATGATACAAGAACCAGCAGTCATTACGTCAAAAGAACCTAGAAGCCTTGGGCGGCATATAAGAAGAACTCGTAGACATGCAAAACACTTTATACAGTGCCCGATGCATCATCAAAGTCATAGAATCACAGTCATACAACACCAACTCATTCAGCAAAAAACTCGCACAATCATCGGAGACAAGGGCAAGTCAAAATCCTCATTTTACCGATTGAAAAGATATCGGATTACAACGGGGTACAAATGGATACAAGACCCGATGAACTAGGAAAAGTACAGTTATACAGCAACCAGGAGCCTAGTGGAATTCATGAGAGCATCAAGATAGTCCTGATCGACCACAAATATCAACAAAGAACCTAGTAGAATTTGAGATTGTTGAACCTCTACAAAGATTCGATGTTGGCAAGCAGGAAGGCAACCTCAGAAACGAAATCACCATAGCAAATCCATCTCTAAAGTCACTGAGAATGGCAGGAGCACCAAGTGTAAAGGAGTACCAGCCATGTCTTCACACTCCACGACTCCCAAAGAACTTGGACAGATCTCCCAACACGAGCTAATTTGCAATGCAGCGCCAAAACAACACAACAAAGATGGAAGAGGAGGAAAGGCCACACCATGTGAAGCGTGAACAACCTAAACAGCTTGTGAACCACTAAGTTAAAGGCAAAAAGGAGGAAGGGTGAAGGGCACTGGAAAACAAGGCACTGGAGGCAGCACCAAGTGCATCACAAGCCCTACAACATTCACCCTGACACCATCAACAACGTGATTCCACCCGAGGACTAGCCTGCTACTAGCCCCTATCACAAGACCTACACCATTAGCTAAAAGAGATTACAAAACAAGCTCGGGGGCTCGTCAAGCTCGCTCACAACAATTCCATAACTATAGAAGAAGAAAGAAACAACTCAAGAAGATTACAAGAGCACCAGGAAGAAAGAGGAGACTATAAGTAACTAGAAGTGAATGAGGAAGCAACGGGCACCAGCAAGTGAAATTTATAGGCAAGGATGGGTGAGTCTATGTGTCACACCCTAGTTTCAAAGGAATAAAACTAAGGCAAAAGCTCATGTGCGCCCCGATCAAATTACACACATGAACGACAAATTACATGGTCCAATAAGCAACGTGTTCGTATAAAACAATAATATAACATTTACATCGTACTATTATTACATAACTGTCATCAGAGTAAAGCAAAATATAAATAACATCATCCAAAGTGAAAGGCAACTAAACGACGTAGATGTAGCGACTCCATCTCACCATAGGAAGGTCGACGATAGCATCACAACACCTAACATCCCGGATAGTTCTTAGGGAAGTCATCACTTGAGCATCCTTTAATTGGGAATTAGCAAGGGTGAGTTCTATGTCAAAACTCAGCAAGTACAGACAGAAAGTAATGACATGCAAGGCTAAAACAAGGTACAGCTGAAAGGTAGACTACGATAGCATTTTAAATGTAACAATTAAGATTTAACTTATTGCCACCTATTCTCTAATCAACTTGGTTGAAACTCCCAACCCTTTAATAAGGTTCAAGTAGCAATTAATGTGTCATTTAACATCATAGGTATAAGCATATATCATTAAAACAAGAGATAGCCATCTCAAAGGGAAACACAGGATAGCCATCCCGATAAAACCCGAGGTAGCAACCTCAAACAACATCACCATGATTTAACAGCTTAAAACCATTTGTCTAAGTCATGCGAGGATCTAGGCCGCTCATGACAGTGAGAACGGACGATATACCAATTTTTAACTCTGCGTAGAGGTGTACACTTTCACTCCAGATTGTGATTACTCTCTATGCTCGAGGGGATCAGCCTCTTAGCCCATTACCGAGATAGGCTGGCAGAGGTCACAATGAGGTTCTTCATAGGGTCATAGGCAGTGACAACTCGCTAGCAATGAGTGCAAGCGTATGGGCGATTCATCGTGAGGCCGCCCCCTACACGGATCCCAAGCTATGTGTGGCAGAACCTCCTAAATCATATGGCCCACACGCATGATTATTGTCTAAACAGACTCCAAATAACCATGACTGTGTTCCATACGACTTAAAAAGTCTGTCGGGTAAATCCCGAATCATCCACAATTCTCCGAGCAGGATCAATCGTTATAAAGAGGCATTGTAGTATTACAACAGTTTGATATAAATAATATACATCGGAGTAAAATAGCGGAAGACTTATGACAACATAAGTTTACAAACCTTTGAGTTTCAAATATTTACAACCATAAGTTTAAATTGTACAAACCATAGTAGTAGTGGAGTAGCAGTAGATAACTTTATTACAATACCAAACGATAAGCTCTGCCCAAGAGCTAAACATCTTACTCATCGTCACTTTCCTCGATGACTGTCATACAGCAGGATGCAAAACACTCCTGCCCATGAGGCTCACCTGCAACAAGGGTTCAACAAACCCTGAGTACAAAAGTACTCAACAAGACTGACCCGATGAAAAAGAGGGGTGAAGACTCAAGAAATGCAGGCTAGAGGGACAAGGTAAGGCTTGTAAGAGATAAGAAATTTTGTGGAAAAGCTTAACAGAAAGAAAAATTTGCTTTGATCTAGCTCCAATTACCAACCAACTTCATTATTAAACCTTAGCCATTGTTCAAGTTGTTACTACGATGATGAACACCGATTGAGTCTTCTTCTCCGAGAAGCAATGATGATTCAAATCCATTTTCATACCCAGCTAGGACCTAGATCATTGGGATACCAGAGACTTTAACTCCGATGCATACCAGATGAACCGATATACCGGGATAACAACCGCAGCCATATATCACCACATGATACACCTGAGCTCTTCTGCCCCGTGTACCGATATACATGGGAACTTAAACCCACAGTATAACACACTATGACATATGTGGGGACTCTGGCCCACTATATGTTACTCCATGATATGCGTGGGGACTCTGGCCCACTAAATACCACTTCATGCATGTGGATTTCTAATTTCTCGATATCACCAGTTCACCAACGGATGGGACCTAGGGCATCAATAGACGAAAACACTATGGAGGGACTCCATTCCCAGTGCAAGTTAACCGTCTGGACTTGATTTATTAACTATTATCAAGATTCCAACAAGTAAAACCAATCTCATCTTTTTCATTCTTTTACTTTTGAACACTTAACTAATTAGGGCTAATCGTTACTACTTATCTTCCAAAGCAGGTAACAAGGAATAAGGAAATAAGATAGGTAATGCAATTTGTGGGTTTTCACTCAACTCCTCTTACTTAATGCAACATATCATAGCTGAAGCGATAAAACTTTTATAAATAGAATAGGGTTTGAATGCATCCGGGGCTTGCCTTGATATTCGGGGTAGACAGTCTCGAACTCTGGATCAACTCCCGATTCCTGAATCTGCTCGTCCTTGGGATCTGGTGCGACAACGTTAACTCTCCGTTAACAGAAACTATTCGATAATTGATATGCTTTAACATGATAGAATAGTAAACATGATGCTCGATGGATGCATGATCAGATTAAGGGCTTGAGTACAACTTTTCTTCACGATAAAGTTGCAAGCCAACAAAACTTCGCTTATCAAGCTCATTAGGGTGAACTACGCCATTTAAGAAATTAATTAAACACATGAAATAACGTTGATTAAGCCCTAATGACATAATTAAGGTAAGCACAAATAACTAATTATAGTGCCAAAGGTCATTAGGGTTAATGACCCAAGGTCATCAATCAATCCCAAAGTCAAACAAATCCTATAATGATTAACCTTAACTAAAGGGGTTAATTAATTATTTAAAGGCATAAAATAAAGGCATAAAATTAAAGTTGTCTAATTAAGCTTAAAATTTTATTTTGAAAAGCTCTTGGCCTAATTAGGCGGCAAAACAAATTTCAGAATTAAAAGCCATTTATTTTATTTATTAAAAATCATTGAAGATCCAATTTTCATTTAAAAGGGATAATTTTAACATATGCAAAAATTACTCAAATTTGGCATTTTATATTTTTCCTAGGTAGATGACATCATAAAGAAAACACACAAAAATTTTTAGAATTTTTGGAGCAATATATGAATTACTATGATTTTTCAAAGGAAATAGCATTTAAATCATTTTCTAAAAATAGAAAAAGAAAAATCGGCACAGTGCTCCCGCGTTGACCGATGGTCCGCCGGTGGTTGACTGGCGATTACTTGCCGTTAGCGAGGTCTTCGGTGACCAGACTTGAACCATCGGGCTCAGCTTGGCACGGGGAGTCGATCAAGGTAGCTAACGTGGCGGCGGAGCGACGGCGGCACCCACACCGGCGGCCATGGCAGCGCGGCGGAGCTCGGGCGCGGCGGCGACGCCCACCGGAGCGATTTCCGGTGATGGTGAGCACTCAGGCATACGCAGGGCATCCATATGAACACACTGGGCCAGAAGATGAAGTCGCTCCAGACCCCTAACTCAAACGACCACGCGCGCGGCGGCGCTGGCAAGGCATGCCGGCGGCGAGCTTCGGTGGCCGGCGACTACCACACGGTAAAGATGAAATTGAAGGCACAAACAGATGCAGGAGCTCACCACGGTGTTGATGCGCATGTTGATGAAGGCCCGGAGTGTTTGAGTCGAGCTGCGGACGGCGGTGGTGATGGCGGCGGCGGCGCTCCGACGGCAAGGACAGCGTCACCAGAGTTCCTGTGGACCATCAAGCCGGCCAAGATGCTCATGAGGGGCAGGATAGCATGGAGAACATGATAGCGGTGTTAAAGACAATATATTTTCAACCTTGGCGACGGTCGACGGCGAAAAAGCTCACGGCGGCTCGGCGACCGGCCGCGAAGAAGACGACGGCGCGCTGGCAGCTCGGGCAAGGAGAGCAAGCATGAGCTAGCCCAAACTGACCGTAAGGATGTGGCGGAGCTATTGGCAAGAGCAATCGGGCAGTGGTGAATCGACGGCGGTGAATTCAAGCGGCGGAGCGAGGTCGTCGGCGGCGGCAGCGGAACAGAGAAGAAGAAGAAGTCGACCACGGCTGACCTATTTATAGGACAGAGGCGATGTATGGACGGGCGACACGACGACGATGAAGCTTCACGCGTCTAGGAGCGCGCTGGCGGCCGAGCATGTGCGGCGGTGGACGGCGGCGCGGGTTGAGAAGCCGGCGATGGCGGCCGACGATAGGTTTAGGTATTGTTCGCAAAAATTACAGAAATGCCATTGGTTTGAAATTACAAATTACTCCAAAATTTATATAGGAACTTGAAAATCTCCAAAAATATCATTTGCATAACTTTTCAAGAGCTACACTTTCCTGTAACTGGCATCCTCAAATTCTGTCTGGATTTTGAAATTTGAATTCAAATTCAAAAAGAGAATAAAACCCTAGAAACAAACATTTGAAATTACTTTTGATTTTTCAATAAAACTTGAAAATCTTCAAAACTATGAAATGTTTAACTTTCCAAACCAAACCTTTTTCATATACAAAATTTTCTAAAATTATGCATAATTTTTAATTATGGTTTTAAAATCAAAAGGGGACAAATGTTGGAAAACTATTTTTTCCAATTCATTTGAAATTTCTTTTGGAAACTTGAAAAACTTTATATACCAACTTTGTAGCTCTCGTCAAGATCTACAAACTCTCTTTTTAAAGTATCTCCAAATTCTTTATAGATTTTGAATCATAGAAAAAGGGGTAAAACTAGGTTTTGGAATAAAGGGTTTTTGAAATTGAATTCAAACTCGATTTGGTTTCTAACTTAATTGGTTGGTCATTAGTGATCACAAACATCATCCAAGGAAATTTTTAGGTCATTGACCCAATGACACCCTTGGTTGACCAAATTGACTTTCGAAAAACACTTTATAGCTTTCCAATTTGAATTGCAAGGCTTGGGAATAAGCTTTGAAACCCAAATTCAACTTCAAATATGGAAACAAATTTTTAAGGGTTAAACTTAGGTTTATACACTATGCTTGACACTAGTGTAAACATGGTTTATACCTCAAGTACATAGAATATAAACCAAGTATTTGCGATGACATTCAAAAGTAGGGTTTTATTATTTCATGTGACAAAATATTCCAGAAACACAATCAACCTATGAAATGTAAACTTGTTTTAGTTAATGCACATTAAGGTTGACTTAAACATGAATGCTTTGCAGTGCATATGATGACATGACATTTTTTTGTTAATATAACACCAGAGGTGTTACACTATGGCTGGCCGACTTTAGGTTGGCATGCCAGTTGGGCGGAGCACACAGCGACCATGCCATCATCCGGCAACTTCCTCTCTTCCTATCAGACACTGCTCGAAGGTGGCTCGAGGAGCTCCCCTTTGACCAGATCCATGACTGGACCGACCTCGTCAGGGTGTTCGAGGGGAACTTCAAGGGAACCTACATACGCCCCGATAACAAGTGGGATCTCCAGAGCTACAAACAGAAGCCCGGGGAGTCTCTCCGCGACTTCGCCCGACGCTTCTCCAAGCAACGCACTGAGCTTCCCCACATCCCTGACGATGATGTAACCCTAGCATTCATTGCCAGGACCATCTACAAGGAGCTGGTACGGGAGCTGGGGCGCAACCCCCCTAAAACCATCGATGAGCTGATGGACGTCATTGCCAATTATGCCACCGACGAAGAGGTAGTTGGCACCTTCTTCGACGGCGGCCAGGGCAAGCGTGAGGCCAAGCTGGGCGACCCTGAAAGCTCAAATTGTGCTGCCAAGAAGGGCAGCAAGAAGAAGAACCAGCAGGGCAAGCGTGAGGCCACCCGCAAAGAGCTTGTGGCTATCGCCGAGCGCAAGAAGCCCCGAGGTCCTCCCGAGAAGGGCCTCTTTGATGAGATGTTGAAAAAGCCGTGTCCCTACACCTGCCAACCACAACCTCGAGGACTGCCGAATGATCAAGAAGTACTTCGAGAGTGTGGGCCTCAGGAAGGATGACACGAAGGAGGATCCCAAGGACAAGGGCTATGACAAGGAGGACGGCTTCCCCGAGGTCTATGACTACTACATGATCAACGGGGGGCCCTGGACCCGGCCTTCACCGTGCCAACGCAAGGAGTGTCGAGAAGTCTTCTTCGTGCGGGTTGCAACCCCCACTATCTCAATTGGTCTGATGTAGCCATCACGTTCGACCGTGAGGACCACCCAGACCACGTCCCCAGACCTGGGTTGTACCCGCTCGTCGTCAACCCCATCATTGTCAACACTCGCCTTTCCATGGTACTCACGGATGGAGGCAGGAGCCTCAACATTATCTATGTAGAGACCCTTGACCTCCTGGGGGTCCCGAGAGAAGAGCTCCAACCTAGCACCGGGGGCTTCCACGGAGTTGTACCAGGGAGGAAGGCTCTCCCCGTCGGCTGCATTGACCTCCCCATCTGCTTCGGCACTCCCGCCAACTTCAGGAAGGAGAAGCTCACCTTCGAGGTGGTCAGGTTCCAGGCATGTACCACGCCATCGTCGGCTGACCCGACTATGCCAAGTTCATGGCGGTCCCCAACTACGCCTACCTCAAGCTCAAGATGCCGGGACCCAAAGGAATCATCACTGTCGGACCCTCCTTTGAGCACGCATACGACTGCAACGTCGTGTGCGTTGAGAATGGGGAGGCCGTCGAGGAGTCCTCAATGCTAGCGGCAACCCTGGAGGGTCTCGCTGTCGAGCTTCCCGACCCCAAGCACCACGTCGGCAACTTCGAGCCGCCAAAGACACAAAGAAGATCCTCCTTGACCCAAGCAGCTCCGACGAGAGGACGCTGACGATCAGCGCCAGCCTCAGCGACAAATAGGAAGCAGTGTCATTGACTTTCTCCACACAAACACCGACATGTTTGCGTGGAGTCCCTCAGATATGCCGGGCATACCGAGGGAAGTCACCGAGCATGCCTTAGGGATCCAAGTTGGATCCAAACCGGTGAAGCAACGCTTGCGCCACTTCAATGAGGAGAAGCGCACGATCATCGGGGAGGAAGTCAACAAGCTTTTGGTGGCCGGTTTCATCAAGGAGGTTCATCATCCCGAGTGGTTAGCTAATCCTGTACTAGTTAAGAAAAAGAATGTGAAATATAGGATGTGTGTAGACTATACCAGTTTGAATAAAGCATGTCCTAAAGTTCCCTTTCCCTTACCACGTATTGATCAAATCATTGATTCCAATACGGGATGTGAGACTCTCTCCTTTCTCGACGCTTACTCCGGCTATCACCAAATCAAGATGAAGGAGTCCGACCAGCTCGCGACTTCCTTTATCACCCCCTTTGGCATGTATTGTTATGTAACCATGCCCTTCAGCCTTCGAAACGCCAGGCAACGTACCAGCGATGCATGCTCCATGTCTTTGGAGAACACATCACGGTCGAGGCCTATGTCGATGACATTGTAGTCAAAGCTAAGAAGGTTGACAACCTCATCAATGACCTTGAAATCGCGTTCAAGTGCCTCTGAGCGAAAAACATCAAACTCAACCCCAAGAAGTGTGTCTTCGGCGTCCCCCGAGGCATGCTCTTGGGGTACATAGTCTCTTAGCATGGCATCGAGGCCAACTTTGAAAATGACTCCACAGTCACCAAGATGGGTCCAATCCAAGACCTCAAGGGTGTCCAGGAAGTCACGGGTTACCTTGCAGTCCTCAGTTGCTTTATCTCACGACTCGAAGAAAAAGCACTGCCTCTGTACCACCTCTTGAAAAAATCAGAGCACTTCGCGTGGACCCCCAAAGTAGAGGAAGCCCTCACCAAACTCAAAGCCATGCTGACCTCGTCTTCGATTCTCGTACCTTTGAACCCAGCCGAGCCACTCTTGCTCTATGTCGCCGCAACAACCTAGGTGGTCAGCGCGGCCATTGTTGTCGAGAGAGAAGAAGAAGGGCACATCTGGCCCATCCAGCGGTCGGTTTACTTCATTAGTGAGGTACTCTCTGAGACCAAGGTTCGCTAGCCGTAGATCCAGAAGCTGCTCTACGCCATCATCCTCACGCGACGCAAGCTCCAACACTACTTTGTTGGCCACCCGGTAACTGTGGTCTCATCTTTCCCCCTCAGGGAAATAGTCTAGAACCGGGAAGCCACTGGGAGAATTGCCAAGTGGGCGGTCGAGCTCATGGACAAGGCCCTCACCTACGCGCTGCGGAAGGCCATCAAGTCCCAAGTGTTAGCAGACTTCATCGCTGAATGGACTGAGACGCAACTATCTCCAGCTCAGATCCAAGCAGAGCTCTGGACAATGTTCTTCGATGGGTCCCTGATGAAGCGGGAGCGGGCGCAGGCCTACTCTTCATTTCGCCCCTCGGAGTCCACATACGCTACGTGATCTGACTCCACTTTGCCACTTCTAACAACGTTGCATAGTATGAGGCCCTCGTCAATGGCTTGCGCATCGCCGTTGAGCTCGGGGTTTGATGGCTTGACGTTCGCGGTGACTCGTAGCTCATGATCGACCAAGTCATGAAATCCTCGAGCTGCCATGACCACAAGATGGAGGCCTACTGTAAGGAGGTTCGCAAGTTGGAGGACAAGTTCTACGGCCTCGAGCTCATCCACATTGGCCGTAGATACAATGAGGCCGCAGATGAGCTGGCAAAAATCGTGTCGACTCCAGGTACTGTCCCACCTGAGGTTTTTTCGAAGGACCTGTACGATCCCTCAGTCGATCTAGGTGCAGGGGAAGGAGCTGCAACACAAGCGGTCGACTCCCCTCCTCTTACCGAGGCCCCCTCTACCGAGGCCGAGGTCATGGAGACCGAGGGATCGCCTCCTCGGTGAGCCCCCGAGCCGGACTGGCGCACTCCCTTCCTCGAATACCTAATTCAAGGGGAGCTCCCAGAGGATCGAACCAAGGCCCGGCACATCACTCAATGGGCCAAGACCTACGTCCTGTACGATGATGATAAGGAGCTTTATCGACAAAGTCCCACCGGGGTCCTTCAGCACTGCATCACCATCGAGGAGGGAAGGAGGCAGCTCAAGGATCTACATTCGGGGACTTGCGGTCACCACACTGCTCCAAGGACCCTTGTTGGATACGCCTTCAAACAAGGCTTTTACTGACCGACCGCAGTCTTCGACGCCATCAGCCTAGTCCGCTCTTGCGAGGGGTGCTGATTCTATGCCAAGCAAACGCACCTCCCCGCTCACGCTCTACAAATGATCCCCATCACGTGGCCCTTTGCCGTGTGGGGGCTCGATCTCGTCGGGCCCTTGAAGACAATAGGGGGCTACACTCACCTGATCATAGCTATCGACATGTTCACCAAGTGGACCGAGGCTCGAGCCATCACCAACATTCGCTTCGAGCAGGCGGTTCTATTCTTCACCAACATCATCCACCGCTTCGGGGTCCCCAATGTCATCATCACCGAAAATGGCACGCAGTTCACTGGCAAGAAGTTCTTGGACTTCTACGACCATCATCACATCTGTGTGAATTGGTTCGCGGTCGCCCACCCTCAAACTAATGGCCAGGTCGAGCGTGCCAATGGTATGATTCTCCAAGGGCTCAAGCCAAGATTTTCAATCGCCTCAAGAAGTACGGGAAGAAGTGGGCCGCTGAGCTACCCTTGGTCCTGTGGAGCCTAAGGACAAAGCCTAGGCGAGCCATGGGGTTTACCCATTCTTCATTGTCTACGGGTCTGAGGTTGTCGTCCCCACGGATCTTGAAAATAGGTCCCCTCAAATAAAGGCCTACAATGAACAAACGAATGAGGAAGCACTCGCAAACGCCATCGACCAACTCGATGAGGCTCAAGATGTGGCTCTCCTCAACTCTGCAAGGTACCAGCAAAAGCTCCAACGCTACCACGACAAACACGTGTGCAAGAGGGACCTCCAGGTCAGCGACCTCATTCTCCGTCGACGACGGAGCAACAAAGGCTGACATAAGCTGACTCCACCATGGGAGGGTCCCTACATCATCGCTGAGGTGTTGAAGCCTGGAACCTACAAGCTATCAAACGGCAAGGGCGAAACCTTCACCAACGCGTGGAACATCGAACAACTACGTTGCTTTTACCCCTAGGGCCTCGAGGCCTTGTACTTTTTCTTATGTCATGAATGAATAAGAAGTATTTTTGTTTAAAATTTCAACTTTTTTCATATCCATAAGGTAGCCTCAACTCTGCTTCATCAGAGTCGAGCCTCCCTCGGGGCTACAAAAGGGGGAACCCTAGAAGTTCCTAAAAGAGTCGCACATTTTTTTTGAAATTTGACGTCTATTCTTCCTCACACGCCTTGATATGTTTTGGCACTTAGTCAAAAAACATCATGGGAGCATCCCAAAGGTCAAGGGCTGTTGAGCCGTGAGATCACCTATGCCTCTACACTATGGTACCTCCACTCACTCCCCCCTTCCAGGGGCACAACCATGTACTGAGTTTACTAAGTGAAAATAAAGTCATGATGGCAAGAAAGAAAAGGACTTAAATCTTGCAAATATATATATGCATGCATAATTTTTCCAAGGACCCCAGGGCCACACCATCATAATTCACAAAAGCTAACCTATTACATGGGTCTTCTTGCCCAGATTGGCTCATAGGCCGGCTTCTTCATCGACGCCCGACAGGAGGACCTCGGGCTCGAACAGCTTTGCCAGCCGACTGCGGGCTCCTCAGCACCTCGATCAGGGCCCGTGCCTCTCCTTGTTCTCAACATCGGTCTTGGAGGGGTCGCAGACAAAGCCGTGGGAGACCACCCCATGTCGTAAGTGAAGTCGAAGCACACAACCGCCATCGCCCGCTTCACAACGACATGGAGCACATTCTAGACTTGCTCCCTCATGATGCGGCTATGCTCGTACAGCCGGGCGATGCAGGAGGCCCCACGTATGTCGCCCTCGACCTCCGCTTGAGGTTCAACATCGAAGCCATCACGGACCGAGGTGATCGCGGTGCTGAGGGTGTCAGTCAGCCTCATCCCGGAGCGTCTTGAAACTATCCTGAGCCTTGGCCAGCTCCTCATCGAGAGCTGAAATATAAGACAGGGGTCAGCCATGACAAGAGCGGCAGAGGCGAAATCCAAAGGATAAAGAAGAAGACTCACCAGCCACATGGGGCTCGAGGGTCATGTACCCTTCCTGCAGCTCAGCGTGCTCCTTCTTGGCCTCCTTCAGGGCGCAGACCACCTTCGTCCTCTCCACCCTCAAGTCCTTGATCTCCTTGCCTGCCGATATGATGGCCTCCCCCTTTTCCTAGAGGGTTTTCTTCAGCATGGCAGCCTCGACGGACAAGGCCTCGAGGCCCTTTCGCGCCTCCACCAGGGCCTTGGCGGCGTCGTCCCTGGCCTTGGCTTCTGCCTCCATGGCCTGGGTTGCCTCCCATCAGGCCACCAAGGCATCCTCCCTGGCCTTCTCCGCCTCCCCCTGGGCCTTGGTGGCATCTTCCTTGGCCTGGGCCGCCTCCCCTCAAGCTGAAGAGGCGTCTTCCTCGGCCTTCACCACCTCCTCTTGGGCCTTGGCCGCATCTTCTTTCGCCTTCTTTGCTTTAGCCTGGGCAACCTCGACCAGCGCTTGCAGCATGGGAACTTGCTCCCATCTACCCCTCGCCAGGTGGACAAATTGGGATTTGGCCTGGAAGTGCCCCTCAGGTCCTAGGAACAAAGAGGAACAAAAAAAGGGGATGTCAGAGAAGCAAGTAAATTGACCCCCACACCACAAAGGGAGATCACAGACTCAGAAGCATCTTGCCAAGTTGTCAGAGGCAATGTCAACCACCAAACGAAGGCATACTGCATCCAGGCCTGGAACTCCTCGACATGCTCCCATCTCTCGACCTCCGCCGGGTCGATCACTTCGAGCATGGGAGCGTCGGGATCCATCGGGTCCTGGAGTTGCAGGACTTTCTGACCCCAGTGAGGGAGGTCCTCCTCAATCCGCTCCTGCATCGCCACCATAATGCCATCCCCCATCTCAACTGACCCACCGTGCCGGAGCACTCGGTCAGCCAGCGTGGGGAATGGCAACCCCGCCCTTTCCTCGACCCTCGACGACCCAACCTCCCCTGCCATTTTCTTCCCCTTGGTGAGGAGGCCGGGAGCGTACAAACTGGCGCCATACGAGGATCCCTAATTGGCTGACGTCCCAGCCGACGTCGGGTGAGGCGTCAATGCCATCGCAACCATCTCGGCCACCGACGCCTCTGCCGGGGACGCTTACGCGATCGGCTCTCCAACCTCCCCTCACGCCGAGATGTCCTGAGTTGCCAGCCCCTCTGGACGGCTCGAGGCCGGTGACTCCGGCCGCTTGTATTCATGGCCCGCATCTAGCAGAGCCCCTTCCGGCAGGCTTGAAGCCAGCGGCTTCGGCCGCCCGCCGTCCTGCCCTGCGACCGACAGGGCCGTCACCTCCTGCTGCGGTGGGTCCGAGGCTGTCCCCACTGACTGTGGTGGGCTCAGGCTGGCTGGAAGCTAGCTGCTCCTCCTCCTACCGCTTCTGCAGCCGCTCTAGCTTCTGCCGCACCTCCAGCTCGTGCAGCCCTTGTGGCCATGCTAGCCATGGCTGCTACTGCTGAGGGGTCTCAGCCATCTCCCTCGTGTCCTAGGTAGAGGAATCCGCCTCCTCACCCTCGATGATGATCGGAGCCTCCTCCGTTGACCCTGACTCTGGGCCACGTGCTGTGTCCTCGAGTCTGGCAGTGTCGGGAGACACATCGGTCTGCTCCTGGCTCCGAGTTGCGTCCCCCTCCCTAGCCACGGTCCCCGTGGCTGTCGAGCCTGCAACGGAAGCAGCGTCTGACAGCCTACCTCGAGTCATAGCGGCGCGGGCCTCTGCGACCTAGGTAGCCACCGCCGCCGCCTGGGGCATCAAAGTAGCACCTGGTGTCGATGCCGCCATCTTCGCCGCGGCGTCGGTCTTGAGCCGCTTGGTGGGGGAGGGAGCCACCGTCTCTGGCGCACACTTGACCCTAAAGCACAAACGAGCAGGAGACGCTAAAAACACCCAAAATGTCAAAAAGGGAAAGGAGATCCCAAGTTGCCAAAGACTTACCCCACGGGGATGAGGGGCGCTCTCCTTCCCACCTTCGAATCGCTCGGGGGATTTCGAGCCCCCCTCTTCGACGGGCCCTTGTCAGAACCTGAGCCACTTGGAGCTGCCACCGATAATGCCCTCAGCATTCCTTGCTGCTCCGAGGCTGACCAGCTCTGGGTCCACGCACCAGGCGCCGAGGACCTGGTCTGAGGCAGCGGCATGTGAGACCTGCCCCGCGAAGGGGCCGGTGGCTTCCCGTCGCGCGTGCAACGAGACGATGACATCCCCCACGCCGAGGGGTCATTCGAGCTCTGCCCTGGGGCTGCTCTGAGGCCCTCGTCTCTCGGCACTTGATAGGCATCGAGACCACCCTCGAAGCCTGGGAAGACGACCCCGCCCCGATGGTTCCTTGCGTGGAGGGGGCCTCAGCTCGGGTCATTTGGGGCACCGAGGTGTCGAGATGCGCCTGCACCCCTTTGTCATCGCTGTCCTCCTCCTCCTCCTCTTCTGAGGGGGACTCCTCCTCAGAAAGCCGCTCATACCTCTGCTTCGCTCGGTGATGTTCGCACGCTTGGCACTGAAGGTTCCATTTCCTCCTCTTCTTCTTCTCCTCGTCTTTGGTCTTCTTCTACTACTGGGTGGTGAAGTGTCTCGCCTGACGGTCAGGATTGTCTTCCTTGACCGGGGGCATTGACACCCTAAAGTCTATGGCCCACTACACACAAACCCATGACAAAAGGCATGAGGATGAGTTGGGGAAGAAATAAATCCGAGAATGATATAACGATGTACTCACCAGCTGGATGTGACCGTCGTCAGGCAGCATCGATACGCAGTTGACTTCGTATGGTACGAAGGCACCGGCGACTGCTCCCCTCACCTATCTCACGACCTCCTTGGGAGGAAGCACCTCAGTCGACATCCAACACCCCTCGAGCGATGCCCCGGGGACCATCTGGTCCAAGCGTAGTGGACGCTGCATCAGTGGGAGAACCCTCCGGCTATGGAACACCGAGATGACGATCCTGATGTTCAGCCCTCGCTCACGCAGAGTCCTCAATGCATTGAGGGGATTCAGCCTCGCCTGACGCTCCTTCACCACGCCACGAGGCCAGTGCTCTGGGCGTGCCATGATGGTGCATCCGGTGTAATGCGGCAACCAGCCCTCATCGTTCCGGACGTAGAACCATCAGGCGTGCCACCCGCCATGGTTGGAGGTCAACCCTGTTGGGATAAATAGCTCCACCCACTTCAAGGACAGGTTGCAGCAGCCGACACGAGTGATCCTTTTCCTCCCCTATGAGACTGACTTGGTGAATAGCTCCCCCTTGAAGAGATGGAGCCACAACTCCCAGTGTGGCTCCATCCCCAGGCACCCCTTGTAGACGGTCGTGTAGATCACTGCGTTGGAGATGGCATTGGGGGAGAAGTGCTGGAGCTCGACCTCATAGTAGTTGGTGAGCGCCCGCATGAACCGGCTTAGAGGAGACCCAAGCCCCATCCGATGGTACTTGACGAAGCTCACCACGTACCCTTCTGGTGGGTTCGGTTCCCGGTCCTCCTTCGATGCCACCATCCACTCTAGCCGGTCGGCTGAGATGGCGAGGCGAAGAAGCCCATCCTCCACTAGCCCTTCGAGCTCCTCCTCTATCATGGCCGATGGGAGCCAATCCTCTGGGGGAAGAAGCTCTGGCGCCATGGCAACTGCGGATCTATTCGACGGATGAATGGGAGGGAAGATTCCTGATCTCTTTCTCTCTTTACCTCTCATGCTAACAAGCAGGGCGGCTCTGCTCTCCGGCGGCAACGGAGATGAAAGAAGGAAGGCAAGATGAGGAATGGACGAAGCCCTACCCCCTCCCCAAATTTATAGGCAAGCCAAAGAGCAACGGACAGATCCGACCGGGAGGCAAGTAAATCTTTCGCATTTATTGCACCTACCTAACCACTCCCTTGATTTCTAGGAATAGAAACACGTGTCAACCACGTAGGCTCAAGCCATTGTGTGGGTCCACCATGACCATGCCACTCTAACTTCCACCTAAAAAGACGTGCCTGACAAACAGAAGGAGTTATCCACGGACGGAGCCTTCCACGGTAAGGAACGTGGGCTCCGACCTCACATTAAAATCTCGAGGGAGCGAAGGCTAGCCCTCAAATAGGGTTTGACAGCCGCCCTCGAGTACCAGAGTCAGGGATGACCGAGGGGGAGCCGACATGAGTCCCTTGCTCGAGAACAAACTCTTGAGGCCCCCTTAGACATATTCAAGGCAAAACTAAGGGTCCACTTTGGAATCCCCTTGAAGGGAGGCATCGAGCCACCAAACCCGATCGAAAGGGATCGGCATCCATGGGACCCATTGATTTTCTTCAATAAGAGCACCTCCATGGCCACAAGTCGACCCCTATCGAGCAGGGCACGAGCTCTTCCTTGAATTTCCCGATAACAGCTCACCCGAGACATCGGAGCTCACCTAAATGAGGGTAGCACGGCGCTTCTCACCCCTCCTCCCAACGAAAGGGAGCGTGAGGGTCGAAAGAAAAAATATGGGCTTGTTCTTGATCGACCTCAACGAAAGAGGCTCGGGGCTCGCTCATGACCGGATGGCCTCAATGAAAGAGGCACCAACCATCCAGGGGCTCGACCACTCGAGCACGCTTCGGCATGAAAAGCATAAAGCCCTCAGGAGAGTAATCTACACCCTTGAGGCCTCAGGGGCTACCCCTAAAGGGTACGCTCGTGCGCACCATTCAGAGAATGACCGATGCTACAAATCCAGTTCATGAGCCTCTGCGTTAGTCCCAGCACTCTCGCAGAGACTCGGGGGCTACTGTCAGGTACCTGGATAAGGGGGTACCCAAAACCCTCAATCTCAAGGAGAATTAATCCCTGAACAGTCAGGCCCCAAAGTCACCAAAGAAGCCCACAATCAGAGATACAGGTCCACCAGCGTACATAGAGTTATGCTGGGCCTGCCCATGAGCGACATCATCTAAAACAAGACCTACTCCTATTCGATGGGGGTCCTCGAGGGACAGAAGTCTGCCCGAGCGAATGACCCCTCGCTCGACTGATGGAAGTCTGCCTAGGCGGATGACCCTCCGCTCAAGTGACGGAGGTCCGCCCGAGCGGATGACCCCCTCTAGTGACAGAAGTCCGCCCGAGCGGATGACCCCCGTTGACTGCTACTACCCCCCTCAATCCACCTACTTTCTATATGGCATTAGGAGCATTTAATGTGCCCCACCAACTCCTGTCTAACCTCATGGCTACAGAGCGGTTACAGTCACCAAGTATGGCAGTCAAATCCTCCTTTTACCGCCCATAGCAGGAGAATCAGAAATGCGTACCACACTATTACACCATGCTGTACACTATGCCTCGTCAGGCACCCCCTCGAAACACAATCATCAATATTCATACCGCATTTCCTGGAGCTCGGTCTTATCCATTAGGGCCTCAACTCCCTCGACCACCCCTCGAGTCCGACCTCGACGCCTCCGGTTAGCGCTCCAACAACTCCTGACGTGACATGGACAGGGATCAGCACGCTTATGCCTGGGCATGGGTCTTTCACCGATCGCCTGCAGTGTCATCGTGACACCCCTCGAGGATAGCTATCGACTCCAAACACATCACTACAGGGCACACCATGCCTGGGGCACGCCACTACAGCGGCTATGACCTGACCGGCATCACCCCCTCGACGTCATCACCTACGACAGCTTTAGGACTCCTGTACACCCGTGCCTCCCCTTGGTATATAAAAGGGGACACCAGACTCATTGTAGAGAGAGCTTCCAGAACCCCAAAAAACGCTCAAGTCCTAGCTCAATCTCACTTTCTACACCTCCATTTTCACCCACTTGCTTGTATTCTCCCCTGTTCAATTAGTTTGGTTCAAGATAATACAAACCTTCTCCCCCCGTTGGACGTAGAGCCTTCTCTTACCCGAACCAGGATAAAAATCATGTGTTCATCTTGCATCACCATCCGAATTAGGGAGCACGCAGTACACGTTTACTCATCGGCTCAGGGCACCCCCGGGTCCCGACACCGACACGTATGTGTTGCGCAACTGAAGAAGTTGCATGGGTGCCATGAGATCCACTCAAGAAGAGGAAAGAACCAATCTACTGAGCCAATTATTCCAGTCCATAACTATCAAGACCATAGAGGAAAGGCAAGGTGAATCATAAAGAACTTTGAGCCAAATAGAAGGCAAGAAGAACTGTTTACAACCATGGCCAAGGAAGACTACACAACTCACTGGCCAGGATCTTTCTCTACTGACAGGGTGCGACCCGATCACTACTTTCAAGAACTGCCCTTTTAAAAAGGAAAAGAACTCGCTAGTTTGTCTTTCAACGCCACTGACTCAAAAGAAGAAGAGCCTGCTAAAATTCTAAGAAGACTAAGAAGAAGAACCATCTACATGGCCAATGTAATTGAACTTCCTGCGTCACCAAAAAGCCAGAAGTACGCTCGTCAGCTGAATCAGAAGATAACATATTTGAAGATGAAAAGACCAAAGAAGATGAGAGTGAAGAGCATAAACAATCAAGGCTACCCAGGAATCATCGCCGATCTAGCATAAGGACTAAAGAAAAGCGTAAGAAGCAAGCATGGACCAAGTACAGGCAAGAACGCTGGCATACAACAAGCTGAAAACAAAAAAGCAAGCAGCCAAGCTTGAAGAACCAGAGAAGATCGATGAAGTAGCAAAACAACTTGAATCTCTAAAGAAGGCACAAAAAGAAAAAGAAGCCGCTCAGAGGAAGACCCAAGAACCCAAAAGGGTGCCTAACGAAGCTCAGCAGAACAAACAACCCGCTGTTGTTGATCAACAAGGTGGGCAACCCCTGAGATCAATCTTCACCAGAATAGGAGCGGAAGAGAGTAGCAACATCAAAGGCAAGGTGGTCAATCACCAGCACTCAAGACCACCTCCACCTCAAAGATCTAAAAGAACCCACCCGTACCCACCACAAAAAGACCAGAACGTAGCAAAATGATAAGCAGAAAAGAAGGGTGTGGAGAATTAGAATGTAGGTCATGCTACAGAGAACGTAGAAGATAACCATCACTAGATTACAGTAAAAAGGACAACTATGACAGGTTTCCATGTTTTGGCAAAACGTTACAAGATATGAAGCTACCCCACAAGTTCAAACCATCAAATCACTCAAAATACAACAGAAAAGAAGAACTAAAGCAATGGCTCAGAGTTTATTCACAATCCATGGAGTTGGCTGGAGGAGATGAAGACCTCAAAGCCCTATTTTTTCCAATGGCACTAGAAGCATTGCCACTACAATGGTTTGACAAACTACCCACAGGGTCCATCAGATACTGGAGCGACTTACAAAGATAGTTTTGTAGCCACTTTGTAGGCATTATCATACACCCAATCATAGCAGTAGAATTACAAGGAATCACACAGAAGCTAGGAGAATCACTTAGAGAATATTATAGAAGGTTTACCGAAGCAAGAGCACAAGTGCACGAGATCACAGACAGAGAAGTCATCGACATATTCAGTAACAGGATTGTTGCGAGACGGCAGTTCAAGGAATTCAACAGCAAAGACCCAAAGACAAATGAAGAGTTCAAATGAGCTATTGAAAAACTTATATCCTCAGAAGAAAAGACAAAAAAATTTCCCCAGCAACAGGGACAACAACGATAGAAGAGGAAGGTTTGACAACAGGAACAATGATAAGAGGCCATGACAAGACAACATGGTGGCAGTAGCTAACAAAAGAACCAACACTTACCAGAACATGACACCTCAAGAAATTGACAGAATAAAGGAAAGAAAATTCTTAAACTTTGAGGAAATGAATTACCCCATGCATCCAAGATCAGGACATAAGCTTAAAGATTGCCATGATTTCAATAGCCAGTACAGAAAAGGTGGGAGGTATAATGAAAACCAAGAAAGAAGGGAACAAGATCAATAGAAGAAAGAAAAGAAGCCCGAGCGAGATTTCTAAGAAGCCCAAAAATAGTTATACGTGATATTTTCTGGAGTACCAGGTGCAAGAAATAAGCAACAACAGAAGCTGGCGCATAGAGCCATCATGGCAGCAGAACCTGCCATTCCAAGATATCTAAATTGGTTAGAATACTCCATCAACTTCACAAGATAGGATCAATGGACAAGCACATCCAACGCAGGTTGTTATCCACTAGTGGTAGCACCAACAATCATAGGAATTATAGTTCCCAAAGTGCTAATCGATGGTGGAGCCGACCTAGACATCATATTTACTACAACAATGAAGAAAATGAGCATTGACTATGAAGGGATGATTACACCAACCAGTGCACCGTTCTATGGCATAGTATCGGGAACAATAGCAGTACCTTTGGGGCAAATCACATTGCTAGTCACATTTGGCACCAAGGACAAATACAAAATGGAATTCATCAAGTTTGAAGTAGCAAATTTCGAGTCATGCTACCACACTATCTTGGGGTGACCAGCATTAACCAAGTAAATGGTTGTACCTCACTATCCATACCTACTAGTCAAGATGCCAACAACTAAAGGGATATTATCGCTACAAGGAGATTTACAGAAAGCTTATGATTGTAACGTACAAGCCTTCTAAATAGCAGAAAGACTACAAGGTGAACAAGGAAGATGGGAGATTGCCATGGTAGATGCAACAATGAACCTGCAATAGATGAAAATCCCTATAAAGAAGGCAAGAAAAAGTTTTACTACTCCAACTGAAGTGAAGACAAAGAAGATCGACTTGGAAACTAGTGATCCCGAGAAGATTACAACCATCAGTGCCGAACTCAATCCTAAATAGGAAGTCACACTCACCAAGTTTCTTAGGGACAACAAAGATATCTTTGCCTAGAAGGCTGCTGACATGCTAGGGGTCCCGAGAGACTTGGTTGAGCATAACATTGACGTGAACAAGGGTTCAAAACCCATCAAGCAGAAGCTACAAAGATTTGACCAGATAGAAAAGCAGCAATCAAGAAGGAACTTACAAAACTAATGGCGGCAGGGTTCATCGGAGAAATAATTAACCTAGACTAGTTAGCAAACCCAGTGCTCATGGAGAAAAAGAACTCACCAGATTGGCGTATGTGCATCGATTACACTGACCTCAACAGGCACTGCACCAAGGATCCATACAGTCCCCCAAGAATCGACCAAGTGATAGACTCAGCAACAGGGGCATCTCTACTCTCGTTTCTAGGTTGCTACTCCAAATATCACCAAATAGCTTTAAGAAAAGAAGACCAGAGCAAAACATCCTTTGTAACACCGTTCGAGGCATATTGCTATATATCAATGCCTTTTGGCCTAAAAAACATAGGTGCAACCTACCAATGGGCAATTTAAACAACCTTGGGAGATCAAATAGGAAGAAATGCTGAAGCTTATGTGGACAATGTTGTGGTCAAGACAAATGAACCCAACACATTGATAGAAGATCTACAAGAAGTGGAGATGGAAGCTCAACCCGAATAAGTGTGTTTTTGGGGTCCCAGCAGGGCAACTACTTGGTTTTCTAGTCAGCAATAGAGGAATCGAAGCAAGCACAAAACAAATTAAGGCAATCCTAGATATGGAGCCACCAAGGAAGATAAAGGACATCCAAAAGCTGATAGGTTGTATGGCAGCTCTCAATAGATTCATATCGCGCCTAGGGGAGAAAGGCATTCCATTTTTCAAATTACTTAAGAAGATAGGCAAGTTTGAGTGGACAGAAGAAGCAGATGAAGCTTTTCAAAAACTCAAACATTATATAGTATCATCACCCATATTGGTGCCACCAAACAAAAGGAGGACATGCTTTTATACATTTTAGCCACACAGAATGTCGTAAGCACAGCAGTTGTGGTTGAAAAAGAAGAACCAGTCACGTCTACAAAGTGCAAAGACCAGTCTACTATGTCAGCAAAGTATTAATAGAGTCAAAAGTCAGATACCCTCACATACAGAAGCTACTCTATGCAATCCTTATATCATCAAGGAAGTTAAGGCACTACTTTCAAGAACACAAGATTACGGTAATCATAGAATTCCCGCTGTCAGATATCTTGAGAAATCAAGATGCAACAGGGAGAATATCCAAATGGGAAGTAGAACTCGGAGCACTAAATCTAGAGTTCCAATCCAAGAAAGCTATCAAATCCCAAGCACTCAGCGACTTCCTAGCTGAGTGGACAGAGACAACCTTAAAAGAACCTAAACCAATCATAGATCTTTGGGGGATGTATTTTGACGGCTGGCTCAAGCTAGGAGGCACCAGAGCAGGAATCTTATTTATATCACCAGAAGGAAAACAAACTCAAGTTTGTTCTACAAATCCTATGGCAGGCCACAAACGATGAAGCAGAATATGAAGCACTCATATATGGTTGAGAGTAGCCCACTTTTTAGCAATAAAGATGTTACTAGTCTATGATGATCAGCAGTTGTTACCAACCAAGTCAACAAAGAATGGGCCTGCACAAAAGAAAACATGGGCGCATATTGTGCAGAAGTCAGAAAACTAGAGAAAAAATTGCAAGGACTAGAGATCCACCACATTTTAAGGGATTCAGATGTGGCCGCTGACACTTTGGCTAAGCTAGGCTCTGATAGAGCAAAATTACCACCAGAAATCTTCATGGAAGAGTTAAGAGAACCATCTATCAAACTAATCAGAGAAGAACAACAACCCGGAGCAACCAAGGACGACCCAATGGAGATTGATCAAAATCATTTGACAAGACAAGTTATGGTAATCTATGAAGACTGGATGCAACAGTTCATAGATTACATCAAAGACAAGACACTACCAGAAGACAAGGCACAAAGAACCTGGCTAATACGTAAAAGCAAGAACTATGTATTGGGAGATAAGCTAGACAGGAGAGTAGCATCATCAGGAGTTATACTCAAATGCGTACCAAGGGAAAGAGGAATCAACATCATCAACAAAATACATGCAGGTTGCTGCGGCAATCACGCGGCCTCAAGAACCTTGGTAGGAAAAACTTTCAGAATGGGATGTTACTGGCCCACCACAAGGAAGGATGCAGAAGAATTCATCAAAGAGTGCAAGAAATGCCAGATGTTCGCAAGGCAACAACACATACCAAGACACAACCTGATATGCATACCGCCCTCTTGGCCCTTCTCCTGTTGGGGATTGGATCAAGTCAGTCCACTAAAAAGATCAGCAGGAGGATTCAAGTACATCTTCTTCTCAATTGACAAGTTCACCAAGTGGATAGAATACAAACCCTTGGTCAAGTATAGCGTAGAAAAAGCTGTCGAGTTCATACAAAGCATCATGTTTTGATTAGGAGTACCCAACAGGATCATCACGGATCTAGGATCACCGTTCACTGCAAAGAAATTTACATCCTAGGCAACAGATTGTGGACTCGACATAGATTTCGCATCAGTTGCCCACCCTCAAGCAAACGGACAAGTTAAAAGAGCTAACGGGTTAATTTTATAAGGACTGAAGCCAAGACTATATGAAGAGTTAGTAGACTATGGAGCAAAGTGTATTGACGAAATACCAAAAGTGGTTTGGGGCCTTAGAACCCAGATCAGCAGATCAACTAGATACTCACCATTCTTCCTCGTCTACGGATCAGAAGCAATACTCCCAGCTGATTTAATTTTGGCATCACCAAAGATAGAGCAATATGAAGAATGAGAAGCCGAAGAAACAAGACACCTGGAACTTGATTCACTAGAAGAAGTCAGAGAGTATGCAATTCTACAAAATGCAAGATACCAACAAGGCCTAAGAAGACACTATGATAAGAATGCACAACCTCGGACCCTCAAACCCGAGGATTCAGTTCTATGACTCATCTAAAAGAAAGACGAAAGACACAAACTACTTAGTCCATGGAAGGGACCTTTCAAAGTAAGAAGAGCAACTAGACCTGGCACATACGAGCTAATAATAGATGAAGAAATACCATTGAAAAACACCTAGCACATCAGCCAACTCTGAAGATTCTACAATTAGCAAAAGTCCTGTAAAAGAACCCGTGATGACGCAATAGAAATACTTTGAGCTTTAGAACAACCCACTCTCTCCAAGAACAATAGGCACACAATGCCTCCTTAAGATATCACACTATGGGGTGATCTCATAGCGTGCCTGCATGGACTAGAGTACATAGTACCGCTCCATGGACAGGCTTGTCGTTCGGTGTGTGGCTCCGGGTTGGATCAGGGCATACCGTGTCGGTCTAGGATCAGGCCTCTCTGGGGTGAATCAGGGCACTCGTGTTGGTTCATGATCAGAGAGTACTGCGAGTGAGAATGCAGATTCAACCTAGGCACATCATGCTGATTCAGGAGTCAAATCCTATTCGCAACAGCGGGATCAGGGCACACCGTGTCGGTCTAGGATTTTGGCATCCCCACTTTGCCTGCCCTGTGTGTAGAGCACCAAGTTGGATCAAGGCACACCGTGTCGGTCCGCTCAAGCCTTTCTGGGGTGAGTCAAAGCTCTCATGCCTGTTCATGATCAAAAAGTTCTTTTTTACTATGAGTGAGAATGTAGTTGAACTTGGGCACGTAGTGCTGGTTCGGGAGTCAAGACCTTTCGCTACAATAGCGGGATCAGGGCACACTGTGTCGATCCAGGATCCATGAATCCCCTCGCTTTTTTCCTGCGATGATATGCAGAGCATAACACACAGGACTTAGGTCAGGCACACCGTGCGGGTTCAGGCTCAGACTTAAACTATGCTGCGACATGATGCATCACAAATCGAAACACGAAGTAAAACCGGCTCAGCAATAGCCACTACACTACCAGCGGGTAGCATGAAGCAAAAGAAATAACTTTAGCTCAGCACTAGCTACCACACTACCAGTGGGTAGTTTGAAAGCAAACTCAAGTCGAGACGCGGTCTGCACAGCAAGAACTCATTGAAGTAATTCAAAGTTTGGATGAAACCCGCGTAGCAAGAACGCGTAGAAGCAATTCAAAGTCAAGACAAAGCCCGCGCATCAAAAACTCATCGAAACAACTCAAGTCGAGATGAAACTCGTGCAGCAAAAACTTATCAAATTAATTAAAGCCAGGACGAAGCCCACATAGCAAAACTCATCAAAGCAATATAAAGTCATGTGGAAACCCGCACAACAAAAGTTCTCTCTTCATAAAAAGGGCGACAACGGCCCAGAAGTACCATCCAAATCAAGGAGTTTTACAACCAAGGCGCTCAAGGTGCAGGAGCAGCAGGTTTAGCACCAAAGTCTATCCTAGCTACAACCTGCTCTACAAGTGGAGCAAGGCTGGCCTCGTACTCTCCAACCTGCAATAAGAATTCCAATGACGGGTTGGGCTCAACCATCCTCTCCAGATCGGCTTCAGGAGCAAGAACACAGATGTAGCACAAGATGTTGCTCATGCACCTCTGGAAACTATCCTTCATAAAGTTGAAGAACCAGGTTTTGATCTCCCTCTTGCCCGATAAAAGACAAGAGGTAGGTCATGGTCCCCCATAGCGATTGGAACCAGGTTTTAGCCACCTCAAGCTGACCCTAAAGATCTTGAACTGTTTTCAAGGCCTGAAAAACATCACTATCACATCACACCAGAACTGGTGGCTAGGGCAAGATTTTGCTCAGCATCTTCACAACGAGAATGCATCTCTCTTACCGCCTCAACTTTATTCTTGGAGGTCTTATGGGTTTCCTTCATAGCCTCCGAGTCCTGATGCCACCGGCACTGCTCATGTTTGAACTCTACAAGGAAGCAAGCAAGACAATCGACCAAAGAAAAAAATTTAGCAGCTAACAAGGCAAAGAAAACAACTCAGCAGAAGAAGTACCTACAACCTGGGCCTTTAAGCCATGGACCTCATCAGTAGCGGTCTTCATGCCTCCACCCGACGACGTGATTCATGAGCCAATTGGGCTTGATGAGTCCCCTCAGCAACTTGACACTGCTCACGCTCCCACTCCAGTTCCGCCTGAACCTGTGCAAGCTCTTTATGAACCCACTCAAGATCGGTGAAGCTAGACGCAGTCGATGTAGCCTCAGCAAAACCAAAAAGAAGGTCCTGATCCTACCAGAGAGATTAAAAGAGAAAAGTCAAGAATCAAAAAAGATGGCAAGTCAGGAATAAACAAATTTCAAATTCAAGGAAGAACTCTTACATGCACCATGCCACCAAACTTGGTGGCAAACTCATCAAAACAAGCCTTCAACACCCCCAGACGGTGAGGAACGCTCATCTCCAGATCCACCAGACCAAAAAAAGAAGAGGGCGACAAAGTAGCAATGGTGGATCAGCAACAACACCACTGCCCCCACCACCTCCATCGGCACCAACAACTCTAGGAGTCATTGGCTCAGCAAGAGGGAGCTCATGACTCATCATAACCGACGCCTGTAAGGGAACCGCCTGTGACACAACCAAAATAGGGCCAGACCCCGGATCAACACTGGCCGTTTGGCCAACTTGCAAGCCAACATCTGCAGAAACAGTGCAAACAAGTCAGAAACATCAGCAAAGAAAGAGGTGAGAAGAATCAAGAAACACTCACAAGCACTCACCAGCCGAGGAACTCTGAGCCTTAGGCTCCTCCTCAGGGGCTCAGCCAGAGCCCATGCCACCAGAAAAATCTGGACCACTAGACGAGTCCGCAACACCAGGCCTGCAAGAAGAAGGCATGAGAAACAAAGAACTAGAAATAAAGGCAGACCAAAATCAATTCAAGAGATGCCCAAGATAGTTACTTCGGTGGAAGCTTGAAAGAAACTACAACCCTCCTTGGCATGGTAGGAAGGGGAACAGTTGCAAAAGACTGCACCACAGAGGATATGTGGGCAGCAAGAGAAGGAGAAAGAGAAGAAGAAGTCTCGGAGCCCTCTGTCTGGCTACAAAAAGCAAAAGAAGCGTCAACTAGGATAACAACCGTAAAAGAAGAAAGGAGAGGCTAAAAGGAACTTATGGCTTACGGATAAGGGTAGTCTGCACCTCCTCGTCCTCCTCAGTCTCGGTCAGAAGCACATTTGTGCCCCCTGAAAAGAAAGAAGCAAACAAGACATGACAAGCAAAAATAGAAGATGTCAGAAAAGGAACCCGACATCAACCTCACCTATGATGATATTACCTGTGACTTGAAGAGAACTCAATGCAGCAGGGCTCGACCTCTAGGCAGTAGTCATAGGAGGATGAGACAATGCCCTTCACCTGGAACCAAAATACATCTCAACAATTTTGGGATGTGGTTGATAAGGAACAACCTCAAATCCACTCTCTCGAATACTATAAGGAAGTTCAAGAAGAACAGACCCTTTCCGGGAAGCAGAAGCGGAACCCACCTGGACAGCACCCCTAGCAGGATTGACCACCTCAGTGGTAGGAAGATAGATAGCAAAGCTATGGCTAAATTCCTAAAAAAGAGCAACAATTAGATCATCCACACCAGTGAAGAAAAGAACTTGCATAGAACAACAAGTAACCAGTCAATCACTTACCATAGGTGGCGGGTTCTCATAATGATATTCCTCAACTCGAGGAGGAATACAAGGCATTGAAGCAAGAACAACCTTCAGACACATGTCAGCTCCTCATCATTCAGCTTTACCCCAACCTTGATCCTGGAAGAATCGTCTACCCCAGTGTATTCAAAGCCAAGGTGCTTCTTTTGCTTAGCATTAGAGAGCTTGTTGGACCAAAGACTGGTGGCATTGGGGAAGACAGAGAGATCTGAAGAGAAATAAGCTAAAGGCTTGGGGATATAGAACCACTTGTCTACCCAATCCTTCTTGTTGAAGAAATCAAGGGTAAAAAGAGCTGCACCCATCCCCTAGTGGAGCAGGATCGTACAACAACCAAAAGGCACTATTTTTGAATCCTGCTTCAGGCGAAAGAAGTGCTGAAAGAGAAGAAGGTTGGGAGGAACCCCAAGATAAACCTCACACAGATGCGCAAAGGAAGACAAATAAAGAACCCCATTAGGGGAAAGGTGGAAATGTTGAAGACCAAAGAATTAAAGGAACTCCATTAGAAAGTCTGAAGGTGGAAAACAGAGTCCTGCAGTGACAAACGTGACAAACAAGATTGTCTGATCAGGAGAAGGAGTAGGGATTAGATGATGACCCAGAAGGACATACCCGGAGAGTGCCTACTCTTGAAGCAGGCCGTGCTTAGCCAGCAGATCAAGATCCGCGTTCATCGTCGGCGGCGCTGGCCAAGTCCGTTGCACAAAGACACACAATCAGGAACAGTGCGATCAACAGCAACAGAAAGAATTTTAACTAATCAATTACCTCAACGGCCTTGGTCTGCTCTATGACCTAGTTCCAGTCATCAGAGCTCAAGGATCAGCATGCAAATTCATATATTGAAGACAAAAGGAGAGCAAACTAGGGTTTCTGAGAAGCGGCGGAGACAATGAGGAAAGCAGAGGAGTAAGGATGTTTTGTGCGCACGGATGACAAAGGGTCAAGTGTACGGGAGAAGGACAAGAAACAAAGTATTTATAAGGATCGGATGATCGAAGAGGGCCCATTAGGCCAACGGTTGCCAAATCTGGACTGCAAGGCGGCCGCAACAGATACTACAACAGATAAATGCTACAACGGTAATATTCCCAATCAACAAAAACAGGGTATCTCAGACAGATTTTTTACCATGAAGTCACCAGAAGCAGAAAGAACCTAGAATCATCAACAACCCATCAAATCAATAGTCTTCATGAACTTTTGTTGAGATACCAGAACAACCCGATCACACCGGAAGACATAGCCGAAGAACTCGAGGCAGGAAAGACATATTATACAGTGCCTGACCCATCATCAAAGAACTCAACACATTCAAAATCGTGGAATCTCACCCATACAACATCAACTTAGTAAACAAACAACTCGCACAATCCTTGAAGACAGAGACAAGACAAATATCTTTTTTATTTCACTGATCAAGATACTGAGATTACAATAGGGTATAAAAGGATACAAGGCCCGATGAACTAGGGGAAATACAGTTATATAGCAACCAGGAGCCTGGTGAAATTTGCAAGGGCATCAAGACAGTCCTGGTCAACTGCATATATCAACAAAGAACCCAGTGGAATTCGAGGTTATTAAACCTCTACCAATATTCGATGCCAACAAGCAGGAGGGCAACCCCAGAAACAAAATCACCATTGCAAATCCATCTATGAAGTCACTAAGAATGGTAGGAGCACCAAGTTCATGGGAGTAGCAACCACGTCTTCACATCCCACGACTCCTAAAGAACTCGGATGGATCTCCCAACATGAGCTGATTTGCAATGTAGCGCTAAAATGATAGAGCAGAGAGGGAAGAGGAGGCCAGTCCACACCATGTGAAGTGTGAACAACCTAAATAGATCGTGAACCACCAAGTTAAAGGAAACAAGGAGGAAGGGTGAAGGCACAGGAAAATGAGGCACCGGAGGCAGCACCAAGTGCATCACAAGCCCTACAACATTCGCCCTGACACCTTCGACAAAGTGATTCTATTCGGGGACTAGCCTGCTACTAGCCCCTATCACAAGACCTACACCATTTTCTAAGAGAGATCACAGAACAAGCCCGGGGCTCATCAAGTTTGCACACAAGCAATTCCATAGCTATAAAGAGGAGAAGCAACTCAAGAAGACTAGAAGTGAACGAGGAAGCAACGGGCACCAAGGAGCATTATTTATAGGCCAAAGATGGGCATATGAAGACCAAGTCCATGAAAGAGAAGAGCATCAAAAGCAAGGACAGCCATGTGAAGAGAATAGAATTTTGAAGCAATTGAACAAACACGCAGGTTCATGACACAGCCGACAGGAGGACAAGCATGCAGACTGAAGCCATCAAGAGTGCCTACAAAGCTCACAGGCGAGCAGCAAAAGTCAATACAAGACAAAGGAGGCATATCCCACAACACATTCTAGAAAAGTACAAAAGCAATAAAGGCACTCAACAACCAATGGCACTTCAGTGAAGAGCTACATCAGTAAGGAACTCCAGAACCCTTTCCTGAGTTCTTACATATTAAAAGAACCCAAAAAAAGCTGGGGGGTTGCAGGAGTACCCCATACCTAGGGCACTTTTCAAATTTTTCATCAAGACCCTCCAACCTTTTGTTCCAAAAGCAAAAGGCTCGGGGGCCTCACTCATGAAGTGCAAATTTAGAAATTTGCACTCCGTGAAAAGACAAAGACGATGGTTAGAAGACGAAGGCTACAACTAGACCCTCTAGCTTTTTATACTAAAAACAAGAGGCTCGGGGGCTACACTCAGTGACAAAAATTGCACTCCCTAAAGAACCAAGACAGGAGCAGCAAGAAGAAAGAGCATCCTAAGATTTCACTTTGAAAGAACTTAACTTCTAACATCCAAATCCCGGAATGCTTGGGGGCTTGTCAATGGGGGATACCAGAGGTTCCCTAAGAAGATGGAATACAGACGGAGGATCAAAGAACCTATCGCCTGATTCGAGTACAATATGGAGTAACACGACATGAGGATTACCATATCTTAGGTGGATTGTAATAGGAAAGAGAGCGAAACACTTATTTTAGGACTCGTTCCTAGAATCCGACTAGGAATCATAAAACCCGCAGCCAACCCCACCCCATATAAGGCTGCTACAGGTACCCCTTGTAAAAAGCGTGAAGTACACAGCACAACACAATCCCTTATACTCATCAATACAATACAATTGGCTCACGCCGACTGGACATAAAGGTTTTTACTCGATGAAAGTTGAGGGCCCAAACTAGTATAAAATCCTATCTCGTCAAGCTTGTTGCAGCTACCACCGAGTTCTACAGTCTATCAAGCTCCTCCGAACAAAGACACCCTCCTGGGTACCCCAATGGTGGGCTATCAATGATAAAACATCGACAAGCAGGTACATCTCTTGACTAGCTTTTTGCTTCAATCGCTTCATTCTAATCGCTGCACTATGTTGCTAGCGAAAGTGTAGTGTCCAATGCTGAGCTAGTGTTGTTCTTGAGTTGTGCTGCATCATGCTGCAACATAATGTAGGTATGATCCTGAACCCGCACAGTGTGCCTGAGTTCAGCCCAGCATGTTGCATCATGAAAGAAGTCTCTGATCGTGAACCGACACAAGTGCCCTGATTCACCCCAGAGAGGCCTAGTCCTAAACCAACACGAGTGCCCTGATTCAGTCTGGTGCTCTGCATCACATCGTAGGCAAGGGGAGCCAAGTATTCTAGACCGACACGAGTGCCCTGATCCCGCTGTTTATAGAGAAAATGTCTTGACTCCCAAACCAGCACTATGTGCCCGGGTTCAACTATAGTAAGAAACTCTCTGATCGTGAACTGACACAAGTGCCCTGATTCACCCTAGAGAGGCCCAATCCTAGACCAACACGAGTGCCCTGATTTAGCCCGGTGCTCTGCATCATATCGCAGGCAAAAAAGAGGAGATGCCAAATAGTCCTGGACCGACACGAGTGCCCTGATCCTACTGTTGTGAAAGGATTTCACTCGCGAACCAGCACTACATGCCTAGGTTCATCTACATCATGTCGCATAAAACTCTCTGATCGTGAACCGACACAAGTGCCCTAATTCACCCCAGAGAGGCCCGATCCTAGATAGACACGAGTGCCCTGATCCAGCCCGGTACTGCGCACCTGGCGGTAAGCCTGACCCTAAAGTGGCACTATGTACTTAAATTTAGGTAGGCACACTATGAGATCACCTCACAGCACGATTGTTGATTCTAAGACATCATTGTATGGTTGAGTACTTGTTGCGCATGGAGGAAATGAGTTGTTCTGAAACCCAAATATTTTGATTGTAGTGTCGCGGGTTCTTTTACATGACTTTGCTAGGTGTGGAATCTTCAAAGCTGGCTGATGTGCTAGGTGCTCTTTAGTGGAATTTCTTCGTCTGTCATCAACTCATTTGTGTCTGGTCCGATTGCTTTTTTCATTTTGAAAGGTCCTTCCCATGGGCTGAGTAGCTTGTGTCTTCCATCTTTCTTCTGGATGAGTCAAAGAACTGAGTCCCCGGGCTTTAGCGCCTGAGGTTCTGTGCTTTTATCATAGTGTCTTCTTAAACCTTGTTGATATCTTGCGTTCTACAGGATTGCCATTCTCTGACTTCTTCTAGTGAATTGAGTTCCAAGCGTCTTGTTTCTTTGGCATCTCCTTCTTTATATTGCTCTATCTTTGGTGATGTCCATATTAGGTCTGCTGGTAGTATTGCTTCTGATTCATAGACGAGGAAGAAAGGTGAGTATCTAGTTGATCTGCTGATTTGGGTCCTTAACCCCCAAACAACTATTAGTATTTTAGCAATCCACTTTGCTCCATAGTCCACTAGCTCTACATATAATCTTGGCTTCAGTCCTTGTAAAATTAACCCGTTTGCTCTTTCAACTTGTCCGTTTGATTGAGGGTGAGCGATAGATGCAAAATCTACATCCATTGCGCAGCTTGTTTCCCATGATGTAAATTCTCTTGCGGTGAATGGTGATCCTAAGTCTGTGATGATCCTATTGGGTATCCCAAACCTGAACATGATGCTTTGTATGAACTCCACTACCTTTTTCTGCGCTATATTTGACCAAGGGGTTGTATTCTATCAACTTGGTGAACTTGTCAATTGCAACGAAGACGTATTCGAATCATCTAGTTGATCTCTTCAGTTGTCTGACTTGGTCCAATCCCCAACAGGAGAAGGGCCAAGATGGTGGTATGCATATCAGGTTGTCTATTGGGATGTGTTTTGTCTCGCAAACATCTAACATTTCTTGCACTCCTTGATGAATTCTTCTGCATCTTTCATTGCAGTTGGCTTCTTTATGTCTTGTCTTCTGTTAATGTCTTGTACTTGATGTAGTCGATGAACTGTTGCATCCAATCTTCATAAATTATCATGACTTTGTCTTATAGAGGGTCTTGATCAATCTCCATCGGGTCATCCTTGGTTGTCTTGGTCGATCATTCATCTCGGGGTTGTTTGATGGATGGCACTTTTAGCACTTCAACAAAGATCTTTGGTGGTACTTTTGCTCCGTCACACCCTAGCTTGGCCAGGGTATCGGCTGCTACGTTTGAGTCCCTTAGGACATGGTGAATCTTGCGTCCTTGGAAAATTTTCTCTAGCTTTCTCACTTTTGCACAATAGGCACCCATGTTGTCCTTTGTGCAGTCCCAATCCTTATTGACTTGGTTGATCATGACTGCTGAATCGTTGTAGATGAGTAACCTCTTAATTGCTAAAGAGTGGGCTACTCTTAGCCCATGTATGAGTGCTTCGAATTCTGTGTCATTGTTTGTTGCTTGCCATAAGATCTGTAGAACATACTTGAGTTGCTTTCCTTCTCATGATATGAATAGAATCCCTGCTCTGGCACCTCGTAGCTTGAGTGAGCCACCGAAATACATCTTCTAATGATCTGTGATGATTTTGGGTTCTTTCAAGGTCGTCTCTGTCTACTCAACTAAGAAGTCGTAAGTGCCTGAGATTTGATGGCCTTCTTGGATTGAAACACTAGATTTAATGCTCCGAGTTCTACTGCCCATTTAGATATTCTCCCTATTGAATCCCGGTTCTGTAGGATGTCTGATAGTGGGAACTCTATGACTACCGTAATCTTGTGTTCTTGAAAATAATGCCTCGGCTTTCTAGATGATATAAGGATTGTGTAGAGTAACTTCTATATGTGTGGATATCTGACTTTTGATTCTGTTAATACTTTGCTGACATACTAAACTGGTCTTTGCACATTGTAGATGTGACCGGGTTCTTCTCTCTCGACCATAATTGTTGTGCTTATGATGTTCTTTGTAGCTGAGATGTAGAGCAACATGTCCTCCTTCTTGGTTGGTGGCACCAATATGGGTGATGAGGCTAGGTAGTGCTTGAGTTTTTGGAAAGCTTTATCTACTTCTTCTATCCACTTGAATTTGCCTGTCTTCTTTAACAACTTGAAGAGTGGAATGCCTTCTCTTAGGCATGATATGAATCTGTTGAGGGCTGCCATACAATCTGTCAGCTTCTAGACATCCTTCATTTTTCTTGGTGGCTCCATATCTAAGATTTCTTTGATTTGCTTGGTGCTTGCTTTAATTCCCCTGTTACTTACCAAAAAACTAAGTAGTTGCCCTACTGGTACCCCAAAGACACACTTGTTTGGGTTGAGATTTCATCTCCATTTCTTCAAATTTGTGAAGGTTTCTTGTAGGTCTTCTATTACCATGTTGGCTTCATTTGTTTTAACCACAACATCATACATGTATGCTTTAGACTTTCTCCTAATCTGGTCTCCTAAGGTTGTTTGTATTGCTCTTTGATATGTTTCTACTTCGTTCTTCAACCCAAAAGGCATTGATATGTAGCAGGTGGCTCCAAATCGTGTTACGAAGGATGTCTTGCTTTGCTCCTCTTTCCTAAGAGATATTTGATGATATCCAGAATAGCAATCCAAGAATGAGAGCAGAGCTGCCCTAGCTATTGAATATATCACTTGGTCAATCCTTGGAGGACTATAAGGGTCCTTGGTGTAGTGGTTGTTGAGGTCGGTGTAGTCAATGCACATTCGCTAATCTATTGAGTTCTTTTTCTCCACAAGTACTGGATTTGCCAACCAATCTGGGTTGATTATTTCCCTGATGAATTCGGCTACTGTCAGCTTCGTTAGTTCTTTTTTATTGCTGTTTTTCTATCTAGTGGAAATCTGCGTAACTTCTGCTTGATGGGTTTTGAACCCTTGTTCACATTGATGATATTCTCGACCAAATCTCTTAGGACTCCTGGCATGTTGGCTGGCTTCCAAGAAAAGATATCTTTGTTGTCCCTGAGAAATTTGGTGAGCGCGAGTTCCTATTTGGGGTCGAGTTCTGCACTGATGGTTGCCGTCTTCTCAAGATCACCAGTCTCTAGGTCAATCTTCTTTGTCTTCACATCGGTTAGTGTGGTGAAGCTCTTGCTCGCCTTCTTTATAGGGATCTCTGTCTCCTGCGGGTTCATTGTTGCAGCTATCATGGCAATCTCCCTTCTGCCTTGTTCTCCTTATAGTTTCTATGTGATTTGAATTGCTTGAACATCACAGTCATATGCCTTCTAGAGGTCTCCTTGTAGTGATGATACCCCCAAGTTGTTGGCATCTTGAGTAGTAGGTACAGGTAGTGTGGTACTGCCACGTACTTGGTCAATGCTTGTCGTCCCAAAATTGCATGGTAGCATGACTCAAAATTAGACACTTCAAACTTGATGAATTATTAACTGTACTTCTCCTTAGTGCCAAAGGTAACTGGCAACGTGATTTATCCCAACAGTACTGCTACTGTCCTAGGTACTATGCCATAGAATGGTGTGCTTGTTAGGGTAGTCATCCCTTTGTAATCTATGCTCACTTCTTTAATGTTGCGGTGAATATGATGTCTAGCCCCACTCCTCCATCAATCAGGACTTTGGGAACTATGATCCCTGCAATTGTGGGTGCTACCACTAGTGGATAAAAACCTGTGTTTGACATTCTTGTCCATTGATCTTCTCTTGTGAAGTTGATCAGGTATTCTGACCAACCCTGATATCTTGGAACTGTAGGTTTTGCCACCATGATGGCTCTATGTGCCAACTTCTGCTGATTTTTGCTTCTTGCTCCTGGAACTTCCAAGAATATTGCGTATAATTACTTCTAGGGTTCTTGAAATTCTCCTTCTGGTTTCTTTTCTTTCTTTGGTTCTCGTTCTCTTCTTTCGTGATTGTCGTTATACCTCCTGGTTCTTCTGTATCAGCTATTGAAATCATGACAGTCTCTTAGCTTGTGCCCTACCTTTGAGTGTAAAGGGCAATTCATGTCTTCAAAATTCGCAAGTTTTCTTTCTTTTATCCTGTCCCTTTCTTGTGGTGTCAAACTCTGGTAAGTGTTGGTCCTTTTGTTGGCTACTGCCACTGTGTTGTCCTGCTTTGGCCTCTTGTCGTTGCTTCTGTTGTCATACCTCCCCCTCCTATCTCCGTTGTCTCTATTGCTGGGGAACCTTCTATTTGTCTTTTTTCTTAAGATATAAGGTTTTCAATAGTTCATTTGAATTCTTTATTTGTCTTTGGGTCTTCACTATTGATCTCTTTGAATTGCCATCTAGCAATAATCCCATTGTTGAATATGTTAATGACTTCTCTATCTGTGATTTCGTGTAATTGCGCTCTGGCTTCGCCAGATCTCCTGTAATATTCCCTAAGTGATTCGCTCGGCTTTTGCATGATTCCTTGTAGCTCTGTCGCCGTCATTGGATGTATGATAATCCCCGCAAAGTGACTGTAGAATTGTTTTTGCATGTAGCTCCAATATCTGATGGACCCTGCGGGTAGTTTGTCAAACCATTGCAGTAGCATTGCTTCTAGTGTCATTGGGAAAAATAGGGCCTTGAGGTCATTATTTCCTCCAGCCAACTCGATAGACTGTGAGTAAATTCTAGGCCATTGCTTTTGTTCTTCCTTCCCATTGTATTTTGAGTGATTTGATGGCTTGAACTTGTGAGGTAGCTTCATGTCTTGAAGCCTCCCCATGAAGCATGGGAATCTATCATAATTATCCTTCCTGTTGTAGTCTGGCGATGGCGATCTCCTACGTTGAGGTCTTGGTTCTCTGTATTGTGACCTACATTCTGATTCACAGCACTCTTCTTCCCGCTTGTCATCTTGCTTTGCTCTAGCCTCCTTGGGTGTGGGTACGGTCGGGTTCTTTCAGACCTCTGAGGAGGTGGCGGTCATGAATGTCGATGTTTTGCCATTCCACCTCTCATGTTGCTGCTCCCTTCTAGCCCAAATCTGGTGAAGATTGATTTTTGGAGTTGTCCACCCTGTTGATCAGTGATAGCGGTTTATTCATTCTGCTACGCCCTGATGGGTGGTTGCTCAGGTTCTTAGATCTTCTTCTGTGCAGCTTCTTTCTCTCTTTGTGCCTTCTTCAAGGATTCGAGTTGTTTAGCAACTTCATTGATCTTTTCTTGTTCATCAAACTTAGTTGCTTGCTTCTTGTGCCTAGCCTTGTTCTTCTTGCTGACTGTTTATCGATTCCTATTCATCCCTTGACTGCTTGTGGCCTTCGCTTTCATGTTCTTTGATGCGCTCTTCTTCAAATATGTCAACTTCAGATTCGTCTGACGAGCGTACTTCTACTGTCTTGGGTGACACAGGTAGTTCAACTACATTGACCATGTAAATTGTTCTCCTCTTCAGCCTCCTTAGGCTCATTGGTAGTTCCTCTTCTTCTGAGTCAACAGTGTTGAAGGACAAACTAGCGAGTTCTTTTTCTTCCAAGAGGTGTAGTTCTTGAAAGGGATGGCTAAATGGTGTCCTCTCAGTAGGAAAAGAGCCGGTACACTGTACTACACAATTATCCGCAGTTGTGGTCATGATTAGCTCTTCTTGTGCTTCAGTTAGCACGAAATTCTTCCTGATCTGCCTTGCCTCTCTTCCATGATAGTTGCGGGCTGGAGTAGCTAGCTCAGCAGGCTAGTTCCTCCCTTGTCTGCCATGGATTAAGCACTCACATGGCTTCTTCAAGTACTCTTGCACTATGGAAGCCATCAGTGCAAAGAAGACGGCGAGCCACAACCGAGCCTGCCCAGTCGGCTAGGCCGGCGACCACCAGACGGCTTAGCCGGTCCTGAAGCCAGCTAAGCCAGCTTCCTGCATGGGCCAGCAGGGCAGCTAAGCTAGGTCTGGCTTTCCATTATGAAACACGATTGTATGGGCAACCATCTCTCTTTCAAGGAGGTAGCAGGGATTCGACTTCCCCTGGGGCAGGGAGTATTATAAAAAGAGGTTAATCATAGATTATCAAAAAGCCTAGAATAAATTCTTCCTGGGTTGATGCCCGAGTGGTTAATGGGGAAGGACTGTAAATTCGTTGAACATTGTTAACACAAAAGTTTTCTCAAACAAGAGAATACCTTTTTCGATGTGGATGAAATTGGTGTATAAGTGCATTTTTATTTCCTTAGACTTAGATCGGGTAAGGCAAGAATTTTTCCAAGAAATCTCTAGCCAACCTTCCCCTAGAGGTTTTTCTTAACTACGCGACTAGAAATTGATCCCTATGATCGAAGTTATATACTATATAACATAGGCCTTATACACATCAATTTTTGAGCTCCACTGTTATCTGCTACATTTAAAAGGGTCCGAGGTTGAATCATATTACTTGGATTTCCATTTGTTGCAGATGCCAGGGTCTGGCCCATTCCTCAAAAGATGTTTTTATAGGATCCCTATCCACAGCAATTTTAACTTCTGGTTCCGACAGACAAATAATCATTAAGTCCTCCTCTTTCTAGACAAGACATACAAAGAGACCCGCCAACTGTCTTTTTATTTCGTGTCATTTTGGAACACTGTGATCAGCAAGCAGCAAGCAGGGGAGAGTCAAGTCAAGTACAACACACGACTGACAGGGTGGGGCGCTCCCCTGGCGGGTGGCTAATCTCAGGAATGGCAATTTTTGATATGTTATGATAGGCTAAGCCGGGTGCCCAGGTCGGCTTAGCTAGGTCTGGGCCAAGCTGCCCAGGAGGCTGGCCCACGCCCATGATAATCAGCTTAGCCGAGTGCTGGGCCGGCTTAGCCGCCTGGAGGCTAATTCTGAACCGATTTGTCCCTAAATCATGTTTTGCCAAGTTTTAAGCATGGGAAACTTGGAGATCATGTGTTGGAGTCATTTCCTATAGAGATAAGAGCACCCCCTCTATATATACGAGAGGATCATGGCCGATTGATCCCATGCAAATCAATCAAATAAAAAACCAATCTATCAACTCCTTTTACCCCTTCTTCTTCCTCTCAACCTCTATACTTGCTGTCTAGCACCTTTCTCTAGATTGGTTTGGCTGGTTACACTGTGTGTTTGCTGCGTTGCAGGTTGTCCAAGCAACCTCTTTAGGCATCCAAGACCTGCTGGTGTGTTGGCACGGGCGTGAGTCAGCATCAACATACTTTTTGGCGACTCCGCTGGGGACATTATGGCATAGATTGACATGTCAACCAACCAGCGACATGGGTGTAGATGGTGATGTAACGAAGGACTCAAGCGAAGTCCATAGTGGCAACATCATCAATCCCATGTCCATGGAGCAGCTCAAGCCAGAATTGCAGGCCAAACTTCAGCTGCAGATCGAGGTGCTTTAGAAGGCTTTTCTTCAAGGATGCTCCAAGAGTCGGCTTAAAAAGGTGACGCAATTCAAGGTGCCAAGCATTGCTGGAATCTTGGGAACTTCATCATCAGGGCAGGTAAATTTATTAGACAATCTTCCTAAGTATGATGAAATTCTAGTTTCACAAGCTAGTGTTGTTAAGATGATAGTTGAAAGTGGTAATCAATTCAAAGCAACCTCAGATAAAACTTTAGATGTTATATCTACTAGATTGGAAAAATAGAAGGAAAGACAACTGTTTCTACTCAATCGAGTGTCTTACCTCAACCTGAATTTGGTATGCCACAAGGCTTCTTTCATAATCAGTCATCTGTTAGTGAAGCTAGTAAGCTAAAATTGGCTTCTTCGGCTCAACCTGCTGATAAAACCAGTCACGCTAGTACAAGTGCAGCAGGGGTGCTCAAAAATTGACTCAATCAATACGAACCAATTATGGAGCATCTGATGCTTCAGGGGGAAACGCTATTTTACCTAACCCACCAAAGTCTCCTAGTCCAAATCTTATGCTTGAATAAATGCAGGGAACTTCTTCTGCTGAGATTAATGATATATCGAACCAGTTTAAGAAGGATTTCACCAAAATCCTTAAAGAAAGTTTGGGTGTCCACTTTAAAACTGCCCAAAACATGAGCTCTAAACTGTATCCTTCTGCAGTTGACTACATGAATAATCCTACTGGATGGAAGGTACCTAACTTTCAGAAATTTAGTGTTAATGGTAATAAATCCACCACGGAGCACATTCACATATACCTTGCTCAATTAGGAGAAGCTGCTAATCTTGACTACATGAAAATCCACAACTTTTCTTTATCATTGACTGATATTGCCTTTTTATGGTTTGTTTCTTTACCACCACTATGCAATAGTTCTTGGGTTGAATTAGAAGAAAAGTTTCATAAGCATTTTTATACCAGAGCCCAAGAAACTAGATTTCACATCTTACTGTTGTTAGGCAAACTCGTAATGAAACTATGCTTGAGTTGTTCAACAAAGCTAGAGAGATCAAAAATAGATGCGTTCATTTGAGCATTTCTGAAAGAGATCTTGTTGATATATGCTTTAATGGTTTAAATTATAAGATCAAATAAAAACTTGAGAATGTTCAGTTTGCTAACATGAATCATCTTATCGAGAGGGCTATTTTTTGGGAATCGTGCCTTAAAGACTCTTGTGAATATAAGACCCATCTTACGAATACACATGCTCTTGGTGCCTTTTCAGATGATTCGAATGATGAAAGCAAAGTGGCATTGGCCACCGAAATTTGATGGCCAATGGAGAATAAACATGTTACTTGCCCTTCTCTCAAACCGATTCAAAAGAATCGGAGTGAGGAAGTGAAGTTTACTTTCAATATTTCTAAATGTGACCGGATTTTTGATGAGTTGCTAAAAAATGGATACATTAGAATTCATTATACCATGACTTCTACAGATGAGATTAAGAGATGCGCTTATTGTAAATATCATAACTCTTATTCTCATACAACTAATGATTGCAATGTCTTTCATCGGCAGGTCCAATCAGCCCTTAATAAGGGACGATTGAGTTTTTTTGGCATGGTGATCAACAAGAATCCTTTTCTGGCACACCTGAACCTCACCAAGAGCAGACTTCACCACCTCCTCTCAACTATGCTGCTCCTCAGCAAGCTGAGTCTTGTGGGCGGTCTCGGCAGCATAACGCTGCTCTCGCTTAAGATCAAGATCCGCCTGCATTTGAGCGAGTTATTTTTGAACCTATTGACAATAAAAAATGTCCAATGGAATTTTTAGCAATATGAACAAGTTATGGAGGCCCTGTCCATGATTGAGATCAAGTGGTGTCATCAATGGAGCAAGCAATGCGAAGAAGACGGCGAGCCACAACCGAGCCTGCCCAGTCGGCTAGGCCGGCGACCACCAGACGGCTTAGCCAGTCCTGAAGCCAGCTAAGCCAGCTTCTCGCGTGGGCCAGCAGGCTGGCTAAGCTGGGTCTGGCTTTCCATTATGAATCACGATGGTATGGCCAACCATCTCTCTTTCAAGGAGGCACCGGGGATTTGACTTCCCCTGGGGGTAGGGAGTATTATAAAAAGAGGTTAATCATAGATTATCAAAAAGCCTAGAATAAATTCTTCTTGGGTCGATGCCCGAGCGGTTAATGGGGATGGACTGTAAATTCATTGAATATTGTGAACACAAAAGTTTTCTCAAACAAGAGAAAGACACAAGCCTTTTTTGATGTGGATGAAATTGGTGTATAAGTGCATTTTTTATTTCCTTAGACTTAGATCGGGCAAGGCAAGAATTTTTCCAAGAAATCTCTAGCCAACCTTCCCCCAAGAGGTTTTTCTCAACTATGCGACTAGAAATTGATCTCTATGATCGAAGTTATATACTATATAACATAGGCCTTATACACATTAATTTTCGAGCTCCACTGTTATCTGCTACATTTAAAAGGGTCCGAGGTTGAATCATATTATTTGGATTTCCATTTGTTGCTGATGCCAGGGTCTGGCCCATTCCTCAAAAGATGTTTTACAGGATCCCTATCCACAACAATTTTAACTTCTCATTCCGATGGACGAATAATCATTAAGTCCTCCTCTTTCTAGGCAAGACATACAAAGAGACCCACCAACTGTCTTTTTATTTCATGTCATTTTGGAACACTGCGATCAGCAAGCAGCAAACTGGGAGAGTCAAGTCCAGTACAACACAGGACTGATGGGGTGGGGCGCTCCCTTGGCTGGTGGCTAATCTTAGGAATGGCAATTTTTGATACGTTGTGACGCCTAAGCCGAGTGCCCAGGTCGGCTTAGCTGGGTCCTGGCCAGGCTGCCCAGGAGGCTGGCCCGCGCCCGTGAAAATTGGCTTAGCCGCCTGGAGGCTAATTGCGAACCTATTTGTCCTTAAATCATATTTTGACAAGTTTTAAGCGTGGGAAACTTGGAGATCATGTGTTGGATTTGTTTCCTACTGGGGTCAATTGATCCCATCCAAATCAATCAAATAAAAAACCAATCTATCAACTCCTTTTATGCCTTCTTCTTCCTCTCAACCTCTCTACTTGCTGTCTAGCATATCTCTCTAGATCGGTTTGGCTGGCTACGCTGTGTGTTTGCTGCATTGCAGGTTGTCCAAGCAACTTCTTTGGACGTTCAAGACCCGTAGGTGTGTTGGCATGGGCACGAATCAGCATCAACATACTTTTTAGCGACTCCGCTGGGGACATTAAGGCATGGGTTGACATGTCAACCAACCAGCAACATGGGTGTAGATGGTGACGTAATGAAGGACTCAAGCAAAGTCCATAGTGGCAACATCATCAATCCCACGTCCGTGGAGAAGCTGACGCCAGAATTGCAGGCCAAACTTCAACTGTAGATCGAGGAGATTTAGAAGGCTTTTCTTCAAGGATGCTCCAAGGGTTGGCATGACAAGGTGACGCAATTCAAGGTCCAAGCGTTGCTGAAATCTTGGGAACTTCATCGTCAGGGTAGGTAAATTCATTAGACCATCTTCCTAAGTATGATGAAATTCTAGTTTCGTAAGCTAGTGTTGCTAAGATGATAGTTGAAAGTGGTAATCAATTCAAAGAAACATTGGATAAAACTTTAGATGTTATAACTACTAGATTGGATAAAATAGAAGGGAAGACAACTGTTTCTACTCAATTGGGTGTCTTACCTCAACCTGAATTTGGTATGCCGCAAGGTTTGTTTCACAATCAATCATTTGTTAGTGAAGCTAGTAAGCTAAAATTGGCTTCTTCGGCTCAACCTGCTGATAAAACCAGTCATGCTAGTACAAGTGCAGCAGGGGGTGCTCAAAAATCGACTCAATCAATACGAACCAATTATGGAGCATCTAATGCTTCGGGGGGAAACGCTATTTTACCTAAGCCACCAAAGTCTCCTAGTCCAAATCCTATGCTTGAACAAATGCAGGGAACTTCTTCTGCTGAGATTAATGATATATTGAATCAGTTTAAGAAGGATTTCACCAAAAATCTTGAAGAAAGTCTAGGTGTCCACTTTAAAACTGCCCAAAACATGAGCTCTAATCCATATCCTTGTGCAATTGACTACATGAATAATCCTACTAGATGGAATGTACCTAACTTTCAGAAATTTAGTAGTAATGGCAATAAATCTACCATGGAGCACATTCACATATACCTTGCTCAATTAGGAGAAGCTGCTAATCTTGATTACATAAAAATTTGCAACTTTTTCTTTATCATTGACTGATACTGCCTTTTCATGGTTTGTTTCTTTACCACCTAAAAGGACCTAAATGGCCTAGAGGAGGGGTGAATAGGCCTGTTTGAAAATCATAAAACTCACAAACTCGAAATGCGGAAGTTAAATACCAACCGGAACTTCCAGTGGGTTTGATCGGAAGTTCCAGTCTAGACTGAAACTTCCGGTGCAAGCCGACCGGAACTTTAGGTGCCCTACTGAGCTATGAAATTAGAGTGAAATGAGTTGTAATTTTGGTTTTGATTGTTCCCACACCCTCCTAGATGTTGTTGGTGATGATGTTGAACTCCATGGAGCTTGGCACCTCACCAAATCGTAGATCGGCTCCTCCAACCTATGAATTTTGGGTGTACAGAGGTAGAACACGAAGAGCATAAGAACAAGGGTAGTCGATGCTACCTCCACAGCAAGACACACGATTTATACCAAGGTTTGGCAATCTCCACTTAGGAGTTCCTACGTCCTCATTGTTGTGGTGACCATGAAGGTCCGACCATGAAGGTCTCCTCCCTCAAGCAAAAGCTTGAGATATCCACTAAGAATCAGGGGTAATACAAACTCTTCAGGGTGTCCTCACAAATGAATCAACACGGGCAACCACAAAGAACGCCTAGCCGGCTAGAGTTCCAAGAACCCAAGAGTAACAAATGCAAACCAAACCGGCAAGACGAGGAAGACAAGTGCTCAAGTTGACAATCGATGCTCCCGCTCTCAAATCTCATGTCCCTAGCTCAAAACAATCAAGGATTGAAGCTTGGAAGCAAAGAGGGAGAGAGTGGGCGAGTTTAGCTCACAGAAGAGTGTGGCAAAGCTTGGGCGGTGAGAAAGTATTTATACTATCAGCTCCGAAGAGCTACCGAAACTTCCAGTGGGAACCATCAGAACTTCTGGTCTATTCGAGATCCGAACGTTGGGCTTGAGAAAGTCAACACTCAGATTGGGCCGACCAAAACTTCCAGTGTAACACACCGGAACTTCTGGAGCTGACCAAAACTTTCGGTCGAAGGCCAGAACTGAATACTCGCACGCACGCACGAAAGGCTGACATGGCTGACCGAAACTTCTGGTCCAGGTGGCCGGAACTTTCGGTTCTTATGGAACTTCCAGTCAGAGGCTGGAACCAATTTCTGGCACATGGTTGCACACGGGCTTGCTACTATAGGAACTTTCGGTCACAGGACCAGAACTTCTGGTGGTCACCAGAACTTCCGGTCGGAGTGTGAAACTAATTTTTGGCACACGGTTGCACATGGGCTTGCTACTACAGAAACTTCCGGTCACAGGACCAGAACTTCTGGTGCTCCAGCTGAGAAAGCATTCTAAATATGTGTGTGCACGGTGTCTCTCAATCGTGTAAAATAGACCAACATGAGCACTTGAACCCTCATCTAGCTAGCCTAATTTGCATCCCTCTTGATAGTGCGGCATTTCCTATAACTCAATTATAAATATAAAAGAATAATCCAATTGAATCGAAGCGCCTTCCATCCATAGAAAATTTAGGGGAGCTTGTATCACCAAATGTCATCATTCAAATCTTCCAATGGACTAACACCTGTGAATTCACTCGAATAAACTTGTTAGTCCCTAATTTGATTATCATTCATTATCCAAAACCCACTTCGGAGGTGAATGCACTTACAAACTCCCCCTTTTTGGTACTTGAGGACAACTAACTTAGGCTTACAATAAATTAAAGGAATTGAATCTTTTGAATTCCAAATTTTATGGACAGCTCCCCCTAAATGTATGCATAGGATTTTGAATTTCAAATCTTGACTAAAATCAAGATTACATACATTTAGAGCAAGCCCCCTAAATTTTGCAATCTATGGGGTGCCTAAAAGTGTGTGTCACAATAATAATCCATGATACTTATGACAAGATATATCACGTAGAGAAAATAAAAAGAATATGAATGGTTATGCAAGAAAGAAATAGACTTAAAAATTTACATAACCATTCTAAAAATAACAATCATCATCACAATATCAAATATAGGCGATCACATCATGATATATTAAATAAACATAAGTGTTTCGCCTACAATCATCCAACACTCTCATAGTTCATAGTTCACCACATAGTTCACCACAGAGATAGAGTTATTACAAACCGATAAATAGCTATCCTATTACATCATAATAAAGCCTAACACTCCCCCTTTGGCATCAAATGCCAAAAAGGGTAGGTAACATGAAGCTCCAAGGACAGCAGAAATTACACTAAAAGGCATCATAGTCGTACTCAGGGTCGACGTAGTGCAAGTACCGGCTCTTGCCAAATGGCGCTAAAGAGGAAGTACCAGCCTGCTCGGGTGCAACGGAGGTAGAAGTCCGAGTGATCTCATCTACCTCATCAAAGATACCACCAAAGGTGGCACCCTGATCTGTCCTGAATGGAGGAGGCAAGAGGAAGAGGAGGTGCGTAGGGAGCATCACCATGAGGGACAAAACCCTCCTGTGCAGCAAAATCCGACTCCTGTCCTGCAACATCCTCCTATGGCACATAGCCCTGATCTCCATCATAGGCATATCTGTAGTGATCATAATGACCAAACTGTGAAGCACCACTAGCAGAGGTCCCCTGCATAGTATCCCACTCCTCATATGGGTTCCGAAAGGTACGGAGTGGAGATGCAGGAGGAAGAGCAGCCTTCTCCTCTAGATGGTGCATGCGACGATCTTGCTTCCTCTGGCAGTAGCAAACGAAGGACATGAACCTTTCAAGAGCATAGCGAGTGGAATCAGCAAAGCCACGACCACGTCCATGTCCATGACCATGACCACAGCCATGGCCAGCAGGAGAAGCATGGGCAAAAGGAGCAGCATCATCATCATGTTCAGTGCCATCATCACCACCAAGAGCAGCAGCATCATCATCATCACCATGAGCAGTCCCACTAAGCCTTAGTTGCTTTGCCCTTGCCCTTTCCCATATGAGAGCTCAAATGTTTCACATTGTAATCTAGATGAGTGATATCATGCCCAAAATAGAGGCCTATGACTTGCTCAATGACATGCATGAGGTAGGGAGCATAGGGAAAATTCTTGTGGGAATCCATAGCAACATCTCTGATGTTGCGCCAAAGAAGATTAGTCACACTGAATCTCTTATTAAGTCCAAAGCATACAAGAATGGTTGGAGCATGATTGTGAAGATTTGTTGAATCACCAACCTTAAGACCAATTGTAGCACAAATCAAGTTGTTTAGGACATAGAATTGGGGCAGCAAATTGTGACTCTTCCCATCTGCTAGCATTGGATCCTTGTACAGTCTGGCTTGAATGAACTCATTTCTGCCAAGACTCTAAGGAAAGTGATCATATAAGCTCAATGCCTCTCTATCAAAGTGATCAAACCTAAGAAGCCTAGAGAATTGAAGATAGGAACATTGATAATGCAATCCTTCAGTCTTCCAATGAAGAACCTTGTTCTTCTCATACATCCACAGAGTAGCCCAGAACTGGCAGATAATCTCAGTACTCTAGTTATACTTGAAGGTCATAAGTGACAGAATGCGCCACTTCTAGAGCTTTGCAATCAAAGCATTAATCTAAGGATGATTGTGACCTGCCAAGGAGGCAAGGGAAGGAGCCTTGTGCTGAATGATAGGGGTAGTGAGACCCCTGGGGCTGTCCTTCATGCAAACAGACGCATAGTAGTCTCTATGAAATTGAGACCAAAAGCGGTAGTCCACAGCTTCATATCGGGTCCACTGAAAAGGATTCTCTGTTCTCATTGTGCGAACATTCCTTGCTTGGTTCTTGTAATTAATAGCCCACATAGGAACAACATTGTCAGGATCTTGAGGCCGATGAATGTGAGCATTTCGATTGGTTGGATGATGGGTAAGCTGACACCTGGCTGTGGCCAAACCAATACGCTTAGGTGAGCAGCGAACAACCTCAGGATCAATGGCATGACCCTCCACATCAAGCGATGACTGTGGAACTGCATCATGGACCAAGTCTCTATGAGGGAGAGGTGGACAGAGTCTGGTAGAATGATCTGGGTAGACTCTTGGACCTTTGTCACTGTCATGCTGCTGCTGAGAGGATGCCCCATGCCTAGAGCCATGACGATGACCACCACGAGGACGCTCTTCCTCGACATCCCACAAACTTGGAGGATGAAGACGAGCACCATGGTGAGGATTGGCACGACGGTAGTCATACTGCAAAACAAGGGCCAAGGGGAGGTCTTCAGACATGGCAAAGGAATGTGGCAAAGGAGCGAGCTTGAGGGACCACGTGGATGTACTACACATGGTCCACCAGAGTTTCCGGTCAGGAGTGACCAGAACCTCCAGCCGAGCCGTGTAGCGGTCCACCGGAACTTCTGGTCGGGAGTGATCGAAACTTTCGGCCGAGCCGTGTAGCAGCACATTCAACGGGATTCTATGAAATCGAACATGGAAATTGCACCAAAACATTCACAGAGCATGTAGACATTATATCCAAGTAGCATGAACAAGGAAACGGCCTAGAACAAGGTACATTGAGAGATCAAGCAAGAACTCCATGATACCTTGCTACTCCAAGAGAAGAGGCTGATTCAAGCCCGTCCAAGCACTCCCCACAGCCACCAAGACATTCCACGCGATCTCCACGGTGTGAGCAAGCTCCCCCTTAAAGGATATTGTGAGAGGATGGAGGAGGGAGATCGCGGCGGAGGGGCAGCGGGCGGCGGCGCTGTCACCGGGTAGGGAGGGTCGGGTGGGAGAGAAGGAAAGGAGGGGTGAAAGTGAAAAGGTAAGAATATTTCATTGTTTTTACCAGGTGACCCTGCAGTTATTTGGCTGACCAGAAGTTCCGGTGGGAACAACCGGAAGTTCCAGTCCGGGCGAGACAGCGTAGAGTTGGGCTAAAATTTGAAATAAAGAAGATCCGGGCTCAACCGGAACTTTCGGTACGGTGGATTGGAACTTCCAGTGCTAGCGGAAGTTCTGCCAAATGACCAGAACCAAATGGTGATGGGCGATCGCACGCGACGGACAACTACCGGAACTTCCGACCAGTGACATTGGAACTTTCGATAGGTCAAGTTCTAGCCGTTAGCAAGACTAAAATTTGGTGAATATATAGTGAACCCGAACTCACTCAAAAATATGTCTAGATTTCAAGAGATCATTACAAAGCAATGGACACATAATTGACATGCAAAAATAGATTTTAATATATTGCACATAATATTTTGACAAGAAATTTTATGCAATATACTAAAACAATCATGGTGTGCAAAATGTCATTTCACATTACGAGAATCAATGATATTGAGCTCACACCTCAAAGCACAAAATCTTGACTCATCTAGAGGCTTTGTGAAGATATCGGCTAATTGTTTGTCGGTTCTCACATGTTGAACGGCGATATCTCCTTTGTCTTGATGATCTCTAAGAAAATGATGACGGACGTCTATGTGCTTTGTATGTGAATGGTTGACGGGGTTATCGGCTAGCTTGATTGCACCCTCATTGTCACATGAGAGTGGAATCTTGGATAGGTTGTAACCAAAATCTCTCAAAGTTTGCTTCATCCAAAGTAGTTGGGCACCACAAGAGCTAGCCACCACATACTCGGCTTCCGCGGTGGAAAGGGCAATGGAGTTTTGCTTCTTAGAACTCCAAGACACCAAAGACCTACCAAGAAATTGGCAAGTCCTGGATGTACTCTTTCTCTTTACTTTGCAACCGGCATAATCCGAATCAAAATAACCAAGTAGAGTGAAAGATGAGCCCTTAGGATACCATAAGCCAAGATTAGGTGTGAGCACCAAATACCGAAAAATTCTCTTAACGGCCATGAGATGAAATTCTTTCGGATTAGATTGAAATCTTGCACACATGCACATACTAAGCATAATATCAGGCCTAGATGCACAAAGATAAAGCAATGATCTAATCATGGAATGATATACCTTTTGATCAACCGCTTTACCACCTTGGTCAAGGTCAAGATGTCCCGTAGTTGGCATTGGTGTGTTGATGGGTTTAGCCTTGTCCATGCCAAACTTCTTCAACATGTCATTGGTGTATTTGGTTTGACAAATGAACGTTCCTTCCTTGAGTTGCTTGATTTGAAAACTAAGGAAGAAGGTCAACTCCCCCATCATAGACATCTTGAACCTCTTAGTCATAGTCCTACTAAATTGCTCACAAAGTTCCTTATTAGTACTACCAAATATTATGTCATCGACATTCGGCAAATGAAAATATCATCATTAACTTTGCGAGTAAATAAAGTAGGATCGGCCTTTCCAATCTCAAACCCTTGTTTGAGTAGGAAGTCCTTGAGACAATCATACCAAGCTCTAGGGGCTTGTTTGAGCCCATAGAGCGCCTTGTGAAGCTTGTAGACGTGGTCGGGATGATGTGGATCTTCAACACCCAGTGGTTGTTCAACATACACCACTTCGGAAAGGAGGCCATTGAGGAATGCACTTTTCACGTCCATTTGAAATAACTTGAAATTATGGTGAGCAGCAAAGCCAAGTAATATATGAATAGATTCAAGCCTAGCTACCAGTGCATAAATTTCCCCAAAATCCAAACCTTCAATTTGGGTGTAACCTTGTGCAACCAACCGAGACTTGTTCCTTGTGACCGTGCCATACTCATCATCTTTCTTGCGGAAGACCCACTTGGTACCTATCACATTTTTCTTGGGCCGACCAAGGACCAGACTTCATTTCGGGTGAAGTTGCCCAACTCCTCTTGCATAGCCATCACCCAATCTTCATCTTTCAAGGCTTCCTCCACCCTAAGAGGTAACATTGAAGAAATGAAAGAGTAATGCTCACAAAAAATGCTAAACAAAAATGAGTCATCACTCCTTTTCGTATGCTTCCTATCACATTTTCAATGGGATGGTCCCGTTCAATGGATTGGCGAACTCTTGGATGAGGTTTCATGTCCTTCTTTGAATTGGGCCATCATCATCACTATCAAGATCTTGATTGATTGGTCAATTTACATCAAGGCTTCCCCCTTGATCATCATCTTGGTTGCTTTCTTCAACTTGTGGTGGATCTTGATTTGCTAGTTTTCTTGAGTCATGACCATCTCTTGATGGGGAAGCATCACCATGGGCATTGTTTGACCCATGATGCATGTGTGGGTCATGAAGGACTTGCACTTGTGCATCATCATCATCATCTTTTTCAACGGGTTTCACTTCACTGGTAGCAAGCTTCTTTATCACTTTATGAGAAGGCTTCTCTTTACCTATAGTGTCCATATTGACTTGCTCCTTTTGAGAGCCATCAGATTCATCAAAGGTCATGTCTACCGTTATTTTAGTAAGGCCGGTGGTCTTATTAAAAACACGTATCCATGTTCGTTAGTGCCATAACCAAGTAGGAAACCTTCATCTACCTTTGGTTCAAACTTAGAGCTTTTGGATTTCTTTCTAAGTATGAAACACTTGCATCTAAAAACTCTAAAGTAATCAACCTTAGGCTTTTTACGGGTAAGTAGTTCGTAGGCGGTTTTGTTCATGATCTTGTGGAGGAATAGGCGATTGATTGCATGACATGCCGTGTTGGCCGCCTCCGCCCAAAAATATTTCTCCAGAATCTTGTACTCATCCAACATTGCTCTTGCGGCTTCTATGAGTGTTCGGTTCTTCCTCTCCACAACCCCATTTTGTTGGGGAGTGTAAGGAACCGAAAACTCATGCTTGATCCCTTCTTTATCAAGGAATTGTTCAATGTTGGTGTTCCTAAACTTGGTCCCATTGTCACTTCTCACTCTCTTGATCTTCACATCAAACTTATTTTGAGCTCTTTTTGCAAACTTCTTGAAGATCCCTTGGGTCTCACTTTTATCTTTCAAAAAGAACACCCAAGTGAAGCGAGAATAATCATCAACAATTACAAAACCATATTTGTTACAAGCATTGGATCCGAATAAATCCATGTGTAGTAACTCAAGTGGTCTTGAAGTTGACACGACATTCTTTGTGGGATGTTTGGCTCCAACTTGTTTCCCCACTTGACACGCACTGCAAATCTTATCTTTCTCAAAAGAAACATTTGTTAATCCAAGAATGTGTTCATCTTTTTGAAGGTTGGCTAAGTTCCTCATCCCAACATGAGCTAGCTGGCGATACCACAACCAACCCAAGCTAGATTTTGCCACTAAACAAGTCTCAGACCCCACTCTACTAGCTGTGAAATTAACTAGATAGAGCTTGCCCTTTAGTTGACCCGTAAAGACAATAGAGGAATCCACCCTTCTAGAGACTTCCACACCCTTATCCGTAAAGAGACATTTGTAACCCATATCATAAAGTTGTGAAACAGATAACAAGTTGTATCCTAACAAATCCACAAGTAATAACTTGAAATTGAATTATCATTTGATATAGCAAGTTTACCCAAATCAAGAATATCTCCTTTACTATTGTCACCAAATGTGATTCTTTCACCCATGCATTTTCTTTGCTCCGGTCATATGATTTGTGCATCCACTATCCAACACCCAACAAGGTCCACCAAAGGAATAGGCCTACAAAATAAAATTAAGCCTTTGTTTTAGGTACCCAATTTGACTTGGGTCCTAGGGGGTTAGACACATAAGATTTGGGCACCCAAACACTCCTCAAGATTTGCCTCTTCTTGAGAGCACCCACATATTTTACAACAATTTTACCATCCTTATCCCAACAACACAAAAAATCACAAAAGTTGTTCCTTGAGATAGGCACTTGTTGCTTGGGAACCTTCACTTCCTTCTTCTTGATGTTCTTGTTATCGGAGTAAGAGTTAAGAGAAACCTCAACATTATTCACCTTGTTGATGAGATCAACAAGAGGCATGCCCTTGTTGAACTTTATGCAAGGCACACCATTTACCATGCTTCTCCCATTAGCCTTACCATCATACCTATTGTATCCTAGACCATCCTTGATGAGTGAGTGTCTTGATGCCTTGTAAATTGTGGTTGGTTACTTATCCTTGCTCTTGCAACCAATCTCCACAATTTCCTTCAACCTAAGAATCTCCTTTTCTTTCTTCTCTAGCTCAACAAGGTTAGTAGCATATGCATTTATATTAATATTATTGCATTTTTCACATCCTTTACTAGTTGAACCTTTGGAGTCCTTAGAAGAAGTAGAAGTGTTCTTCTAAAGAGTGTCATAGTTTATCTCAAGCTCATGATATTTATTTGTCAAGCTTGTAAAGCTTTCTTGAGCTACACTATGATCATTCTTTAGACTAGCCAAAGAGTCATTAAGTGAGGAATGTTCCTTAGTCAAGCGCTCAAATGAGTCCTTCGCAAAGAAAATTCTACACTTAACTTCTCAACCTTCTCCTTTTCCTTGATAAGACATGCTCTAGCCCTTGGTTCTTCTCCCTTTCCACTAGGAGCATTTCACTTTGCGACTCTAAGCATGTCTCATGCTCCTCTATGGTGTACATCAATTTTAATATTTTAGAGGCAACTTCTTTTCCATACAGCTTAATGATTTTGATAGCATAGTTCTCATCAAGTTCATCATCATCATCACATTCATCATTAGAGTGTGTGGGGGTGTGTGATGATACCTTTTCCTCCTTTGCCATAAGGCAAGTAGGAGTGACATTATCGTCATCGTCGGAGAGGTTGGCGAACAGCTTAGGTGATGAAGATGTGTTGGTGAAGAACGATGTCGATGAAGAGGATGTCTCATGTATAGCAATTGTAGCTACACTCTTCTTGTCATTGTCATTGTCTTCATCACTATCATCATCGGATTACCATTTTTCACCTATATGAGCTTCACCCTTCTTCTTGCTCTTGTACTTCTTATCACCTTCCTTGTCGTATCTTGATACTTTGCCACTCATAGCAAAATCTCTTTTTATATTGCTTGTTTCCACCACTACTCCTCATCTTTTGCTTCTTCTTGATCAAGAACTTTGTATAATTTTTCACCATGAGAGCTTGTTGTTCATCAAGTTCTTCATCACTATCATTATGCTTGTGCTCACAACATCCTTTGTTGCAATGACTTGATCCACTTGCTTGAGATGTCGTAAGGGTAATGTTTCTCTTTTGACTAAGTGTTTCCTTGACCTCATCATCTAGAACTTCATGATGCATAATCTTTGCAAGCATCTCTTGAGTTGTCATGGTGGTGTAGTTTTCTCTCTCCATTATCACGGAAGCTAGCATGTTGTTCTTTTCTCTATACACTCTACATAGATTTCTTGCTGTGGCTTGTTCATCCCATCGTGTACATCCAAGTGCTCTAACTCTATTGATCAAGGTCATGAATCTATCATACATAGCTTTAGTGGTCTCTCCTTCAAGCATGGTAAACCTCTCAATCTTTCCTTGTAGAAGCTCTCACACTTTTGTCACCTTCAAAAGATATTCTCAAGGTTTCCCAAATTTGCTTTGCATTTACCATACCATTTACCTTGTTGTTGTCTTCCGGAGTGAGGCATTTCAAGATCAAGGTTGCAGCTATAGCATTGAGTTGAAAATCCACCTCATCTTCGGGTGTCCATTCCTTAGGATTTTCAAGAATATTGACACCAACTTCAATGGCTTCCCAACATCTTGTGGCTAGAAGATGCAACTTCATCCTATGAGCCCAATCGGTGTATCTTACTCCATCACACGGAGGTGGCTTGCCAGGATTGACCATTGGCAAGTGAGTGTTGATGTTCTTGCTTGTGGAGCTATACTCATACCCCACTCTAGAGTATCTTTTTGGTGTCTTGCTTGCATCTTCACCTTCATTCTCACTTGTTCCTTCTTGACCTTTCTTGTTAATGATCTCTTTCATCTTGTCTAGTTGCTCTTGCATCTTGTTCATTTGCACTTGTTGCTGCTTTTGTAATGTGACGGTGAGCTGTGCCGTTATTTGAGCAACTAACTCATTCATTGTACCTTCATGCATTGTGGCCATTTTTACTCCTCACACGGTGAAGCATTGAACCGAGGGACCACGGTTCTGATACCACTTGAAAGGACCTAAATGGCCTAGAGGGGGTGAATAGGCCTATTTGAAAATCCTAAAACTCATAAACTTGAAATGCGAAAGTTAAATACCAACCGGAAGTTCCGGTGGGTTGGATCGGAAGTTCCGATCTCGACCGAAACTTCCGGTGCAAGCCGACCGGAACTTCCGGTGCCCTACTGAGCTACGAATTCAGAGTGAAATGAGTTGTGATTTTGGTTTTGATTGTTACCACACCCTCCTAGATGTTGTTGGTGATGATGTTGAACTCCATGAAGCTTGGCACCACACCAAATCGTAGATTGGCTCCTTCAACCTATGAATTTTGGGGTAGAGAGGAAGAACACGAAGAACACAAGAACAAGGGTACTCGATGCTACCTCCACAGCAAGACATGATTTATACCAAGGTTTGGCAATCTCCACTTAGGAGTTTCTACGTCCTCATTGTTGAGGTCACCATGAAGGTCTGACCACGAAGGTCTCCTCCCTCAAGCAAAAGCTTGAGATATCCACTAAGAATCAGGGGTAATACAAACTCTTCAGGGTGCCCTCACAAATGAATCAACACGGGCAACCATGAAGAACGCCTAGCCGGCTAGAGCTCTAAGAACCCAAAAGTAATGAATGCAAACCAAACTGGCAAGACGAGGAGACAAGTGCTCAAGTTGACAATCGATGCTTCTACTCTCAAATCTCACGTCCCTAGCTCAAAACAATCAAGGATTGAAGCTTGGAAGCAAAGCGAGAGAGAGTGGGCGAGTTTAGCTCATAGAAGAGTGTGGCAAAGCTTGGGCGTAGTGAATAGAATGGGCAACCTTTAGAAATGGGAGGTGAGGAAGTATTTATACTATCAGCTCCAAAGAGCTATCAGAACTTTTGTTCTATTTGAGATCCGACTGTTGGGCTTGAGAAAGTCAACACTCAAATTGGGCCGATTGGAACTTCCGGTGTTACACGACAGAACTTCTGGTACCGACCAGAACTTTCGGCCGGAGGCTGGAACCAAATACTCGCACATGCACACTCATGCGTTGAAGGCTAACATGGCTGACCGAAACTTCCGGTCCATGTGGCCAGAACTTTCGGTGCTTACTAGAACTTCCGGTCGGAGGCCGAAACCGATTTCTGGCATACGGTTGCACGCGGGCTTGCTACTACCGGAACTTCCAGTCGAAGGCTGGAACCAATTTCTGGCCTGCGTTTGCACGTGGGCTTGCTACTACCGGAACTTCCAGTCACAGGACCAGAACTTCTGGTGCACCAGCTGAGAAAGCATTCTAAGTGTGTGTGTGCACGGTGTCTCTCAATCATGTAAAATAGACCAATATGAGCACTTGAACCCTCATCTAGCTAGCCTAGTTTGCATCCCTCTTGATAGTGCGGCATTTCCTATAACTCAATTATAAATATAAAAGAATAATCCAATTGAGTCGAAGCACCTTTCATCCATAGAAAATTTAGGGGTGCTTGTATCACCAAATTTCATCATTCAAATCTTTCAATGGACTGACACCTGTAAATTCACTTGAATAAACTTGTTTGTCCGTAATTTGATTGTCATTGATTATCCAAAACCCACTTCACAGGAGAATGCACTTACACCGCCAATATGCATTAGTTCTTGGGTTGAATTAGAAGAGAACTTTCATAAGAATTTTTATACCGGAGCCCAAGAAACTAGATTTCACATCTTACTATTGTTAGGCAAACTCGTGATGAAACTATAGGGTTATGAGGGTGCTATGCTAGCCACAAAAGAAAACTTTATGACATCATAAACCAGGATCTACTGCTAGTTATAGGTTATGGGATTACCACTATGAAGGGTTACGAGGTTGCTACGCTAGCCAGAAAACAAAAATTTTTGACCTCATAAACCAGGATCTTCTGCTAGTTACAGGTTACGGGATTACCACTAGACGTGCAAGTGCAGCGGAAGATGACTTGATGTAGTCATACGAGTCGCATCAGGCAGTGCAGTTGCATGGTCATCTGTAACCTCAATCCGCTCGCATGGTTCGTCCCAATGCTCCAGATGCAGCACCTCCACGGAATACCACACGTGCAGGGAAGAAGCGATGCACCTTCGGACTGCTAGGTCTATGAGGAGTAGAAGGTGCGAGCATGGGAAGGGTGACGACAGCTGCCAAAGGCATATCCCCCTAACTGCACCCCTACCCCTTGCTTATATAGGCATCCCCAATGAGCTCACAAGTTGGAGGCCCATTAGTAACCCGAATTAGGCTTTCAGCCCCTTAAGCGTGCGACCCTATGGGTTCTCGCACACATTGACATGGGCCGAGTACTCCTACTCACCCAATATTTGACAGCGGCCTCTAGCAAAGTGTGACAACTCCTATGTGCACGCAAAGATCATATTAGACGAACCACTATGACCACATACAAGTTATACCCTTTGCCACTCGATATATGGTTCAACTCGTGGGTTAACACTTAACCCAAGCACAGCCATGCATTTGTTGATCCAATCACTTGAGTGATCCAGTGATATCTCTCTCGCATAGAGAGGGGCAAATTCCATCTTGATTGTCTATGTCTCATAGCATGCTTCCAACCACGCGAAGACCACCTTTATAACTACCTAGTTACGGAGCAGCGTTTGATAGTCCCTAAGTAGGCTGTTTCACATCTTGAGTACATACCACAATCTTAGGTCTAAGGACATAATATACATGACGTGAATAGCGACTTTCTCATGTCAGGTCAGTCCAGCCTACATGTCTTACATGTGCCCACATTATTAGTTTGACATCTCCATGCCTATGACTTGTGAAACATAGCCATCAACTAATACATGTGCTGGTCTAATATTCAAGTGTGTTCTCACAAGAATTCCGACCAGGGACAACTTTAGAATAACCATTCAAGTAATTAAATTCCACAAACAATTCACATAATTGCCAATCAATACAAGTTGTCTATAATGGATATTCAATGAACACTATATTAATCATGGATACAATCAGAATATCATCATCTACATGATTAGCTCTAGGGCATATTCCCAAAAGAAACTATGCTCAAGTTTTTCAACAAAGCTAGAGAGACAAAAATAGATGCTTTCATTTGAGTATTTCTGAAAGAGATCTTGTTGATACATGCTTTAATGGTTTAAATTATAAGATCAAAGAAAAACTTAAGAATGTTCAGTTTGCTAACATGAATCATCTTATCGAGAGGGCTGTTGTCTGGGAATCGTGCCTTAAAGACTCTCGTGAATATAAGACCCATCTTTCTAATACAGATGCTCTTAGTGCCTTTTCAGATGATTCAGATGATGAAAGCAAAGAGGCGTTAGCCGCTGAAATTTGATGGCCAGCAGAGAATAAACATGTTACTTGCCCTTCTCTCAAACTGATTCAAAAGAATGGGAGTGAGGAAGTGAAGTTTACTTTCGATATTTCTAAATGTGACCCGATTTTTGATGAGTTGCTAAAAAATGGATACATTAGAATTCATTATACCATGCCTTATGCAGATGAGATTAAGAGATGCGTTTATTGTAAATATCATAACTCTTATTCTCATGCAACTAATGATTTAATGTCTTTCGTCGGCAGGTCCAATCGGCCCTTAATGTGGGACGATTGAGTTTTTGGACATGGTGATCAACAAGAATCCTTTTCTTGCACACATGAACCTTGCCAAGAGTAGACTTCACCGCCTCCTCTCGACTACACTGCTCCTTAGCAAGCTAAGTCTTGTGGGCAGTCTCGGCAGCATAACGCTGCTCCCGCTCAAGATCAAGATCCGCCTACATTTGAGCGAGTTATATTTAAACCTGTTGACACTCAAAAATGTCCAATGGTGTATTTAGCAATATGAACAAGTTATGGAGGCCCTACACATGATTGAGATCAAGTGGTGTCATCAATGGAGCAAGCACTATGAAGAAGACGGCGAGCCACAACCGAGCCTGCCTAGTTGGCTAGGCCGGATGGCCAAGCTGGGTTGGCTAAGCCAGCTTGGCCGGCCACCACCAGATGGCTTAGCCGATCCTGAAGCCAGCTAAGCCGGCTTCCCGCGTGAGCCAGCCAAGCCGGCTAAGCCAGGTCTGGCTTTCCATTATGAATCATGGTTGTATGGCCAACCATCTCTCATTCAAGGAGGCAGCGGGGATCCGACTTCCCCTAGGGTAGGGAGTATTATAAAAAGAGGTTAATCATAAATTATCAAAAAGCCTAGAATAAATTCTTCCTGGGTCGATGCCTGAGCAGTTAATGGGGATGGACTGTAAATTTGTTGAATATTTTTAACACAAAAGTTTTCTCAAACAAGAGAAAGAAACATACCTTTTTCGATGAGGATGACATTGGTGTGTAAGTGCATTTTTTATTTCCTTCAACTTAAATTGGGCAATGCAAGAACTTTTCCAAGAAATCTCTAGCCAACCTTCCCCCAAGAGGTTTTTCTTAACTACGCGAGTAGAAATTGATCCCTATGATCGAAGTTATATACTATATAACATAGGCCTTATACACATCAATTTTCGAGCTCCACCGTTATCTGCTACATTTAATAGGGTCCGAGGTTGAATCATATTATTTGGATTTCCATTTGTTGCTGATGCCAGGGTCTGGCCCATTCCTCAAAAGATAATTTTACAGGATCCCTATCCATAGCAATTTTAATTTCTGGTTCCGACGGACGAATAATCATTAAGTCCTCCTCTTTCTAGACAAGACATACAAAGAGACTCGCCAAATGTCTTTTTTATTTTGTGTCATTTTGGAACACTGCGATCAGCAAGCAGCAAACGGGGGAGAGTCAAGTCAAGTACAAGATAGGACTGATGGGGTGGGTGCTCCCCTGGCGGGTGGCTAATCTCAAGAATGGCAATTTTTGATACGTTGTGACCAGCTAAGCCGGGTGCCCAGGTTGGCTTAGCTATGTCCTGGCCGGGCTGCCTAGGAGGCCGGCCCACACCCGTGAAAATTGGCTTAGCCGAGTGCCAGGCTGCCTTAGCCGCCTGGAGGCTAATTCCAAACCGATTTGTCCCTAAATTGTTTCTTGGCAAGTTTTAAGTGTGGGAAACTTGGAGATCACGTGTTGGAGTCATTTTCTACTAGGATAAGACCACCCACCTCAATATATATGAGAGGATAATGGCCGATTGATCCGATCCAAATCAATCTAATAAAAAACCAATCTATCAACTCCTTTTACCCCTTCTTCCTCTCAACCTCTCTACTTGTTGTCCAGCACCTCTCTCTAGATCGGTTTGGCTGGTTACACTGCATGTTTGCTGCATTGCAGGTTGTCCAAGCAACCTCTTTGGGCATCCAAGACCCGCTGGTGTGTTGGCATGGGCGCGAATTGGCATCAACATACTTTTTGCCGACTCCTCTAGGGACATTAAGGCATAGATTGACATGTCAACCAACCAGCAACATGGGAGCAGATGGCGATGTAACAAAGGACTCAAGCAAAGTCCATAGTGGCAACATCATCAGTCCCACGTCCGTGGAGCAGCTCACACCAGAATTGCAGGCCAAACTTCAACTGTAGATCAAGGAGATTTAGAAGGCTTTTCTTCAAGGATGCTCCAAGGGTCGGCATGACAAGGTGACGCAATTCAATGTGCCAAGCGTTGCTGAAATCTTGGGAACTTCATCGTCAGGGTAGGTAAATTCATTAGACAATCTTCCTAAGTATGATGAAATTCCAGTTTCACAAGCTAGTGTTGCTAAGATGATAGTTGAAAGTGGTAATCAATTCAAAGCAACATTGGATAAAACTTTAGATGTTATAACTACTAGATTGGATAAAATAGAAGAGAAGACAACTATTTCTACTCAATCAGGTGTCTTACCTCAACCTAAATTTGGTATGCCACAAGGCTTCTTTCATAATCAATCATCTGTTAGTGCAGCTAGTAAGCTAAAATCGGCTTCTTCGGCTCAACCTGTTGATAAAGCCGGTCATGCTAGTACATGTGCAGCAGGGGGTGCTCAAAAATTGACTCAATCAATATGAACCAATTATAAAGCATCTAATACTTTGAGGGGAAACACTGTTTTACCTAACCCATCGAAGTCTCCTAGTCCAAATCCTATGCTTGAACAAATGCAAGGAACTTCTTCTACTGAGATTAATGATATATTGAATCGGTTTAAGAAGGATTTGACCAAAAATCTTGAAGAAAGTCTAGGAGTCCACTTTAAAACTGCCCAAAACATGAGCTCTAAACCGTATCCTTATGCAATTGACTACATGAATAATCCTACTGGATGGAAGGTACCTAACTTTTAGAAATTTAGTGGTAATGGTAATAAATCCACCATGGAGCACATTCACATATACCTTGCTCAATTAGGAGAAGCTGCAAATCTTGATTACATGAAAATCCACAACTTTTCTTTATCATTGACTGATACTGCCTTTTCATGGTTTGTTTCTTTACCACCACTACGCATTAGTTCTTGGGTTGAATTAGAAGAGAAGTTTCATAAGCATTTTTATACCAGAGCCCAAGAAACTAGATTGTCACATCTTACTGTTGTTAGGAAAACTCATGATTAAACTATGCTTTCATTTGAGTATTTCTGAAAGAGATCTTGTTGATATATGCTTTAATGGTTTAAATTATAAGATCAAAGAAAAACTGGAGAATATTCAATTTGCTAACATGAATCATCTTATCGAGAGGGCTGTTTTCTGGGAATCATGCCTTAAAGACTCTCATGAATATAAGACCCATCTTTCGAATACACAAGCTCTTGGTGCCTTTTCAGATGATTCAGATGATGAAAGCAAAGAGGCATTGGCCACTGAAATTTGATGGCCAGCGTAGAATAAATATGTTACCTGCCCTTCTCTCAAACTGATTCAAAAGAATCAGAGTGAGGAAGTGAAGTTTACTTTTGTTATTTCTAAATGTGACCAGATTTTTGATGTGTTGCTAAAAAACGGATACATTAGAATTCATTATACCATGCCTTTTATAGATGAGATTAAAAGATGAGCTTATGTAAATATCATAACTCTTATTCTCATACAACTAATGATTGTGATGTCTTTCGCCAGTAGGTCCAATTGGCCCTTAATGAGGGACGATTGAGTTTTTTTGACATGGTGATCAACAAGAATCCTTTTCCTACACAATGAATACAATTGAAGCAGGAAGTCCAGCAATCTTGATCTGACCCGAGCAAGCCAATAAAGCTAAAGGCAAGAATGTCATTATCGGCGAATCACATGTCGCACCAAATGCTCAAAAGGATTTGGGGTGACAAGTGGTGCTTGATAAAGACCAAGAAGGCAAGAACAAGCTTATAATCACCGCTGGATCAGCTAAAGCTTTGAGAAGGCAAAGATGGTACGAGACACGCGCAACGATGTAGAGGCCAGCTAGGCTGACTCCTCCAGTCGGCCAAGCCAAGTCTAGCACAGACAGGCCAGAGCCAGCTAAGCTGGGTCTAGCCAGTTGGCTAAGCCAGCTGACCCAATTGGCCATGCCGGCTCCCCTCCTCCAGGTAGTCCAGCTTTCGGTGTCCGTGTATTGCACACATTTGTTCCTCAAAATTCAGAGGTTGGTGTTTGGAAACAAAAGGAGTAGAAAGTTAAACCACCAGTGGTAAAGCCACTTTGTAATTTTGATCAACTTATGGTGAATTACAAGAAATAAAAGGCCAATTCCGAGAATCAGCCCATAAAAAAAAGAGAGTTGACACCGCCAAAGCATGAAGAAGATAGAAACAAGCAATTAGCGATCGTGTGTCGCTTTGGGGACCTCCAATACCTCCAGCTACACCAATTATACCAATGCCACAATGGGGAACACATGGAGTATGGGTGCCATATCCTCAGGCTCCTGTGTTCCAAAGTTTGGGAGATATTGCTGGTCCATCTTCAAAGCCTTTCATCTTTAGCCGATTGGATGATCAATTGAGCTCTAGCGGAGTGAACAAAGAGAAGATGGTTAAATTGTAGGTTGCAACTCCTCAAGAGTCAAAGAAGGCTTCTATGCAGCAAGTGTATGTGCCAAAGAAGGTTGAGGGGTCTAAGAAACCTGCTCATGTTCCTAGCATCATAATCAGATCAACATCAGCTCCTGTTGTTAATGATAATAAGCCAATTGTGATTAGGGGTGAAAGTTCAACAAAGCAACAAGAAGTTACTGAAGAAGTTGCTGGAGTTGAAGAAAAGGAGAAGTTGCTGAGGGATCCCAAGTATACTCAGCCCACGTGGTGTCCACGTGGGTTGGACAAGACCCAAAGGCAGAAGTTACAATGCGCTTGGCAAAGGAAACTAAAGAGGAAGCTCTTGAGATTGTTAAGGACCCACCTACACTAGAAAACCCTCAAGAGATTCCATGAAAGACCGTCATCGCGGCTGCTGCTCCTGCTTAGACGGCTAAGCCGGCCCTAGAACCAGCTAGGCCGACTGAGTCGGCTAAGCCAGCCTCTACTCCTGATGCTGGCAAAGAAGACCAGAAGTCAGCTAAGCAGACTGCTGAGTCAGTGAAGTCAGCTTGGGCGGCTAGGCTGACTGAGGAGTCGGCCAAGCTGACTACCACTGTTGAGTTTGTCCCAGTGTTCCCCGAATCGGCAGTGGTGCTTCCTGAGGTGCCTATGTTATTACCTACAGTTTCTAAAGATCTTGGGGATTCACCAGAGAAGATTGCTGCTGTTGTGGCTAATGTGGTGGGCATGGAGACTCCAGAAGGGTTAGATGAAGAGATGGTGGACTATTAGCCATCGCCGCCATGTGGAGATGTAAACATAGTATATTTTCTTCTGACTACTACGTGAGTCAACATGATGAAGAGGAGCCACCAGCAGCAGAGTTGGTGTTTGCTATTGAAGATGCTATATTCAAGAAGCTGGCAGTGTAAGTGGATCATCTTAGACCACTCCACTTGAAGGGTCACAATGGTGCAATTGTGAATGTCATGCCATACTCATTGTACAAGAAGCTTAGTAACAAGGACGAAGAGTTGGTGAAGACCAAAATGACCATCACAGGTGTTGGTAGTGAAGCTCCAATTCTAGCTAGAGGCATTGCTAACATTGAGTTGACCATCGAGAGCAAGACATTGGCTATAGCTTTCTGCATTGCTGATATCAAGGGGAGCTACAACATGATACTTGGGCATGATTGGATTCATGCCAATGAGTGTGTGCTATTCAGCTTGCACCAGTTTCTCATCCAGTGGGTGGGAGATGCCATTGAGGTCGTCCATGCTGATTCATCAGTTGAGGTTGCCACAACCGATGTGTGTGAAGCTGGGGGGCATGGTGCCTTTGGTTGATTGTCAGGTAGAGACTTGTCTGAGTATGATTTTGTAAGTTTCACTAGGCAAGGCTTTGTTCCTGTATCACTTAAGTTGATTGACAATCGGCTTAACACCATAATGCAATCAATGGATAATGTTGAATGGTTAAAGTGTCATGTTGAATAGTAGGGGGCTAAAAAGATCAATGCCTGTGAAGCTATTGATTACTTTGATGAGCTCAATAAGTTGGGCCAAGGTTTCAGGTCAGTCGACCCTTTAGAACAATTTGATATTAGGGATGGCTCCACGCCGCGATCGATGTTTGTTAATAAAAACTTGGAACCCGATTACAAAGCTGAGTTAATCGTGCTTCTTAAGGAATATTCTGATTGTTTTGCATGGAACTATACAGAGATGCCAGGATTGAGCCGAGATCATATTGAGCATTGGCTCAAAATCAAAGATGGATTTAGGCCTGTCAAGCAACATCCACGGTGCTTCAATTTGGCTATCCATGATCGAATTAAGGAGGAGATCAATAGGTTGTTGCAAGCTGAATTCATTCATCCATTCCAATATGCGGAGTGGGTTTCTAATATTGTGCCTATTGAGAAGAAAGATTCTGGCAAGATCAGAGTCTGTGTTGATTTTAGAAATCTTAATAGAGCCACTCCCAAAGATGAATATCCTATGCCTATAGCCGACATGTTGATCAATGATGCTTCTGGACATAGAGTGATTAGCTTTCTTGATGGTAATGCTAGGTGCAATCAGATTTTCGTGGCAGAAGAAGACACATCAAAGATGGCTTTCATTTGTCCTGGCTTCGTCGGTTTGTTTGAATGGATTGTTATGACCTTTGGGTTGAAGAATATAGGTGCAACTTATCAAAGAGCAATGAACTTGATTTTCCATGATCTAATTGGGGTGATTATGGAAGTTTATATTGATGACATTGTGATTAAAGCGACTGCCCATAAATCTCACTTAGCCGATTTGCGTCTTGCTTTTGAAAGGACGCACCATTATAGTTTGAAGATGAATCCACTCAAGTGTGCTTTTGGTGTCGACTGGGAAGTTTCTAGGCTTTATCATTCATGACAAAGGCATAGAAGTTGATCCCAAGAGGATTGAGAAGATCAAAAAAGTTCAACCACCTCCATGCAACAAGGATGTGTAGAAATTCTTAGGAAAGGTGAACTACTTGAGGAGGTTTATGCCAATTTTTCCAGGAAGATTATTCCTTTCACTCCCATACTCAAGTTGAAGAATGAATCTGAATTCACTTGGGGGGCAAGCCAGTAAGCAACATTTGAAAAGACAAAGGAATATCTATCATCACCACTCGTCCTTCATGCACTTAGAAGAGGAGTGCCATTCAGAATTTATGTGACTACCGAAGAAAAGATCATTGGGGCTATGGTGACTCAAGAAGATGAAGGAAAGGAATATGTCATTGATTATCTTGGTCGATGTCTTCTTGATCTCGAGACAAGGTATGCCCATATTGAAAAATTATGCTTATCACTATACTTTGCATTAACAAGATGAGACACTATCTTTTGTCAAGTACATGTGTTGTAGCATGGCAGGCTAATATCATTAAGCATATGCTATATCGGCCAATCCTTAGTGGAAGGTTGGGCAAATGGGCACACTCTTTAATTGAATATGACTTGACTTTTGAACCATTGAGATCTATAAAGGGTCAAGTTAAAGAGTCAAGTTCTTGCTGATTTTATTGTTGAGCATGGTATTGATCTTGATGAAGAAGTCAATTACCTTACTTATACTCCATGGAAGCTACATTTTGATGGATCAATTTGTAAAGATGGCCAAGGTATTGGTATTGTTCTTGTTTCTCCTAATAATCTTGAAACAGGAATGTCAAGTTGATTGGAGTTTCAATGTACTAACAATCAAACCGAATATCAAGCTCTTATATTCGGGTTGATCATGTTAACTTCTATGGTGGTGTAGCATGTTGAAGCCTATGGTGATTCATTGCTGGTTGTGCAGCAAGTTGCTAGTGAATTCAATGTTTAGATAGATCACTTTGAACTTCTCTTGATACTTGCCTTGAGCTTATTGCTAAGTTTGCTGAATTCAAGATTCGGCATATTCCAAGACATGAGAATCAAAAGGCGAACATGTTAGCTCAACAGGCATATTCCAAGACATTGGTGGACATAATTTTCATATACAAGAAAAGACGATGCATCAAGATGATCATTTTTCTATGCAGGTCTAGACGAACCAGCCTGGCCGACTGTTACAGTCGGCCTAGCCGGCCACCAGGCGGCTAAGCCGGTCACCAGACTGCCTTAGCCGGGTTCGCTGACTAGTGCCTCTAGTTGACTAAGCTGAATGATGTAGTCGGCCTAGCCGGTCCTGCTAACTAGGTAGCCTAGCCAGCTAAGCTGACTGTCACAGTCAGCATGGCTAACTCCTCTATAGGTGCTACTATTATTTTGCCAAATGACGTTCCAAATCAATCTAGTTCAAATTCTGATAATTCTAGTACCGATTTGGAGGATTGGAGGACTCCATGGCTGAAATATTTGCAGGATCCTAGTGCCAAAGTTGATAAGAGCGTTTGGAGAAGTGCATTCAAATATATTATTTAGCATGATGAGCTCTATCGAAGAACTATTGATGATCTATTGCTCAAGTTTCTAGGATCTAATGAAGCAAGATTGGCGATGGGAGAAGTTCATGAAGGAATTTGTGGTACACATCAATCAGTCCCAAAAATGAAGTGGTTGTTGAGAAGGGCTGGTTTTTATTGGCCCACTATGATGGCCGATTGTTTTCACTACTACAAAGGTTGTGATGAGTGCCAATGGTTTGGTAATATTCAGATGGTGCCTGCTGCAAAACTCATCCTATCATGAAATCATGGCCATTCAGAGGTTGGGGACTAGATTTCATTGGCCAAATTCATCCCTCGTCTTCAAAGGGGCATCAATTCATCTTGGTTGCCACTGATTATTTCACTAAGTGGTGTGAAGTGGTTCCTTTGAGGAATATCACTCATAAGGAGGTTATTGAGTTCATCACCAAGCATATAATTCATAGATTCGGCATTTCTCAATCACTAACTATGGATCAAGGAACTTCCTTTATGTATAAAGAAGTTAAGTGGTTTGCCAAATCCTATAAGATCAGGTTGGTTAACTCATCTCCATAATATGCTCAAGCTAATGGCCTAGCTGAAGCTAGCAACAAAAATCTAATCAAGCTTATTAAGAAGAAGATTGAGGAGCATCCAAGAAAGTGGCATGAAACTTTGTCAGAAGCTTTGTGGGCGTATCGCATATCAAAGCATGGTGCTACAAAGGTTACTCCTTTTGAGCTAGTATATGATCGAGAAGCCATGTTGCCCATTGAAGTGAACTTGAGTGCATATAGATTTGCTAAGCAAAATGATCTATCTCTTATTGTGTACCTTGATTTAATGACGAAAAATGTGGATGAAGTGACAGATAAGAGGTTAAAAGCTCTCAAAGAGATTGAAAAGGATAAAGTTCGTGTTGCAAGGGCTTATAACAAAAGGGTTCAAAGCAAATCATTTCAAGTGGGAGATCTAGTATGGCAAACCATACTCCCTATTAGATCGAGGAGCGGTGAGTTCATCAAGTGGTCGCCTAATTGGATAGGTCCTTTGAGAGTGGTTAGGGTCATCTTCGGGAACTTATACTTGCTAGAAACATTGAAAGGTGAGCCTCTACTGAAGGCAATTAATGGAAGGTATCTTAAGAAATACTTTCCAAGTATTTGGCAAGATGCCTAAGTGCTCTGCCAAACAATGGCTGATACATGTATTGCCCTTAGCATAAAAAATGGCCGATGTATACATCACCCTTAGTCGCTGGTCAGCTGATGTGATGGGTATTGTGCTGGTCGGTTGTGTCTTGACAGGTGTTTTCAAGTTCAATGCATCATTCACTTGAAAACAGCGGCATATGTTGACACTCAAAAATGTCCAATGGCGTATTTAGCAATATGAACAAGTTATGGAGGCCCTGGACATGATTGAGATCAAGTGGTGTCGTCAATGGAGCAAACATTGCGAAGAAGACGGTGAGCCACAAGCCAGCCTGCCCAGTCGGCTAAGCCGGTTGGCCAAGCCGGCTAGGCCGACCACCACCAGACGGCTTAGCCAGTCCTGAAGTGAGCTAAGCCAGCTTCCCGCGTGGGCCAGCCAAGCCGGCTAGGCCGGGTCATGAGACCGACTAAGCCGGCCTAGCGCTGGCATGGCAAGTTGTGACCGGTTAAGCCGAGTGCTCAGGTCAGCTTAGCCAGGTCCTAGCCGGGCTGCCCAGGAGGCGAGCCTGTGTCTGTGAAAACCAGCTTAGCCGGGTGCCAGGATGGCTTAGCCGCCTGGAGTCTGATTCTAAACCGATTTGTCCCTAAATCATGTTTTGGTAAGCTTTAAGCGTGGGTAACTTTGAGATCATGTGTTAGAATTGTTTCTTACTAGGATAAGACCACCCACCTCTATATACACAAGAGGATCATGCTGATTGATCCCATCCAAATCAATCAAACAAAAAACTAATCTATCAACTCATTTACCCCTTCTTCTTCCTCTCAACCTCGCTACTTGCTGTCCAGCACCTCTCTAGCATCTTAGGCGGCCTTGCTGGTCCTAAGAGATCCTTCACGTGCCTCCTCCTGATGGATCCTTCCAGAGGTGGTTCTAAAACTATTTCAGCCATACACAAGCCCTACATCGACCTTTTCAATCTCTAGATCGGTTTGGCTAGTTACGCTGTGTGTTTTCTGCATTGCATGTTATCCAAGCAACCTCTTTGGGTGTCCAAGACCCACTGGTGAGTTGGCACGGGCATGAATCAGCGTCAACACAACCCGCTCAAAGCCGGCAGCACTAGAAGCAGTGGACGTAGCCTTAGCAGGACTGAAGAGGATGTCCTCCTCCTGCCAAAGCAACTAGAAGACAAAAGAACCAAGCATCAGAAGAATATTAGAAGCAAAGGAAGTAGCAAGGATGACAAAAGCATGAAGAACACTTACATGCACCACGCCACCAAACTTGGTACCAAACTCATTGAAGCAAGACTTCAACGCCTCCAGCCAGCGAGGTCAGCTCATCTCCAACATTAACGAATCCGTAACAACTCGGGGCGACGAGGCAAGCCTTGGTAGACTACCACCACCCCCCCACCAGCACCAGCAACTCTCAAAGTCACTTTAGGGATATGACCCCCATATACCCTCACAGCTATACTCGGGACACACCATCGAAGATGGCCCAACCCAAGATGAAGTTGTGTGGCACACGATGTGCACCGCATGATTCTGTATTAGTACAAAATAGGCTACTTTGCTTGTAAACTCTGTCTCTTTGGAATATATAAGGAGGGGCAGAGGTCCTTAGGCAAACTAGACATCCTACCATGGATCACAACCCAACAGAGCAGATCTCCATGATCTCTCTTGTAACCTAGATCTCCGCAATCTAGGGCATCTAATCTTCCATCTCGTTGTACTCCGGTACTCATCAATAAAGCAGCAGAGACGCAGGACATAGGGTATTACGCTTTCAAGCAGCCTGAACCTGGATAAGCCCTAGTTGTCTTGGTTGTTTGTCTTGCGTCTCACATTAGGTTCATAGGTCTTAGCGCTCTCTCACCACAAATCTACTACCTCAGGGTATCCCGTGGTAAACTACCCAGTAGATATTGTTGACAGTGGCGCGCCAGGTAGGGGAAGCATGATCTGATCTTTAGGCGAGCCACATGGTTTCCTTCCCTGCTTCCATGGATTTTGAGGCGGGCATCACCTTCACCATTGGGGCATTCACCTGGACCTCTGGCGTAACGACATTCGTCGCATTCACGGGAGCATCGCAGTCGGTCCCGGCACCATCTGAGGTGCAACTGGTCAAAGCACCAACCACACTATCCTCTTCACCAACGACTCCGATCTCAGGGCCAACCCGGGGTTATCCGCACCGCCCATGACGGTCGTGGAGATGGTGGCCTCGCCAGTAGCAAACTGGCGGCTTCCTCGCTATCAGAGGAGGTACATTGACAATTCCGATCTGATCGAGATGATCAATCAGCAGGGCATAGGCTGGTCGAGATCCTAGATTATGTGGAGTCTGCTCCTACACAACTTCGCAAAGATCTAGATTTCACCCCTGTCCCTCCACATCAGCGCGGGCATATGAACCATTCCAACCACTCACATCGTGCAGATCCAAATATGCCTGTGGCTCAAGCACCACTTCTTGCTCGTCAGTAGGGTGGTCCCAGTCATAACCAACTACGTCGGTAAGGCCGCCCGAGCCAAGCTGCCCCCCCACATCACCAGGATCCTAATCTGGCCGTGGTTCGAGCATCGCCTCCTATTTCTCGAGGAGGTGCACCTCTCAACCAGAAGCAGTGGTGAGGACTAGTTAACCAGGTCCATCATTAGCACCAGCCAGATCCAAGTCTAGCCACGCACGTGCTCCATCTCTGGTCAGATTGGATGAATTCATCGATGTGCATCAGCGTCAGCGTGGCCTCCTAAACCACACCGACCAGATGGCTCATCTAATCCTGATTCATACCACGTCCTGAGCATAGCAGAGACAAGAAAGCCATGTGCAGCACCCACAGCCTACTGGTCTAGCAACAGCGGGCCCAAGCGCTCCTACTCCAAGTAGTCGAGCCGTCTTTCTGCATGGCCTGGACAACGCAGTCACCTCCTTTGCGAGGAACCTGTAGGTTGCCCTGTGTGAGTGACGACCACATCTTGGACCAAGATCCATCTAGGGTTTTGGTCCCTAAAGATCCAAGGTCTGTGGTCAACATGGTGACCCTAAAGGAGCTCAATCCAACAATTTCGAATACGGTCCCAGAGAGCAGCACCGTTTCTGATCTGCTGGCCTAGATTGAGAGATCGCCCTCTGACCTCTCTGACTATACCAAGTACCTCCTCTCCGACCATGAGAGTCCTGAGGTCTGGACAGAGGACCACATTGAGTACGTGACCCCAATCACACTAGAGCATGAAGCAAGACCCCTCCGCCAGATCTGACCTTGGATTTTCCCAAGTTCCCTCCTAGGTTCAGTGGCACAATTTTAATGATCAGCCTCCCATTCTGAATGAAACCTCTCAGGAGAGACGGGACAGAGAGGGGCGCAACCACAACCATGACCAGTGCTGACTCCAAGAGCAATAGCAGGCAGACAATGCTATGAACGGCGCAAACAGCCCTAGGCCGCGTCGTCTTTATCACGATCTCCACAACGAACTCAACATGGTTGGGGACACTCCCGTCCATGAGACCCCCATGGCAAACAGAGCCGTAGCCAGGCACCAGCTAGTGACTCTTCCCCTAGGGACTCCCAGGGCTGAAGCCATCATCAATCACCTGATAGCTACCAAAGATCAGGTGAACCGATTACGAGAGGCCAGATCTATGACCATGTCATATTGATCCCGTCGGTCTCGCTAGCGGCGCAACCGCAACCACTGCAACCAAAGTTCAGAAGGTGGCGTTGACAACTATTCTAATCACGGAGGGTGCAACCCTCCAACCTAGCTTCCATGCCAGGACAATGACAGCAACAGCTCGTGCGACGATCCACACGATGACCAGCGGGACAATCGTTAGCGCGGCAATCTCCAGCATGGCAACTGGCGACGCGACGATAACCACCATGCTGAGCAGTAAGTTGAGCAGCGTTAAGGCTCCGACCTCTGCGACCACCTCGATGAATGTTACTAAGCTCACCAGCATATGAGTGGAACAACGCTGTTCTCGGAACGCCCCAAGCCGTGGTCTGGCCAAAAAGCTTCTAGATCGGCGACATCAAGATGTACGACAGAAAGGATGATCCCAAACACTGGATCATGCTATATGAGGTGGCTGTCCGAGCAGCTGGTGGTGATGAGTACATTATGGCAAACTACCTCCGGTGGTCCTGAGCAATGTCGCTACCTCCTGGCTACAACGCCAGCGCGCCGGATCCATGCATAGCTAGGATCAGCTCCGCCAAATGTTCATCGACAACTTCAAGCCAACCTGCGTTCAGCTGAGCACCAAGTACACTTTGGCACAGGTGCGGCATCGACCAAGGGAATCATTGTGACAGTACATCTGGTGTTTCTCTGACACGTGATATCATGTGATTGATGTCATCCCGGCGAAGGGCATTGATCTCTTCATTGTTGGGATGGTCCAACCACGTGGTCTGGATCTTCAAAAGAAGTTGCTTCTTAAGCAACCAAAGACCATGGAAGAGCTCCTCTCCATGGCCAATAGGTACACTCATCTAGACGACAGGCTGAACGAAGACGACGTTGGCCCCTCCAACTGCAACAATCACAGTGACGACAACCGAGACCACGATAGTGATCAGGACCACTGACCAGGGCGTCGTCCAGATCACCGTGAATACTGCCATGGCAATCGCGACCCTGACCAGCGTGATGATAATCGTTCCTTCAAGCACTATGGTCAGGAGGGCAACAATGGTGGTCGGCGCAATCACAACCGTGATACCAACTCCGTCAATGTAGTAAAGGGCCAGAAGCGGGAGCATGACCAGGAGCTAGACAAAGTCCTTAGCCAGGACTGACCTCGCCACCCGGCAAGGGCCATATGCTGGGTGAATGCAGAGTTTTAGCAGACACACTCAAGATCACCACCAACAAGAAGCCCTGCCCAGCTCCCAAGGCCAAGACCAAAGAGGTTGTCCGTGAGGATGATGCAAATGAGGAGGAGCATCAAGACCCTTATCCACGGCATGCCTACAGGGATCCCGTGAAGAATGTCGCTGTCGTCATCTTCGGTGGCAAGGTTGGGCTAGAGAATGTGTGGGACAAGAAGCTGCTGATGTGGGCCATCACATCTATCCAAAAATCTGATGGTATCATTGCTGACATCAGGGTGCCACCGTGGTCCGAGCAGCCCATCTCGTTTAGCTGAAAAGATATATGGGCCAAACTCCTCGACGCTGGTCGGTTTTCACTGGTCCTTGACCTGGTGATCGATGGCATCTGGTTCGAGAAATTGCTCATCGATGGAGGCAGTGCCCTGAATATCTTGTTCTACCCAGCCTTCCAGGAGCTCGGCCTGAAGCCGAAGAACCTCAAGCCCTACAACTCCATATTTTGGGGCATCATGCTGGGCAAACCCTCGTACCCCTTGGGGCAGATCACTTTGCCCGTCTAGTTTGGGATAAAGCAGCACTTCCGCATTGACCACATTAACTTCATCATGGCTGACTTTGAGGGGATCTACCACGCCATCCTTGGCTGACCAGGGATTGCCAAGTTCATGGCTATTCCTCACTACGGGAACCTCGTACTCAAACTTTCAACTGAGCAGGGCATTCTCTCCCTGGGTGGCAACATCTTCCTAGCTCAGGGGTGCAAAACTGATGCCTACGCAGTCACAGAGTTCGAGGAGCTGAAGCAAGTCCTAGAGCACACCAGCTTGGGGGTCACAGAAGTACCCCCGACGAACCTTGAGGTCCCAGTTGCTTCTGCTTGGCGCCCTTCCAACAAGGTCAAGCAGCACAAGCTGGTTGAGCTCGTCCCCGGCAACCCCTCGAAGACCATGAAGATCGAGGCTACCCTTCCCCCCAAATAGGAAGACACGCTCATCCAGTTCCTGTAGGACCACATTAGTGTGTTTGCGTGGAAAGCCATAGATATGCCAGGTGTCCCATGGGAAAAGGCCGAGCACTACATTGACGTCCCGAAGACTGCTAAGCCGATCAAGCAGAAAATGCGATTGTTTGCTCATGACCGTAAGGAAGTCATTAGGGTAGAAGTAGCCAAGCTTCAAGCGGCTGGCTTTATCAGAGTAGTATACAAAAAGAATAATGAATGGAGAATGTGCGTTGATTACACCGATGTCAACAAACACTGCCCTAAATAGGCTTTCAATCTCCCTCGAATCAACGAGGTCATAGATTTTACTGTAGGTTGTGAGTTACTTTCTTTCCTAGAGTGCTACTCGGGTTGTCATCAAATAGCCCTCAAGAAGGAGGACCAAGAGAAGATTGCCTTCATCACCCCCTTCGGTGCTTTCTGTTATACGACCATGTCATTTGGCCTCAAGAATGCCAGAGCTACCTACCAGCGGGCCATCCAGGCCTGCCTCAATCATGAGATCGCTGACGATTTTGTCAAGGCGTACATAAATGACGTGGTGGTGAAAACCAGGGAGTCCCATACACTGGTTGATAACCTCCAACGCACCTTTGCAACAAGTTCCAATGGAAATTGAACCCAAACAAGTGCATCTTTGGCATTCCTTCCAGGGTCTTGCTGGGCAACGTGGTCAATTAGGATGGCATACGCCCTAATCCTAAGAAGGTCTAAATCATGTTGGATCTACAACCACCATGGTGCATCAAAGACATACAGAAACTCACGGGGTGTATGGTGGCCCGGAGCCGCTACATCTCCCCGATGGGCGAAAAAGGGCTTGCCTTTTTCAAGCTTCTCAAGGCAAAAGAGAAGTTCGAGTGGACAGAAGAGGCTGACCAGGCTTTCAAACAGCTCAAGGAGTACCTTGTGACTCCCCTAGTACTCATAGTTCCATGAGAAGGCAAGGAGCTTCTCCTTTACATAGCCGCTACGACGAGCGTGAGGAACCCGGGCACGTTTACAATATACAGCACCCAATCTACTATATTAGCGAGGTTCTCAATGAAACCAAACAATGCTATAACCACGTCCAGGAGCTGGTCTATGTGCTTTTGATCACCAAAAGGAAGCTCCTCCATTCCTTCCAGGCATTCAAGATCACGGTGGTCATAGAAGCTCTACTTGCTGACATCTTGCACAATATAGACGCCAGCGGCCGCATTGTTAAGTACACGTTAGAACTTTGTGCTTTCACACTGACATTTCACAGCTGAAAGACTATTAAATCTCAGGCCTTGGTCGATTTCATCGTGGAGTGGTCTGACATCAACTTGCCCCTAGCTGATACAACTGCTGACCACTAGCGGATGTACTTCGATGGTTCGTTGAACATTGATGGCACCGGGGCAGGTGTCTACTTCATATCTCCATCCAAGGACACGCTCCACTACGTTTTGCGTATCCACTTCTGGGCGTCCAACAATGTGGTTGAATACGAAGCCACCTTGCAATGCCTCCACATTGCAATTGAGCTAGCCATAAAATGGCTCCTGGTGTACGGAGATTCTGCTTTGGTCATCTGCCAGGTCAACAAGGATTGGGATGTTGTCCACGAGAAGATGGATGCCTACGTGGGCAAAATACGAAAGCTGGAGAATAAGTTCTATGGCTTGGAATTTATCCATGTACCTTTGTAACACCTCTGGTGTTATATTAACCAAAACTTACCATGTCATCATATGAACTGCAAAGCATTCATAATTAACTCAACCTTGATGTGCATTAACTAAAACAAGTTTACATTTCATAGGTTGATTGTGTTTCTGGAATGTGTTGTCACATAAAATAATAAAACCCTACTTTTGAATATCATCTCAAATACTTAGTGCTGATGCAAAATTCTTATCTGCAAACACACCGGGCTAATACCCAAATTCGATATCCGAAGCGTGCCAGTCGATTTGACCTGTTAATCGACAAGGATGATAGAATGAATAAAATTCGAACGAGACGACAGCGATACGCCTGGATGTCAAAGCTCAGAAGGTATTCGATAACTGTTGAACAGATCAGACGAGACGATAGCGATACGCTCGGAAGTCAAAGCCTAAATCGTGCTCGGTAGACGCGGAACCTGTAAGGTCGCCGGAGATCAAGTTGATGCAGCCCGTCGATTCTTGAAAGAACTCATTGAAAAAGAAAAGATACTTGACAAAGTCGTCGAAAAGTAAAGTACTGGTAAAGGTAAATTGCGATAAAAAGTAGATTTGTTTATTGATGCTTGGATATCCATTACAATGCTCCTCGGCATATATTTATACTTCGCTAATCGAATAGTCCTAATTTAACACGCAAAGCTTAAATATAGAAGAAATAAACTAATTCCTTATACAAACTCTATCTCTTTAAGAAAAAGAAATAAAACTTCGTATAGGAATTGGACTTAAACTATAATACGAAAATTGTAAGCTTCGTGTCACCGATCCTTTGTCCGCTTCCGTTATGATGAAGTTATCTTTTCATCGGCACATCCCTGGCATTGGCAACAACCTTCTAGTCTTCCTGCCTATCCCATCGGCAATAGCTTTTCCGTCTCATCGGCAACGATCCTTAACAACCTTTCAGCTTCATCGGCAATGATCCCCTAGCTCTCATCGGCAATATCAGAAGCAATATCAAAGAAAAACCATCCTCCTTGCCGATTAGTCCAGTCTCTGATCCTTATTGACACGTGCCAAAAAACAGTGTCAACACATGCCCCCCAATTTCGGAGTATAAAATACTTTATGCACCGAAATTTCCTCTAGGTCATGATTACCCAAGCCGCTTGAACTTCTCCTTGAGGGTTGCGCGCGCTGTAGTGGAAATCCTGTACCAACGGGCCCTTATAATGCTTCCTCCACCGCGGCCCATTTTTGTCTGTGATTCAAACCCTAGCTTTTCTCTCTCCAGCGGCGACATCAGCAGGCGATCCCCCGGCGAACTCAACTGGTGATGTTCTCGGTGATAGTTCTTAATCTCCGTTAGTGTTCTTCGCTCTCTCCGTCTTCATTTGCGGCTATGGCGGTTCCCTTTGACATCCCCAAGGTTAATCTTCTTCTTTACTTGTCTTTTGACATTTCTTTTCTCCTTTTCCGCGCAGTTCATGACTCCTCATTTCAATCTTTAATCTTAGGACCTTTACAATAAGCTTCTTATCCCAATGCATCAGAATCAATTTATCTGCCTAGGCCCAATGGGGAATCCAGACCCAATTGACATTATAAACGCAGAAACCAATCGAATCCCCTTTAGAGCTCAGAATTTTGATTTGGGATTCTGGACTGATACCTTTCGATCCTGGCCGAAAACCACTAAGGGATGGAAAGATTGGTTTTTGAGGGTCGCTAGGCCAATGGAGCTGTATTGGGCAGAATGTAGATTAGAACAGTGCATCAGACTATCTATTGCTGATATGGAGAGGAATGAGTCACTGTTAATCACCGCCTCCTATTTCTGGTCTGATACTATGAATGCCTTCATCTTCAGACATGGACCAGCTTCTCCAACCCTTGCCGATGTGTACATGCTTACTGGCTTGGATATCTCATCTGTCGATGACAACATTCTGTTCCAGAGAAAACCTGAGCATCGGCTGACTACTAGGAACATCAGCGGCTAGACTGGTTATATCAGCGAGTACAAGAAATCCGGATCAGTCAATCACAGGGAGCACTCAGCTTTCTTGAACATGTGGCTTGAGAAATTCATCTTCTGTGGTAGAACAGTTGGACCGACCAATATACACCTTCCTGCAGCAGAGATGTTGGCTAACGGCGTCAGACTCCCACTTGGCCGATATCTCCTTGGCTCAGTTTACCATCTTCTTCACCAAGTGTCACAGAGGCTGCTGCAAGGCAAATCCATCGACAATCTGGGAGGCCCTTGGTGGTTCATCAATATGTGGCAGAACGCCCATATGCACAAGTATTTCCACATTGATCTGTTCGCCCAGCGATTCCCTCAAAATCTTCCTGAAGACTATCAACTCGGGGAAGAAGAATCGGCAACACGCCCCTCTCTCAACTTTGGAGAAGCACTAGCAGTATTACCAGGGGCAGAAGCAAATAGAGCTTAGATCGGTAATCTCTTCCACAGATTCTACTTAGGCATCCCTTCTGAGCTTCGGGCTTGGGTCCCTTATGTTGATGAAGAAGCAAGATTCCCTCTGTTCTTCAACTTTACCGATGAGGCTTTGAATAAAGATGCTGATATTCTTAGTGCAATAATCACCCCTCGCGCCATCCCAGTCAACATATTTGGAAGTGGGAAGAACATCAACCCCACATATGAGTTTTATTATCCATCGGTAGTAGCAAGACAATTAGCCTTTGGACAACTGCCTATCAACCTCTGCTTTGCCGATGTGATTAAACCGAGAGAGACCATTATGAACCGCATGGATTGGCACAAGATTGTTACTCTCCTTCCTGATGCCGACACCTCTAATGTTGATCTGACCGATTGGGCACCAGCTTCCTTCGTCACCGAGTCTTTTAGATTATGGTGGCAAGAATGGAAAGAGTAGCTATTCTTTGCATCTCCTCACCTTTACTGGAATCTCATTGATCCTGATCACACCATTCCTACCGATGCGGTAAGTCTGACTATCTGCACTTCTTTCAACTTCCCCTTAATCCATTGGCAACTAACTTTTTTAACAGGTCAATGACCTAGTTCCAACACTAAGTAAGAGCGGCAAGGTCATACAGCTGCAGCCGATCTCCCAGTATCCATCATCGGCCATAAAGATCCTTTGCTAGATGCTCTGATGGGCTGTGGTCGTTACAAGAAGAGCACCAAATCGGCCACATCCTCGGCACAGACATCTCAGGTAATCACCTCACTTTCTTTTGCAGATGCCGATTGCTGTGATTTACCGATGTCACATTTCAGGGCGCGAGTTCTACACCAATCGAATCTTCATTGGTAACTCGCCCTTTGTCTCCATGCCTCGTCATCCTTGATGATTCTCCAGAGGTATTCTTTATTTAAACTTTGATTATTGGATCAACACTTTTACTCATCTGTTTCTCTCACAGCACCAAGTAGTCGCATCGGCAACTGCTCCGAGTGCGCAGACACTCCAACCATCCATTATCGATGCCCCCCAGCCATTCGATGCCAATATTTTACAGCACAAGCGTAAGGCTTCATCGGATGACGAGTCTCAGTCAAAGCGGGCAAGGCTCACACAAACTCCAATTGCTTCCTCGGCACTTTTGCCCCACCAGACATCACCCGATGTTCCTACACAAGATTCCCCATCGGCAATTGCCTTTGTACAGGAAACTTCATCGGCATTGGTGCCGCAGCAGCAACCAACCGAGATGCCGACATAGGAAACGCCATCGACAATTACGCTTCTAGTTGCTTCTTCAAGCCAGAGGCAAGAGATTGCTTTAAAACAAGTAAGTCAACTTCCTTCGCTAATCTTTGATACTTAAATTCTTCAGCTAATGCCCTTTTTCCCTTTCAGGAGCAAGATTCACCCGATAGGCTATTCTCCTTTTCTATTATTGGAGATATTCCTGATGATGAAAACGAAGAAGGCTCTGCTCCAGCCCTTGAAGCTTTATCATCTGAAACCAAATCTCGGCTGGAGATGTTATTGTCCTTGCTGCAACAGGAGACCTCTTTGCTGATCCAAGACTCTGATTCCGTAAGAGCAATCTTCAAAGAAATTCGAGGTCATATTCCTGCCGATGTCGAGGAAGCACTCTTTCAAGCTGCACATTTGGAGAGTCGACAGCTGCATTACCAGAGGGCTGCCCAGCGAATTGCCGATAGAGCCACTCAGGCAAAACTCCAGGAGGACATGATGAAGCACAAGCAATTTGCCATGAAAAACATAAAGACATCGGTAAACTAGAAGCCTCCTGTGCAGATCTAGAAGAAACGATTGCTCAACTATCAGCAAAAAGAGAAGTCCTGCTAGCGGAGCTGAGACAAATCAAAGAAGCCTTGGACGCAGCAAATCAGGAGAAGGCCCAAATGCCCAAAGCTATCAAAACTCTCCAGCAAGAAAGGGACAATCAAGCCCTCAAGACGCTGGCGCTTAAGAAGAAAATCAAGTCAATTGGAGGTAATGCCGATGAAGATGCAAAGACACTAGAGGAAGCCGATCAAATTCGCCTGCGTGCGATATCAACCATCCGTTCATTGTTGAACTTGTAAACCTTCTTCCTCATCGGCAAAGTAATGCATTGGCAACTTGTAAAACTGCACATTATCGTAGTGCCGATACACTCTTCTTGAACAAGTACTTTATCTATTTTCTTCTTCATTGGCAAGTGTTCGAAATTTCATCGGCAATATGAAAACCATGTTGATGTCTGCCGATGGGCCTTCATTTTTGCTCTTCGGCTGCCATACTTGAGTTTTTTGCCCCATGGGAGTTTTCCTCTTTATGCTCACGCTGTAATTTCCTCTTCTGAGTCTTTGTTAGACTTACAGGGCACCACTGAGGAAACTTCATCTTCCAGATGGGCTGAAAAAGTTTCATACTTGAATCTGGGCAGTTTCTATTGGGATTTCTATAGAGTATTGGCTCATCAGGGACTCTTGCATTGGCCATCTCCTTGAGCTCCTCTTAGTTCATCAGCAAACAGTCATCATGCCTGCCCAGCCTTTCATGTACACTGGTTCTGCCCCCCAGCCGATCATGTACCGATGCCCTCTCTCTGATCGGCTTATCGATGTATCTGCTCTGATTACCATAGCACGATCTTCTTTTTGCCCGATCGGCTCGATCATAACCATCGCACTCGGGGCAACTATCAACAGTAGGCAATTTAATGCCTTCTTCCCAGCAGTAGAAGAAGAATGGGCATCTCCAATGATTTTATGCCGACACCATTCTTCCCGATGCAACTCCTCTTACCGATGTCGATAGCGGTCACCTGAAATTCTATACGGAGCAAGTCTAGGAGGTCTTCTAGAACTACTGCTTTCTTCAACTATCTCTTCTCCCTTCAAGTCATCGGTAGTTACTTGATGTCTAGGATCTACCGATGCTCTCCTTTTAGCGCTTGCCGATGTCAAAACTTTGGTCTTGCTTACGGCATCCACCATGTTTGCAGGGAAAGGATGTTGATCAATCTTCATCGGCCTCTGAGCTTTATAGTTATCGAATTTGATTCTCCCAGATTCAATTGCCAATTGCAATTGCTATCTGAAAACCTTGCAGTCATTGGTACTGTGCGAAGTTGCATTATGAAACTTGCAGTACCTCATCTTCTTCAGCTCATCTGCCGATGGAATCACATGATTGGGTGACAACTTGATTTGGCCCTCTTGAAGCAACAGATCAAATATTCTATCGACCTTTGTGATATCAAATGTGGACTTCTCTGGCTCTTTCTGACCAAAAGGACAAGATATAGGCTTCTTACCCTTCACCCACTCAGCCAGGCCGATAGTTGGTTCTTCATCTGAATCTGATTCCTCTGCTTCTTCTACAAAGGACACCTTCTTGTTCCAGCTCTTCCTATGTTCTGGAGCTTGAGCACTTTGATCAGAGATCCTCTGCACAATATGGCTTAAGCTTTCAAACTCCTAAGAATCATATTTGTCTCTGAGATAAGGCAACAGACCCTGAGAAGTCAAACCAGCTAACTGGCGATCATCAAGCACTAAGTTGTAGCACCTATTCTTCATGTCTCGTACCCTTTGCACAAAACTCTCCACCGATTCGTCGCTTCATTGTCTCAATTTCATCAAATCGATAAGCTTCTTTTCATGGACACTAGCAAAAAAGTACTTATGGAATTGTCTCTCCAGGTTAGCCCATGTAAAAATAGAGTTCGGTGGTAATGAGATAAACCACGTGAATGCCGATCCAGACAAAGAGGATGAGAACAAACGGATCCTCAGCTCATCCCTGTTCGCTGCTTCCCTGCACTGGATGATGAATCGGTTGACGTGCTCCATTGTTGATGTATCATCCTGCCCAGAAAACGTAGTGAAATCTAGCACCTTGTACCGATTCGGGAAAAGAATTGACTCATAAGCTGGAGGTTACAGAGTCTGATAAGAGTAAGTATTAATCTTGGGCTGAATCCCAAATTGCTCTTTCATCACTTCTGCGATCTTATCGGTTAAGAGTGCATCCTGATCTTGCCGATGCACTGGCTGAATCTCCACTGGAGGCGTTGGCTGATATGCTTCTACATACCCCTGTGGCACTTGGCTTGGAGGAATTGGCATATTCATGGCACCAATCTGTGGAGTAAAGTTTATCGGTTGTTTTGTCGATGTTTGATCCTAGAAAGCTGCCTGTGGACTATACTGCTGAGTCCCCATTGCCTGGTAACTTGGCTGAATAGCAGATTGCTGAACTGGCGCTTGTCCTGACCAATTGGGATTATAACTCATCGGCACCTGACTTGCCGATGGCTGATAGCTTGCGGACAATTGATGCTCTTATATGGGTGGATGATAGCTAGCATAATTGCCCTGAATTGCAGATAACCCAGATTGAGATACGAATGGCACTATGGGCTGTCCTACAGTGGAAACTCTCTGTTGAACTGATGGAGGACTAGTCAATGGATTCGCATAAGATATCTGTTGCGGAGGCGCATGGAATCCCATTGACAATGGTTGTATAGTATGAGGTGCAGTAGAATAATGTGACACTTGAGCCATCGTCCAAATTGGAGTAGCCGATGTCATTGAACCCTTCCCTGCTACATCATGCACTTGAGGCAGTCCAGAGTTGGTAGTAGATGGACCTAGAGGCATCCCGTATCCCCACCAATTAGCAGCAACTTGACTGTGTTGACCTGAAGGACCTGATATTGCCGATGCTGATAGATCTATGCTCAACTGAGTACTAGGCCTCTCCTAAGACATTAGATCTGATCCTATCGGCGTGGCTTCAATGATAGATGGTCCTAATATAACTGGAGGAGTAGGCACTTCCATACTCTCAACGGCTGGAGTTGCCGATGGAGTATTGACAGATGCCGATCCCAGCTAATGATATGCCAGCCCGACATAACCTGGTGCTTGTCCTTCTCTTAATGTTTGCACAACAGCATTGTAAACAGTATTGGACAGCACGGTGGAGTGGTTGATCAAAGCTTGATTTAATGCAGACTTAACCATCTCTTATAATTTACAGGGTTGGAGTCAAAGTTTATCTGCCGAGGCAATGGCAGATCTTGCTTTTGTATGACTTCTTTGCCCCTATTCTTGCTGAAAGACTTCAAGCAGAGCTGCCTGTAATCCTCCATAGCTTTTTCCATGTCTACCTTCTGATCCTTCGTGAGATCTGACTCTGATATCTCGATGATGTTCTCTGGATTGATATCAGCAGGATTCTTCATGATAGATCTATTGACTTGGTCCCACCGGGCGTGCCAAAAGATGTGTTGATGCAAAATTCTTATCTGCAAACACACCGGGCTAATACCCAAATTCGATATCCGAAGTGTGCCAGTCGATTTGACCTGTTAATCAACAAGGATGATAGATTGAATAAAATCCGAACGAGATGACAGCGATACGCCCAGACATCAAAGCTCAGAAGGTATTCGATAACTGTTGAACAGATCAGACAAGACGACAGTGCTACGCCTGGAAGTGCAAGCCTGAATCATGCTTGGTAGACACGGAACCTACAAGGTCACTGGAGATCAAGTTGATGCAGCCCGTCGATTCTTGAAAGAACTCGTTGAAAAAGAAAAGATACTTGACGAAGTCATCAAAAAGTAAAGTACTGGTAAAGGTAAATTGTGATAAAAAGTAGATTTGTTTATTGATGCTTGGATATCCATTACAATGCTCCTCGGCATATATTTATACTCCGCTAATTGAAGAGTCCTAATTTAACACGCAAAGCTTAAATATAGAAGAAATAAACTAATTCCTTATACGAACTCTATCTCTTTAAGAAAAAGAAATAAAACTTCATATAGGAATTGGACTTAAACTATAATACGAAAATTGTAAGCTTCGTGTCGCCGATCCTTTGTCCACTTCCGTTATGATGAAGTTATCTTTTCATCGGCACATTCCTAGCATCGGCAACAACCTTCTAGTCTTCCTGCCTATCTCATCAGCAATAGCTTTTCCGTCTCATCGGCAACGATCCTTAACAACTTTTTAGCTTCATCGGCAATGATCCCCTAGCTCTCATCGGCAACATAAGAAGCAATATCAAAGAAAAACCATCCTCCTTGCCGATTAGTCCAGTCTCCGATCCTTATTGACACGTGCCGAAAAACGGTGTCAACACTTAGTTTATATTTTATGTACTTGAGGTGTAAACCATGTTTACACTAGTGTCAAGCATAGTGTATAAATCTAAGTCCAACCCTAAAAATGATTTCCACATTTGAAGTTAAATTTGGATTCCAAAGCTTATTCTCAAGTCTGGCAATTCAAATTTAAATTCAAATTAGAATGCAATAAAAATGATTTTTGAAAGTCAACCTAGTCAACCAAGGGTACTATTAGGTCATTGACCTAAAAATATCCTTGGATGATGTTTGTGATCACTAATAACCAAACAATTAAATTAGAAACCAAATCAAGTTTGAATTCAGTTTCAAAAACCCTTTATTTCAAAACCTAGCTTTATCCCTTTTTCTGTAATTCAAAATCTATAAGGAATTTGGGGATACTTTAAAACGATAGTTTGTAGATCTTGTCAAGAGCTACAAGGTTGGTATATAAAGTTTTTAAGTTTCCACAAAGAATTTCAAATGAATTTGAAAATATAGTTTTTTAGCATTTGTACCCTTTTGATTTTAAAACCATAATTCAAAAATTATGCATAATTTGGGAAAACTTTGTATATGAACAAGGTTTGGTTTGAAAAGTTAAACATTTCATAGTTTTGAAGATTTTCATGTTTTATTGAAAAATCAAAAGTAATTTCAAATATTTGCTTCTAGGGTTTTATTCCCTTTTTGAATTTGAATTCATATTTCAAAAAGTATGCAGAATTTGAAATTATTTGTTAAATGAAAAGTGTAGCTCTTGAAAAGTTATGCAAACTTTATTTTTGGGTATTTTCAAGTTATTATGTAATTTTTGGGAGTAATTTGAAAAATTTAGTATGACATCGGTTGCTATAGTATTGATGACGTCAGCATCGTCTTCTTCCCTCACTGGCGCCGCCGTCGCCGTGGCCTCCGTGCCCATCCTGGCTTGCCGACCATCGCCAGCGCGCGCCGTCCCTGGAAACCTCCTCGCCTCCGTGTCACTCGCCCGTGCTTCGCCTCCTTCCTATAAGTACTAGAGTCGGCCGCCATTTCTCTTCTTCTTCTCCTGCTTCTCTTCCGCCGCCGCCAGCTCCGCCGCTCGCCGCTGCCATCGTCGAGTCATCTCTGGCCACACTAAGCACACCATCAGCTCCGTCTTGCCCTTACGCGTCTTCCCAGCTAGTTCAATTAGCCCCTCGCCACCGGAATCGGCCGGTTCGCCGTCGTCTTCCTCGCAGCCGGTCGTCGAGCCGCCGTGGATTCACCACCACCGTTCATCCTCGTCATTGGTCCTCTCTACAATTCATCTTGCAAACATGCCCGCCTTTACCTTGCGTATCTGATGCTCCCTTTGGTTCTCTCGTTGCTCTACAAGTGACGCCAGGACGGACGTCGTGCCACTGGAGTCCGCCGCGGCTGGCATTGTCTTCGCCGCTCTCCTACCTTTGTCACTTCACCGCCATCATTTTCGTGCGCATCTGTTCTAGGGTGAGCTATTGAGCACGCCCATGTCCTTGTTTTCATTTGAGTCGTCCTGCCGTCATCGGTCCGTGTGTCGCCGGTGAGCTCGGCCATGCTAGCGCCGTCGCGTGCCTGCCCACGCGCGCTAGGGGTCAGCTTCGGCTTAGTTAATTAGCGTGTCGCATTCGCCTGAGTGTGTAGAAGCTCATGGTCGCGTCGCTGTCGTCGAAATTGCGCCCAGTCGCCGTTGCCACCGCATCCGCGTGCCGCCGTGCCGCCATCGCCACCGACGATGTAGCTCTGCCGCGTCCGCCACCGCGTTAGCTAGCCCGGCGTGTTCGCCTTATCGAGTAGAGCACGTGGTACCAGTTGCACCGCCCAAGACCTCGCCGCCGGCGAGATAGCCGCCGGTCAAGCGCCGTCGCCGCCGGTCAACGTCGGGAAGGAATTTCCCTTTTTTTTATTTTTTTCTTTTTTAGAAAATAATTTAAATGTTGTTTTCTTTAGAAATTCATAATAATTCATGTATAGCTCCAAAAATTCTAAAAATTTTTATGTATGTTCTTTTATGATGTCATCTACCTAGGGAAAATATGAAATGTCAAATTTGAGTAATTTTTGAATAAGTTAAAATTAGCTATTTTAATTAAAAAATAGACCTTCAATGATTTTTAATAAATAAAATAATTAGCTTTTAATACTGAAATTTGTTTTGCCATCTAATTAGACCAAGAGCTCTTCAAAATAAAATTTTGAGCTTAATTAGATAACTTTAATTTTTATGCCTTTATTTTATGCCTGTAAATAATTAATTAATCCCGTTTAATTAAGTTAATCATTATAGGAATTGTTTGACTTTAGAATTGATTGATGACCTTGGGTCATTAACCCTAATGACCTTTGGCACTTTAATTAATTGTTTGCTCTTACCTGGATCATGTCATTAGGGCTTAATTAACGTTATTTCATGCGTTTAATAACTTTCGTAAATAATGTAGTTAACCCTAATGAACTTAGTAAGTATGTTTTGGTTGGCTTGCAACTTTATCGTGAAGGAAAGTTGTACTCAAGCCATTAATCTGATCATGTATCCATCGAGCATCATGTTTACCGTTCCATCATGTTGAAGCATATCATTGTATCGTATAGTTTCCGTTAACAGAGAGTTTAACACCGTCTACCTCGACCATCAAGGCAAGCCCCGAATGCATTCAAACCCTATTCTATTTTATAAAAGTTTTATCGTTTCAGTTATGATATGTTGCATTAAGTAATAGGAGTTGAGTGAAAACCCACCAACTGCATTACCTGTCTTACTTCCATAATTCCTTGTTAACTGTTCTAAAAGATGCATAGTAATGCTTAGCCTTGCTTAATTAATTAAGTGTTCAGTGATAAAAGAATGAAAAAGATGAGATTGATTTTATCTGTTGGAATCATGCTTTTAGTTAATAAATCGAGTCCGGACGACTAACTTGCATTGGGAAAGTAGTCCCTCTGTAGTGTTTCCATCTGTTGATGCCCTAGGTCCCGTGTCGATGGTGAACTGGTGATATTGAGAAACTAGAAATCCACATGCATGAAGTGTCATACAGTGGGCCAGAGTCCCCATGTATGTCATGGAGTGACTTATAGTGGGCCAGAGTCCCCACATATGTCATAGTGTGTTATACTGTGGGTTTAGATTTCCATGTATATCGGTACACTGGGTCGAAGTGCTCACGTGTATCATGTGGTGATATATGGCTGCGGTTGTTATCCCGGTATATCGATTCATCTGATATGCTTAGGAGTTAGAGTCTCCTGTATATCAGTGACCTAGGTCCCCGCTAGGTATATGAAAATAGATTCGAATCGTCGTTGCTTCTTGGAGAAGAAGACTCGATCGGTGTTCATCATCGTAGTAACAACTTGAACAATGAGTAAGGTTTAAGAAGAAAGTTGGTTGGTAATTTTGATCTTGAGCAAGACCGCTTTTCTTTCTTTCAAGCTTTTTTTGCAAAACTTCTTATCTCCTGCAAGCCTTACCTTGTCCCTCTAGCCTGCATTTTCTGAGTCTTCACCCCTCTTTTTCATCGGGTTAGTCTTGTTAAGTACTTTAGTACTCAGGGTTTGTTGAACCCTTGTTGCAGGTGAGCCTCATGGGCAGGAATGCTTCGCATCCTGCTGCATGACAGTCATCGAGGAAAGTGACGATGAATAGGATATCTCGCTCTTGGGCAGAGCATATAATCAAGGTTGATGTAATAAGTTATATTGTATTCCACTGCTACTATGGTTTGTAATAAATCAACTTATGGTTTGTAAAGTGAAGCCAAATGGTTTGTAAATTTATGTTATTGTAATCCTTCCGCTCTTTTACTCCAATGTATATAATTTGTATAAAACTATTGTAATACTGCAATGTCTCTTTGTAATGATTGATCCTGCTCGGAGAATTGTCGATGATTCCGGATTTACCCGATAGACCTTTTAAGTTTTATGGAACACATTCATGGTTATTTGGAGTCTGTTTAGATAATAATCATGCGTGTGGGCCATATGCTTTAGAAGGTTCTGCCACAGCTAGTATCAGAGCCGGATCATTTTTAAAAAGAGTTGTTGTAGTATTCCTTTGTGAAAACTTCAACAGTTTTGAGTCAAATAATTTTAATTTGACTATTTTGGGTCCAAATTGCTTAATTCCTTATCTATGATTCTTTCTATCGACCCTTATTCTTATTTAAAAGTGTGGTGGTGGAATAGCATACTATATTGCCCTATGTTATAAAAGTTACCTTATTGTATGTGTTACCTTAAAAATCTTTTATGTTTAGATCGTAAGTTCGTTCATGCATCATGTTTAGTTAACCTGTTTTAATTACCTTCCCCTTTTAAAGTGATTTGGGTTAAGTAGTAACAATCCTTTTTATGCTAACCTTCAGAATCCTACCTATCTATCCTTATCTCTTATGACCTATCTTTCTTCAGGATGGCCCTTACCAAGCAAACTCCTCGTAAGAGTACTACACCAAAGGGGGTACCTCGACATCAACTAGCCCCCAGATACGACATTGGCGAAAGAAGTAACAATCCCAATCCAAATCCGCAAGCTGAAATAGCAAGACTTAGAGCTGAGTTGGAGAGGGCTAAAACTGATAGGATCGAAGAGGCCACTGAGATTACTCAGTTAAGACGATCTCGGAGGTATATGAAGCATCAAAGGACTGATGCTTGGGCATGAGAAGATGCAGCGAATGGTCATGTGCAAGAACTTGAGGATTACATGGAAGAGTTGGAGGAGTATGCTGAGGAAGCTGATGATGAGTGTGTAAGGCTGAATAACCTATTGGATCCTGAATATCAACGACAGGCAGCCCAAGATAATCTTGGTCTTATGATGGGTCAAGATGAGGAAGAGGAAGACCCTGAAGAAATAGAGTCCGTTGATGATGATGTCATCGATGAGGAAGAAGAAAACCAGATGTGTGTAGTAAATGAAAATGAAGAGGATCTTATTAAAGAAGAAGATCCAGAGATAGTGGAGGAAGAAGATCCTAAAGAGGAAGAAGAACCTGAAGAAGAAGAGGATCCCAAAGAGGAGGAGTTAATCCCAGTGGAAGATAGTGAGGAGGAGGAGTAAAGAGTTTGGAAAGTGAGATGTGTAATATATCTTTTCCCTGCTTTCTGAAACCTAGTAGGTGTGGGAAGTCTTGCCGAAGTGCAGATAGTTGTAACAAAAATAATGTATTAAAAGTGTGTTGCACGTCTGTAATATCTGCTTATAAAATCCAATAAGATTTTGTGAGTAAAGTATAGTTTGTTTATCAACAGATGCCTGCTCACACTCGATCCCGTGATGCTGCCGGTCCAACTCATGATGGAGGTGATGTCCCAAATCGTCCACCAGTTCCGCCAACCCTGGCCGATGCAGTTGCGGCCTTAGTCAATGCAACCACTATGATGGCTCAGAACCAGAATTAGAATACACATCAAGGGAATCGTGGTCGGAATAATAGGAATGAAACCACCTATGTGGATTTTACCGACACACGTCCTCCTGTCTTCACCAGAGTGGATGAACCCATGGAGGCAGATGATTGGCTCCGTACTATGGAGCAAAAGTTTGGACTAATTGAGTGCATCGAATACCAAAAGCCCATGTTTGCAGCCCAGCAGTTGAGAGGTACTGCAGGAGCCTGGTGGGTAAATTTCATTGCTACTCAGCCTGAAGGTCATCGTATTACTTGGACTGAGTTTTGTGAAGCTTTTTGTGCACATTTTATTCCTGAGGGAATCATGACCATAAAGCTTGAAGAGTTTCTTTCCCTGCGACAAGGTGATATGTTAGTGATGCAATATTTTGGCAAATTTAATCACCTGTCCCAATATGTGTCTGACCATATCAGTGCTGACCGTAAGAAGAAGGAGTGTTTCCTCAGGGAACTAAATAGTAAGATTTAGAGAATGATGACTGGAATCCCAAATTCTACCTTCCATGAGACGGTAAATATTGCTATATCCTATGAAGAAAAGAACCATCAACACATGGAAGCTAAGAAGAATAAAACGGTAACCTCGAGATTTTCTGGAGGCAATCAAAAGCGCCAGAAGATAATCTATCATCCCCAAAATCATTTCTGTCCTTCTTATCGTCCACCACAATACCAAGCCCAGCAACAGATAATTATCCGTCCTACTACTACTCTCTCTTATCCACGACAGCCGAATGCCCCTGGTATTCGTAACCCCAATTTTCAGCCACCAATCTTCCCATGTTATAATTGTGGTAAGCATAGCCATTACTCAAGGAACAGTCTGCATCCGAGGCAGTACAATTCCTATGTTCCCAGGGCTTTTGCACCACAACAGCAACCACATAATCAAAATAAGGCAGGAAATCAGAATGTCCAGAAGAATAAAAATGAGTAGAAGGTTGGCAAGGTGTTTTACACTCAAGTTGGAGAAATTCCAGAAGGAGAACCTGTCATGATGGGTACGTTCCCTGTTACCAATCATCCTGCAATTCTACTTTTTGATTCTAGTGCATCCCATACATTTATCAATGGTACATTTGTTAAGATACATGAAATACCAACAATGGGGACAAAAGAACAATTCTTTGTACAATCACCTGGGGGCCTATGTGTACTAAAGAAATGGTACACGATGTGCCTATAAGTTTGGGTGGGTATATTTTTCCCATTGATATGTTAATATTAAATGATCAGGATATAGATGTGATCCTAGGTATGAATTGGATGAAACGGCATGGTGCTGTGATAGACATCCTGAATAGAACTGTCGATACCCTGGAGACGGGTACCCCAGACCCCTGGCTTACCAAACTAAAACCCCGCAAAATCAGCACCTTGACCCCTCCGATAACCTCCCGCGCTAACGTACGAAGGCCCATAGGCTGAGACGTATCGGACTGGCCTGCGAACGAACAACGACGGCCCAAAACCAAAGCCCGCTCGAGAGGCTACCAAACGGACTAGTACTGTATAACCGAGAGGTTACCGAACGGACCAGTACTGTCCACCCGAGAGGATACCGAACGGACTAGTACTGTATACGCGAGGGTACGATTCGAGCGACCCCTCGAGGATGGAACTTCATCCTTCGAACGAGCCTGCCCTCGAGGACGTAACTTCGCCCAGCGTACGAGCCTCCCCTCGAGGACGGAACTTCGCCCGGGCGAATGGGCAGCCCTCGAGGACAGTGCACCCCTCGGCCACCAACTCCCTCGTACGGATCCGAGCGCATTTAATGCGATCTATCAACCCCCGCTTAACCGCATGGCCACAGTTACAGTAACAGTTACAGGCGTGGCGGTCAAATCTACTTTTACCGCCCATACCCCGGAATCCCGCAAGTCATATTACGCTGTTGCGCCATACCGAGCGTTGTGCCACGACCCGCACCGCCTCGAGACGTATAAACTAACGTGTTTTCCGTGTTTTCCAGGATTCGGTCTTATCCAGCGAAGTTCGACCTCCTCGGCACGACCCCCTCAGCTCCGGCCAAGACCCTCGACCGTCGCCCCTCGACTTCACCGAGCGAACCCTCGAGCTAAACTTCAACAACTCCCGACGCGACGGCTACAGGGCCTCCCATACCGACGTACATCACTACAGCGGCACCGACATGATCGGCCTCAACATCGTACGTCATCAACGTCATGCGAACTCGAAATACATGTACACCTGTGCCCCTCCTTCATCTATAAAAGGAGGCGCCAGGGCGTTAGAGAAAGGGACCGGACTAAAATCGAGAGGATCTAGAGCGTAGAAACGTTAAGGCCCTAGATCACAGAGCGACACCGTGAGCCTGTGCAAGGTCGAGAGCAAGGCGTCCGAACGCCCCAACTCCACCTCACACTCCTCACACCAGCTTGTATTTTCCCCTGTACTAGCACTTCGGTGCAAGATAACACGAATCATCCTCCCCCCGCTAGACGTAGGGCCTTCTTTGCCTGAACCAGGATAAATTATTGTGTCCTTCTTGCATCACCCACCGGATTAGGGAGCACGCGAATACAATATTACTCATTGGTGTTAACCCCTCGAGGGTAAGAACACCGACAGTTGGCACGCCAGGTAGGGGAGCCGCGTGTCACTATCGATTTCCCGCCATTTTTCTAGATGGGCGATTTCGTTTCACCACTTCAGCACGGTACGGTGATCTGGTTCGGGAGCCTGGAGTTCATGACCCTCGGCCAGGGCTATGACATGACCCTCCTCTCGATCAGTGACCCGAACGGAGGTCATGATACACCCCCATGTTTATGGGGAGCCGCTCGCCAGTCTTATGACCATGCTTCCACATCCAGAAGGAGGCACGGTCGGCGCCGTCATCGCCGTCAACCCGAGTCGAGAAGGGTCCCCGCCGCTTTCTCCACGCCCCTGACCGGAGATGAGAAACCTCTTGTTGAGGGAGTATCTGACCCGAGTTTAGAGGCAGAGGGCAAACCAGCAGGATCCCAGCACAACCCTGACTCCACTTTCACCGTGCGCTCGTCGGGGAAGCGCGACGAAACCCCCGCTCGATCGAGCTCGCTTCCGCACGGGCTGTTCGAGCGTCGTCGGTGGCCTTCGTCCAACTTCAACAATCCCACGGCGATGACTACGACAGCAACCCACTCCAACACGAGCACATTGGAGGACCGCCCAGACACCCTTCTCCGCGCGATGACGGACGTGGGGACTGTCACACCGGCCTCCGAGGGTTTGGACTTCGCAAGAGCGCCCGGCCCCCGGAGGTACACCGTCGGCACACTCCGACGGCGGCGGCAGGAGGAGGCACGGGGGCAATTCCCCGTCTTCTACTACGGCGACCCTGACTCTGACTCTGATCATTGGGATCCTACCCATGAGTGCCTCCACATCGACGGTGGCGTCGACTCCGATCAGGAAACCGTCGATCCAGCGGCCGCGGCGTCTACCGCCGTGGTGAGAGACACTCCCCCCAGAGCAGAGGACCAACAACCAGACGCACCCCGAGAAGCGTGCCCTCATCCTGGTGAGCAGGACGCGCAGATGGCACAGATTCGGGAGTTGCAGGCGAAGCTCGCCGACGAGCAGGAACGCTTACGCTTACTCGAGCTGACCCTCGAGCAAGAGCGGCGACCGCTCGGCGGTAGAGCCCGAGCCAGGGCCTGAGAAGTCAACCGGCAAATCATCGAGGAAGGAGTACCCGAGCAACCCGCCCACCGTTATCCCCGAGCAAGCCAGAACATTGTTGCGGCGGCTATGGTCCTTCGCAATATGCCCGCACCATCCAACTCGCAAGTTCGGCGGATACAGCGCGAGGTCGAGGATCTCCTCCGAGTTGCTGCTGTCCAACAAGCCGAGAGCTCAGCCTCGAGGCATCGAGGGGCTGCCTCCGAGCCTCAGGTCGAGCCCTCCTAGCCCGAGAGGGAGGGCTCGGTCGATCAGGGCGCGGCCCCCCGACAGAAGAAGAACCCGGCCCGAGAACCTATCAACGATGATCGCGCTCCCCGCGACGCGCGCCTCGACATTGTCGAGAACCGCAGACGCAAGCACGGGGATGCCGAGGATCGAGGGTACAGCGCCCATCGTGGAGGGCGTTACGACAGCGAAGAAGACCAACAGGCCCCAGAGCCACCGGGCCCCCGGGTCTTCAGCAGGAGGATCCGCTGCGCCCAGCTGCCCGACAAGTTTCGACCCCCCACGAGCCTCGTCAAATATAACGGCGAAACCAATCCCGAGCTCTGGCTAGCCGACTTCCGGTTGGCTTGTCAGGCGGGCCGGGCGCGTGATGATCACGCCATCATACGTCACCTTCCCCTGTTCCTGTCTGACACCGTGCGTAGGTGGCTCGAGGAGCTTCCCCCCGACCAGATTCGCACTTGGACCGACCTTGTCCGTATCTTCGAGGGGAATTTCAAAGGTACCTACGTGCGTCCCGGAAACTCCTAGGAATGGCGCAACTGCAAGCAGAAGCCAGGGGAGTCTCTCCGCGACTTTGCTCGACGATTCTCCAAGCTCCGCACTGAGCTGCCCCACATCTCCGACCTCGATGTCGTTCTAGCGTTTGTTGCGGGTACAACCTGCAAGGACCTAGTTCGCGAGTTAGGGCGTAATCGCCCCAACACCGTCGACGAGCTCATGGATGTGGTCGCCAACTACGCGGCTGGAGAAGAGGCCGTCGGCGCCTTCTTCAGCGACGTGAAGGACAAGGGAAAAACGCCGGTAGCCGACAACGCAGGAGGCTCGAGCAAAGGGTCGAAGAGAAATAACAAGAAGAAGAAAACCAATAAGGCAAGTGGGAGGCTGCAGAAGATGATCTCGTCGCTGCAACCGAACGCAAAAGACCTCGAGGTCCCCCCGCGCCCCCCGAGGGCGCCATCTTTGACAAGATGCTCGAGGAGCCCTGTCCTTATCATAAGGACGGGGCAAGGCACAAGCTTAAGGACTGCCGCATGCTTCGAAGGCACTTCGAGCAAGTGGGCGTGAAGAAAGGTGACGACAAGAAAGACCAAGGCGGCGGTGAGGGAGACAACGGGGAAGACGCAAAATTCCCCGAAGTCTATGACTGCTACATGATCTACGGGGGTCCCTCGACCCAGCTCACGCCCCGACAGCGTAAGTGGGAGCGTCGAGAGGTCTTCTCCACTTGTGTCGTGACACCTCACTACCTCGACTGGTCTGATGCACCCATCACGTTCGACCGCGATGACCATCCAGATCGAGTCCCCAACCCCAGGGCCTATCCGCTCGTCGTCGACCCGATCATCATCAACACCCGCCTCTCGAAGGTCCTCATGGACGGCGACAGCAGCCTAAACGTCATCTACCTCGAGACCCTCGACCTCCTGGGAGTCAGGAAGCACCAGCTCCGACCTAGTGCCGGGGGGTTCCATGGCGTCGTGCCAGGGAAGAAGGCTTTCCCCGTCGGCCGTATCGAACTTCCTGTCTATTTTGGCACCCCTGCCAACTTCAGGAAAGAGACCCTCACCTTCGAGGTGGTCGGGTTTCATGGAACGTATCACGCCATCATCGGCCGGCCGGGCTACGCGCAGTTCATGGCGATCCCAAACTACACCTACCTCAAGCTCAAGATGCCAGGACAGAAAGGCGTCATCACTGTCGTCTCCTCCTACGAGCACGCGTACGACTGCGATGTCGAATGCGTCGAATATGGGGAGGCCGACCCTCGAGCACCTCACCGACGAAATGCCAGATCCCAAGCGACACGCCGGCAACTTCGAGCCAGCACAGGACACCAAGAAAGTCCCCCTCGACCCGAGCTGCCCATGCGAGAAGGTGCTAACGATCAGCGCCGACCTCGAGGACAAATAGGAAGTCGTGCTCGTCGACTTTCTCCGCGTGAACGCCGATATGTTTGTGTGGAGTCCTTCGGATATGCCGGGCATATCGAGGGAAGTCGCCGAGCACGCCTTGGAAATCCGGGCCGGGTCCAGATCGGTGAAGCAACGCCTGCGCCGCTTCGACGAGAAGAAGTGCAGGATCATCGGCGAGGAGGTACACAAGCTTTTGGCGGCTGGATTCATCAAGGAAGTTCATCACCCCGAATGGTTAGCTAATCCCGTGTTAGTTAAGAAAAAGAATGGAAAGATGCGGATGTGTATTGACTATACTAGTTTAAACAAAGCATGTCCCAAAGTTCCGTTTCCTTTACCACGCATTGATCAAATTGTCGACTCTACCGCGGGGTGTGAAACCCTCTTGTTCCTCGATGCTTATTCCGGCTACCACCAAATTAAGATGAAAGAGTCCGACCAGCTCGCGACTTCCTTCATCACACCTTTTGGCATGTACAGCTATGTGACAATGCCCTTCGGCCTCTGAAATGCCGGGGCAACGTATCAGCGGTGTATGCTACATGTCTTCAGTGAACACATAGGCGACACGGTCGAAGCCTACGTCGTTGACATCGTGGTCAAGTCCAAAAGAGCAGACAACCTCATCCGAGACCTCGAAATCGCGTTCGGGTGCCTTCGAGCCAAAAACATAAAACTCAACCCCGAGAAATGTGTCTTCGGAGTGCCTCGGGGCATGCTCCTCGGATACATCGTCTCCCAGTGCGGGATCGAGGCCAACCCCGAGAAGGTGGCGGCCATCACGCGAATGGGGCCGATTCGGGATTTCAAGGGCGTGCAGAGGGTCACGGGCTGTCTCGCGGCCCTCAGCCGCTTCATCTCACGTTTAGGGGAGAAGGCCATGCCTCTGTACCGTCTCTTGAAAAAGTCCGAGCGATTCACGTGGACCGCGGAGGCCGAGGGGGCCCTCGACGAACTCAAAGCCAAGCTGACGTCCACTCCGATCCTCGTCCCTCCTCGACCAGCAACGTCGACTGAACCTCCTGAGCCCCTCCTCCTCTATGTCGCCGCAACCACCCAGGTGGTCAGCGCGGCCATAGTGGTGGAGAGGCAAGAGGAAGGACGCGCTTTGCCAGTCCAGCGGCCGGTTTATTTCGTCAGCGAAGTGCTTTCAGAAATGAAAATCCGTTACCCACAGGTGCAGAAGCTGCTCTACACCATCGTCCTTACACGTCGCAAGCTCCAACACTACTTCCTCAGCCACCCGGTTACTGTGGTATCCTCGTTCCCCTTTGGGGGAGATCATCCATAACCGGGAGGCGGCTGGAAGGATTGCCAAGTGGTCGGTCGAGCTAATGGGCGAGACCATCACCTACGCACCACGGAAGGCCATCAAGTCTCAAGTGCTGGCGGATTTCGTCGCCGAGTGGACCGACACTCAGTTGCCACCAGTCCAAATTCAAGCCGAGCTATGGACGATGTACTTCGACGGGTCGCTCATGAAGACAGGAGCAGGCGCGGGCTTGCTCTTCATTTCACCCCTCGGAGTCCACATGCGCTACGTCATTCGCATCCACTTTGCCGCCTCTAACAACGTCACGGAGTACGAAGCGCTTGTCGCCGGATTACGAATCGCCCTTGAACTCGGGGTCCGACGCCTTGACGTTCGATGCGACTCGCAGCTAATCATCGACCAAGTGATGAAGGCCTCGAGCTGACACGACGCCAAGATGGAAGCATACTGCAACGAAGCGCGCAAGTTGGAAGACAAATTCCACGGCCTCGAGCTTAGTCATATCGCTCGACGATACAACGAAGCCGCGGATGAGCTCGTGAAAATCGCGTCGACTCGAGGTACAGTCCCTCCGGACGTGTTCTCGAGGGACCTCTTCGAGCCCTCTGTCGATTTGGGCTGGGGGCCTTGCTCTACGCCCTCGAAGCTCCATCCCATGACCTCGATCGGGGCCCCCTCGACCTGGGCCCAGGTTATGGAGATCCAGGATACATCTCCTCCGTCGAACCCGCCACCGGATTGGCGAGCCCCTTTACTCAACTGCCTCATTCGGGGAGAACTTCCTGAGGACCAGACCGAAGCTCGACAGATCGCACGACAGGCCAAGTCCTACGTCATCTACGGTGATGGCAAGGAACTTTACAGGCGAAGCCCCTCAGGCGTTCTTCAGCGCTGCATTACCATCGAGGAAGGCAGGAGGCTCCTCGAGGACATACACTCAGGAGCCTGCGGCCATCACGTAGCACCAAGGACCCTCATAGGCAATGCCTTTCGACAGGGCTTCTACTGGCCGACCGCCGTTTTCGACGCCACGAACATCGTCCGCTCGTGCAAAGGGTGTCAATTCTACGCCAAGCAGATGCACCTCCCAGCTCACGCCCTACAAAGGGTGTCTAGGGGCTCGATCTTGTGGGGCCCCTCAAAAGGACAACCAAAGGGTACACGCACCTGCTCGTTGCAGTCGATAAGTTTACCAAATGGATCGAGGCCTGGCCCATCAGCAACATCCACTCCGAACGGGCGGTCGAGTTCTTCACCGACATCATCCATCGCTTAGGGGTCCCGAACGTCATCATCACTGACAACAACACGCAGTTCACCGGCAAGAAGTTCTTGGATTTCTGCGATCGCCATCACATCCGTGTGAATTGGTCCGCGGTTGCACATCCTCAAACTAACGGCCAGGTCGAGCGCGCCAATGGCATGATTTTGCAGGGCCTCAAGCCAAGGATCCTCAAACGCCTCGGAAAGCATGAAAAAAATGGGCCGCGGAATTGCCATCGGTCCTATGGAGCTTAAGGACAACACCTAGTCGAGCCACGGGGTTCACCCCATTCTTCTTGGTCTATGGGTCCGAGGTCATCCTCCCCACTGACCTCGAGTATGGTTCCCCTCGACTAAAGGCGTACAACGAGCAAACCAACGAAGAAGCCCTCGCAAACGCCGTCGACCAGGTCGAGGAGGCTCGAGACATGGCGCTACTTCACTCCGCGAGATATCAGCAAAAACTTCGACGCTACCATGACAAGCACGTGCGCCCGAGGGACCTCCAAGTTGGAGACCTCGTCCTACGTCGACGACAGAACAACAAAGGACGTCACAAGCTGACGCCGCCGTGGGAAGGCCCATACGCCGTAGCTGAGGTGCTAAAGCCCGGGACGTACAAGCTCGCTAACGACAAAGGCGAAATCCTCACCAACGCGTGGAACATCGAACAGCTACATCGTTTCTACCCTTAGGGCACCAGTGCCCTTGTACATTCTCGCATGTCTTGTACATTTACGCATAACAAATATAAGGACTACTTTCGATTATAAGTTCAAACTTGTTATTGTACATGCAAGAGGTAGCCTCGACCCTGTCTCACTAGAGTCGAGCCTCCCTCGGGGGCTAACGGGGGGGAACCCCCTAAGTTCCTAAAAAATACGAACGATTCTTTTCGCACGCCTCCCTTTTCGCTTCCTAACTAAGTTGACAACGCCTCGGACTCCCTAGGGGTCGAGGGCTGTCGAGCCGGAGCTCTCCTACGCTTCCGGGCTACGGTACCTCCACTCGCTCCCCCCTCGAGGGATACGAGTTCACGTCGAACGCTCAGTCGGAAAGCAAAAGTGAGGTGAGCAAAACTCGAGCGCTTCTTCTTTCTCACACCTCGATACGCTTCGCGGCTAAGTAGAAAACGCCTCGAACTCCCTTGGGGTCGAGGGCTGTCGAGCCAGAGCTCTCCTACGCCTCCGGGCTACGGTACCTCCACTCGCTCCCCCCTCGAGGGATACGAGCTTACGTCAAAAACTTGGTCAAAAAAGCAAAGTCTAGGTGAGAAGAAAGCAGAAAAGGTTCGAAAGTAAAAGGACACATCACATTACGATAGATGTATTAATGTCCAAAAAGGGCTTTCAAAGCCACAATTGAATATAAGTTACAAAAAACTAATTCATTACATGGGCACCCTCACCCAGTCTTGCCCTACAGGCCTGCCCCGTCACCGCCCTCCTCGACATGGTACCCTCCATCCGCGGGGGGAGGACTTCGTCCTCGAATAACTTTGCCAGCTCTCCCCTCGGCTTCTCGGCGTCGTTGATGAGCCCTCGGCAGCGCTCCTCATTCTCGGCGTCGGTCTTCGAGATGTCAGGAACAAAGCCTTGGGCCACCACGTTCATATCAAAGACAAAGCCGGAGGAGACCACTGCAAGCGCCCGCTTCACGCCGGTATGGAGCGCCTCTCGCACGCGATCGCGAAGGGTGGCGTCAAGGTAGTAGATTCGGTCCACGAGCGCGGCACCCGGGATGTCTTCTTCGGCACCCTCGATGAGCCCGACCTCCCAGAGGGCGCAGAGCCCATCGAGGGCAACCCGGAGCCGACCAAGAAGCGCCCCCTCCGCCGCAAGGCTCTCCTGCAGCGCCTTGGCGGTGGTCTGGGTTGCAAGCAGCTCGGACTTGATGCCTGAAACACAAAGCAAGAATTAGATAAACCATACGGAAAGAACAAAGATCAAAAACCCTTTGAGGAACTCACCAGCACAGCGAGTCTCGAGGGCGTCGTGATCGCCCAGCACGGCGTCGCGCTCCCCCCAAGCCTCGTCCCGCTCCCGCTGGGCCTCTTTGAAGGCTCGGGTCACCTCCGTCTTCTCGAAGCGGAGGGTCTCGAGGGCGCCACCAGCCAGGATGATGGCCTGCTCCTTGTCCTGGAGGGTGGCCTTCATTGCCCCGAGCTGGGTTTCCAGGCCGGTGGCACGGCTCTTCTCCTCCTGGACCAAGGCGGAGAGGGCGTTGCGCGTGGCGGAGACTTCAGCGAAGCTGGCCTCGAGCGAGCGGATGCGCTCCATGGAGCTCTGAGCCTCCGCCATGAGCAGCTCGACGCGCTCCTGGGCTCGGACGCTCTCGACCCTGGCCTTCTCCGATTCGGCCTTTGCCGCGTCAGCCTCCTCCCTGCCACGCTCGAGCTCCCCCTCGAGGCGGGCGGCTTCCCCTCGAGCGGCGTCGGAGTCTGCCTTCGCCCGGGCGGTCTCCTCTTTGGCCTTGGCGGCCTCCTCCCTTGTCTGCTTCAGCTCCTCCTCGAGCTCGGCCACCCTGCTCTGCGTAGAGCGGCCGGCCTCAAGTTGGCGAAGCACTTCCTCCTGGCTGTTGTGCGTTTCGTGGAGGAAGACTGACTTGGAGTAGGACCGCCTCCGCGCCACCTGGGGATAGGAAATCGAGGGTTAAGGCATCCCATACGAAAGAACTTAAGAAACTACATATGGCCTAACACAGTGACTCACCGCGAGGTTCCGGTCAAGGCCTTCGGCGAGCTCGGCGCCCAGTTTCAGCAAGTGCTGCAGCCACGCCCGGGACCGCTCGGCCTCCTCCCAGCACTCGACCTTCGCCGGGTCGTTCATCTCGATCCCCGGAGCGCTGGAATTGCCGAGTTCCCGGAGCACGATGCGCTCCTTGCCCCAATGCGGAAGGACCATCTTGACCTTGGCTCGCGCCAAGGACTCGATCTCCTCCACCACATCGCCCGGAACGCCGTAGCCCATGGCCAACTCCCCCGGGATGCGGAACTCTGACGCGGCGCGGGCACTCCTCAGCCCGGGGTCGGACGTCGACCTCCTCAGCACGCCGACAGCCGCCGTCTCCTCCGGCTGCTCCGTCGACGGTTGCGGCGCCTGCTCCGGTGCTGCTTCCGGCGCCGTCAGAGGCAGCGGAGGTGTGGAGGCCGTCGCTTCACCCAATGCCACGACTTGTAGCGCCGGTGGGACCACCGTCGGTGCGTCTTCCGCCGGGCTCGGTACCGAGGCATCCTCCGGTTGTACCCCCGGCAGCCGCGGGATCGTCGACGCCTTCGACGCCGTTTCTTGTTCGGCCAGCAACTTGTCCAAAGTAATCACGGACACCCATTGTTTGGGCAGTCCGGAAGTCGCTTCCGCCTCCGACGACTTGGGCGGTTGCTGCGCCGGCGGGTCCAGCAGCACCGCGTCCCCCGGCGGCATCTGTTGCGCCTGCTGATGCTGGGGCTGACCCCCAGTTTTCTCCTCCTCCTGCTGCGGCCATGGCAGCTCCGCTTCTTGCAGGGCCCCCTGCTCCTGCTCCCTCCGGACCTCGAAGCTCGCACAGCCCCGCCGGCCAGGGCCGCCGCTCTCCCGTCGAGGGGGGAAGGGTCGAGGTCTCCTCACCCTTGAGGTCCACGACGATGACCTCCTCTCCCAGCTCGTGGCCCTCAGGGGCTCCCGCCTTGGGTGCGGGGATCGAAGCCTCCGGACCACCAGGAACGGAAGCCCCCGACGTCGGGGCGCCACCTCCTGGTGCCGAGTCGAGCTCGAGGGCCACAGGCGGTGACGTCAAGGAGGTGCTCCCTCCCTCATGCGTCCTCCCAGGCACGGAGTCGCCACCCGCCGCTGCCCCCGGGACGCTCGACCCTGCAGCAGGAGTGGAACCTGTCAGCCTACCGCGCGCCATAGCACCAAGGGCTGAGGACAACCACTTGGCTTCCCACGGGGCCAAGGGCCTCGACGACGCACCTGTAGCCGGGGCCTCCGTCTTCGTGGCTGCATCCATCTTGAGCCGCTTAGCGGGTGCGAGAGACGCCTCCTCGATCTGGCGCTTGGGCCTAAATGGAAAGCAAAATGGCAAAAAGTTCATTGAAGCGCACAAAGAAGACGTAACGAAAAGAAAATGATTCAATGGCACTTACCCGAAGGGTACAGAGGCCTTTCGGGTACCCCTCGAACTGCCTGCAGATTTTGAGACCCCTCCTGAAGCCGAGCTCTTCGCAGGGCTGGGGCTGCTCAGGGCCGTCGGTGGGGTCGCCGCGCTTCCCTGCTTCGACAGGGCCTCCTGGGCACGCCTCTGCTCCGCACGCACCGACGACCAGGAGCGGGTCTCCCGGATCGAAGTGGGTGGGCTCCTGCCTCGAGTACGATGCGAGGGGGGTGATCCCCTTTGAAGAGAGGCCTCGGCCCCCTTTTTCCACGTCGGCGCTCCGAGGCCGACGCCGCCAGCTGAGGGGCGCGCTGCTCCGCCACCTCCTCCTGCATGAAGGGGCGGTCAGCATGGGAAGAATCCGACAGGATGCGATCGAGGAGCCCCTCCACCCCCTCGACGTCATCACCATCATCATCATCAGCTTCATCTCCATCAGAGGGAGACTCCTCCTCCGAGAGCCCGTCGCGCCTCTGCTCAGCGCGGCGCTTCGCGAGCCTTTCGCGCTCCCGGAGCATCTTGGCTTTCTTTTTCTCCTCCTCGTCCTTTCTCCGCTTCTCTTGCTGGGCGGTGAAGCATCTTACCTGACAATCAGGAGCGTCCTCCCTCAGTGGAGGCCTCGATCTCCGGTAGTCGATTCTCCCCTGCGCAAAGACGTTTAGTCACAGTGACAAGAAAAATGGGGGAGAACTCGAAGGGCACGAATCGGGGCACTCACCAGATCGAGGCAACCCTCCTCCGGCCGCATGGGGAGGCGGTTGACGTCTTCCACCCTGAACGAGCTAGCCACCATCCCCTTCACCCGCGTGATGACTTCTGAGGCGGACGGCCTCTCGTCGGACATCTAGCACCTCCTGAGAAGCTCGGGCGCCGCCGAGGGGAGCATCTCGTCCAATCGCAACGGGCGCTCCATCAGAGGGAGCAACCGTCGACTGTGAAAGGCCGAGGCGACCATCCCCACTGTTAGGCCCGCTTCTCGAAGGGTCCTCATCGCGACGACGAGGAGGTGAAGTCGACGCTGAAGGTCTCCCGCAACACCGAACGGCCAATTGTATGGACGCTCGGCGATGAGCCGCCCGGTGTATGGCGGGAGATAGCCACTGTCGTCGCGAAGATAGAACCACTGCTCGTCCCACCGGGAGTGGTTGGTCGCCAACCCAGTGGGGATGTACTCGCGTGGCTCCTCCAACCTCCCGGTCTTCAACGCGAAGTTGAGGCACCCCGCTCTGACGATTCGCCTTACTTCGACCGACACCGGGGAGGCGAACCACTCCCCCTTGTAGAGGTGGAGCCATAGCTCCCAATGTGGCTCCATTCCGAGATAGCCCTCGTAGACGGCCGCGAAGATGGCGGCGTTGGAGATGGCGTTGGGGGAGAAATGGTGGAGCTCGACGCCGTAGTAGTTTGTCAGCCCCCGCATGGACTCGCTCGGGGGAACGCCGAACCCGTGCCGATGGAACTTGAGGAAGCTCACCACATACCCCTCCGGTGGATTTGGCTCTTCGTGGTCCCTGGGCGGCGCAATCCACTTCGGCCGATTCGAATCAGTGACGGGGCGGAGAAGTCCTTCTCTCACCAGCTCGGTCAGCCTTTACCGCGTCACGGTTGATGGGCACCAGGGCTCGGCGGGCTGGAGGACGGGGGCCATGGCGGCGGCGGCACAGATCTGCTCGGTGGGCGCGGCGGCGGCGGCAACAGCACGAATCTCCTCGGCAGACGGTCGACCAGGAAGGTTCCCAATTGCGACTTCTCGCTCTAAGTTTTTATCCTCACGCGTGCAGGAAAGCAGGAGCTCGGCAGAATGGCAAAGGTGGGAGCGAACGCCTGTCCCCCTCCGTTTTTATACTCGGGAAGAGCAACGGGCGAAGCCCGGCGGCAGGGAAAAGGTAACTTCCCGCAATTAATGCGTTTACCTGACCGTTCCCCCCTCGACCCTCGACCGGACGCACGCGTCACACCTCTGACAGAGAGCTGTTGCTCGGGCCCGCCACGATCGCGTCGCTAAACCCTTCTCCTCAAAAGGCGTGCCTAACGGTAAGAAAAGAGAACCGTCACTCACTGACGGAGTTTTCTACATAAGGTAAAACGGGCTCTGACCCTGCCTCGAAGTCTCGAGGGGGCGAAGGCCGGTCCTCGTGTGAGGGCTTAACGGCCGCCCTCGAGCACCACAAAAGAGCGGGCTCCGACCCCGCCTCGAAGTCTCAAGGGAGCGAAGGCCGGTCCTCGTGTGAGGGCTTAACGGCCGCCCTTGAGCAGCACAAAAGAGCGGGCTCCGACCCTGCCTCGAAGTCTCGAGGGAGCGAAGGCCGGTCCTCGTGTGAGGGCTTAACGGCTGCCCCTCGAGCGCCACAAAAGAGCGGGCTCCGACCCCGCCACGAAGTCTCGAGGGAGCGAAGGCCGGTCCTCGAGTGAGGGCTTAACGGCCGCCCTTGAGCATCGCAAAAGAGCGGGCTTCGACCCCGCCTCAAACTCTCGAGGGTGCGAAGGCCGGTCCTCGAGTGAGGGCTCAATGGCCGCCCCTGAGCGCCGAAAGAGAATGGTTACTCGTCGACGGAGATTTCCACAAAAGGAGAAAATGGGCTCTGACCCTACCTCAAAGTCTCGAGGGAGCAAAGGCCGGTCCTCGAGTGAGGGCTTAACGGCCGCCCTTGAGCACCAAAATCAGGCTCCGGCCCTAAGTCTCGAAGGAGCGAAGGCTGACCCCACGAACAAGGTTCGACAGCCGCCCTCGAGCACCCGAGTCAGGGGTGACCAAGGGGAGCCAACACGAGGCCCTACTCGAGAACGAACTCTTGAGACCCCTTTGGACGCATCCAAGGCAAAACGCTACGGACTTTATGGAATCCCCCCGAAGGGAGGCATCGAGCCGCCGAGACCTATCGAATGGAATCAAAACCCGTAGGACCATTGCGTTTTGCTTTAATGAGACCGCCTCCAGGCCTCCTGCCGACCTCTATCGAACGAGGAACGGGCTCTCGCTTGGATTTCCCGTTACTAGCTCACTGAGAACTTCGCGGCTCGCCCTATCGGGGGTAGTCCGATGCTTCTCGCCTCACATCCGATCGAAAGGACTCGTGAGAAGAATGTCAAGGTCAGCAACGCCCCAGCCGCATGAGGCTCGGGGGCTCGCTTGTGCCCGGCGCCCCTCGACGAAAGAGGGTCAAAAATCCCCCGGGGGCTCCCGTCGGTAAAGCGCTACGACTCCAGTTTAGGCCTATACCCGACTGGACGAGCACCCTTTAACTAAATATAAATAAAGCCCTCACAGGAGTCTTTTGACTCCTACGAGGCCTCGGGGGCTACCCCTGCGGGGGTCGCTCGCGCGCCGCCCGCGAAAAAATCCGAATCACGTCTCATTCCTAAATTCCTGACCCCCTCCCCGAGTGTCATCACTCGCGCAGGGGCTCGGGGGCTACTGTCGATACCCTGGAGATGGGTACCCCAGACCCCTGGCTTACCAAACTAAAACCCCGCAAAATCAGCACCTTGACCCCTCCGATAACCTCCTGCGCTAACGTACGAAGGCCCATAGGCTGAGACGTATCGGACTAGCCCGCAAACGAACAACGACGGCCCAAAACCAAAGCCCGCTTGAGAGGCTACCGAACGGACTAGTACTGTATAACCGAGAGGTTACCGAACGGACCAGTACTGTCCACCCGAGAGGATACCGAATGGACTAGTACTGTATACGCGAGGGTACGATTCGAGCGACCCCTCGAGGACGAAACTTCATCCTTCGAACGAGCCTGCCCTCGAGGACGTAACTTCGCCCAGCGTACGAGCCTCCCCTCGAGGACGGAACTTCGCCCGGGCGAATGGGCAGCCCTCGAGGACAGTGCACCCCTCGGCCACCAACTCCCCCGTACGGATCCGAGCACATTTAATACGATCTATCAACCCCCGCTTAACCGCATGGCCACAGTTACGGTAACAGTTACAGGCGTGGCGGTCAAATCTACTTTTACCGCCCATACCCCGGAATCCCGCAAGTCATATTACGCTGTTGCGCCATACCGAGCGCTGTGCCACGACCCGCACCGCCTCGAGACGTATAAACTAATGTGTTTTTCGTGTTTTCCGGGATTCGGTCTTATCCAGCGAAGTTCGACCTCCTCGGCACGACCCCCTCGGCTCCAGCCAAGACCCTCGACCGTCGCCCCTCGACTTCACCGAGCGAACCCTCGAGCTGAACTTCAACAACTCCCGACGCGACGGCTGCAGGGCCTCCCATACCAACGTACATCACTACAGTGACACCGACATGATCGGCCTCAACGTCGTACGTCATCAGCGTCATGCGAACTCGAAATACATGTACATATGTGCCCCTCCTTCATCTATAAAAGGAGGTGCCAGGGCGTTAGAGAAAGGGACCGGACTAAAATCGAGAGGATCTAGAGCGTAGAAACGTTAAGGCCCTAGATCACAGAGCGACACCGTGAGCCTGTGCAAGGTCGAGAGCAAGGCGTCCGAACGCCCCAACTCCACCTCACACTCCTCACACCAGCTTGTATTTTCCCCTGTACTAGCACTTTGGTGCAAGATAACACGAATCATCCTCCCCCCGCTGGACGTAGGGCCTTCTTTGCCCGAACCAGGATAAATTATTGTGTCCTTCTTGCATCACGCACCGGATTAGGGAGCACGCGAATACAATATTACTCGTTGGTGTTAACCCCTCGAGGGTAAGAACACCGACAAGAACTGTGAGAGTGAACATACCTAATTGCAAATCTCAACTTCTTATCCAGCTTCCAACTCTTAAGAGGACTGTTGAAAAGGTGTGTGCAACTTCAGTAAAAGAAATCAAGGATATACCCATGGTTTGTGAGTTTCTCGATGTGTTTCCTGATGAGTTACCGGGTTTATCTCCTGATAGAAAAGTGGAGTTAGAATTGATTTGAAACATGGTACTGCTCCAATATCCAGAAGAGCTTATCGGATGGCACCACCTGAGTTAGCAGAACTCAAAACTTAATTACAAGAGTTATGGGATAAAGGTTTTATCCAACCTAGCTCGTCACCTTGGGGATGTCCTGCCCTCTTTGTGAAAAAGAAAGATAAAAGTTTGAGGTTATGTGTGGATTATCGTCCCTTGAATGAGGTAACAATCAAGAATAAGTATCCTCTACCTCGCATTGATCTGCTTTTTGATCAATTAGTGGAGGCAAAGGTGTTTTCCAAGATTGATCTTCGATCCGGGTATCATCAAATTAAGATTCGCCCGGAAGATATTCCAAAAACTGCCTTTACCACTCGGTATGGTCTATATGAGTATTTGGTCATGTCTTTTGGACTCACCAATGCACCAGCTTATTTTATGTACTTAATGAACTCAGTGTTCATGCTAGAACTTGATAAGTTCATGGTAGTCTTCATTGATGATATTTTGATATATTCCAAGAGTGAAGAAGAACATGCTGAACACCTCAGAATTGTTCTGTAGCGTCTGAGAGAACATCAATTATATGCTAAATTTAGTAAGTGCGAGTTTTGGTTGAAAGAAGTGAAATTTCTTGGACATGTTTTATCAGACAAAGGTGTTGCTGTTGACCCCAGCAAGGTACAAGATATACTTGATTGGGAAACACCAAAGACTGTGCATCAAGTTTGAAGTTTTCTGGGAATGGCGGGTTATTACCGTCGTTTCATACCTGATTTCTCAAAGATATCCAAGCCCATAACTGAGTTGTTAAAGAATGATGTCAAGTTTGTTTGGTCACTTGAATGTGAAGAGGCATTTCAGACATTAAAGAAATTAATGACCACTGCTCCAGTCTTAGCACAGCCGAATATTGAGAAACCTTTTGATGTTTATTGTGATACTTCTGGTATTGGTATTGGATGTGTGTTGATGCAAGAAGGGAGAGTTATTGCATATGCTTCCTGACAGTTGAAGAAACATGAGGAGCATTATCCAACACATGATTTAGAGTTAGCAGCTGTTGTCCATGCATTGAAAATATGGCGACATTTTTTTATGTAATAAATGTAATATCTACAGTGATCACAAGAGTTTAAAATACATTTTTACTCAAGATGAGTTGAATATGAGATAGAGGAGGTGGTTAGAACTAATCAATGTTTATGATTTGGAAATATATTACCATCCTGGTAAAGGAAATGTAGTTGCTGATGCTCTTAGTCGAAAGAGTCATTGCCATTGCTTGACAGTAAAACCTCTAGCCATTTCTCTAGGTCATGAAATAGAGAAGTTGGGTATAGTAATGGTGCAACATGGTAGTTTGTCCAACATTACGATTGAATCAAACTCAAAGATCAAATTATTGCTGCTCAGAGAAGTAATAAGGGAATTAAACATATCAAAAGGAAAGTTAGAAAAGAGAAAGTTTCTTGTTTCACAATTGATGAAGCAGATATCCTATGGTATAAGAATCGTCTGGTCATACCAAAAGTTCCTGAGTTATGTCAAAAGATCCTTTATGAAGCACATAATTTAAAATTTTCTATTCATCCAGGAAGTAATAAGATGTATCATGATTTGAAACAGAAATTTTGGTGGACTAAGATGAAGATAGAAATTGCTAAGTATGTGGCTCAATGTGATACCTGTCAAAAAGTTAAAGCTGTACATTTGAAGACAACATGAGAACTTCAGCCATTGCCTATTCCAGCTTGGAAGTGGGAAGATATCAGTATGGACTTTATAGTGGGTCTAGGACCGCAAGAGGTTTCGATTCCATTTAGGTCATAGTGGATCGACTCACAAAGTCCGCACATTTCCTTCTAGTTTAAAGTACAAATTCAGCCTCGCAATATGCCAAATTGTATTTTGAGCGTATCATTAATCTTCATGGTGTACCGAAGACTATTGTCTCGGACCGAGGCATGCAGTTCATCAACAAATTCTGGAAACGATTGCATAATTCACTAGGTACTGATCTTCTGCACAGTACAGCTTACCATCCACAAACAGGAGGTCAGACCGAAAGAGTGAACCAAATACTTGAAGATATGTTTATAGCATGTGTTCTTAATTTTCTAGAAAAATGGGATGAGTGTTTGCCTTTAGCATAGTTTTCTTATAACAATAGTTATCAAGAAAGTATCAAAATGGCACCATTTGAAGCGCTATATGGTCGCAGATGTAGAACTCCGTTAAGTTGGTCTGAACCTGGAGAAAGAAGATTCTTTGGAGTTGATCCAGTAAAAGAAATAGAAGAAAGGGTTAAACAGATACAACAAAACTTGAAAGTGGCACAGTCTCATAAAAGAGTTATGCCGACAAAAGGCGTCGACCATTGTGGTTCAATAAGGGAGATTATGTGTATCTAAAGGTGTCACCCATGAAGGGAGTTACTCGATTTGGAGTTAAAGGCAAGTTAGCACCTCGTTACATTGGACCATTTCAGATCTTGGCACAAATTGGGAAGGTATCATATCATCTGCAACTGCCTGAACAGTTGTCGGCTATACACAATGTGTTCCATGTGTCCCAACTTAAGAAATGTCTTCGAGTGCCAGATAAGATTGTTGATGTGGAAGGAATTGAACTTGAGCCTGATTTGACTTACTCTGAGTATCCAATTCGAGTATTGGATCAGAAAGACCATGTCACTAGAAGCAGAACCATTAAGTGGTAGAAGATACAATGGGATCAACATTCAGAAGAAGAAGCTACTTGGGAATCAGAAGATTACCTGTTGGAGAACTTCCCGGAATTCTATGCTTCTATCTAAGTTGTAATTCCCTCTATGAGCTGTAACTTCTTTAGTGTGAGTTGTAAAATCCTTTTTCCTTTATGGATTTAGTTGAAGTGTGTTTTCCTGACACATTTCCTTTTCCATTACTTTATCTACATCTTTAAATCTCGGGACGAGATTTCTTTAAGGGGGAGAGCCTGTAACACCTCTGGTTTTATATTAACTAAAACCTGCCATGTCATTATATGCACTGCAAAGCATTCATGATTAGGTCAACCTTGATGTGCATTAACTAAAACAAGTTTACATTTCATAGGTTGATTGTGTTTCTGGAATGTGTTGTCACATAAAATAATAAAACCCTACTTTCGAATATCATCTCAAATACTTAGTTTATATTCTATGTACTTGAGGTGTAAACCATGTTTACACTAGTGTCAAGCATAGTGTATAAATCTAAGCCCAACACTAAAAATGATTTCCACATTTGAAGTTGAATTTGGATTCCAAAGCTTATTCTCAAGTCTGGCAATTCAAATTTAAATTCAAATTGGAATGCTATAAAAATGATTTTCAAAAGTCAACCTAGTCAACCAAGGGTACTATTAGGTCATTGACCTAAAAATATCCTTGAATGATGTTTGTGATCACTAATAACCAACCAATTAAATTAGAAACCAAATCGAGTTTGAATTCAGTTTCAAAAACCCTTTATTTCAAAACCTAGCTTTATCCCCTTTTCTGTAATTCAAAATCTATAAAGAATTTGGGGATACTCTAAAAAGATAGTTTGTAGATCTTGACAAGAGCTACAAGGTTGGTATATAAAGTTTTTCAAGTTTCCACAAAGAATTTCAAATAAATTTGAAAATATAGTTTTCCAGCATTTGTCCCCTTCTGATTTTAAAATCATAATTCAAAAATTATGCATAATTTAGGAAAACTTTGTACATGAAAAAGGTTTGGTTTGAAAAGTTCAACATTTCATAGTTTTGATGATTTTCAAGTTTTATTGAAAAACCAAAAGTGATTTCGAATTTTTGCTTCTAGGGTTTTATTCCCTTTTTGAATTTGAATTCATATTTCAAAAAGTACATAGAATTTGAAAATATTTGTTAAACGAAAAGTGTAGCTCTTGAAAAGTTATGCAAACTTTATTTTTGGATATTTTCAAGTTATTATGTAATTTTTGGGAGTAATTTGAAAAATTTAGTATGACATCAGTTGCTATAGTATTGAGGACGTCAGCATCGTCTTCTTCCCTCACTGGCGCCGCCGTCGCCGTGGCCTCCGTGCCCATCTGGCTTGCCGGCCATCGCTAGCGTGCGCCGTCGCTAGAAACCTCCTCGCCTGCGTGTCACTCGCCCGTGCTTCGCCTCCTTCCTATAAGTACCAGAGCCGGCCGCCATTTCTCTTCTTCTTCTCCTGCTTCTCTTCCGCCGTCGCCAGATCCGCCGCTCGCCACTGCCGTCGTTGAGTCGTCTCTGGCCACACTAAGCATACCATCAGCTCCGTCTCGCCCTTACGCGTCTTTCCAGCTAGTTCAATTAGCCCGTCCCCACCGGAATCGGCCAGTTCGCCGTCGTCTTCCTCGCTGCCGGTCGTCGAGCCGCCATGGATAAGCCACCACCGTTCATCCTCATCATTGGTCCTCTCTACAATTCATCTTGCAGACATGCCCGCCTTTACCTCATGCATCTGATGCTCCCTTTGGTTCTCTCGTTGCTCTACAGGTGACGCCAGGACGGACGTCGTTCCACTGGAGTCCGCCGCCACTGGCACTGTCTCCGCCGCTCTCCTACCTTTGTCGCTTCACCGTCGTCATTTTTGTGCGCATCAGTTCTAGGGTGAGCTACTGAGCACGCCCGTGTCCTTGTTTTCATTTGAGTCGTCCTGCCGTCGTCGGTCCGTGTGTCGCCGGTGAGCTCGGCCATGCTAGCGTCGCCGCGTGCCTGCCCACGCGCACTAGGGGTCAGCTTCGGCTTAGTTAATTAGCGTGTCGCGTTCACCTAAGTGTGTAGAAGCTCATGGTGGCGTCGCTGTCGTCGAAATTGTGCCCAGTCGCCATTGCCACCACGTCCACGTGCCGCCATTGCCACCGGCGATGTATGTAACACCTCTGGTGTTATATTAACTAAAACATGCCATGTCATCATATGCACTGCAAAGCATTCATGGTTAGGTCAACTTAATGTGCATTAACTAAAACAAGTTTACATTTCATAGGTTGATTGTGTTTCTGGAATGTTTTGTCACATGAAATAATAAAACCCTATTTTCGAATGTCATCGCAAATGCTTAGTTTATACTCTATGTACTTGAGGTGTAAACTGTGTTTACACTAGTGTCAAGCATAGTGTATAAGTCTAAGTCCAACCCTAAAAAAATGATTTCCATATTTGAAGTTGAATTTGGATTCCAAAGCTTTCTTCTAAGTCTGGCAATTCAAATTTAAATTCAAATTGGAAATGCTATAAAAGGTTTTTCAAAAGTCAACTTGGTCAACCAAGGGTGTCATTGGGTCAATGACCTAAAAATGTCCTTGGATGATGTTTGTGATCATTAATAACCAACCAATTAAGTTAGAAACCAAATTGAGTTTAAAATATATTTCAAAAACCCTTTATTTCAAAACCTAGTTTTACCCCCTTTTCTCTAATTCAAAATCTATAACGAATTTGGGGATACTCTAAAAAGATATTTGTAGATCTTGACAAGAGCTACAAAGTTGATATATAAAGTTTTTCAAGTTTCCAAAAGAAATTTTAAATGAATTTGAAAATACAGTTTTTTAGCATTTGTCCCCTTTTGATTTTAAAACCATAATTCAAAAATTATGCAAAATTTTGGAAAATTTTGTATATGAAAAAGGTTTGTTTTAGAAAGTTAAACATTTCATAGTTTTGAAGATTTTTAAGTTTTATTGAAAAATCAAAAGTAATTTCAAATGTTTATTTCTGGGGTTTTATCCCCTTTTTGAATTTGAATTCAAATTTCAAAATCCAGATGAAATTTGAGGATGCCAGTTAAAGGAAAAGTGTAGCTCTTGAAAAGTTATGCAAATGATGTTTTTGAAGGTTTTCAAGTTCTTATATAAATTTTGGAGTAATTTGTATTTTGAAACGGATGGCAATTCTATAATTTTCTCGAACAGTACCGAAACCTATCCTCGGCCGCCATCGCCGGCTTCTCATCGCGCGTCGTCGACCACCGCCACACCCGCTCGACTGCTAGCGTGCTCATTGACGCGAGAAACTTCACCTTCGTTGTGTCGCCAGCTCAGACATCGCCTCCGCCCTATAAATACCGAAGCCATGGCCGTTTTCTCCTCTTTCTTCTTCCCGCCGCCGTCGCCGACGACCTCGCTTCGCCGCTCAAATTCGCCGCCGATGATTCACCACTGTCCGATTGCTCTCGCCAATAGCTCTGCCACATCATCATGGTCATTTTGAGCCAGTTCGTGCTCACGCTCCTCACCCGAGGTGCCTGTGCGCCATCGTCTTCTCCACGGCCGGTCGTCGAGCCGCCACGGGCGTTTTCGCCGCCGATCGCCGCACAGGGTGAATATATATTACCTTTAACCCCGCAATCGTGTTCTCCATGTCATCTTGCACCTCATGCGCACCTTGGCTGGCTTAATGCCCCACAGGGACGCCGATGACACCAACCTTGCCATCGGAGCGCCGCCGCCGCCATCACTGCCGACGTCCGCAGCTCAACCCAGCCGCTCTGAGCCTCCATTAACGTGCGCATCAGCGCCGTGGTGAGCTCCTGCATCTATCTGTGCCATCAATTTCATCAATCCCGTGTCATAGCCGCCGGTCATCGTGGCTCGCCGCCGGCACGGCCATGCCGCTCCGCCGCGCGCATTGCCGCTTTGGCTAGGGATCAGGAAGCGATGTCATTTAGTAGCCAAACCAGTCCGTTTGAGTACCCTGTGCATGCCCATGACCTTGTCGTCACCAGAAACCACTCCGGTGAGCGACGCCGCCGCGCCCGAGCTCCGCCGCGCCACCATGGCCACCGGTGTGGGTGCCGCCGCCTCTCCCCCGCGCCGTTAACTACCTCAATCGACGCGTTGTGTCGAGATGAGCCTGTAGGGACAAACCGTGTCGCCGGAGACCTCGCCGTCGGCGAGGAATCGTCGGTCAACCGCCGGCGCACCATCGGTCAGCGCGGGAGTACTGTGCTGATTTTCTTTTTCTATTTTTAGAAAATGATTTAAATGCTATTTTCTTTGAAAAATCATAGTAATTCATAAATAGCTCCAAAAATTCTAAAAATTTTTGTGAGTGTTTTTTATGATGCCATCTACCTAGGAAAAATATGAAATGAAAAATTTGAGTAATTTTGCATATGTTAAAATTAGCCCTTTTAATTGAAAAATGGACCTTCAATGATTTTTAATAAATAAAATAATTAGCTTTTAATTCTAAAATTTGTTTTGCCATCTAATTGGGCTAAGAGCGTTCTAAAATAAAATTTTGGGCTTAATTTGATAACTTTAATTTTTATGCCTTTATTTGATGCTTTTAAATAATTAATTAACCCCTTTAGTTAAGCTTAATCATTATAGGATTTGTTTGACTTTGGGATTGATTGATGACCTTGGGTCATTAACCCTAATGACCTTTGGCACTTTAATTAATTGCTTGCGCTTACCTTAATTATGTCATTAGGGCTTAATCAACGTTATTTTATGTGTTTAATTAACTTCTTAAATGGTGTAGTTAACCCTAATGAGTTTTATAAGCAAAGTTTTGTTGGCTTGCAACTTTATCGTGAAGAAAAGTTGTACTTGATCCCTTAATCTGATCATGCATCCATCGAGCATCATGTTTACTATTGCATCATGTTGAAGCATATTAAATATCGAATAGTTTCCGTTGACGGAGAGTTAACGTTGTCGCCCAGATCTGAAGGAAGAGCAGATTCAAGAATCGGGAATTGATCCAGAGTTTGAGACCGTCTACCCCGAACACCAAGGCAAGCCCCGGATGCATTCAAACCCTATTTTATTTACAAAAGTTTTATCGCTTCAGCTATGATATGTTGCATTAGGTAAAAGGAATTGAGTGAAAACCCACCCAATTGCATTACCTGTCTTATTTCCTTATACCTTGTTACCTGCTTGGAAGATAAGTAGTAATGCTTAGCCCTGCTTATTTATTTAAATGTTCAAAGTTAAAAGAATGAAAAAGATGAGATTGGTTTTCTTGTTGGAATCTTGATATTAGTAATAAATCGAGTCCGGACGACGAACTTGCACCAGGAATGGAGTCCCTCTGTAGTGTTTCCGTCTGTTGATGCCCTAGGTCCTGTCCGTTGATGAACTGGTGATATCGAGAACTTAGAAATCCACATGCATGAAGTGGTATACGGATGGTTGGAGCCGTGTATATCATGGAGTGACCTAGCGTGGGGCCAGAGATCCCATCTGTGTCATAGTGTGTTTTACTGTGGGGTTTAAGTTCCCACATATCTCGGTACGCTAGGCCGCAGAGCTCACGGGTGCCATGTGGTGATATACGGCTGCGGTTGTTATCCCGGTATATCGGTTCATCTGGGGTGCGTCAGAGTTAAAGTCTCCGGTATTCCAGTGACCTAGGTCCCAGCTGGGTATGAAAATGGATTCGAATCGCCATTGCTTCTCGGAGAAGAAGACTCGATCGGTGTTCATCATCGTAGTAACAACTTGAACAAAGATTAAAGATCAATAATGAAGTTGGTTGATAATTGGAGCTAGTCCAAGCAACCTTTTCTTTCTGTTAAGCTTTTCTGCAAAATCTCTTATCTCTTACAAGTCTTACCTTGTCCCTCTAGCCTGCATTTCTTGAGTCTCCACCCCTCTTTTTCGTCGGGTCAGTCTTGTTGAGTACCTTTGTACTCAGGGTTTGTTGAACCCTTGTTGCAGGTGAGCCTCATGGGCAGGAGTGTTCTGCATCCTGCTGCATGACAGTCGTCGAGGAAAGCGACGACGAGTAGAGATGTTTAGCTCATGGGCAGAGCTTTTCGTTTGGTATTGTAATAAGGTTATCTACTGCTACTCCACTACTATTATGGTTTGTACAATTTAAACTTATGGTTGTAAATGTTTGAAACTCAAAGGTTTGTAAACTTATGTTATTATAAGTCTTCCGCTGTTTTACTCCGTTATATATTATTTATATCCAACTGTTGTAATACTGCAATGTCTCTCTACAACGATTGATCCTGCTCGGAGAATCATGGATAATTCGGGATTTACCCGACAGACTTTTTAAGTCGTATGGAACACAGTCATGGTTATTTGGAGTCTGTTTAGACAATAATCATGCGTGTGGGCCATATGATTTAGGAGGTTCTGCCACAGCTGGTATCAGAGCTGGATCGTTGTTAAGAAGAGTTGTTGTAGTATTCTATTATGAAAACTTCAAAAGTTTTGAGTCAAATAATTTTAACTTGATTATTTTGGGTCCAAATTGCTTATTCCTTATCTATGATTCTTTCTATCGGCTCTTATTCTAATTTTACAAAGTGTGGTGGTGGAATAGCATATTATATTGCCCTATGTTATAAAAGTTATTTATATGAAAGTGTTGCTTTCTTTTACGTTTAGATCGTAAGTCCGTTCATGCATCATGCTTAATTAATCTATTTAATTACTTTCCCCTTTAAAGTGGTTTGGGTTAAGTAGTCTCAATCCTTTTCATGCTAACCTTTAGACTTCTCCCTATCTATCCTATCTTGCTTCAGGATGGCCATTACCAAGCAAACTCCTCACAAGAGTACAGCACCAAAGGGGGTACCTCGACATCAGTTAGCTCCCAGATATGAGATCAGTGAAAGCAGTAGCAATCTGCATCCAGATCCCCAAGCTAAAATAGCAAGGCTTAGGTCCGAGTTGGAGAGGGCTGAAGCCGACAGGATTGAAGAGGCCGCCAAAACTACTCAGTTGAGGCGATCCCGGAAGCATATGAAGCACCAAAGAAATGATGCTTGGGCACGAGAAGATGCAGCAAATATTCGTATCCAAGAACTGGAGGATTATGTGGAAGATTTGGAGGACTATGCAGAGGAAGCTGACGATGAATGTGTGAGGTTGAATAATTTATTGGATCCTGAATATCAAAGACAGACAGTTCAGGATGACCTTGGTCTTGTAATGGGTCAGGATGAGGAAGAGGAAGACCCTAAAGAACTAGAGTCTGTCGATGATGATGTCATCAATGAAGAAGAAGAAAACCAAATGGATATAGAAAATGAAGATGAAGAAGATTTTATGGAAGAAGAAGATCCAGAGATAGTAGAGGAAGAGCCTGAAGAGGTGGAAGATCCTGAAGAGGAAGAGGATCCTGAGGAGGAGGAATAAGGAGTTTTGAAAAGTAAGATGTGTAATATATCTTTTCCCTGCTTTCTAAAGCCTAGTAGGTGTGGGAAGTCATGCCGGAGTGCAGACTGTTGTAACAAAAATAGTGTATCATAAGTGTGTTACACTACTGTAATATCTCCTTATGAAATCCCATAAGGTTTGTGAATAAAGTGTAGTTTATGTATCAACAGATGCCTGCTCACACCCGTTCCCATGACGCTGCTGGTTCATCTCAGGATGGAGGTGATATTCCGAATCCTCCACCAGTTCCACCCACTCTAGCTGATGCAATTGCAGCATTAGTCACTGCAACCACAATGATGGCTCAAAATCAAAATCAGAATGCCAGACAGGGAAATCATGGGTGGAACCATAGGGATGAAACCACATATGTGGATTTCACGGACACCCGTCCTCCGATTTTCACCAGGGTAGATGAACCCATGGAGGCTGATGATTGGCTCCGCACCATGGAGCAGAAGTTTGGACTGATTGAGTGCACAGAGTATCAGAAGCCCATGTTTGCAGCCCAGCAGTTGAGAGGTACTGCAGGGGCTTGGTGGGTAAATTTTATTGCTGCTCAGCCCGAAGGCCATCGCATTACTTGGATTGAGTTTCGAGAAGCCTTTCGAGCACATTTTATTCCTGAGGGAATAATGACCATAAAACTTGAAGAATTTCTTTCACTAAGGCAAGGTGATATGTCAGTAATGCAATATTTTGGCAAATTCAATCACTTGTCTTAATACGTGTCAGACTATGTTAGTACTGACCGTAAAAAGAAAGAGTGTTTCCTCAGAGGTCTAAATAGTAAAATTCAGAGAATGATGACGGGAAACCCAAATGCCACTTTTCATGAGGCAGTGAATATTGCTATATCCTATGAGGATAAGAATCGTCAGCATTTGGAAACTAAGAAGAAGAAAAGTGTGCCCTTTGGATTTTCTAGTGGCAACCCAAAACGCCAGAAAATAATTTATCACCCTCAGAATCATTTCCGTCCGCCTTATCATCCACCACAATACCAAGCACAGCAACAGGCATTCACTCGTCCTGCTGCTAATCTTTCATATCCATGACAGCCGAATGCCCCTGGTGTTCGTAACCCCAATTTCCAGCCACCAATCTTTCCATGTTATAATTGTGGAAAGCCTGGTCATTTTTCACGAAACTGCCCGCATCTGAGGCAGTATAACTCTTATGTTCCTAGGACTTTTGCACCATAATAACAACCACAAAATCAGCATAAGGTAGGAAATCAGAAGGTGTCGAATAATAAGAATGAGAAGAAGTCTGGTAGAGTGTTCTACACTCAAGTTGGGGAAATCCCAGAAGGAGAGCCTGTCATGATGGGTACGTTTCCTGTTGCTGATCATCCTACAATTCTGCTTTCTGATTCTGGTGCATCCCATACATTCATTAATGGTACATTTGTTAAGACACATGAAATTCTAATAATGGGGACCAAAGAACAGTTCTTTATACAATCACCTGGGGGGCGTATGTGTACTAAAGAAATGGTACATGATGTGCCAGTAAGTTTGGGTGGGTACATTTTTCCCACTGATATGATAATATTAAAGGATCAGGATATAGATGTGATCCTAGATATGAATTGGATGAAACGGTATAGTGCTGTGATAGACATTCTGAATAGAACTATGAGATTGAACATACCCAATTGCAAAACTTTACTTCTTATCCAACTTCCGACACTTAAAAGGAATGTTCAAAAGATATGTGCAACATCTGTAAAAGAGTTGAGGATATACCAGTGGTTTGTGAATTTCCTGATGTATTTCCCGATGAGTTACCGGGTTTACCTCCGGATGGAAAGGTGGAATTTAGAATTGATTTGAAGCCTGGTACTGCTCCTATATCCAGAAGAGCTTACCGAATGGCACCACCTGAGTTAGCAGAGCTTAAGACCCAATTGCAAGAGCTATGAGATAAAGGTTTTATTCAACCTAGCTCGTCACCTTGGGGATGCCTTGCTCTCTTTGTGAAAAAGAAAGATCAAAGTTTAGGTTATGTGTGGACTATCGTCCCTTGAATGAAGTTACAATCAAGAATAAGTATCCTCTGCCCCGCATTGATCTACTTTTTGATCAATTGACAGAAGCAAGGTGTTCTCCAAGATTGATCTTCGATCTGGGTATCATCAAATCAAGATTCGCCCAGAAGATGTTCCAAAGACTGCTTTTACCACTCGGTATGGTCTGTATGAATATTTGGTTATGTCTTTTGGACTTACCAATGCACCGGCCTGTTTCATGTATTTGATGAACTCAGTGTTCATGCTAGAACTTGATAAGTTTGTGGTTGTCTTTATTGACGACATATTGATATATTCTAAAAATGAATAAGAACATGCTGAACACCTCAGAATTGTTCTGCAGCGTTTAAGAGAACATCAACTGTATGCCAATTTCAGTAAGTGTGAGTTTTGGCTGAGAGAAGTGAAATTTCTTAGACATGTTTTATCAGACAAGGGTGTGGCTGTTGATCCTAGTAAAGTAAAAGATATACTTGATTGGGAACCACCAAAGACCGTGCATCAAGTTCAAAGTTTTCTGGGAATGGTGGGTTATTAATGTTGTTTCATACCTGCTTTCTCTAAGATATCAAAGCCAATAACTGAGTTGTTGAAAAATGATGTTAAGTTTGTCTGGTCATCTGCCTGTGAAGAGGCATTTTAGAAATTAAAGAAATTGATGACTACTGCTCCTATCCTAGCACAGCCAAACATTGAGAAGCCATTTGATGTTTATTGTGATGCTTCTGGTATTGGTATTGGATGTGTGTTGATGCAAGAGGGGAGAGTTATTGCTTATGCTTCTAGATAGTTGAAGAAACATGAGGACCATTATCCAATACATGATTTGGAATTGGCAGCTGTTGTCCATGCCTTAAAAATATGGCGACATTATTTGTGGGGTAATAAATGTAATATTTTCAGTGATCACAAGAGTTTGAAATATATATTCACTCAAGATGAGTTGAATATGAGGCAAAGAAGATGGTTAGAGTTAATCAATGATTATGACTTGGAAATCTATTACCATCCTGGTAAAGCAAATGTAGTGGCTGATGCCCTTAGTCGAAAAAGTCATTGTCATTGTTTAACAGTGAAGCCTTTGGATATCTCTATATGTCATGACATAGAAAAGTTGGGTATAGAGATGGTACAATAAGGAAGTTTGTCTAACATTGCTGTTGTGACAACCCTCAGAGATCAAATTATTGCTGCTCAGAGAAGTAATAAGGGAATTAAGCATATCAAAAAGAAAGTTAGAAATGAAAAGATTTCTTGTTTCACAATTGATGAAGCAGATGTCTTATGGTATAAGAATCGTCTGGTCATAACAAAAGTTCCTGAGTTGCGACAAAAGATTCTGGATGAAGCACATCTTTCAAAGTTTTCTATTCATCCAGGGAGTAATAAGATGTATCATGACCTGAAACAGAAATTTTGGTGGACCAAGATGAAGGTAGAAATTGCTAAGTATGTGGCTCAGTGTGACACTTGTCAGAAAGTCAAAGCTGTACATTTGAAGTCAGCAGGAGAACTTCAACCATTACCCATTCCAGCTTGGAAATGGGAAGATATCAGTATGGATTTTATAGTGGGTCTACCCCGGACCACAAGAGGTTTTGATTCAATTTGGGTTATAGTGGATCGACTCACAAAAATGGCACATTTCCTTCCAGTTCAAAGTACAAATTCAGCTTCACAATATGCCAGATTGTATTTTGAGCGCATCATAAGTCTTCATGGGGTACCAAAGACCATTATTTCTGATAGAGGTTATCTCTCAGTTTTGGAAGCAGTTACACAAGTCTTTAGGTACTGACCTTTTACACACTACTTGTTAGACAGATCAGAGGATTATCTGTTAGAAAACTACCTGGAGTTTTATGCTTCAATATAAGTGATAATTCCTTCTATGAGTTGTAACTTCTCCATGTGACTGGTACAATTCCTTTCCCTTATAAATTTAGTTGAAGTGTGTTTTCCTGACACATTTCCTTTTTCAATACTTCACTCAAGGCTCTAAATCTCGGGACGAGATTTCTTTAAGGAGGAAAGGCTGTAACACCTCTGGTGTTATATTAACTAAAACATGCCATGTCATCATATGCACTGCAAAGCATTCATGGTTAGGTCAACTTAATGTGCATTAACTAAAACAAGTTTACATTTCATAGGTTGATTGTGTTTCTAGAATGTTTTGTCACATGAAATAATAAAACCCTATTTTCGAATGTCATCGCAAATGCTTAGTTTATACTCTATGTACTTGAGGTGTAAACTATGTTTACACTAGTGTCAAGCATATTGTATAAGTCTAAGTCCAACCCTAAAAAAATGATTTCCATATTTGAAGTTGAATTTGGAGTCCAAAGCTTTCTTCTAAGTCTGGCAATTCAAATTTAAATTCAAATTGGAAATGCTATAAAAGGTTTTTCAAAAGTCAACTTGGTCAACCAAGGGTGCCATTGTGTCAATGACCTAAAAATGTCCTTGGATGATGTTTGTGATCATTAATAACCAACCAATTAAGTTAGAAACCAAATTGAGTTTAAATTATATTTCAAAAACCCTTTATTTCAAAACCTAGTTTTACCCCCTTTTCTCTAATTCAAAATCTATAAAGAATTTGGGGATCCTCTAAAAAGATATTTGTAGATCTTGACAAGAGCTACAAAGTTGGTATATAAAGTTTTTCAAGTTTCCAAAAGAAATTTTAAATGAATTTGAAAATACAGTTTTTTAGCATTTGTCCCCTTTTGATTTTAAAATCATAATTCAAAAATTATGCAAAATTTTGGAAAATTTTGTATATGAAAAAGGTTTTTTTTGGAAAGTTAAACATTTCATAGTTTTAAAGATTTTTAAGTTTTATTGAAAAATCAAAAGTAATTTCAAATGTTTATTTCTAGGGTTTTATCCCCTTTTTGAATTTGAATTCAAATTTCAAAATCCAGACAAAATTTGAGGATGCCAGTTAAAGGAAAAGTGTAGCTCTTGAAAAGTTATGCAAATGATATTTTTGGAGGTTTTCAAGTTCTTATATAAATTTTGGAGTAATTTGTATTTTGAAACGGATGGCAATTCTATAATTTTCTCGAACAGTACCGATACCTATCCTCGGCCGCCATCGCCGGCTTCTCATCGTGCGTCGTCGACCACCGCCACACCCGCTCGACCGCCAGCACACTCATGGACGCGAGAAACTTCACCTTCATTGTGTCGCCAGCTCAGACATCACCTCCGCCCTATAAATACCGAAGCCATGGCTGTTTTCTCCTCTTTCTTCTTCCCGCCGCCGTCGCCGACGACCTCGCTTCACCGCTCAAATTCACCGCCGATGATTCACCACTATCCGATTGCTCTCGCCAATAGTCCGCCACATCATCACGGTCATTTTGAGCCAGTTCGTGCTCACGCTCCTCACCCGAGGTGCCCGTGCGCCGTCGTCTTCTCCACGGCCGGTCGCCGAGCCACCACGGGCGTTTTCGCCGCCGACTGCCGCACAGGTTGAATATATATTACCTTTAACCCCGCAATCGTGTTCTCCGTGTCATCTTGCACCTCATGCGCACCTTGGCTGGCTTAATGCTCCACAGGGACGCCGGTGACACCAACCTTGCCATCGGAGCGCCGCCGCCGCCATCACTGCCGACGTCCGCAGCTCAACCCAGCCGCTCTGAGCCTCCATTAACATGCGCATCAGCGCCGTGGTGAGCTCCTGCATCTATCTGTGCCATCAATTTCATCAATCCCGTGTCGTAGTCGCCGGTCATCGTGGCTCGCCGTCGGCACGGCCATGCCGCTCCGCCGCGCACATTGCCGCTTTGGCTAGGGATCAGGAAGCGATGTCATTTAGTAGCCAAACCAGTCCGTTTGAGTACCCTGCGCATGCCCGTGACCTTGTCATCACTGGAAACCACTCCGGTGAGCGACGCCGCCGCGCCCGAGCTCCGCCGCGCCACCATGGCCACCGGCGTGGGTGCCGCCGCCTCTCCCCCGCGCCGTTAACTACCTCAATCGACGTGTTGTGTCGAGATGAGCCTGTAGGGACAAACCGTGTCGCCGGAGACCTCGCCGTCTGCGAGGAATCGCCGGTCAACCGCCGGCGCACCATCGGTCAGCGCGGGAGTACTGTGCCGATTTTCTTTTTCTATTTTTAGAAAATGATTTAAATGCTATTTTCTTTGAAAAATCATAGTAATTCATAAATAGCTCCAAAAATTCTAAAAATTTTTGTGAGTGTTCTTTATGATGCCATCTACCTAGGAAAAATATGAAATGCCAAATTTGAGTAATTGTGCATATGTTAAAATTAGCCCTTTTAATTGAAAAATGGACCTTCAATGATTTTTAATAAATAAATAATTGGCTTTTAATTCTGAAATTTGTTTTGCCATCTAATTAGGCTAAGAGCGTTCTAAAATAAAATTTTGGGCTTAATTTGATAACTTTAATTTTTATGCCTTTATTTAATGCTTTTAAATAATTAATTAACCCCTTTAGTTAAGCTTAATCATTATAGGATTTGTTTGACTTTGGGATTGATTGATCACCTTGGGTCATTAACCCTAATGACCTTTGGCACTTTAATTAATTGCTTGCGCTTACCTTAATCATGTCATTAGGGCTTAATCAACGTTATTTTATGTGTTTAGTTAACTTCTTAAATGGCGTAGTTAACCCTAATGAGTTTTATAAGCGAAGTTTCGTTGGCTTGCAACTTTATCGTGAAGAAAAGTTATACTCGATCCCTTAATCTGATCATGCATTCATCGAGCATCACGTTTACTATTCCATCATGTTGAAGCATATTAAATATCGAGTAGTTTCCATTAACGGAGAGTTAACGTTGTCGCCCAGATCTGAAGGAAGAGCAGATTCAAGAATCGAGAATTGATCCAGAGTTTGAGACCGTCTACCCCGAACACCAAGGCAAGCCCCGGATGCATTCAAACCCTATTTTATTTACAAAAGTTTTATCCCGGTATATCGGTTCATCTGGGGTGCATCGGAGTTAAAGTCTCCGGTATTCCAGTGACCTAGGTCCCAGCTGGGTACGAAAATGGATTTGAATCGCCGTTGCTTCTCGAAGAAGAAGACTCGATCGGTGTTCATCATCGTAGTAACAACTTGAACAAAGATTAAAGATCAATAATGAAGTTGGTTGATAATTGGAGCTAGTCCAAGCAACCTTTTCTTTCAGTTAAGCTTTTCCGCAAAATCTCTTATCTCTTACAAGCCTTACCTTGTCCCTCTAGCCTGCATTTCTTGAGTCTCCACCCCTCTTTTTCGTCGGGTCAGTCTTGTTGAGTACCTTTGTACTCAGGGTTTGTTGAACCCTTGTTGCAGGTGAGCCTCATGGGCAGGAGTGTTCTGCATCCTGCTGCATGACAGTCGTCGAGGAAAGCGACGACGAGTAGAGATGTTTAGCTCGTGGGCAGAGCTTTTCGTTTGGTATTGTAATATGGTTATCTACTGCTACTCCACTACTATTATGGTTTGTACAATTTAAACTTATGGTTGTAAATATTTGAAACTCAAAGGTTTGTAAACTTATGTTATTGTAAGTCTTCCGCTGTTTTACTCCGTGATATATTATTTATATCCAACTGTTGTAATACTGCAATGTCTCTCTACAATGATTGATCCTGCTCGGAGAATCGTGGATAATTCGGGATTTACCCGACAGACTTTTTAAGTCGTATGGAACACAGTCATGGTTATTTGGAGTCTGTTTAGACAATAATCATGCGTGTGGGCCATATGATTTAGGAGGTTCTGCCACAATGTAGCTTTGCCGCGTCCGCCACCGCGTTAGCTAGCCCGGCGTGTTCGCCTTGTCGAGTAGAGCACGTAGGTACCAGTTGCACCGCCCAAGACCTCGCCGCCGGTCAACGTCAGGAAGGAATTTCCCTTTTTTTCTTTTTCAAAAAATCATTTAAATGCTATTGTTTTTAGAAATTCATAATAATTCATGTATAGCTCCAAAAATTCTGAAAATTTTTGTGTATGTTCTTTATGATGTCATCTAACTAGGAAAAATATGAAATGTCAAATTTGAGTAATTTTTGAATAAGTTAAAATTAGCTCTTTTAATTGAAAAATGGACCTTCAATAATTTTAATAAATAAAATAATTGGCTTTTAATTCTGAAATTAGCTCTTTGAGTACTTTTATGCTTGTAAATAATTAATTAATCCTGTTTAATTAAGTTAATCATTATAGGAATTGTTTGACTGTAGGATTGATTGATGACCTTGGGTCATTAACCCTAATGACCTTTGGCACTTTAATTAATTGTTCGCGCTTACCTGGATCATGTCATTAGGGCTTAATTAACGTTATTTCATGCGTTTAATAACTTTCGTAAATAATGTAGTTAACCGTAATGAACTTAGTAAGTATGTTTTGGTTGGCTTGCAACTTTATCGTGAAGGAAAGTTGTACTCAAGCCATTAATCTGATCATGTATCCATCGAGCATCATGTTTACCGTTTCATCATGTTGAAACATATCATTGTATCGTATAGTTTCCGTTAACGGAGAGTTTAACGTTGTCACACCAGATCCCAAAGAAGAGCAGACTCAGTAGTTGGGAGTTGATCCAAAACTCGAGACCGTCTACCCCGACCATCAAGGCAAGCCCCGGATGCATTCAAACCCTATTCTATTTTATAAAAGTTTTATCGTTTCAGTTATGATATGTTGCATTAAGTAATAGGAGTTGAGTGAAAACCCACCAACTGCATTACCTGTCTTACTTCCATAATTCCTTGTTACCTGTTCTAAAGAATGCGTAGTAATGCTTAGCCCTGCTTAATTAATTAAGTGTTCAGTGGTAAAAGAATGAAAAAGATGAGATTGGTTTTATCTGTTGGAATCATGCTTTTAGTTAATAAATCGAGTCCAGACGGCTAACTTGCATTGGGAAAGGAGTCCCTCTGTAGTGTTTCCATCTGTTGATGCCCTAGGTCCCGTGTCGATGGTGAACTGGTGATATCGAGAAACTAGAAATCCACATGCATGAAGTGTCATACAGTGGGCCAGAGTCCCCACGTATGTCATGGAGTGACTTATAGTGGGCCAGAGTCCCCACATATGTCATAGTGTGTTATACTGTGGGTTTAGGTTCCCATGTATATCTGTACACTGGGTCAAAGTGCTCACGTGTATCATGTGGTGATATATGGCTGCGGTTGTTATCCCGGTATATCGGTTCACCTGATATGCTTAGGAGTTAGAGTCTCCTGTATCTCAGTGACCTAGGTCCCAGCTAGGTATATGAAAATGGATTCGAATTGCTGTTGCTTCTCGGAGAAGAAGACTCGATCGGTGTTCATCATCATAGTAACAACTTGAATAATGAGTAAGGTTTAAGAAGAAAGTTGGTTGGTAATTTTGATCCTGAGCAAGACAGCTTTTCTTTCTTTCAAGCTTTTTTTGCAAAACTTCTTATCTCCTGCAAGCCTTACCTTGTCCCTCTAGCCTGCATTTCCTGAGTCTTCACCCCTCTTTTTCATCAGGTCAGTCTTGTTGAGTACTTTTGTACTCAGGGTTTGTTGAACCCTTGTTGCAGGTGAGCCTCATGGGCAGGAATGCTTCGCATCCTGCTGCATGACAATCGTCGAGGAAAGTGACGACGAATAGGATATCTCGCTCTTGGGCAGAGCATATAATCAAGGTTGATGTAATAAGTTATATTGTATTCCACTGCTACTATGGTTTGTAATAAATCAACTTATGGTTTGTAAATTGAAGCTAAACGGTTTGTAAATTTATGTTATTGTAATCCTTTCGCTCTTTTACTCTGATGTATATAATTTGTATAAAACTATTGTAATACTGCAATGTCTCTTTGTAATGATTAATCCTGCTCGGAGAATTATGGATGATTCAGGATTTACCCGACAGACCTTTTAAGTTTTATGGAACACATTCATGGTTATTTGGAGTCTGTTTAGACAATAATCATGCGTGTGGGCCATATGCTTTAAAAGGTTCTACCACAACCTCGTGCTGAGAACGCAGGTGCTGATGAGTTATCTAAGCTCGGACCATCTCGTGCCGAGGTACCCCCTAGTGTATTCATCGAAGATTTGATCAAGCCTTCAATCCCTGATTAGGTTCACGATGCACCTGCGTCTAGTCCTGCTACTGAATAACCTGTAGCGGTGCTCAGTGGCAAAGCTAAGGAGGTTGAGCAAAGCTACGCCGACCAGCAGGGATCTGCTGATGGTAGTGAGCAGCTATCGGCTGATGAGCAAGCCGAGCATGTAGTGCCTCCCTAGACCAACTGGAGAGAGCCCTTTGTTAGATACTTGAATGACCACCTTGTTCCAGAAAACAAGATTGAAGCCCAACAGCTGGTCTGTAGAGCCTGTGCCTATCTCATGGTCAACGGCGAGTTGATGCGCAAGGGTCCAAGGTCTGTGGTTTTTCAGAAATGCATCACCCAGCAAGAGGGTATCAAACCTCTGAAAGATATTAATGCCAGCACTTTGTGGTAACCATGCTGCATCCCGAACACTGGTCGACAAAGCCTACTGAGCAGGGTTCTACTGGCCTACAACCATCACTGACGCAGAGGATTATGTGCACCGATGCAAGAATTGTTAGATGTTTGCCAAGCAGATTCATGTACTTGCACATGAACTCTAGACCATCCTGGTCATGTGGCCTTCCTTATGTTGGGGACTAAACATGATCGGCCCCTTCAAGAAGGCTCCTGGCGGTCACACGTGTGTCTACGTGTTAATCGACAAGTTCTCCAAGTGGATCAAGTGCAACGCCATCAAGAAAGCCACAGCTGAAAAGGCGGTGCAGTGCCTTGATGATGTCATCCATCGATTCAGTGTGCCAAACAGTATTATTACTGATCTAGGCTCTCAATTCACTAGCAACACGTTTTTGACTTTTGTGACAATCTCAGCATCAAAGTCAAATATGTATCCATCGCTCATCCTTGGACCAATGGACAGGTGGAGCGAGCCAATGGCATGATTATTGATGCCCTACGCAAACGAGTCTACCAAGATGACAAAAACCTTAAACCTGGTCAGTGGTTGAAGGAATTGCCTGAAGTGATCTGGGGACTACGCATTCGACTTGCCACCCAGAGGTGTCTATGGACCAGCGGTTCTCAGTGTCCCTTGACCCGATCGAGCCTGGGCTCCATCTAGGAGTTACCTGGGGACTACGTATCAACTTGTCACTTGGCACTGACGACGGACCAATTTCTTCTACATTGAGTTTTTTCTTAAAAGCTCGATACAACATGTTCCATCTTCCATCAAGCTTGGGGACTACATGGGCCCACGTCACCTCGTGGTGACTAGGCCTATCCTTTGTTGGATTATTCGTGTTAGCATTTCAGTGATCCCCGTATCACCTGTTAACGTGGGCCCATGTCCCAGGGATGTGAAAAGATTTTTTTTCTTTTTTCTTGGAGCACCATGCATCTTTCGATAAACCACCTTCCTTGATAGAAGCCATGGTCGGGAACAGACTTACGAACTGCTCAGAGGAAGCTTCACTGGTCAGCACTATGTGGTCTTCATCCTCACTGTTTGGTGCTACATGGTCTGCATCTTCACTCAAGATACATGGTGCTTGGGGACTAGCTGTGGGGACATGACCCCCATATACCCTCACAGCTATACTCGGGCCGCACCATTGAAGAAGGCCTAGCCTAAGATGAAGACGTGTGGCACATGATGTGCATCGCATGATTCTGTATTAGTACCTAATAGGCTACTTTACTTGTAAACTCTGTCCCTTCGAAATATATAAGGAGGGGCAGAGGTCCTTAGACAGACTAGACATCCTACCACGGATCATAACCCAATACAGCAGATCTCCATGCTCTCTCTTGTAACCCAGATCTCCGTGATCTAGGGCATCTAATCTTCCATCTCATTGTACTCCGATACTCATCAATACAGCAGTAGAGACGCAGGACGTAGGGTATTACGCTTTCGAGCGGCTTGAACCTGGATAAACCCTAGTTGTCTTGGTTGTTTGTCTTGTGTCTCACATCTGGTTCATAGGTCTTAGCGTGCCCTCACTGCAAATCTACTACCTCGGGGTATCCCATGGTACACTACTAAGTAGATATTGTCGACAATCACCGGCTCAGCAAAAGGAAGCGTAAAATGCGCTACAGCGGGTTCCTCCACGGGAATTGCCTGTGACCTGACCAAGACAGGGCCAGACCCAAACCAACAGTGGCCATCTGGCCAACTTGCAATTCGAGACTTGTAGAAGCATCATGAACTGAACAGAATCATCAAGACAAGAACACTCAAGGCAGAATACTAAGGAAGAACTTGCAAAAGCTTATCAGCCGAGGATCTCTGAACTTTGGGCTCATCGTCAGGGGCTTGGTTAGACTACGCCCACTAGAAGAACCCAGACCACTAGAAGAGTCCACAACGCCAGTCAACAAGCAAGAAAGGCATATAAAGTGAGCAAAACAAGTGACAAAGAACACAAATCTAGAGACCAGCAAGCAAATTACCTCGGAGGGCCCTTGAAAGCCCTAACACCCCTTTTAAAGGGGACAACTGAAAGAGAGATAGAAGCAAAATATTGTGCCATGGAAGACACATGGGTAGCAAGGGAAGGAAAAAGAGAAGAGGATGTTCCAGAACCCTCTGCCCCGCTAGTAAGGAGTAACACAACAATGTCAGCAAGAGAAAGAACCAAAAAAGGGAACAAAGGAAGTTGCAAGGCACTTACAGCTTACGAATAAGGGGAGTCTGCACCACCTCATCCTCAGGATCATGTAGAAGGACACTAATACCCTCTATAGAGAAATAAAGAAGGCAGGATAAGCGACAGAAGGAAAAGGAAAAGAACCTAGAATCAACCTCACCTATGATGATATTACCTGTGACCTGAAGAAGCAGTAAGAAGCTAGATAACGAAGCTCTGGCCAAATCCCTGAGAAAAAGCAGCACCAAGACATCAAAGAAAAGAACTTGCATGAACAAGAATCAATAAGAAAAAACTTACCGCAGGTGGCGGGTTGTCAGAATGATACTCCTGAACCCGAGGAGGAATACAAGGAACTGTACCAAGAATTCCTTCAGACGCAGCAGCAGCTCTTCGTTATTTAGCTTCACCCCAACCTTGATCCATGAGGAGTCATAATCCCTGGTGTACTCAAAGCCAAGGTGCTCCCTTTGCATAAGAGGTTGCACAAAAATTCAGAAGAACCTGGCAACAACACCAAGGCTAGTGAGGCCTTGCGCCTTCACATAAAGAAGATGCGCAAGAAGAGGGTCAATGGCCAAAAGCTCAGCATCAGAGAGCTTTTTTGACCAAAGACTAGTATCTGGGAAAAGTAGAAAGATCAGAATAAAAATAAAGGAAAGGCTTAGGGACATAGAACCACTTGTCCGACCAAACCTTCTTGTCAAAGAAATCAAGCGTGAAAAGAACAGCACCCATCCCCTAGTGGAGCTGGATTGTACAGCAACCAAAAGGCACTATCTTCGAATCTTGCTTTGGGCGAAAGAAGTGCCAAAAGAGAAGGAGGTTGGGAGGAACTCCAAGATACGCCTCACACAAATGCACGAAGGCAGACAGACAATGAACCCCGTTAGGGGAAAGGTGGAAGAGTTGAAGGCCAAAGAACTGAAGGAACTCCAAAAAATCCAAAGGCGGAAAATGGAGTCCCGCAGCAATGAACGCGACGAATAAAACCGTCTAATCAGGAGAAGGAGTGGGGATCAGATGATGACCCAAAAGGATGTACCCGGAGAGTGCCCACCCTCACAGCAGGCTGCGCTCAATCAGCAGGTCAAGCTCCACCTCCATCGTCGTCGGTGCCGGCCAAGTCCGCTGCATCAAAATACAGAATCAAGAAAAGCTCGATCATCCATAGAAGGAAGGATTTTTGCCAATCAATTACCTTGACAGACTTGCCCTTGCTCTGAGACCTTGTTCCAACCATCAGAGCTCGTGGAGTAGTCGACGGATTCATAGATTGCAGCCAAAGAGGAGAACAAGCTAGGGTTTTTGTGAAGCGATGGAGACAACAAGAAAAGTAAAGGATTTGAGAGTCTCTTGTGCACATGGATGGCTCAAGCATACGGAGAAAGGAGAAGCGATCAAGTATTTATAAGGATCAGTTGATCTACGAGGGCCCAATCAGCCAACGGTTGCCTAATAGGAGCGTTGAGGCTATTTACTACAATGGATAAAAGCAAGAATGGTAATATTTCCAACAGGCAAAAAGCAGAGTATCTTGGGAAAAATTTTTACTATGAAGACAACAAAAGAGGAAAGAACTCAGAAACATCAACAACCCGCCAACTTAGCAGATTACAAGAACCAGCCATTATGACATCAAAAGAACATGGAGAAGACATGTTAGAAGAATCTGTAGATAGATAAAATACATTGTACAACATCAGTTACATCATCAAAGAGCCCGACCCAGTCAGGATCATAGAATCATATCCATACAATAGCACCTCAGCCAACAAACAACTCACACAGTCATTAGAGATAAGGAACATTTCGCTGATCAAGAAGATACTGGGATTAGAACAGGGTACAAGTGGATACAAGATCCAATAGATTTGAAGAAGAAAGCAAAAGAAATCATTTCAATCAGATTACAAAGAACCTAATGGAATTTGAGGTTAACAAAACTACACCATGCTTCAATGCAATCAAGCAGGAAGCAACACAGACAGCATATTTGTCGAAGAGAACTTGGAGTCAGGATTACTACAACAGGCAATAGGGGTAGCACCAAGTTCATCAAGATAGCAGGGAGATACCTCTCCACCAACTCAGAGCAACTTTAACGAACCCCTCAACATGGGGATGTGCGCTGGCACACCAAAGTAGTGAAAGAACAAATAAGCCAGTTATGGTCACACAATGACTTGTCGAGGTAGTCGACCGACCACATGCTAAACAACTTTGCGAAGACCAAGAAGCTAATCGGGGAGAGGCTCTGGAAGTTTATGTAGGGTAGCAACAATTACCAATATCACAAGACGTACTCCATTTGCCTCGATGCCCTTTGAGAGAAGGTACCACCTGGGATTAGCCTGCTTCTAACCCCTATCACAAGACCTACACCATTCGCTAAAGGAGATTACAAAAGGCACAGAACAAGCCCAGGGGCTCATCAAGCTCGCACACCAGCAAATACATAGCTACGAAGAAGAGATGGAGCAACTCAAGAAAGCTACAAGTAAATGAAGAAGGAACGGACACCAGGAAGCTGTATTTATAGGCTAAGTTGGGTGTATGAAGACCAAGTCCACAGAAGAAAAGAGCATCAAAAGTAGAGACAACCATGTGAAGAGAATAGAGCTCTGAAGCAACTAAAGGAGCACGCGGGATCACAGCATAGCTGACAGGAGGATAGGCATGCACACTGAAGCCATCAAGAGCACCTACAAAAGTCACGAGCAAGCAGTAAAAGTCACTACAAGACAGAAAAGGCATATTCAAGAGCATATTCCAAAAAGGTACAAAAGAAGTAAAATCACTCAACAACCAACAATACATCAGTGAACTACATGAACGAAGAACTCCAGAACCCTTCCTCAAGTTCTTTCATACCGAAAAGAACCCATGAAAGGCTCAGGGGCTACAGGAGTACCCTCAACCGAAGATGCATTTTAAATCAAGACCCTCTAGCTTTTTGTTCCAAAAAGCAAGAGGCTGGGGGCTACACTCACTAAGTGCAAATTTTTCAAAATTTGCACTTTGTAAAAGAAGGGAAAAAGACGACGACCAAAAGACGAAGGCTACGATAGACCCTCTAGCTATTCGTACCAAAAAACAAGAGGCTTGGGGGCTACACTCAGTGAGTGCAATTTTTCAAAATGGAACTCCCTGAACAACTAAAGACGAAGGCACAAGAAGAAAGAGCATCCCAAGATTTTACCTCGAAAGAACCTGGCTTCCAAGTTCCAAATCCTGGAACGTTCGGGGACTTGTTGGTGGGGGACACCGGAGGTTCCCCAACAAGACGGAATACGGACGAAGGATCGAAGAACCCGCTGCCTGATTCAAGTCAAACACGGAGCAACATGACATGTAAACTTTCATATCTTAGGAGGATTGTAATAGGAAAGGGTATGAAACTCTTAGTTTAGGATTTGTTCCTAGATTCCAACTAGGAAATATGGAACCCTACGAGGCCTCACCACACATAAGGCACTGAGGGTACTATGGGGGTAAAACCCCTATTCCCTCACGGCAGGGCCTTGGGCTGCATGGACCAGGCAGCCCAGACCACAAGATGAAGCCCGTGGTCCATCACCGCCCTAGTCGGTTGTCCACACAGATCCTGAAGGCTGCTTGGCATGCAAGGAAGCTTATTCAATTAGGATCTGTTTGTACTCTCCAAGATACGGAGTAATGTAACTGACCATAGGAAACCCTAGATGTGTAACCTTACCTCGGCTATATAAGGTGGGCAAGGACACCCATAGAACACATCTCATTCAATCCTTCATACTCCGGTACTCATCAATACAGCAGCAGAGACGCAAGACATAGGTTATTACGCACCTCGCGACCCAAACCTAGATAAACCCTGGTTGTTTGTGTTGCATTTCACATCTGGTTTGTAGGTCTTAGCGTGCCCTAACCGATCATCTACTACCTTGGGGTACCCCATGGTAGACTGCCGAGGAGGTTTCATCGGCAGTGGCGCGCCAGGTAAGGGGTGTGTGATCTGATCTTGAGGCGAGCCAAATGGTTTCCTTCGCTACTTCCATGAACTTTGAGGCGGGCCTCACCTTCACCATTGGGGCATTCACCTCGACCTCCGGTGTGACAACGTCCATCGTGATCATGGGAGCAGCATAGCCGGCTCCAGCACTGACTGCATCAATTGCCACATCAACCAGCTCGGTCGCGGAGTTGGCGGCTATGCCAGCAGTGAACTAGAGCCTTCCTCGCTACTAGAAGAGGCACATCAACAACTCCAATCTAATCGAGCTGATCGATCGGCAGGGCATAGGTTTGGTCGAGATCCTAGATCTGGTTGGGTCCGCTTGCGCGCAGTTTAACCAGGACCTGGATTTCACCCCTGTCCATCCACGTCAACACGGGCATACGAATCGCACTAACCACTCAGGCTGTGTAGATCCAAATCTGCCTGCAGCTCGAGCACCGTCCCCTGCTCGCTAGCAGGGCGGTACCAACTATGCCCAACCACATCGGCAAGGCCATACGAACCAACCCAAACATCCACGTCGCTAGGATCCTAATCGGGCGGTGGTTCGAGCACCGCCTCCCACACGCCGAGGTGGTACGCTGGCCCACCAGCAGCAGCGATAGCATGCAGTCGACCAGGTCTGCTGACTGCGTCGATCTGATCCAAGCTTGGCTGCTGTGCGTGCTCCACCCCCGGTTAGGTTGGACGAATTCATCAATGTGCACCAGTGTCGGCGCAGGCCTGCAAACCGCGTTGACCAGCCGCCGCATCCAGCCCAAGATCAGGCTACATCTCGAGCATAGTAGAGGCAGCATCACCGTGCACAATAGCTATAACTAGCTGGTCCGGCGCTGGCAGATCCATGCGCTCCTGCCCCACACAGTGGAGCCATCTTCTCGCATGATCTAAACAACACAGTCGCCTCCTACGCGAGGAACCTGCAGATTGCCCCCATGCGATGTGACGACCACCTCTTAGATCTTTATCTGACCAGAGTCTTGGTCCCTGAGGATCTGAGGCCTGTGGTCAATATGGTGACCTTGAAGGAGATCAACCCAAGCTCGTCGGGCACTATGCCAGAAAGTAGCATCGTCTCCAACCTGCTGGCACAGCTTGACAGATCACCCTCTGGCTTCTCTGACTACACCGAGTACCTCCTCTCCAATGAGAGCCTTGAGGTCTAGGTGGAGGAGCGCGTTGAGGACGTGATCCTGATCACACCTGAACACCAAGCACAGACCACCCCGATGGATCTAACTCTGGACTTCCCCAAGTTCCCTCCTGGGTTTGAGGGCATGATATTTGTGGTCAGCGATGATGTACCTCCGGTTCCAAACAAGACCACTCAGGCCAAGCAAGACAAGGAGGAGCACAATTGAAATCATGCCCAACTTTGGATCCAAGAGCAGCAAGGGGTGAACGGAACAAATGGCCCCCGGCCGCAACGCCTCCACCGTGATCTCCAAGGTGATTTCGACAAGGTAGGGGATACTCCCGTCCATGAGATCCCCATGGCAAACATCACTGTGGCCAGGCACTGGCTCAAAAATCTTCCCCAAGAACACCTAGGATTGAAATCGCCATCGACTATTTGATCGCCGCCGAGGATCAAGTGAACCTGTTACGTGAAGCTGGCTCTCTGACTATGTCATATCGGTCTCGGCGGACCCGATCCCGATGAAATCATAGTCGCCATCGCCAACCCTCAAAAAGCGACACTGACAACTCATCCAATCATGGAGGGCAAAACTCTGCACCAAGGGGTGCTCGGCAAAATGTTTCTGAGATGACCCGCAAGGTGATTCGCGTGACGATCCACAAGGTGACCACCAGCGTGATAACAGCCAGCGTGGCAACTGCCGTGCTGAGCGCGAGGAGGAAGTTGAGCAGTGTCAAGGCTCCAAGCTCTACAACCACCACATGGGTGGCCCATCACCATTTTTGCCGTAGCTCAAGGCTATCATATGGCCAAAGAACTTTTGGCTTGGTGACATCAAGATGTACGATGACAAGGCTGATCTCGAGAAGTGGGTCATGCTGTACGAGCTCGCTGTCCAGGTAGCCGGAGGAAACAAGTACGTCATGGCCAACTACTTTCCTATAGTCCTGAGCCCAGCATCACCTCGTGTCTGCTCTGCCAGTGTGAAGGCACGATCAACAGTTGGGCGCAGATGTTCATCGACAAATTCAAGCTGACCTGTGACCAGCCGTGCTCCAAGTACGCCCTAGTGAGTCGGTGAGGCACTACATCAGGTGTTTCTCTGACATGTGGAATAGAGTGACCAACGTCACTAAGGTGGAGGGCATCAACCTCTTCATCTAGGGCCTTCACCAACCATGTAGTACCGATCTCCACACGAAGCTGCTTCTCAAGCAGCCTAAGACAATGGAGCACCTCTTCAAGATCGCAAAGAAGTTTGCCAACATCGACGATGGGATGCACAATGCCAATGCTGGCCCTTCCCACAGCAACTACCACTGCAACGATGATCGCGACCACGATAGTGATCGGAATGGCCGGCCAAATCGCTGCCCTGATCGCCATGGTGACCGACGCGATGATCATGGGACTGTACAGGGTGAGGACGACCATCATTTCAAGCGTCGTGATCGGCAGGGCAACGACGGCAACCGGTGCAACTGCAACCGCAATGGCAATTCTATCAATGCCTTAAAAGGTCAGAAGCACAAGAACAATGAAGAGTTCGACAAGGTCCTTCGCCAGGACTGCCCTCGCCACCCTGGCAAGGGCCACATGCTAGGCGAGTGCAAAGTGCTAGCGAACGCACTCAAGATCACCACCAACAAGCAGCTACGCCTAGCTCATAAAAGCAAGGGGAAGGATGCCGTCCAGAGGATGAAGCGGATAAGGAGGGGCCTTAGATCCCAACCCACGACATGCCTATAGGGTCCGCATGAAGAATGTCACTGCCACCATCTTTGGTTGCAAGGTTGGGCTCGAGAACACGAAGGAGAAGAAGCTACTGATGCAGGCTATCGCGTCAATCCAAAAGTTCGATGGCCTGATCACAGATGTCAGGGTGCCAGCTTGGTCCGAGCAGCCCATCTTGCTCAGCCAGAACATGTGGGCCAAACTTCCCGATGCTTGTCGGTTCTTGTTAGTCCTTTACCTGGTGATCGACGACATCTGGTTTGAGAAGGTGCTCGTCGATGGAGGCAAGCTTGAGAATAAGTTCTATGGTTTGGATTTCATCCATGTACCATGCACCGAGAACAAAGGTGCCGATGAGTTGTCCAAACTAGGGTCATCTCATGCCGAGGTACCCCAAGAGTATTTGTCATAGATTTGATCAAACCTTCGATTCCTGACTAGGCAAGTGAAGCACCAGCACCCAATCCTATTACCGACTAGGTCGTGGCAGTGCTTGGTGATTTCTCTGAGGAGGTCGAGCCACGCTCCACTGCCAGCAGGGAACTGATGATGGTGATGAGCCGCCGTTGGCTGGTGAGCCAACTGAGTAGGCAGCGCCTCCCCAGCTTGACTGGAGAGAGCCCATTGTCTGGTACCTGAATGACCACCTTGTCCTGGAAGATAAGATTGAAGCCCAGCACCTGATCCATTGTGCCCATCCTTACCATATGGTTAACGGCGAGCTGATGCGCAAAAGCCTGAGAGCCGAGATCTATCAGAAGTGCATAACCCAAGAAGAGGGTATCAAACTTCTAGATGATATTCATGCTGTCACTTGCGGCAACCATCCAGCATCCAGGACGCTGGTTGGCAAAGCTTACCGAGTAGGGTTCTACTAGCCTATAGCGGTCACCGATGTGGAAGACTACATGCGTCGGTGCAAGAATTGCCAAATGTTTGCTAAGCAGATTCATGTCCTAGCACATGAACTTCAGACCATCCCGATCGCTTGGCCTTTCTCATGCGGGGGACTAGACATGATTGGTCCTTTCAAGAAAGCACCCGTGGCCATACATGCATCTATGTGATCTTTGACAAATTCTCCAAGTGGATCGAGTACATCAAGAAAGCCACGGTCGAGAAGGCGATGCAGTTCCTTCATGATGTCATCCATCGATTTAGTGTGTCGAACAGTATCATTACTAATTTGGGCTCCCAGTTCAGCAACAATGCATCTTTTGACTACTGTGATGACCTCAGCATCAAAGTCAAGTATGAGTCTATTGCTCATCCTCGAGCCAACGGACAAGTGGGGCAAGCCAACGACATGATACTCGATGCTCTACGCAAATGAGTATACCAAGATGACAAAGAACTCAAACCTGGTTGGTGGTTAGGGGAGTTGCCCGCTGTGGTCTGGGGACTGTGTACCTAGCCCAGTCACAACACTGGAGTATCTCCGTACTTCATGGTGTTTGGATCCGAAGCCGTCCTGCTGGCCGAGGTCGCTTTCCAATCACCACGTGTCGCATACCATGACGAAGACGCCTCCAATGAAGCTAGAGAAGTGGATGTTATTTCCAAGGAAGAGCGAGCACTTGAGTCTTGTGCCCGCACAGCCAAGTACCTAGCTTTCATGCATCGTTACTATAACTGCAACGTTAAGGGAAGGCTATTTGTGGTCGGCGGTACGATGCTACGATGAATACAGAACACAGATGGTCTACATAAGCCGTCGTCAAGATGGGAAGGGCCGTTCAAGATTAAGGTTGTTACACGCCCGACATCTTATCGGCTGTGCTTGATGAAGAATGTCGATGAGCCAAACTCTTGGCACATTGATCAGCTCATACACTTCTATCCGTAGAATAAGATATGTACCCTAATTTTTATTCGACAATTAATAAAGTTCTTTGTTAGCTTTTCCCTTTTCCCTTTTATAGCTTTACAATTTCATGCCATCTGTCATACATGCATCCTGCATAGGTCATAATTAAATTTTATTTCTTGCCCATCGAGAATGGCTTGACATGGCGCTGCTACAACTCCATGTTACATGGCACTAGGAGATTTGGCAGTTGCTCTCTAACGGTACTAGCGCATTCCTACATCACCCATGGAGTTAGCTCGCTTTGAGGGCAGGGGCAAAACTTAATACTTAACATTTCTATCTACGTTTATGCATTGCATATTAAAAACAGCACATATATTTATCGCCCGCTTAAACATGCCTACTTAATGTCTGCAAAAGGCTAAAAGTTACGAGCACCTGGTGCTTGACACAACTTACAAACAGTGTTTATGAAGGGTTATGCGGGTGCTACACTAGCCAGAAAACAAAACTTTTTTACCTCATAAACCAGGATCTACTGCTAATTACAGGTTACGAGATTACCATTAGACGCGCAGGTGCAGTGGAAGATGACTCGATGTAGTCGTACGCGTCGTAGCAGGCAGTGCAGTTGCATGGTCGTCCATCACCTCAATCCCCTAGCACGGTTCATCCTAGTGCTTCAGATGCAGCACCTCTGAGGAATCCCACACATGCAAGGAAGAAGTGATGCGCCTCCAGACTGCTAGGTCCACAAGGAGCAGAAGGCGCGAGCATGGGGAGGGCAATGGCGGCTGCCAAAGGCATGTGTGTAACCCTGACCGCACCCCTACCCCTTGCTTATATAGGTGTCCCTAATGAGCTCACAAGTTGGAGGCCCATTAGTAACCCTAAGCCTTGTCTAATTCCGGTCCAACCCAAATTAGGCTTCCAGCCCCTTAAGCGTGCGATCCTATGGGTTCATGCACACATTGACATGGGCTGAGTACTCCTACTCACCCAATAGTTGACAGCAGCCTCTAGCAAGGCGTGACAACTCCTATGTGCACGCGAAGATCATATCAGATGAACCACTATGACCACATACAAGTTATTCCCTTTGCCACTCGATATATGGTTCAACTCATGGGTTAACACTTAACCCAAGCACAGCCATTCATTTGTTGATCCAATCACTTGAGTGATCCAGTGATATCTCTCTCGCGTAGAGAGGGGCAAATTCCATCTTGATTGTCTATGTCTCATAGCATGCTTTCGACCACCCGAAGACCACCTTTATAACTACCCAGTTACGGAGCAGCTTTTGATAGTCCCTAAGTAGGCCGTTTCACATCTTGAGTACATACCACAATCTTAGGTCTAAGGACATAACATACATGATGTGAATAGAGACTTTCTCATGTCGGTCAGTCCAGCCTACATGTCTCACATGTGCCCACATTATTAGTTTGACATCTCCATGTCCATGACTTGTGAAACATAGCCATCAACTAATACATGTGCTGGTCTAATATTCAAGTGTGTTCTCACAAGAACGCTGACCAGGGATAACTTTAGAATAACTATTCAAGTAATTGAGTTCCACAAACAATTCACATAATCACCAATCAATACAAGTTGTCTATAATGGATATTCAATGAACACTTTATTAATCATGGATACAATCGGAATATCATCATCTACATGATTAGCTCTAGGGCATATTCCCAACAGTCTCCCACTTGCACTAGAGTTAGTCTCTTAGATGTCTAATCCCCATAGACCTCATGTGCGCCTCATGCTTAGGCTGTGGAAGAGCCTTTGTCAAAGGATCTGCTACATTCAAATCCATATGTATTTTGCACAATTTGATCTCTTCTCATTTCACAAACTCTCGAATGAGATGAAACTACCGAAGTACATATTTGTTCTTCTGGTGATCCCTAGGCTGCTTAGCCTGTGCAATTGCCCCATTGTTATCACAATGTAAATTCAACGGGCCCGATGCATTCGAAAACACACCAAGCTCAATGAGGAACCTCCTCAACCAAACACCTTCCTTTGTAGTGCCAGAAACTGCAATGTACTCAGCTTCTACTGTAGAATCGGACACCGTCTCCTGCTTGGAACTTTTCCAGCTTACTGCACCACCATTTATTGTGAACACAAAACCTGATTGAGATAGTGAATCATCCCTGCCAGTTTGGAAGCTAGCATTGGTGTAACCGTTTACAACGAGCTTCTCCTCACCTCGATAGATTAGGGACACATCTTTAGTCCTTTGTAAGTACTTTAGGATGTTCTTAACAAGCGTCCAGTGAGGTTCACCTGGATTAGCTTGGTACCTGCTCGCAACACTTAGAGCATATGAGACATCTAGGTGAGTACATATCATGGCATACATGATGGAACCAACAGATGAAGTATATGGAACCTTACTCATGCAGTTGTGCTCTTCATCTCATGAAGGACACTGCTTGTCACTAAAGCGCATACCATGTGACATAGGCAAGAACCATTTCTTGGACTATTTCATGTTGTACCGTTTTAACACCTTGTCAATGTACATGTCTTGGCTTAATCCTATTAGCCTTCTTGACCTATCTCTATAGATCTTAATTCCCAAGATGTGTGCTGCTTCAACTAAATCCTTCATAGAAAAACTATTATTCAGTGAAGTCTTTATAGATTGAAACATAGGAATATCATTCCCAATCAATAGTATGTCATCCACATACAAGATTAGAAACACAATAGCGCTCCCACTTACCTTCTGGTAAACACAAGGTTCTTCTTCATTCTGACGAAAGCCAAACCCTTGACTACCTCATCAAAATGAATATTCCAACTCTAAGATGCTTGCTTTAACCCATAAATACATTTCTTAAGCTTGCATATCTTTCCAGCATTATTAGGATCAACAAAACCTTCGAGCTGTATCATATACACATCCTCTTCTAAATATCCATTTAGAAAGGCTGTTTTAACATCCATCTACCATATCTCATAATCAAAATATGCAGCAATTGCTAGAATGATCCAAATAGATTTAAGCAACGCTACCGGCAAGAATGTCTCATCGTAGTCAATTCCTTGAACTTGCCAAAAACCTTTTGCGACAAGTCAAGCTTTATAGACGTGAATATTTTCGTCCATATCCTTCTTCTTCTTAAAGATCCATTTGCTCTCTATGGGTCTAACCCCATCAGATGGGTCAACCAAGTTCCAAACTTGATTGTCTCCCATGGAATCTATCTCGGATCTCATGGCACTTTGCCATTTCTCAGAATCTGGATTCATCATAGCTTCCGCATAATCCGCAGGTTCATCATCGTCTAACAAAAAAAATCCCCACGCAATGCGTGAAGTCTCGCTGATCTTCGTGGTTGTGGTGGTGTCTCCACTGCCACGGGTGTCTCAACTTGCTTAGCTACATTAGCATCACTCGTAGAGTCAGTCCCTACTAGCTCATCTTGAACTTCTTCAAGATACACCTTTTGTCCATTATTTTCTCTTTTGAGAAACTCTTTCTCTAAGAAAACACCATTTCGAGTAACAAACACTTTGCCCTGTGACCGATTATAGACATAATACCCTAAAGTTTTCTTCAGATATCCCATGAAAAAGCACTTGTCTAATTTGGGTGTTAGTTTATCTGATATAAGTCTTTGACATAAACTTCACAACCCCAAATTTTTAGAAAGACAAACTGGGACTCTTACCAGTCCACATCTCATATGGTGTCTTAACTACAGACTTAGATAATACCCTATTTAATGTGAAAGCGGTTGTTTCTAGAGCGTATCCTCAAAACGATAAAGGTAGGTCCGACTTGCTCATCATAGACCGAACCATGTCCAACAAGGTCCGATTACGTCGCTCAGACACGCCGTTTCTCTGAGGCGTTCTGAGTGGCGTAAGCTGTGAAACAATTCCACAACTCTTAAGATGATTGCTAAACTCGTGACTTAGATATTCGCCTCCACGATCAGATTGCAAGACCTTGATCTTCTTGCCACGTTGATTCTCTACTTCATTCTAAAATTCTTTGAACTTTTCAAATGTTTCAGACTTATGCTTCATTAGGTAGACATATCCATATCTACTAAAGTCATCAGTAAAAGTTATGAAGTATTGAAATCCCCTTCTAGCTGTCGTGCTCATTGGTCCACATACATCAGTATGTATAAGTTCCAACAAGTCAGATGCCCTCTCAGGAAATCCTTTGAATGGCGCCTTGGTCATCTTACCTAGCAAGCAAGCCTCACATGTCTCATATGACTCAAAATCAAATGAAATTAGAAGACCATCATCATAGAGCCTCTTCATGCGATTCTCACTTATATGACCCAAACGACAATGCCACATATAGGTAGGACTTAACTCATTAAGCCAAGGCTGTTTAGCACTAACATTACAGACAGGTGCATCATCAAGATTTAAAATGAATAACCCATTCACAATGGATGCAAAAGCCACAAACACATCATTCTTTGAGATCACACAACCATTTTCTTTACTCGCAAATGAATAACCATCCTTCAAAAAACATGAAGGTGACACAATGTTTCAACTTAAACTAGGAACAAAATAACAATTATTCAATTCCAAAATAAATCCTGACGACAAGGGAAGTTGCATCGTCCTGATTTCAATGCAGCAACTCTTGCATTATTGCCCACGCAGAAATCAACTTCTCCTTTCTCCACACTTCTACTTCTTATCATTCCCTGCATCGTATTGCGAGATCTAGTATCAAATACCCAAGAATTAATATAAGAGTTAGCAAGGAAAATGTCTGTAACAAGAACAACAAGTGTATGAGTGGGAGTACCTTTACTACCGCCATCCTTCTTCAAGGACGCCAAGTACACCTTGTAGTTCCTCTTCCAGTGACCTTTCCCCTTATAATGAAAGCATTCATCATTCTTTGCAGGTGGTTCATCCTTAGAAGATGATTGGTTTGGCTTAGAGATCTCATCTTTAGCCTTGCCCTTCATCTTCCAATTGCCCTTCCTTCTCTTAAAGTTAGGCCTGTTTTGAACTGCCAACACTTGGCCACCTCCTACTTTCTTGATGTCAGCTTCTGCTGTTTTCAGCATGCTACATAGTTTATTCAAGCCCTTCTCCGTCCCATGCATAAGATAGTTCGAGATGAAGTTTCCATAACTGGGCGGAAGAGATGAAAGAATGAAATCAGTTGTCAACTCTTGGCTAATTTGAAAGCTTAGCTTCTCCAACCATCTTGATTACATGTGGACCAACAACTGCGCCCTCTGCTAGCTTGGTTTCTGCAAGCGCCTTAGAGACATTGAACCTTTCAGTTCGCACTTGAGTTTGGAACATATCTTCAAGTGCCATGATCATATTGTTCACTGAATGATTATTGTCGAACTACATCTACAGATCAGGTTCCATACAAGCAAGCATGAGGCAACTCACTTCGAGATCTGCATCACATGCTTTCTTGTAAGTGTTTTTCTCAACAGTAGGACCACTCTCCTCAAGCTCATCTGGTAATGGGGTGTCTAGAATATCTTCCTTTTTCTTAGCCCTGAGAACAATTCTCAGGTTATGGATCCAATCCGCGTGATTTGTTCCATTCAACTTATCTTTCTCAAGAATTGTATGCAAAAAAATGGTTGATTGTGAGCGGCCATCTACAACAAAAGTAACGCAAAATACTAAGACAATGTATCCATGAAAGAGTAAATTATACCAAAATAAAATCTACTCCACTAAAATCAATATCCCTCAATTGATACTTAGTGATTCAAGACCCACAACTAACAAGTCAACTAGTCAGCTTTAGCATCACCGCTAGAAGACATGGTAGATCGGTAAGCAACACTTTGCTAATCATATCACATATGACTCTTGTTGTTGGGCAGCATCTCTATGCTACGCTCAACCTACCCATGCTCCAAGGTCCCTAACCGTTAGAATGACCTTGTTTAAGTAACCAAACCTTCTTGCAGTAAGTATCTGATACTAACTTGCCTAGTCAGGAAAACCAGTCGCACCCTAATTTCATAGACACACCACCGATTGTACAAGACTTATGATAGTGCAAGGTTTGGGAAGCATTTAACTTAAACATTGCTGAGGGATCATTCTACTTTACTACCGCACTCATGTAGACAAAAACATAATAGCATGTGAAAGTAGAACATAGTAAGAACGGCATAACACAGACATGACTTGGTATAGCCCATTATTCCTTTGGGGATCTCCATCTCCATTAATCTGTGCATCACATTGATCTCCATCTCTATGATTCGAGTATGCCATCCTTCAGAGATGATTCCACCGAGATTAGCTACTACTAGCGCAAGTAAAATGAAATTACATAGTCACGGATAGATAATCATAGATTGGCACACAGGCCATTACATTAATTTTGACAATATGTATGTGGCTCCTGCCCATATTGTCCTCATGACATGCAAGCCATGAATTAAATACATACATGCATCACATACACATAAGGGCTATACCAGTCATCAATACCTGCAAAATAGAGTTATCCGAATCCGACGTCTAATCTTGCAAAGAAAAAAACTCTATTTTCCAAGACTTATTTCACAATTCTAATTTCGCCAAATGCAGCAAATGAGAACCAGATGTAAAATTTTGTTCTCTATGATTTTTGTTTAGAGTTCATCTCAATCCGAGTTACGGTTCAAAAGTTATGGCTGTTTTACCGAACAACACTTTACTCGGCAAACCGGCGCCCGGCAGTAAATTCCGTCTACCACCGCCGCGCATCATATGCGCTTGGCACTTGACCTAGAGTTTAGTTCGATCAACCTAATTGATTTCTAACTCGCCATGACTGGATTTACATGAATCACTTAACTCATGGCAGAATTCCAACCGGTACGAGTAGATCGTTTCAGGACCAACACGGCAAGATGACGAACCAAGGTTAGAGACTCATCTACAACCATGCATATCACCATATGCACAAAACTGAACCTATAACAAGGCAGTAATGGCTCTGATACCACTGAAGGGTTATGAGGGTGCTATGCTAGCTAGAAAATAAAACTTTTCGACCTCATAAACCAGGATCTACTGCTAGTTACAGGTTACGGGATTACCACTAGACGCGCAGGTGCAGCGAAAGATGACTCGATGTAGTTGTACGCGTCGTAGCAGGCAGTACAGTTGTGTGGTCATCCGTCACCTCAATCCCCTCGCACAGTTCATCCCAGTGCTTCAGATGCAGCACCTCTGAGGAATCCCACATGTGCAGGGAAGAAGCGATGCGCCTCCGGACTGCTAGGTCCATGAGGAGCAGAAGGCGCATGCATGGGGAGGGCGACGGCGGCTGCCAAAGGCATGTGTGTAACCCTGACCGTGCCCCTACCCCTTGCTTATATAGGCATCCCCAATGAGCTCATGAGTTGGAGGCCCATTAGTAACCCTAAGCCTTGTCTAATTCGGGTCCAACCCGAATTAGGCTTCCAGCCCCTTAAGCGTGTGACCCTATGGGTTCATGCACACATTAACATGGGCCGAGTACTCCTACTCACCCAATAGTTGACAGCAGCTTCTAGCAAGACGTGACAACTCCTATGTGCAGCGAAGATCATATCAGACAAACCAATATGACCACATACAATTTGTGGCTGGAGACCTAGCGGCAGTCGGGGAACTAGTAGTTCAACCGTTGAACCGTCGATCCCGAATGTCTAGGAAAATAGCGCAGTCCACACCCTGCTAGGAAATGTATAAGATGGTCATGAAGACAATGATCTAGATCAAGAGAATGACATGACAGCAAGCACGGCAAGCTACTCAAGAAGCTAGATGAGCACATGCATAAAATACAGGCTTTACAGTAGCAATGAGATCAATTGACAACTGAAATCATAGCAAAAAATCAAGTGGCTCTAGCTCAAGAAGTCATCAGGCAGGCTGAAGCGGAGGAAGCCAGGCTATAGCATGAGATCCATTCACTCCAGTTCAATGGTAGAACCAATGAACCAACGCCACCAAGAGGGGATATATTGGGTCATGGAGCCCAAGCTATTGACATATCATTGCCACTATCGGCAGAGCTGCAAAGACACCCGTGGCCCTTGGGATACAAGCCAAAGATCTCGTCTTTCAATGGTCACTCCAATCCAAGGAAATTCATCTCCAGCTACAAAGCAGCTGTGCATTTCCCAGGTGGCAATGATTTCACCCTGGTTAAGCCCCTTATCCTAGCAGTTGAGGATGTAGCTCATGATTGGTACATGTCTCTGAGTCCATTGTCCATCACAACAAGGCATTAGGGCAAGGCCGAATTACTTGCAACCTTCCAGGGAATTCAAATCGATAAGAAGACAATGATAGATCTGTTAATGTTGTTCTAGCCAGACGATGAGCCCTTGTCAAAATACATGGAAAGAATCATCTAGATAAATGCTCAGCTGGCAAAACAGAACATGAGACAAACACGAGGCGCTAGGCGACACAACGGTGACATGGCATACTGGTGAGCCCCACCGGTGAATCCCGCCAGTTGGCCTATCCCTAATGCCAGATCCTCTGTGTGCTCTCGCGAGGGGTAACATCCTGGGTTTTTGGAGAAGCCAAAAATACGGACTTCAAAATTTTTCTTGCAATTGTATGAAACATGTAGATGCTAGGTCAAACCTAACCCAACTGGGAACAATTTATAAATAAATTGTTGCATACATATAATGTTGCTTGTAGGAGTTTGCTGGAGCTTCTTGTCGAGTTAGGGTTTCGTGTTGGAGAGCACAACTCCATAGCAACTCCTCTTCATTTCCTCGTGGATCTATCTCAAACGCCTCTGAAATCTTTCCTCATTCTTATACTTTCCCTCCGCCCTTGCGAGTGCCTTCCACCTTTGGAGCACATGTTTGCCAGAAAGAAAAGTCCCTTACCTAATCTCTCCCTCATCCCTATTTTTTCACTCATCTCTTAGAATAGTTTGAAAACAAATCTCTATTGCAAGGTATTACAAATAATTTCAAAAAACAAAAGTTTTGCTTTACACTCCTACCTTTTATTAAAAGTATTTACAAATCACTTTCACTCATTTTTGTTTCAAAAGACCTTTTGATTTCAATACGAGAGCCAAGCCCTTTCGAAACAAACTCCGCTTTCAAAGTGAACTACAACAGTCTTATCAAAACATTTGCAAAAGTATTTGTTTGCAACTCTCTCAAAAAGGAATTTAATAAACCAACAAGTTTTCCAAAGTCTACTTTCAAAAATGTGTGTTTAAAAAGGGAATTTTTTGAAAACCAAATTTGATTGCAAAATGTTTACATTTCAAAAGAGAAAATGAATTTAAAACACTTTCAAAACTAGTTCTGATTTAAAGGGGGCAATGATGCTTTGTTTTCAAAGACAAACTAAATTTCAAAACTATTTGGATTTAAAGTATTTCAAAAAAGGGGTTTGTGTAGCTTGTTTGGGAAACAAAAGCCCTTCAAAATATTTTGTCTTATGAAACTTGGTTTTATTTCAACCCTCCTTAAAAATCTATGTTATGTTCAAAAGCTTTGTAATCACTACCCCATTTATCCAAATGGAATTTCAAAACTATTTCAAAGCCCTTTTTCCAAAGCTCTTTTGAGGATAAGTCATTTCAAAAATATGTTCCTATATAAATACCATCCACACTTACACAAATGAAATTTCCTTTTCAAAGGTTTTATTTAAACATCATTTCCAAAAGCTCCTCTTTCAAAAACTTCCTTGAAAACCTAATGCATTGTTGCATACCACTTGTCCCGTGTAGACCCACAACCCTAGGTCAGCAAGACCTGTCAAAATACTTTGGACACCCGGTACGAATTTGGAATGAGATATCAAGGAGGCCAGGAAGGGCGATGATTCCTTCTTGGCATAGTTCCAAGGAACCACTATATCGATCGAGGAGCAACCAACAGGAGTAAGGACTTTATGAACAACACCCCACCTTGTCTCCTACCGAACAACACCTAAATCTTTGGGACGAGGTTCCTATAAGGGGGTAGGACTGTAACATCTCGGGTTTTTGGAGAAGCCAAAAATATGGAATTTCAAAAATTTTCTTGCAATTGTATGAAACATGTAGATGCTAGGTCAAACCTAACCCAACTGGGAGCATTTTATAAATAAATTGGTGCATACATATAGTATTGCTTGTAGGAGTTTGCTGGAGCTTCTTGTCGAGTTAGGGTTTCATGTTAGAGAGCACAACTCCATAGCAACTCCCCTTCATTTCCTCGTGGATCTATCTCAAATCACCTCTGAACTCTTTCCTCATTCTTATACTTTCCCTCTGCCCCTGCGAGTGCCTTCCACCATTGGAGCACATGTGCGCTAGAAGGAAAAGTCCCTTACCTAATCTCTCCCTCATTCCTATTTTTTCCCCTCGTCTCTTAGAATAGTTTGAAAACAAACCTCTATTGCAAGGGTATTACAAATAACTTTTGAAAAACAAAAGTTTTGCTTTACACTCCTACCTTTTATTAAAAATATTTACAAATCACTTTCGCTCATTTTAGTTTTAAAAGACCTTTTGATTTCAATACGAGAGCCAAGGCCTTTCAAAACAAACTCCGCATTCAAAATGAACTACAACGGTCTTATCAAAACATTTGCAAAAGTATTTGTTTGCAACTCTCTCAAAAAGGAATTTAATAAACCAACAAGTTTTCCAAAGTCTACTTTCAAAAATGTGTGTTTAAAAAGGAACTTTTTGAAAACCAAATTTGATTGCAAAATGCTTACATTTCAAAAGAGAAAATGAATTTAAAACACTTTCAAAACTAGTTTTTATATAAAGGGGCAATGATGCTTTGTTTTCAAAGACAAACTGAATTTCAAAACTATTTTGATTTAAAGTATTTCAAAAAAACGGTGTGTGTACCTTGTTTGGGAAACAAAAGCCCTTCAAAATATTTTGTCTTATGAAACTTGGATTTATTTTGACCCTCCTTAAAAATGTATCTTATGTTCAAAAGATTTGTAATCACCTCCCCTTTTATCCAAATGGAATTTCAAAACTACTTCAAAGCGCTTTTTCCAAAGCTCTTTTGAGGATAAGTCATTTTGAAAAATATGTTCCTGTATAAATAGCATCCACACTTACACAAATGAAATTTCCTTTTCAAAGGTTTATTTAAACATCATTTCCAAAAGCTCCTCTTTCAAAAGCTTCCTTGCAAACCTAATGCATTGTTGCATACCACTTGTCCTGCGTAGACCCACAACCCTAGGTTAGCAAGACCTGTTGGAATACTTTGGATACCCGGTACAAATTTGGAATGAGTTATCAAGGATGCCAGGAAGGGCGATGGTTCCTTAGCATAGTTCCAAGGAACCACTATATTGATCGAGGAGGAACCAATAGGAGTAAGGACTTTATGAACAGCACCCCACCTTGTCTCCTACCGAGCAACACCTAAATCTTTGGGATGAGATTCCTATAAGAGGGTTGGACTGTAACATCCTGGGTTTTTGGAGAAGCCAAAAAATGGAATTTCAAAATTTTTCTTGCAATTGTATGAAACATGTAGATGCTAGGTCAAACCTAACCCAACTGGGAGCAATTTATAAATAAATTGTTGCATATATATAGTATTGCTTGTAGGAGTTTGCTGGAGCTTCTTGTCGAGTTAGGGTTTCATGTTGGAGAGCACAACTCCATAGAAACTCTCCTTTTCCTCATGGATCTATCTCAAATCACCTTTGAACTCTTTCCTCATTCTTATACTTTCCCTCTGCCCCTGCGAGTGCCTTCCATCTTTGGAGCACATGTTCGCCAGAAGGAAAAGTCCCTTACCTAATCTCTCATTCATTCCTATTATTTTCCCTCGTCTCTTCACCTTGACCCATCTTTCTAAATTCCCCAAGTCAAATTATTCCCTTGACTTGATACTCCTCGTTGCCAACCATTGTAGTGGATCCCACTACCCATAGAGGACCCCTAGTAGACCCCCAAGAGATGTGTGCATGGATTGGCAACACATGTAGCACATGTAAATGTCCATGATTAAGGTAGAATGGAAATTAGGAACTAGAAAAGCCTTTAGGAATAATCTAGAAATGGAAAAGGCCATTGTTGGCCCAAGCCACTCGACCAGCCTAGCCTGACCGGCCTGCTCACTCCCCTCTTGCTTCCCACCGACCGGCCCAATCTCATGGCATTGTGCCTGGCCCAACCGGCCTCCTCCCCGCGGCCCAGCTAGCTCTTCCCACCTTGGCCTGCGAGCAAGCCAGCAGCCCTTCTTTGGCCTCCTTCCTTCGACCCACAGCAGCAACCACAGCATCCAGCCCAGCTCCGCTTCCCCACCTCACATGCGCAACATGAGGCCAACGCCATCGTACCACCCGACACCATCCCCTTGGCCCCTTTCATCAGTGGCAGCAAAGGAAGGAAACAAGTGACAGTGCCGTTATCCCCGTCATTGTTACCCCTTCCTCTTTCTCCGCAGTAAGGATAGAGCAGAGCATGAACACGTGCCATGGAATCTCAGGCCGTCCTGCCTCCGAGTCACCCATGACCACAGTCGTTGGCCCCACACGCCTCGGTTGCTCGCCACAACCACAGCATTGCACCCCTGTGCACCGCACCCGTGACCACCCACGCTAGCTCACGAGCTAACGCCGTCATGGCCCCCTCACTGACACCTGCCATGTGAACTGCCGCTGCTCCAATTGGAGGCACCTGTGTGCTGTTAGCGCGCCCGCTGAAGCCCTAGCCCTAGAGCTAGGTGCATCCGAGCCCTCCATGAGCCCCAATTTCCATCCTGGGCGTCCACCATGTTTTTCCCCTTGGCCACTGGCTATATAAGCCGAGTCCTTGGCGCCCTATCCCTTCCACCCATGCACCGCTACTCGGTGAGCTCACCACACCCATGCTTGAGCCTAGTGAATGAGAGAAAGGGAAGAAGGGCTAGGAAGGGGAAGCAGTAGCCAGAGAGCAAGGGAGGCCGCGCCATTGGGTTCACCCTACGACGAGCCAAGCAATGCAGCACTGACCACGTCCATGCCACCATGCCAGAATGGAGCTCCACCACCATGTCTGCCTGATGGCTTGTCCTTGCCAAGCTTTTTGCAACCCATGCCTCCTCGACAACACCCCGGTGAGCTTGTCGAAGGTCCGCCCATGCCGTCGGAGTGGAGGAGCGCGTGAAACATTCTCGTCACCGGCGAAGCTATGCTGCCGGCACTGCTACCCATAGCCACGATACTGAATCACCCTACACCGCCATCCTAGCCCCATCTAGTGCACGATGAGCTCTCCCACCTCCCCTTGCACCCATCCATGGCCGCTGGTTAGTTCATCACCACGTTTCCACCACTCTGTTTAGGCTTTAGCATCTTTAACTCCTAGAACGCCTTGATCACAAGTTTTGGGAGCCCGGCATGACCACAGTGAGGGTGCACCGCTTTGCCATCCTTGGTCACCAGGACTCTTGGCTCGTTGGAGCGCCACCATGGCCTTTGCAGCCGCACGTGCCCCGTCGTGCCCCTTTAGCTACATCGCTAACTCCCTAGATTTCCTAGCTACTCCAATCGTAGGTGAATGATGAATATGGGGCTCAATTGTGAGCCCTGCCTGGCGTGTGAAGATGGGGAAGGAGGAGGGAGTCTAGTTACCTGTCCCTGTAAGACTTGTCCACCATAGGCCAGTAGGAGATGGACGAGCTAGCCTCGGTCGACTGTGGACCATGACCTCAGTCCATGGACCCATAGCCACTAGCATACCGTGAGCCAGCCCAGCGTACAACCCTGTAGACCAGGCGCGTTGAGAGCCCAGACCCGCCATGTGGATGCCCTACCTGAAAGACACATGTTTGGGCTGGATGGGCCCAACCCAGCGCATCTAGGCCCTGACCCAGCCTGCCAAAACCTAGTCCAGGCCCGATCATGGTTGACCATCAACTGGTCAACTATTGAGCATTGACCGGTCCCACTTGTCATTGACCAAGAAAACCTTGGCCCACTTGTCATTAGTACAGGCCGCCCTGGCCAATCAGAACACGCCACATGTCAGCGTTTGGATAATTCCTCTATTTTCCTTTTTTAGAATATCATTTAATCTTCAGAATTTCATAGTAAATTTATCGCAACTCCAAAAATTATGAAACCAGTTTCATAATTTTTCTAAAATCAAGCTCTACATCATTGGCTAGTGCACAAGTGCATTAGCCCATTTTCATTTTACACTTCTTATTCAATTCCTCATAACTACACCCCCTACTTGTTTTACAGGACCCCTCCTTTTACCTCTTTTTCCGCTATGGAGATGTGCTACTCCTTTAGTCATGTCGTGTTGGTTTAGTCCTTTGGTTGAGTTGTGGGTTCTTATGGTCGTGATGATAGGTCTTTGGTAATTATCACTGATGTGCTAAAAATGTTACCCCGATCCCGGTCCCTAGGACGTGGTCACTATGAACTTGAGGACGATGTCAATATCAATACGGATCCTAACCGCATGCTTCAAGCCGATGGACCTAATCTAGTGGGATGCGGTTCAGGGATAACTCTCGTAGACCAACAGGCACCAACTCGTTTAGGTAAAGCTCATGGTCGTGAGTCACCTCACCATGACCATTGAGTTCTGCCTTCTTTTGCGCTCGTGTTTATCCTAGCCTACTCGTATGTTTGTACCACTTTGACTATAACGTTTCCTTGGATCTGGCGGTGACAACAGTGCTATGAGCTATAGGAATAACCTTGTGCCATTACATTGCACGGTCATGGTTCCCTACGAGTGAGTTTGGATCGTGAGAATGTGACTCTTTCTCCCAACCCTCATCCGCTCCATGATGAGTTGGTCGAAAGAGTGTGGATCTTGTCTTCTCTTTTGGTTCTCTTGTGTGACGCTCCTTGCCAATACCACATCTTCTCCATGGTGTGGGTATTAGGAGAAGCCAATCACTTTCCTTTTCTTCCTCGCTTGGCTCGTTCTACCGACTCTCGTCATCACTATGATGCTCAGATCGACAAAACATGAGCCATGGTGTTTACTTAGGATGAGTTTAGGTCTAAGCCTTTATCTTGCAGCCATACATATGTCAACACAATTGACTCACGAAGTATGAGCTAGGCTGTGACTGAAGCTTATGCTTAGTAATCCACCACTCTTGTTTTTGGCCCAAGGATCGGACATCCACTGAGAGGGCTAGTCGTGCTTTGATTGTTTCTCTTGCTATGGGTTTCGCTTCACGAGATAGTTGCATCGAGGAGGACGATGATCAGAGCAGGACCTGTTGGAGGAGGATGTGATCGACAACAACTTTTGGAGAGAAGGACTCACTGATTGACTGCATCAACCTGTACCACTACTACCTCGATAGCGCAGGTGTCATAGCAGCAACTTTTACTTAGAGAATCCTGTTAGACATCAAAAATGAGTAGAATGGCTTAGTGCTTTATATTTATTCCTTTGCTAGTATATTGATGCATATTTCTTCCTGAGCCACATCTACCTTGCTTAAAACTACTTTACCCTATTACCCTGCTACGCGCTTGCACTATATATATGCCTATCTGCTTGCTTGCATATTACTTCACTATACTTACTTCACTTTGCATTATGTTTGGGATGTGATGCGGGTGGTGAACCCTGGGTGTGTTCGGCTCGGGATGTCGGACTTGGGATCATTTGGGTGTCTCCTGGTATATGACTTAGATGAGTAGATGGTGAGGGTTGAGTCGACTGGGCGGGATCTATGATGAGCTTTTGGAGTGAGTCTTGCAGGGGGTGCATCCTGGGCACCCCTATGTTGGTACATGGTGACTTGAGGAGATCCCGAGGTTGAGAGCCTTTGTGGAGTGAAGCCCCGGTAAGGAGGTGTCGTTGAGGCACGAGATGTGGGAGCCCTATTGAGGAGATATCCTATCTAGTCCCCCTAGGACCTGTTGTCTCTTGAGGACCGGAACCATGAACACTTCGTGCTCACCACTCGCTCCTGTATGGGCGGGGGATGGATGACTGACTAACTAGGACGGTGCCACTACTACTAGGTTGGTAGTAGACAGTGTAGGGAGGTATGGGCATTGGGACCCACACCCTCCTAAGACAGCGTAGTGACCTCTGAGGACCCGGTACTATGTCTCACAGTCTCAGCATGCCAGTGGACCCCCGGCATTTTGCAGGGTTGAGTGGTAGGGTGGCATCGCACTGATTAGGAGGCAGCCAGTATTAGCCTAGTTGGCGACGGCCAGCGATGAAGGAGGATCTTGTGGCTACGGGAGTACACGCTCTGTAGAGTTGATCAACCTATACGTATAGTCTTCAGCCTTGGTATGGCCAACTCCATGACCTACGCTTCTCTTGAGTAGTGATATGAGTCCATTCTACCTCCCCCTGAGTGCGGTGGTTACCATTACGGCATGTTGTCCATTAGGCAAGGATGAGAGGGAGTTGTCCTTGTGGCCCATGTGTGAGCGTGGTTTGGTTCTATGGGCTGGATGGGTGGTGATAGCGGTGTATATGTGGGATGGGAATGATTTAAAACTAGATGATATATTATTATTGTTACTTGCTGCTTCGCATGGTCTAGGATGCAAACCACAGCCAAATAATAGGATCGCCAAATCCCCTTATTTTCTCTTTTCCACCAAAGCTCATCTGACCATGACCTGCACATATCTGGTAGTGTGCAAACTTACCTAACCTATGGAGAAGTCGAGGATAGAAGGATTAGGTGGTCTCGTGCCTATGCTCAAGTTTGGTTCAGAAGATGAAGTCTGCATTACACCTAGTCTACTCTGATGGTGCCGTGAAGGAGGAGTCTTCACCAACTAGCCTCTGATACTCTCTTAGATACAATTTTGCTAGATTAACTATGTAATAGGTGTGTTCTCATGAGTTGTAATACCTTTTAAACTTGTAATCTTACGATGTATGACTATGATATCAGCTGATATATGATAATGTGATGGAGTGACCTTTTGAGACTATCACATTATCATAATTCTATGGATTTTCCCTTCGTGGAAAATCGAGCTTGTTTCACGATGGATCTTGGTAGAGATTCCCTGGCCGCCTGGCATAGGAAATCTTAGGTGGCATGTGGCATAGGGTCATAGGCGTAGGCTACTCTGATCTTTGGACAGATCATCTGCCGATCACCTAGCCAAATCCACTTTGATTTTAGCGCCCGTCTCCTAGAGTCGGTTCACATAAAATGACGTCCGGATTCTTCACCATTTATCCTCATTGGAGCACCATTCTTTGACATTTTTTCTTTTGTTTTTTTCACATGCAGACTGGAGGATGGCAGAGGGGAGGAATGGTGGGATCTTGTGGTGGTCATGGGCAAGGTCAGCGAGGGAGACGGCTAACTCTAGCTCCAAACACCCTTGCTTGTTACATCCAACACCTACCCTGAGTGGTCCTATCGAAGAACGTGATAATGAACGATGGTGTGCCAATGGTCGAGCCGAGCTTACAAGTATGTTTGAGTTGTTGGTCAAGGCTTCTTCGTGTCCAAGAAGGATACATGCAGTTTAGGAACAAGTTGTCATGTCGCCCATCAACTCCAAGTTTTGGACATAGAAGGGAGACTCGGACAAGTCCAAAGACGATGAGCCAAAGACCCCAAGCATGCTGGAGTTCATTGGTGAGGCCATGGAGGTAGGATTCATGGTTGATCAATTATTTAGAGCTAAACAAGCATTGTGTTTAGGTAATATTTCTCCTAATTACGATGATCTCCGTCTTGCCATGTTGATTGTTACAAAGATGGATTAGAAGATGAATGAAAGGGTGCCTTGCTAGGGGCTCTACCCAAACCACGGATATCACCTCTGAGGACGTTGGGTGACTTCTTAGCCATGGCTACCCACCAGAAAGAGAAGGCTCTTTGAAGCTTGAGTTTGGTTGCAAGACCACCAAAGAAGATGGATTTGATTTTGAATTTTGAAACACCGTCATCCTAGGGATATGATCCAGAATTTCCCCCCACTTACGACTGTGTCTTCTGTGGTTCCATTCATGGAAGACATAGGTGTGGTGGCTAGGAAAACTGACCAAATCCTTACTAGACTGCCTGATCGCATACAACTCAGACCTGGAAAGTTTTATAGGCCCACGAGAGGATTGTTTTCCCTCTTCTACCGTACTGGAACCAGAGTCACGTGACACCAAACCCGTAAGTCGCCACCACAACCCCCATGTTCTCGTACTTTCATCGAAGTTGTACGGGAAGGTGCTATATGATGGCACAAGAGCCTAGCGGCGGACTTGGTGATCTAGGTGGAGGAAGAGGCACACCTTTCAATCTCGGGTTCAACAATTTTGATCCAAGGAATGATGGTCATGGCCGCGGACGTGACTTCTCCCGCGGGCATAGCAATAACCACAATGACTTTGGTGGTGGCCATGGTGGCCATGGAGGCCACGGTGAATCTGGCTTTGGGTACGGCTACCAGCGTACCTAGCATGGACGAGGCAAGAGCTATGGAGGATGCGGGAACGGGCGGAATCAGGGTGGCTGGTCTGGTTGACCTGGACAGGTCTCAAGGCTAGCTCCTAATCCGTACCCCGGTGGCCAACCCACGCAGCTGTTTGGAGGAGGACACCCCCCAACAGGGTGGTCATCACCTCAATACCAGTGGCAAGTCCTTCCCATTCTAGGGTGGGAACCATCATTTATCAAACACAGCCCATCAGCCCCGTCCCAACCCGACACAGGGGGTTTCATCCTCCTCTAGAACAAAATATGCAGGGGGCAGTGAACCAGGAGAGCAGGTGCTAGGAAAGGTGATGGTGGGTGATGCCTCCAAAATTGTGGGTGCAGCACCTTCGATTGCGACGGCTCCAGCAACAGCAACACCTTAGGAACTCTAAGCCTAGCAAGGTCTGTCACTCCTTCGCTAGGTGTCTATCACACCCTAGTTTTGAAGGAATGAAACCAAGGCAAAAGCACTTGTGCGCCCAGAACAATTACACACATGAACGACAAATTACATGGTTCAAAAGCATAGTATTCGAATAAAACATAGTATAATGATTAAATCATACCATTATTACATAACTGTCATCAGAGTAAAGCAGAATATAAATATCATCATCCAAAACAAAAAGCAACTAAGACAACGTAGATGTAGCGACTCCATCTCGCCACAGGAAGGTCGATGGCAGCATCACGATGCCTAGTATCCCAGATAGTTCTCAGGAAAGTCACCATCCGAGTCATCACTTGAGCATCCTTTGGTTGGGAAATAGCAAGAGTGAGTTTCATGTCGAAACTCAGCAAGTACAGACGGAAAGTAATGACATGCAAGGCTAGTACAAGGTAAAGCTAAAAGGTAGACTGCGGTAGCATTTTAATGTAACAATTAAGATTTAACTTTTTGCAACCTGTTCTCTAATCAACTTGGTTGAAACACCCAACCCTTTATTAAGGTTGAAGTAGCAATTAATGTGTCATTATCATCATAGATATAAACATATATCGTTAACAACATTAAACATGAGATAATCTCAAGGGAACACATGATAGCCATCCCAATAAAACCCGAGGTAGCAACCTCACAACATCACCATGATTTAACAGCTTGAACCATTTGGCTAAATCATGCGAGGATCTGGGCCACTTGTGACCGTGAGCATGGACAATATACCGATTTTAACTCTGCGCAGAGGTATACACTTTCACTCTAGATTGTGATTACTCCTTTTGCTCGAGGCGACCAACCTCTTGGCCCATTACCAAGACAGGCCGGCAGAGGTCACAACGAGGCTTTTCACAGGGTCATAGGCAGTGACAACTCGCTAGCCTTGAGTCCAAGCGTATGGGCGACTTCACCATGAGGCCACCCCCATCATAGATCCCTAGCCCCTCCCATACTAAATACTTGTAAACAAACCCCAGCGACCCTAGGTATAGCCACCCGTCGAAGCTATCCAACCTGCCCATGATGGTCCTGCTAATCGACCAAGCCAGTGCCCATTAGCCTGGAGATGTATGGAAGTCCTAGGTTGCTGCTCCACAAAAGGACCTCAAGGGGGAGGAGATACGAAAGCCCCTGTCTCTATGAGCCCACTGACATTCGTTTCCCCCTCTTTCACCGCCAACCAACGATGCGGACATGCATCAACTTCTCCAATGGCCGAAGCCAAGAGCCCAAGGCTCAACAAGTTAAGAAGCAAGTTTTATCTTCATTAAATGATGAAAGGTGAGATAGAGCACTAGCAACCTAAAACCTAACAACTAATACCCCCATAGGATATCTTTGGGTAAAGTGGCTAGTAAGTCCTATGGTTTGCCGATTTAAAACACATGCAATGTATTTATAAACATGAATAGGCACAATATGTTCAAAAGAATGCCTGCACTTGCCTTAGTTGTTGTCCTACTACACGTAGTCCTCTAGGTCTTGCTGATCCTCATTCACCCACACCTCGTTCTCTATACGCCACAATCATCACACATGCACAATACATGCAAGCAAACATACTTTAATTAGAGCAGTACACCAAAACATATCAATAGTAGCAAACAATAGCATAGAACTGTTCTACTCGTCGAGAAGATTTCAAAAAGTATAAGTTTGCTAAAATCGGAGTTAAAACGTGAAAGTTATGACTAAAACAAGACTAGGGGCTAAACTGCAGAAAATAGGACTAATATCTAAATACTTTTGAACTACAAAGGACTAGATCATAATTAAAGAAAACGATGAGGGTTTTTCTGCAAAAGTGCCGGCGACGGCGGGGTTGACCGCGCTAACGCCCATGCGTCAACGCGGGAACGGCCGGGTCCTGCGGACCGGCCATGGACTGTCCCCGTGGACTGCGTCCACGGGTCCACGATGGACCGACGACGGTCGGGACGGCGGCGCATCGCCGGAGGATCGTCGAAGCTCACCGGAACGGCACTCTGGGGCACGGCTGACGGCGGAAAGGGTACGGGAGGGATGAGCTCGGTTTTGCGGGGTCAGTGGTGGTGGAATATGGCCGGAGGCGGTGGTCTGCGTGGCGGCGCCATGGCCGGCTAGGGTAGCTTGGCGGGGAGGGCGTCTATGTGGAACGACGAGCAAGGCGAGCGCGTGAGCACATAGCGCGTGCACTGGCGTGGGTAAAACGCAGGGAGGCCTCGATCGGGCGAGGCCGGAGCAGTGGGCGAACGCGGCGGCCGGGTGCTCCAATGTCGGCGCATACCCACACGTAGGAGGGACGGGGACGGCCGCGGAGGGCATCCACGTGACCCTCGTGGTCCCGCGGAGTTCGGATGAGGGCTCACCACAACGATGACCGACGGCGCTTACGGAATCGACGGTGGCGGTGGAGCTCAGGGGTCGGCGATTATGGCGGCGCCCTAGGGTTAGGGTACCGGATGGCGGCGGCTAGGGTTAGAATGGCAGCGCGGGGAGGTGGACGATGGGTTTTATAAGGCCCGACGGACCTCGTCTTGCGTGCGGGCGGGCGGACGCAACGCAACACGGCGGAGGCCGGTGCAGCTCGGTGTCTGTCTCCAGGTAGGAGATGACACTGTAGCTGTGGGCCCCACCTATCAGTGGCGGTGGGCAGGTGACGCTGCACTGTGAGCTGCTGACATCAGTGGCTGGCATGGGCACTGACGTAGGCGGGCGCGTGTGACGGTAGAGCGGCTGGGCCGCGGCTGGGCTTGGCCCACGCGGGCGCGCGGCTGGGCTACGACCTGGTGGCCTACTAGGCTGCACCCGGCAGCTGGCTGCACTGCTGGCCGGCCTAGCTGGCCGTGGTCGGGCGTGGCCGCTGCTGGCCGGCCATGCTACTGCTGCTTTGGCCATGGCCGGCTATTGCTGGCCACACTTGGCCATGAGAGGCTGGGGTTGGCCAGGGTCCACTACCGACTGACCTAGGCTAGTTAGACTAGGTTTTGTTAGTCTAGGATTAGAGGGGATAAGTTAGAGCATGTTAGAAGCTAAAAAGCAAATTAATAATTAAACAACAAGCTCAAACAAGTCGACCATAAAACTGTGCAGCAGCATGAATGCAACAATGCAAGGTTTCTAACGTGCCACATATTTTAAAAGTAATTCATAAAACATTTATAATTTTCCTATGAATGTAAACCATCTATGCAGAAATAAAATCAAATTCATTTAAGATTTAAAGTGTGTTATAGTGTCTTGTAGTGTGATAAGCAGCTCACACTGGTGAGATATAGTCTAGACACCATGTCTACACTAATCGCACTACACTAAGCTTAGCTAATGCTTCGAGCACTTCAACAAAGTAAAGCAGTATGCCAGTAAAAGGCTGTATACTTAAAGTACCAAGCTAGAATATTAAATACTAGAAAAGACTTGAATGTAAGACTTACAAGAAGACTCGCATCCGCTAAGGCGCACATTGGAGAAGATTCCAGATAGGCCGGGACCCCTCGTTGGAGACTCCTCACTCTCTTCCCGCTATTCTCACACTAAAGCTACTAGAGTAGTCTTTCTTCCTATGATACATGCCCTAAAGTGAAGAACTAGGGGCATATTTATAGGGAAGGTAGAGTAGGGCCTACTCCAGCGCTACATCAACGATCTGTGTGCTTTCGCTTCTTCACCGTTGGATCAAACCGACCTCCAAACTGACTTGGATGGAGGGTAGTGATGAAACCTGATGCATGGATGCATGCACATGTCAGTGGGAGGCAACCGACCTTGGGAGCACCCAATGAGAGGGTCAGCCGACCCCCTCTCTAGCAGGTGGCCTCCCTGGTGGGTGTCCCTACATGTCATAGAGGTTAGCTCTAGTGCTGGTTGAAGTGTTGTGAAGTTGGTTCCTTTGTTTTGGGCCCATGAATCCTTGTGCATTGATCCTTTAACATTGATTTCAGGTGTACTGTGATCCAAGGGTCAAAGTTAAGCTTGGGGGCTTCACATGGATAGTGATAGCTTGGCACCACCTGGGCCCATATAATGGGGGTGGCCGACCCCCTCACTGTGGCCCTAGTGTGTCAGCTCTGCTTGTTGCTTCTTGCTCCTTGCTTCCATGATGCTAAATTTTATATAAAAAAGAAGTATTGTTGCTACTTCTTCCTTTTTAAGCTTATTGACCCTGAAAAGTACCTAACTGAGTACCTGTAACCAAATAATGACATGTACATGTGGAACCTAGTTATTTGTACCTATATTACTACTTGTTTGATTGTTTTTCCCCATAATGAGTACCATGTTTGTGGTTATGGTGGTAGAAAGTAGGGCATAATTATCGTCAACAAGGCCCCCCATACTTGAGTCTTTGCTCGTCCTCGAGTAAAGGTTAGAGAAGAACTAGCAATGACATATTTAAGATCATAGTGAACGTAAGTGTTATTCAAGACATAGCTTATACAAATTGATTATGTGGTAGTGTCTAGCATATCTCCTTTAGAAATTGAGAAAAGGAACAATTCTTAAGGCAAAATCATTGTTGGTATTTGTTAGTGTCACTTCCGAGGTTGTCAGTCCTAACACAAAAACATGTGACGATGGTTCTGTGGGTTGGAATGCATTCTGCAAGCACACAGAACTATTGTGTAGCACTTCTCCTGGGAGTACCAGGTGTCTATTTATTTAATCCCAAAGGAAGGTGGGATGTTGGTGGATCTTTGGGAAGAGTGTGGCAAATTAGTGGGTGTAGGGTAAAATGGATAAATGGAATGATAACTAAGGATAACTTAGAATCTAAGATAATCCTAAGGTTTTGATAGCTACTTCACTCTTAGTGCATGCACATGGGTGTAATCTAGGTAACTAAGATAGCTGAGTGAAAAGAAAGATTATATCTAGTAAAGGGGGTGTACGCGCTCCCGATTAAACTAGAGACAACGCACCACGAGCCTTACGTTTTAAGAAGTAAATCTAGCATGATGGACTACATAGGAAAATAGGCTTATCATCAACTATTGCTACCACCTCTGGAGACCTAGTCATACATGAAGGTAAGTTATAGCCTAAGCACCACGCTTAATCTACAAGCTTACTATCTCTACTTTAGCTCAGAGACACCTTAACCAGACGACAGAACAGTACCAGATAAATATAACTATCACTAAGATAACTTGTTAAACATATGTCTATAGCTAAAGCTTAACCTTACTAGTAGTAAATAGAAGGAAAGTAAGACTTGAATGTAAAGGCGTAGTAAATACTTAATGAAATAATTGAAGTAAAGTACTTGTATGAAGTAGATAATGTATGATTACAAAGAAGTATACCGAACTCGAAGGCTCTGGAAGACTTCCAGACTCCGAGGCGGAACTTCACCATTGCTACTCTAGCTAAGCTAGAGCTACAGTGAGAGGGAACTAAGCACTATTGCTAGAGCTTCCTATGCTAAGGCTCTTGCCTTCTTGTGCTTGTGTGAGGTAGTGATGTAGTGATGCTTGCTTCAATGGTTGAGGTGCCCTTTATATTGTGATGGGGACACCAAGGGGTACTTGTAGGCTGAAGGGGAGGTCAGTTTGCCACCACCGCCAGGGCGGGCGCCGTCCACCTGGCACCACTCATCCCCTCAGGTCGGTTGCATGTTGGTTAAGTTGGTTTGGAGTTGGTTCCAACCGACTTCACCACTTTGAGTGCATGACAATGGGCCCAAGGATCCAAGTCACTTCACTTGGGATCCCTTGGATCAAACTGACTTAGTTTCAATAGCTGGGAGATGTGGGAAGGTGTTGTCATAGATCAGTGACGTGGCTGAGTTCGGGAGCCGACATCACCAAGGCGGGCGTCCTGGGTCTAGGGCGGGCACCTTGGCCCTGGTGGGTTCCTGGCCCTGTCATGTTACATTGCCTTTTTTATCCATTTGCACTTATTTTTGGTACTTTTCCTGCATACAAATATAAATTCCATATACAAGTGGAACTAGGTAAAATTGAAAGCAAATTTAGACATTGTCGGGTTATATTGCCATTTATTTAATGAAATGTTGATGGTGAAAATAGGGGTTACCGACCATCAACAGTCATCTCCCAAATACCCATTCTTGGTACTTAGAGTTTTTATGATTATTTTAAGAAGAAAGCACATAGTTCATTCTTACTCCTCATTTAGCATTCTTGAATCACTCAAAGAATGTATTAATCCTCAACCAAGGTATAAAGTATTTGCCCTTCTTGTTGCATCCTACATTATCAGGCTTATGTGGAACTTGGTTGGAAAAAAGGTAGCATACTTTGCATTGCAAATGTTGTAGGGTCAAAACAAGGATCCAAGGAGAGAAGTGTCATAATCCCAGATCAAGATGTGCAAGTGTGTGGAAAATGATGGACTAAGATGCTCCTTTATTTGATAAGATTCCTCTCTATTTATTGGAGATATGGCTAGCAAATTTTTTTTTCAATCATGGACTTTCATGTGTCCATCTATTTTTTTCTTTTTGCATAGCCTTGTGTCTCTTTTGCTAAATCATACTTAGATACATATACTAAAATTTGATACATGGAGCATCTATATATATGGTGGAAATGGATAGCATGTTTCTATGTACTTCCAGTGTAGAAGCAGCATATTTATGTGGCGTGTGTGTGATCCTGATCTTAGGACTATGACAAAACTCACACTAGGGTTGACAACATTTGACAAAACTCATCACAAATGCAAGTTGCACTCAAAGGAAGGGTGGTTTTGACAATTGAATATGGCTCTGGTAGGAATTTTCTTGCTAATGAGGAGTGAATGATACTATAGTTTTATGACATTTTCAAAATAAATCTCTAAGTACCTTGAACAGAAAAGGTATGATTCATGAGCCAAGAACTATATCACTTTAATCAACAACTTAGTCAACATGATCCCTATAAAGTTTTACCCATCAGCATGAACATATGCAAGAATTTAACTTCATGTCACTATTAACCTTTAGATGTCATGACTCAAGTATTATTTTATTGAGCATGCAGAATTAAATCTTTTTATTATTTTTTTATTTCAAATATGAAGTAAAAACTAAAGAAATGAATGAATTGGAATAAGGAGGGAGTGGCAAAACCAGACAGGAAGGCTTTAGTCAATTTGGTGAAGCTGCCTCGTGGGCCTAGGGCTCCATGTAGGGGTCAGCCGACCCCCTCATGGCATGCCCCTTGTTGCCATTCAAAATCCCTCAATTCAAATTGTATTCCTGTAAATTGGTTTTCCCATTGCCCACCAGAGTGTAGGTCGCCCGCCCCCCTTTTTGGTCAAGTTTGTCATGTCAACGTGCTGGGCCATCTCTGACACCATGGTGCGTTTAGTGTGGTTCAGAACCATATTTGGGGGATCGGCCGATCCCCCCACACTTAGGATTTTTGGTATTCTGAACTTCAAAGACAGAGGAAAACATCAAGTGCAGATGTCCTACTGGTGGCAACACACCAGCAGGAAAAACAAACTTTATTCATTCATGCAAATGGAAACAAAATTAAATTGTAGGCACTTTTACAATTATTGAAGCAAAAGAATTTAAAAAGGGAAAACAAACTAAATAGGTTCCTATTTATTCTAAGTCCTAATGTGATATAGGGAGATGGTGGCTCTAGGAGATCCTCATGCCCTATGGCATTTGCAAAGTGCTTGAGCTTCGCATTGTTACGAATGCGCAGATGGCGGAAGTTATCTTCCATATCTAAATGTGCCATTTAAGCTCAGACACCATCTCCTCTAAAACCATATTCTTATTTCTAAGGGTGGCGGTGATGTGCAGTAGCTTCTCCATGCCCATCTTCTCCTCCTGTTCATCTTGGAATTGGCCTGCAAGACCATTGATCCGAGGTGGATCTATCCTTTAGCAAATGGAAGGGCTAGCAGAGAAGCCATGAGACTCCTGCAACTCCTTCTCCTATGTGTTGAGAGAGGGGACTATCACCTTCCCTTTCCCTAGCTCATCGCCCATGATCTCGTGGTTCTTCCAAAACGGGGGTGTGGCCAGAGTGTAGGAAGTGGTGTAGTCCATGCTCTCCGTGGTGTCTGAGGATATGGTGATGGCGTGCTGTTTCACGGCCATTGGAGCCTTCAGTGCCAATTGACCCATGGTAGGCTGAACTGGCATGGTCGAACGAACAGGAGGCTTCCTGATCTCCCTTCAAGATGTGAGAGACTGGGAAGCCGAAGTGGGGCACTAGGGACGCCGTGGTGTGGTTGGTGTTGGTATTTCTTAACGTATGCAGGGAATCCGCAAGCGTACAGAAGTACCGTTGTAGCCTTCACCCGGAAGTATTCAAGGTATCGTATTTTCCACAAGAAACGGAGTTATTTCTCCTAGCTAGTTCACCCAAGGAATAGCACAAGGGTAGAGAAAGAGAGGGGTTACAGATGGATTCCTATAGCTTTAGGGTCTTAAGGATAGCGTTTGCAATACTCCGAGTTGCTTACTTTGGGCACCGGAGCGCACCTGGTCTGCTAGGTGATACCGGCCTGTAGCTCTACACCGCACCCGAACATAGGGGATTACAAAGGATGGACAAGACAAGGTCACTCCCTGCCGCCTACCCCTCAACTGTGGGATGCAAGGCAAACGAAGGTAGACTCTAGCCTAGACACCACGTCTATGCTAGCGACTACTACTCTAGTGTCGTACAAAGTGATCCATCTTTATCAAGCACCCTCTACTCGAGCATCCGTCATGGGGACGAATGATGAACCCGTAAACAAGAGAAGGTAAAGCTTAGCTAAACAAAAGACTTTCATCAGACTATAAGAAACACGAATACTCACTTAGCCAAGATGCCGTGAAGGAGCCAAATAAAATACCTGTAGAGGTACAAGTTGCGGGAGACGCTAAAAAGCCCAGTATTTCCCGGTCCCACACTCACATCTCCTCTCTCTCTATAGCTAGCTACTAGGGCATAACTCTTTTGGAGTGGTGCTCTTGCTTTGGTGCTCTTTCTCCCATTGTGTGATGATGGAATGAGAGGGGTCAGAGTCCTCTATTTATAGGTGGGAGAGGAGGCATCATCCTAGGAATATTCCTCCTCTTAATGCCCAAAACTGACCTCCACACACATCCTGGTCTAGTGAATGTCGAAACCGACCACCGCACCGCCCTCCTTGTGCATTGATGTAATCGACATAGGATGTTGGGCCCGATCGGCTCTAGGGTGCGCTGGCCGCGCATCTAAGCCGGTCAGCCCACGGGTGAGTCGAATGGACCTCACCTTTTGCAAGTGTGTAGGCCTTCCCGTTAGCTGTCCACCGCCTGGTAGATCTCCAAAAATGGAGTTTGGATGAGCCTAGAATGGCCTTTTTATACAAGCATGGTCATGCAACCCAAGACGGATTTGAACACTATTGGCCTGTGTGGTTGATTCATGGACTTTGGCCTTTTCTCTCCACCTAACTAGGCCCTGAATTATGTGGTAAATGGATTTCTTTCTCTATTAACCCATTTTGCTTTTGGTCCAAAATGATTCTTGTTTATCTTATTCTTTTCTCCACTTAGGATCCACTTTAGGTATATTTTCATGTTTGTCCTGCAAAACAAGTGAAACACCAAAACTCATGGAAAGCATTAGCATAAATCCCTATTCACTAAGTTTTGTGTGCTTTTTATATTCTTATTGGTGGTATAAAATGTGACTTAAGGACCGCTAACAGTCGGCTGACCCCTTTTGAGATTGGGCGACACCTCCATGTGCCCTTGCAGCACTCCAATGGGTGGTTCCATGGCAAGAGGTTCAGGATCAACTATGTTATGTCCAGGGCGACTTCTAGGCTATCAGTGAGCGATCTCCTAGGCATGGGTGAATCAGGATGAGTGGCCACGCTGGAGTTCTTGCTGGTGGGAGCCATGGGAGGTGTTTTACTGGCAAGATGAGAGCTCAAGGGAGGTAGGATGGTGCTGAAGGTGTGAAAGAATGAAGTGGAAGGAGGAACAAGGAGGGGAGGGAGGTTTTATAGAGGTTTGGCAAGGTATTCTAGCAAAATTCAGGCAATTTTGAAAGGGAGCATTTGGGGGAATGTTTGAACTCAGTTCAGAGGTTGCGGATCAGTTCAAACCCCATGAAAGTGGGATCGGCCAATCCCCTCCTTTTTGAATTTGAAGTTCAAATTTTGTGTCCTAAGTTCTCCTTACTCTCCCTACTGTGACAATGGATTGAACCGTGTCAGGTTGGCATCACCCGACCCCTTATGTGGGTACCTGCAATGGTCTGGCTCAGGCTTTGGGCTCCCTAAGTGATTTAGGCACTTGGTTGGGTCGCCCGGCCCATAAATGGTGTGCCTAACTTAGCCTAAGCCTAAATATCCTATCCTAGTGATCAAGCAATGCAAAAAAAGAAAGAAGCAACATGTAGATTTTAGGTTTTTGTATTAAGCATGAATTCTATCATGTCAAGTTCTTCTTCCATAGGTTCATGTTCATGGAAAACTTTAAGACAATGACCATTTAGCTTAAACATGTTGCCGTCGTTGTCCTAAAGCGTGTTGGCTCCATGCATCGCAACGTCGATCACAAGGAATGGACCTTCCCATTTGCTTCCTAGTTTTCCATGGCCGAATAGCTTGACCCTTGAGTTGAACATGAGAACCTTGTCCCTAGGACAAAACTCCATTTGCTTGATCCTCTTGTCATGCCATTTCTTAGTTCTTTGTTTATAGATTCTAGCATTGTGATAGGCTTTCTCCCTCCATTCTACAAGTTCCGAGATTTGGAGCTTCCTATTCCTCCCAGCTAAGGGAAAATCAATATTCCATTTCTTGATTGCCCAATGTGCTCTATGTTTCAACACTACTGGCAGATGGCATGTCTTGTTGTATACAAGTTGGTATGGTGTCATACCAATTGAAGTCTTATAGGCGGTCCTGTATGCCTAGAGTGCATCTGCTAGCTTACTCTTCCATGCTTTTCCCATCTCATTGACAGTCTTTTGTAGAATGTTCTTGATCTGCTTGTTGGATGTTTCTCCTTGTCCGCTTGACTAAGGGCGATAAGGTGTCCCAATGTTATGCCTTATCCCCACTTCTTACAGGAAACAACGAACCTTTTTGTTAGTGAAGTGGCTCCCTCCATCATGGATAACTAATCGTGGGGTGCCAACCATGGGAATATGACCTCCTTGAACATCTTCCTAGCGCGTATGGAGTCAGCTAGTTGGGAAGGCATTGCTTCTACCCACTTGGACATGTAGTCCACTGCCACCAAGATGTACTCACAACCTTGAGACTGGGGGAATGGACCCATGTAGTCAATCCCCCATGCATCGAATAGCTCCACTTGAAGGTTGTTTGTAAGTGGCATTGCATCATGAGTGTTGATATTCCTGTGTTTCTGGTGTCGAGCACATCTCTTCATGAAGTCTTTGATGTCTTCGTACATGGTAGGAAATAGAATCCACTTTGCCATATCTTAGCATGAGTTCTAAATGCCCCATAATGGTCTCCATATTCTGCTCCATGACACTTCTCCATGATCTTGACAACTTCAGTCATGGGCACACACCTCCTCAACACACCATCTTGGCAGACCCAATAAGGTATGGGTCATCCCACAGGTGCACCTTGCTCTCTTTGATAAGATTCTTCTTGTCTACCCCGTGTGGTATGTAACCTGCGACTAGGTAGTTGACGATGTTCATGTACTACAGGTGGGCTATTGAGATTCTAAGGAGTGTGTTGTCCTAGAGGTAGTCATTGATGGGTAGATCCTATTTATCCTCGATTTGCATTCTAGACAAATGATCGGCTATCGAGTTTTCTACTCCCTTTTTATCTCTAATTTCTAGATCAAATTCTTGGAGTAGTAGGATCCATCTTATTAATCTTGGTTTAGCATCTTTCTTAGTGAGCAGATATTTTAGAGCAGCATGATCAGAGTAAATGATCACTTTTGCTCCTACTAAGTAAGATGTAAACTTATCTATAGCAAACACCACGGCCAACACCATGGCCATAAGTTCTTTTTTAGTTTTTGCATAGTTTAATTGTGGCCCAGTTAGTGTTTTGCTAGCATAAGAGATTGCATAATGTTTCTTATCTTTGGTCTGTCCTAAGACAACACCGACAGCATAATCACTAGCATCACACATTATCTCAAAGGGAGTGATCAATCCAGGGGTTGAATGATTGGCGTAGAGATAAGTGCTTTCTTAAGGTAGTAAAAAGAGTCTAAGCACTTATCATCAAAATCAAAGGGTGCATCTTTAGCAAGTAGGTTTGTTAAAGGTCTAGCAATTTGTGAAAAATCTTTTATAAACCTTCTATAATAACCCGCATGACCAAGGAAACTGCGAACACCCCTAACATTTGTGGGAGGCAGGAGCTGTTCGATGCCATCTATTTTAGCTCCACCAATCTCTATACCATGCTCAGACACTCCATGTCCTAGCACTATCCCTTCTCGAAACATGAACTGGCATTTTTCCTAGTTTAAGATCAAGTGCTTTTTTTGGCACCATTGTAAGACATGGTCCACATTCTCTAGGCAATGATCAAAACTTATTCCATAGATTGAGAAGTCATACATGAAAACTTCCATGATTTCTTTGATCATGTTGGAAAAGATGGACATCATGCACCTTTGAAAAGAAGCAGGGGCATTGCATAGGCCAAAAGACATGCGCCTATACGCATATGTCCCATAGGGGCATGTGAACATGGTCTTACTTTGGTTGTAGGGATGGATTAGGATTTAATGGTAACCCGAATACCCATCAAGGAAACAAAGGAAAGAGTGTTTGGCTAACTGTTCCAACATCTCATCGATGAATGGTAATGGGAAGTGGTCTTTCTTTGTGGCCTTCTTAAGCTTTCGGTAATCTATGCACATCCTCCGTCCCGTGACGGTTCATTGAGGGATTAATTCATTGTTGTTGTTTTTAACAATTGTCATTCCTCCCTTCTTAGGGACTACTTGGACGGGGATGACCCACTCACTATTAGGAACAGGGTAGATTATGCCCGTGTGCAGGAGTTTTAAGACCTCTTTCTTTACTACTTCTGTCATCGCATTATTTAGCCTTGTTTGAGGCTCCCTAGAAGGTATAGCATCAGGTTCGATGTGAATGCAATGTGTGCAAAGATCGGGACTAATTCCCTTGAGATCTTGTAGAGAATATCCTAAGACAGAGCGTGCTTCTCTAAGATGGTGATGAGTTTAGTAGATTCTTCGTCTAAAAGTTGATCACTAATGATCACGGTGGTCTCTCTATCACCATTAAGGAAGGCATACTTCAGCCCAAAAGGAAGTGGCTTAAGTTCTATAGATGGCTTTGGTGGTGGTTCGGATTCATCCAAGTCTAACGGTTTGTTTAAATTGGCTTCTTCTTGAATGAAATCCTTGACATCCTCTTCTAAGTTAGGCTAAGAGGCTTCTAGAAGAGATGCTGACATAACCTCCTTTATTAGGGCAGGCTCGGGTAATGATTTAGCTTTGGAGTTAACAGAGCCAGCAAAAGGAATAGAAAGATCTAGATTCTTCCCGAGGTGACCCTTGAGGCGCCCTTCATGGTACCCTCAAGGAATCTCATGATTGGGTGCCTGATTAACAAGTCAGCCTCCTCCATATCAAAGATGAAGAAGTTTAGGAGGATGGTGACTTTGTTTATTGAGACAGGGATATTCTATGCAAGCCAGCAACTTTTGACCAATCTCCTAGATGGTAACTTGAGAAATTGGCTCCTTGCCTAGGAGCGTTGATGCTAAAGATTTGGACATTACGCTCACTCCTATAATGGGGTCGTAGAGGGATTCTACAGTGGTCCAGTTTATGACACAAGGAATGGATGTGAAACAGGAGAGGAGTTTAATGACATTGGATGATGCCTCAGCCTCCCTGAGCCATTCACTGCTCATAATAGACGTGAGGTGTTGAGCAGTTGCCTTAAGGTAACATGCCTCAAGATGGGTAGGGATATGATTATTAGGAGCTCTACATGCTGTAGATTTCTTTTACACAGGATGATTCAAGACATTGCCAAAATTGACAAAGAGATTAGTCTCGATGTTAAGTGGATATTCCAAAGGGTGAACTACTTCTTCCCTTCGAGGAGTTTGTGGTTGTGGTTCAGGTTCGATAGCTTGAAAGGAGGGTAAAGGAATTTTGGCTGTCATGGGCTCGTCCCTAGGAGACTGATCTTCCTCAGGAGCTTCGGTATGATCATCAATGTAGGATGTGTTCTCAAGAATGGTGTTGATGGGAGTTATACCATGTTTTTACCCCATCAAAACCATCAACAAGACATTCTTTCTTGAAGGAAACCACCAAACACATAGTGACTTAGATACAAATAACATGGTTCCATATGTACTTGTCGTTATTTGTTGTAGGCATTCAGAACAGGTATTTTTCAGTGTATCATAGCCTCTGGAGACAATGTGCAAGAGATGGGCCCAATGTTGGCGTCCATCCAAGTTAGTTCCAAAGGCTGTTTATCCAACGGTGCATGATGGAGGTCACGCGGATTAATGACATGGCACTAGAGTAGCCGCTACTCCACCTCCACTACAAATATCCCCCATAGGCCTTCACTTTAGAGCATGAAACTTAGGAGAAAGCCACTCTCTAGTATTTTAGCTATGGTAGTAGAGGGAGAGTGAGGAGTCTCCAAGGAGGAGTCCCAGCCAGTCGGGAGTCTTCTCCAAGGTGTACCTCAGCGGATGCAAGCTTCTTGTAAGTTTTACATCTGAGTCTTTCTAGTAATTTATTCTAGTTTGGTACATTAAGTATATGGTCTTTTACTGGCATACTGCTTTGCTTGTTGAAGTGCTTGAAGCTTTCGCCAAGCTTAGAGTAGTGAGATTAGTGAAGACGTGGTGTCTAGGCCATATCTTGCAAGTATGAGCTTCTTGTTGCACTGTAGGACACCTAGCTTGAGAGTGACATACCTCGCTAGGTGGAGAGTTCCCTATACGTGTGTTAGGCAAGTTAACATTGTGAGAGCGTGGCTGAATAGGGTAGTCACCTCGATAAGGGAGGAGGTGCAAACCACTTTAACTCGACTTGCCATTTCGTCTATCGCCCCCAGTAAAGGAGGAGGTGGTAAACCTTGTTATACTTAGAATACCATAACCAGAAATCTTTGCTAGTTAGACCTCTCTATCCTATTATCCTAGACCCTTTGTTTCATGACTGGATGACATTGAGCCTAGTTAGTTCACTTCACATTCCCTATGGAAAATACGATACCTAGAATACTCCTGGTGAAGGCTACATTGACTACCGTACGCTTGCGGTATATCTATTTGCCACTTCTGGTGTCAACAAGCTTTCTGGCACCGCTGTCAGGGAATGGTAGCTATTCTAACTTAGAACCAAGTTGTCCGAGTTATCCTTCTTTTACCTTTCTTTTCTTTTTATCCTTTCCACACCATGAACCAAATACCCATCTCTCATCTCGCCACTCCAAAGGGCCTAGTTTGGAGCCACCACCATTATTCCATCCTATTCTTTCACCTCGCTATGAGCCTTGCCCTAGTTTCATAGCTATGGTTCAAAAATAATCTTTTGCTAGGAAGAAGATGAAAACCCTTAGACTCACCTACGTGATTTTGAGCAATTGTGCTCATGTCTTCTTATTGAAGGCATGACACGAAATACCTTGAAATGGAAGTTATTCCCGTTTTCTTTGATGGGGACAGCTAAACATTGGTAGGCTCAACACGTAGAGAGTATGCATAAAGAATGGGGAAGCCTTCAATCCAAATTCTGCTTAGCTTTCTTCCCTATTTCTTGTGCTGCTAATCTTCGAATAGAGAAGGAGTCTCTCCATCCCCAAGCAAGAAGAAATCTCGATAGCCGAATCACAATCAATCCCATCTAGAGATTCAACCATTGATCCTGAACCCCAAATACCACAAATATCGAAGGAGGAAGAAATCCATCCTCTAAATCACTCCTTCAATTTCCAGGCTAACTTTTAGATGATCTTGCTAGTTTTGGGAAGGCTATCCAGAAACTTCCCAAATCAGCACCATTTTATGCCTTGAGTTCTCATGTAGCACACTGGGGAAAACCTAGGATCTTGGATGAACTTCCAAAAGGAATGCCAACTATGCCCATAGAAGAACTGAAGTTCTATGAAGCAAATTTTATCCTCTCTCCTTCTAAGCCCACATCTGCCATATCCTTTGAACCCATCTCTAAACTCATCCTTGATCCTGATGATCCCAATGGTGCTCTTCCTCATTCCTCATTTCCATGTTCAAAGTTCATCAAAGAATCACCTATCCCAATCCCAAAAACATCTTAGGCTCCCAAACGATAAATCCTTGATTGGTTAGGACTTCCTTAAGGCATACCTATGGTGATTGATGATCTAAATACCTCCCTAGATTTCCACATCTTTGACCTTCCCAGACTCTCATTTAATCTCACTTTTATTGGAAGGCCAATTGAGAAAATCTTGGAGAATGCTTTGGGAAATGAGAAGCTTGGTCATAGAATAGGCAAAGGATATCTACCTGTTTTGACTTCCCAACCTCTTAGCATTCTCCAAGATTTCACAAGCCACCATGACATATCCAAGTCTTGAGGAGGACTTGGAATGTCATGAAAAGAAAGTGCTCACCCACTCCTTGAGATGGAGAATTTCATCGATGAGCATGTAAGTTATCCTTTGATCCTCTCATCAATTCCTTGCTCATTTGTGAAATCTCCCAGCTCAATCTTTCTTCTTACCACTACCAAACAAGAGATCTACAACTCCTTCATTTGTCTTGTGTCCAAAATCTTTGCAATAGTTGTAGATGCTTTTGTTTATCAAAAGTTCTCTAAATCTCGTAGTGGTATGAGTTGTTGCAGTTAGGACCCCACAAGTTGGCTTCAAGCTAGCATCATGCAACTTATGTGCCCAACTTGAGTAGGTTACTAAGACTTGAGGTTCTGCTGGTGTGTTGCCACCAGTAGAACTGCTGCACTTGATGTTGTCTTGGTTTCCATGACTCAGGGCACACCTTACACCAAGTGTGGGGGTCATTTGACCCCCTCAAACACATTTGGGTGTTGAAGGACATCCCGAGCAAAAAGCATCAGTGTAGGAACACATCATTAGGGGTAAGAATGCACAAGGAAAGAATCAAAGTGGTTGGAGCCTCCAAGGTGGGGTCGGCCGACCCCACCATGGGCCCCTCAGCCCACCAGTCAGCCTCCACTATGTTGAGCCATACTTCTTGACTGGCTTGTTACTTTCCCTTCCTCTTGTTTAGTGCATTCCTCTTACTTTTGTCTTCAACCCACTAAAATAAAAAAATTGCTTCTTATCTTCACCACTCATTTTATTGTCTCTAATAGAATGAATCTTGTTTGTCATATCATGCTTCCTTTTTCTATGTTAGAATGCTTTGGTTTGGGTGTGCTGGTCATTCAAACGAGCATACCTCCATAGTCTTTTTAAATTAAGCATGGTGCTTAGGTTGAATAGACTACCTTAATCAAACTTGACATGGTGTTAAGCTTGATTGTTGAACCAAACATACTTGTATGGAACTTGGTTGCACTTTTCGACTAACCCGTGCAGCAAGAACATTGACATTCCCTATGGGTAAGTCATAAGATCATTCATGGAGACAAATTGAGATCCTCATCATCAAAGGTCAAGATGTTTGGCCAAGGAGAACTTCGATGCAACTGAGGAGGACCAATGATACAACTCATCATCTTTAAGGTAAGTGGCCCTCTTCTTGAAGTTTTCCATGAGCATGGATCTTGATAGAAGAAGTTGACATGTTAGAACTCATCCTTGTTAATGATTCAACAAGACTAAAACCTACATGTCTTAACTTCTTTTCATTTCTGTATGGTTTGGCCATTAGATTAGAATGTACACACCTATGCTAGTCTCTAAGACAAATTTGGTCCTGGGAAGCCTCCATAGGAGGGTCGGGCGACCCCCTCTTGGTGTCTAACCAAGCCCATGTTTGGCCAAACTATCTCTAACATGTGGGGAAGTACAAATCCAGAACCTGATCGCTCCAAACCTCCTAAATAGGGATCGGGCAGCCTAGGCATAGTACCCACTTAGGTCCAAGCTTGGTTGAACCACTTCTTATCACCTAGAAAGTGTAGAACCTAGACTTGCTCGCTCTGAACCCTTCAACTGAGGGTCGGGCAACCCCTACTTGACACATTACAAAAGCTCAAGACTGGTTCTACGACAAGGAGAGCTTAGGGAGAAGTTTGAACTCTTGGTTCCACCAAGAGGGGGTCAGGCGACCCCTAGTTGGGGGATCTAGCCTGACCCATTTGACTCAGAGTGTTGTGCCAACACTTAGAAGCTATCCCTAGTTTCAACTCTCGTGGAAACAAGGCTTGTAATCTTTGGCAATAGCTCTCTTTGACCTCTCCTCTTCTTCTTGATCACATTTGCCCTCATCTTCAATTCAACACCTTCTAGCCTCCTTTATATCGCCCAAGTTACCTAGAGTAGCTTCACCATGGCCCCCACAAGCATAAATGTCATTAGTTCCTTTAGTGAGGGCCCTTTCAATCATGAGGGAGACTTGTTGGAAAACCAGAGGTCACCATGGAGGCCATTGTGTTCGAGGAAGAGCCCTACCATGCCTTTGATGCCACCTTTTGAATGACAAGGGTAGTTGGCGGTAGGCTGGGACAAGGGAAGTCGTCTTGTTCCCTTGTTCGCCTTAGAGGAGAAGAAGTAGTTGTAGAGCTCCACCAGCTCACCCAAAGACCATCCAGCGGAAGGTTAGTCCTCTATAATCAGTGAGCCATTAAGGTATTTCGAGGATGACTATTGGAGAAAAGAGTCATGAAGAAGGTCCTTAGTGCAGTTTGCACACTTTGAGACAACAATGGGGCACTAGGATTTCTTCCCTTGACCTTTTTCCTTAGATAGCTCAAACCTCGTTCACAAATATGCTAGGCACATACAAGTTTATTCAATCTTTATCATTGTAACATGTGCTTATGACCCATTAAATAAAATGAGCACAATCTCATTCTGCTGGTGTGTTGCCACTAGTAGGACACCTGCACTTGATGTTTCCCATGTCTTTGCATTTTAGAATGTTCAAGAACCCAAGTGTGGGGGGATCGGGCGACCCCCAAACTATGCCTCTAAACTTTTCTTAACATACCACGACGTAGCACATGGCCTGACACGTTGGCATGATGAAACTTGGCCCAAGTTGGGGGTCGGCCGACCCCCATTTTGGCGGCCAAAGGGAACACGAGTTTGCAGAGGTTTGTGTTTAATAGAGATTCAAATGGTAGTGACAGGCAAGCCCAAGTGGGGTCGACCGACCCCACCTTGGGGCCCTGGACCCGCCAGTCAGCATCTACTCATCGTCTACATGCTTCCTAACTGGTTTGCCACTCCTAATCCCCCTCTGTTCTTTCATTTTTTACTTTTATCTTTATTTGCTTTACTTAGATGAAATAAAATAAAAATAAAAACAAGAATACTTGCATCTAAAAATAAAAACAAATAATAGAATTTATGACATTTTAAAGGGTAAAAGCGTCACAAAGAAAGTGTCATAGAGTCTAATTCTTGCATATGCTTATACTTGTGGGTCACATATCTTGATATAAATATCATATTGACTTGGTTGTTGACAAATGGGATATAGTTCTTAGCTCATGATTCATACCCTTTCTATTCTAAGTGCTTAGAGATTTATTTTTGAAAATGTCATAAAACCATAGTGTCATTTACTCCTCAATAGTAAGAAAATTCCTACCAAAGTCATATATATTCATACCATGATCAAAACCCTTCTATATACACTACTCGTACTTGTGTTGAGTTTGGTCAAACCTTGTTGACCCTAGTTGAGAATTATGTCATAGTCCCAAGATCAAGATCACATACACGCCACATATACACATGCTGCTTCTATACTGGAAGTACGCAAAAACATGCACCCATCCATCCACCAAACATATGCCAACTCTTATCCTGAGAGTTGCACACCCTTTCTACCAAATAAAAATGCTAACTCTTATCCTGAGAGTCACGCATTCCCTGCAAAATTTGCTCCCTGCATTTGCCATCATGACATCTCTCCTTTCAAAAGTTCTTCATATGCCAATATAGGATATGGGCTATGCTAAAAAAAGAAAAAACCATGCCAAGGGGCATGAGAGCTACAATAAACAAATGGGAAAGAAGATCTACCAGTTCAAAAAAATGGATACATGATCTTATAGCACATATCCCTCCAAAAGTTCCATTCCATCCTATAAAAGAGTCATGATGCATGGAGTGCCAAAAATATTTAGAATTAGGATTCCATTCTATCATTTTCCACACACTTGCACATCTTGATCAAGGATTATGACATTCTTCTCCTTGGATCCTTGTTTTGACTTTACAATAGATGCAATTCAAGTATGCTATCTTGTATATCCCTACCTGAGCCCCACATAAGCCTGATAGATATAGGATGAAACAAAAGAAGGCAATCTTATGCTATGCCTTGGTGAGGAATCATTTACTTACTGAATGACTTGAGAGTACTATTTGAGGAGTAAGAATGAACTATGTGCTTTCTTTTAAATCCATTGTCAAAAATTCTAAGTACTAAGGATATGAAAATGGGGAGATGACTTTGCTTTGAGAACTGTTCCATTTTTCAACATCTAAAGGATATATGCTAGAAAATACCACATAACCCACTTGTATGAGATATGTATTGAGTAAAGCTTTGTGTTTACTAATATCTTAAAGATGTCATAATCATATGTTATCTTTCTCTCTAATCTTTGCTCGAGGATGAGCAAAGACTTAAGTGTGGGGATCTTGTTGACGGGAGTTATACCATGTTTTTACCCCATCAAAATTGTCAACAAGACATTCTTTCTAGAAGGAAACCACCAAACACATAGTGACTTAGGTACAAATAACTTGGTTCCACATATACTTGTCATTATTTGTTGCAGGCATTCAGAACAGGTATTTTTTAGTGTATCATAGCTTCTGGAGATAATGTGCAACAGATGCGCACAATGGTGGGGTCGGCCGACCCCACCTTGGTCACACCAAAGCCTTGCTGACATGCCATGATCCATGACACACACCCAAGAGTCCATTGCCACCCTTGGATCACAAGTGTGTTCTCTCAATTGCTCATATTCAGCTCACAGGGATCCATGGACCCACATCTCCATCATCCGAAGTGATCCAGGGCTCCCACCACTTCATACCCACTCTAAAGGAGGTGGAAAGAGCCCACAAGGGGGATGGCCCCACCCATCATAGGGGGGTCAGCCGACCCCCTTGTGGGGCCATCCAGCCACCTTGTTTTCACCACTGACATAGGCAACCTTCTAGAAGACTGAGGCCGAGCCCATCTATCATTGGGAGGGTCGGCCGACCCCCACCTGGTGCCCAACCAGGTTGGCTGGCCCCCTATCGACTTCGTGCATGATCGCACATGGTGATTAATCCTAGCAATCCATCCAAGTTGATTCCAAAGGCGGTTTATCCAACGGTGCATGATGGAGGTCACGCGGATTGATGACATGGCCCTCGAGTAGCCCCTACTCCACCTGCACTATAAATATCCCCCATAGGCCTTCACTTAGAGCATGAAACTTAGGAGAAAGTCACTCTCTAGTATTTTAGCTATGGTAGTAGAGGGGGAGTGAGGAGTCTCCATGGAGGGGTCCCGGTTGGTCGGGAGTCTTCTCTAAGGTGTGCCTCAGCGGATGCGACCTTCTTGTAAGTTTTACATCTGAGTCTTTCTAGTAATTTATTTTGTTTTGGTACTTTAAGTATACAGTCTTTTACTGGCACACTGCTTTACTTGTTGAAGTGCTTAAACCTTTTGCTAAGCTTAGAGTAGTGAGATTACTGTAGACATGGTGTCTAGGCTATATCTTGCTAGTATGAGCTGCTTGTCACATTGTAGGACACCTAGCTTGAGAGTGACAGACCTCGCTAGGCGGAAAGTTCCTTATAGTGTGTTAGGCAAGTTAACATTGTGAGAGCGGGGCTGAATAGGGTAGCCACCTTGGTGACGGAGGAGGTGCAAACCTCTTTAACTCGACTTATCGTTTCATCTATCGCCCTAGTAAAGGCGGTGGTAAATCTCGTTATACTTAGAATACCATAATCAGATATCTTTGCTAGTTAGACCTCTCTATCCTATTATCCTAGACCCTTTGTTTCATCACTGGATGACCTTGAGCCTAGTTAGTTCACTTCATGTTCCCTATGGAAAAAACGATACCTGGAATACTCCCGGTGAAGGCTACATTGACTACCGTATGCTTGCGGTATATCCGTTTGCCACTTCTGGTGTCAGCAGATGGTCGCAAGAATAGCCTTACTGAAACGACCTTGATTTCCACGAAGGGAAATCCACAGTGTCGGAGTGTAATATGACCATTTAAATCACATTACCCGATAACAGTTGAATCCATAATCCATACATCGAACAAAAGAGTGCAAATAGAGGGAGTTACAATAACTTATTACATCGCCACAGGGCGGAATCAGAGTTCATGCAGCATTACAACAAAAGCTTGAGGTGCGGAAGCTATCTTCTTCTCTCCAACTTGAGCGTAGGCACGAAACCCTCAATCGCTGTACTCCCCAGATGAGTACTCACTCCTTGAACCTGAAACCAAATTTTCAGTACGATTTGTACTGGCCACACTCCCACCCTATGCATTGCTTTGTGGAAGTGGGTGCAAAATAAGGGTATCTCAAAAGGAACCTATAAAGGCTGGGTTTTCCTATGCAATGTTCAAGTATATAAACAAAAGTATAACAAACAAGTTTTAAACACAAACCCATTCCCTTCATCTATATCCATCCATAACTGTAGCATCATCTCATCTCATCTCCAACACCCTCTCAGACTCTGGTCGACAAGCCAACTCCCTCTTGGCTTGCCTCAGCGGCCCGCAGCCCTCAAACTGGCTCACGGCCGGAAAACACACTCAGAGGAAGGTAGAACACTCCACTCACTAGTCCGGTGCATACGAAACATAGGAAAGGTCCATAGCCGAAGATTCGGCATATGTATCGATCGATCAACCATACACTCTGCAGAGGTTTCACTAATCCACCAGATAACCATCATCGATGCACGCGCGCACCTAGGCAGATTTCGGGCGCCTACTACCATAGGCGATGCCACTCTACCATCCAGCACTGGATCACTGGAACTGTGAAGAGAGCATGTATCCGCTCCCGAAGAGGATGCCGTGCCATGTACCCACTCCCGAAGGGGGTGCCATGATCGTCTCGGTAGGGTGTTAGCTCCATCCCATGCATATACCTTCCTATCACTTCTCGCCTAGCAGTAGTGGCATCGACCTATCCAGCGGTTCGGCCGTCTCCCCCCCATGGAGAGTGAGTGGAAAGCAAGAGATTCCTAGGTCCGGATACCAGCGCAACAGTTCCTAGATTTGACCAAACCGGGATATCTTCATCAGGGTTTATCTTTAACGTGCTACCATGGCACCTTCATCCCGGGCTCCACCTTTCCGAGGATCACACCCAAGGACCACCATCACATCTCAGTTAGCCCGCCACAGGCTCCTCTCATGGGAATGTCCAGAACCATTCCCTGGCAAGACTTTCTCCAAAAGCTCGTCGTAGATCCCGGCTCGATCGACTCAACCCTCACCCTACTCCCTGCCGTAAGTTCCACCCCAAACCCGGATACAACATCATCAGCTCACATGCTCATCTGAAGCATCAACTCACACATCCAGCCTGGCACCCTCCAGGCCTTCCCCGGGTTCATCACGTCGCATCAAAATGTAAGCGAGTGAAGTATAGAAATTATAAGTATAGCAGATAAGCGGGTGGCTATCATAACAGCGGGTAAGCAGGTGATAGTTTACAACAAGGTAGGGCTCATCAAATAAATACTCTATCATGCAGTCCTAGCACAGGCATAGCATTATAGCAACATGAATGTAAAGCACTAGCCATACTATAATTGTCATGCGTAATGGGATCTACGAGGTTGGGTGGTGTGTGGCACCTTCACTGACGTAGCTGTCGGACTTCTCCTGGTAGTCACTGTCGTTAGACTTGTCCTCGCTCGAGCCTGTAACAAGATTTAACGGTCGCAGAAGCGACCCCTATAGATTAGCACAAAGAACGAATGCAAAATAGAAGATCCAAATACACTCAAACATAGCCTAGATAGATAGGGCTCGATTTATAGAAAATTTGGATATGTGGATCATAATTTTCTGAGCTCGTATGAATTAGTTATGAATTTTCAAAGATTTAACCATTTTCTGAAAAGAACAAGGGCTCGAGGGGTTACGGTCTCAAGGTTACGATCTCGAGGGTTACTGTCTCGAGGGCTAGAACTCGAGGGCACGGTCTCAGGTTACGGTTTCGAGGATATGCTCTCGAGGATATGCTCTCGAGGGTACTCTCGAAGGCGGAGAAACTGCTCTGCTCCCACAACGGTGCTCGCTCTCGAGGGTTACGCGCTCGAGGGGCACGGTCTCGAGGGGTACGGTCTCGAGGACACGATCGCCAGGATGCGGTCTCGAGGGTACTGCTTTCGAGGGCATGCTCGAAGACAGAAAACTGCTCTGCTTCGACAGCGGGGCTCGGCTGGTTACGACGGGGTTCGGCTCGAGGGTGATGGTGCTCGAGGTGTAGAACTCGAGGGTTGGTTTGTCGAAGCGTCGAACTCGAGGGTTGGTTTGTCGAAGGGTCAAACTCGAGGGTCGGTTGGTTTGTCGAAGGGTCGAACTCGAGGTTCAGCTCGAGCGCGTGATCCGTCTCGGACGAGATCGGCTCGAACGCGGAGTTCCTCCTCGGCGATCGACGGCGGAAGAACCCTCGATTCCTGGTGCCACAAAGGATCTCCGGTGCCATTAACCCGCCCATCGGCTTCGGGACTTCACGACGGTCACGTCGATGGGCTTCAGGGCGACAGCTTCACTTCTGTGTCGAGCTCGACGGCAGACGGTGGCTCGATGGCGACGGTGCCCGATGAACACTTCAGACCGAGTCACCACAGCTCCAATTGGTGGCGTCGACGGACGGTTGGAGTCACGCAACGCCTGCTCGAGGTGTCGGCGGTGACCAAAACACACGGCGGAGTCCGCGCGGGCAGCAACTCCCACGGCGGAGCTTCGACAGGTCCTCGGTGCACGGCAACGGCACTCCGAGAGGGTCCACGGTCTCCATCTTGCCCACTCGATGCAGCTCGTCACGGCGGAGCTTCCCGGCTTCTTCCTGCTCCTCGAGGGTGATCGACGGTGGCAGGAACAACGGTGAACGACGGCGTTCTGGAGCGGCAACGTACTGACACGTCGACGACAAGGTGGTTCGAATCGATGCTCTGGTGAGGCAAACGCAGAGCTAGGGTGTGCACGGGGTCCGTCTCTTCAAGGCGAGCGCGGATCCGGAAACAACGGAGGTCGAGGCTCAACAGAAAGGCGACTGGGTGATCTTGCCACGGCGGAGCTTGGCGCGCGGCGATGAACTGGGCGGCTTCCATTCCGGCATCCTCCCGATGCCGTGGTCCGAGGGGCTCGGTTAGTCTCGTGTGTGTGTGCGGGTGTGTCCAGTGAGGTTGGTAGTGACCTGGGCCTACGCGCTCACGGCGGAGCGCCATGGCCAACAGCACGGCGGAGGGTTCGAGAGGGCGGCGATGGCGGTGCTCACCGACGGTCGAAGAGGATGGAGGTGCGGTACAAGTCCAAGCGGCTCCGGCTCGCGGTACTGCTCCTCCTTCCTGCCCTCGACGCAGCAGCAGCGGCTCCGAGTCGACGGTCTCCCTCCTCAGCTCCGGCGGCGGCGATCTGGGAACCCTAGGGTGCCGGGGTGCTTGCTTTATAGGGCGGTCGGGGTGGTAGGTAGCAGACGGACGGCCGATCACAGCTTTGCTTGATCGAGCGGTCAAGGGATGTCCAAGTCAGCAGCTGGGGCTCGAACTGGGTCCAGAGAACAGCGAGAGAGGCCTAGGGAACACTGGGTGTCGAAGTTCTTTATGGCGGCAACGTTCCACTGCGGCGACAGCGCAGGTGCGCGCGCGCGCAGAGAATATTGCCTGCGGCCGTGGGAACTTTACGCGGGCTGGTCGGTCCAGGTGGCTTGCGGGCGCGCGTCGATGCGGGGCGACACTGGATCGAGCGGTCGAGGGAGGTTGCTTAGGAGCGACGCCGGGGAACAGTGCTGACGCGAGCACGCACGGCCGGTCGGGTGACCTCAGCGGGCGCGATGACACATGGGTTCCACTTCGAGGCCCCATCGTCAGCGACTCCTCGGCAACGGAGGCTCGGTGCGGCGCGCGGACGCGCGCAGCTCTTGCTGGGCCGTCGGCCTGGTTGGGCCTCGCAGCGCGGGGTCGAGCGGCGAGCAGGGGGTCGAGCGGCGTGCAGGGGTCGAGCGGCGAGCGGAGGGTCGAGCGGCGAGCAGGGTCGAGCGGCGAGCAGGGTCGAGCGGCGAGCAGGGTCGAGCGGAGGGTCGAGCGCATGCAGGCCGGGTCGACGGGGCTGCTCGGGCCGGTCTCCTTCTTTTCTTTTTCTTTTTCTTTTTCAAATATATTTATATATATACTTATATATATATGCAGTGTGCTTATTTTGTGTTACAGAATAGTGAGCATACATGGCCCAAATACTTCTAGGGTATTATTCCCTTAATATTTATTTGTCAAAATAAATATTTGTTTTCATTTTTATTATCCAACTCATAAACCAAATAAAAATCCAACTCACTCTTTTAATGCAACATGATGATTAAACAAATGAAACATTAAAATGTATCAAGCGAACATAGAGCATTGTTATGAGATATTAATTAATTTGCAACATGTGAATGCCATGCATGACATGCTAGGGTTGATGCATATGTAAGGGGTAGATGATGACATGTCGCACCACATCACTCGAGGTTTTGTCGAAAAAATTTTGTAGTTCGAATTTTTGGGTTGTTACACTTACCTTCACTAATGGGTAGAGGAAGAAATGCTCCCTTAGAGGCTAAATTAAGGAATTGTGCAAAGATTTGGATAAGACCGAGGTAGAAATGTGCATAAGAGTTGGCTCTGTTATAGCTAAGTCTGGCTAGAGGATGCAAAGTCAATAAGACGCACCCAGGCCACACCTAGAGACTCCTTCTCTTCTTGCTTGAAGTTCAAGACGTCTCTATGAAGACGAGCTATGCAAGAAATGGGAAAGTAGGTAAGATAGAGCTTGGCTTGCAGCTTGTCCCATTCTCCTCCTATACTCCCTACGTAGCGAGTATACCATCGTCTATCTCTTCCCATCAAAGAGGACAGAAATAGCCTCCAATTAAGGGTTACTCGCCTCATCCCTTGGATGTGAATGCACGAACAAAGTTATTCAAAATCACATAGGTGTGTATAGGGATTCTCATCTCCTTCTCCCAAAAAGGGATTCTCCTAAACCATCATGAGACTCGGGCGGAGCTCATAGTGACAGGCCAAAATGGCCTGTGATGAACCCGATGGCTCCAACTTAGCGCCCGATGGAGCAGCATAATCGAAAAGGGTTGTTTGATCCATTTAGATGTGCGTAAAAGGTTTTAATCAAACAAAGATAATTTAACAATTTTTTATCCTAGTTAAAATAGCTACCGTTCCCTGGCAATGGTGACAGAAAGCTTGTTGACACCAGAAGTGGCAAACAGATATACCGCAAGCGTAAAGTATTCAATGTAGCCTTCACTGGGAGTATTCCAGGTATCATGATTTCCATGGAGAAGGTGAAGTGATTCAACTAGGTTCAAGGTCGTCAGGTGATGATCAAAGGGTATAGGATTGGGTATAGAGAGGTCTATCTAGCAGAAATATCTAGCCATGTTACTCTACGTATAACGAGGTTTACCACCACCTCCCTTACTGAGGCGATAGACGAAGTGGCAAGTTGAGTTAAAGAGGTTTTCCACCTCCTCCCTCACCAAGGCAACTATCCTATTCAGCCCCGCTCTCACTATGTTATCTTGCCTAAAACACGTACAAGGAACTCTAGGCCTCGCAAGTCTGTCACTCCTTTGCAAGGTGTCTTGCAGTGTGTTGGGGAACAACTTTGACATACAAACATCCTTTCCAAACTTTGGAGACAAATGTTTCATTATAAACATTTAAGATGATAACATGTACAGCGAAGACAGCGAAGGTACTTCACTGCACGTAACTTCAGCTTCGCTTACGTATTTTCGCATGTTTCAAGTTGACTAGTGAAGATGACTTTGCTATACTTTGGACGCCTAGTGAAGATGACATGGACACTTCGTTGTGGCTATCAAACTTCGCACATATGATTTTGCATGTTTTAGGTTATCAAGCGAAAGATGGCTTCGTTGGGCTCTCGATGACCGGCGAAGCTGACGTGGTGACTCCGCATAAGAAGCCCGTGAGATTCTCAGTCGAACTAAGAAGTCATGATCAAGTTCGAAGTTGCCTTAGAGGGCTAGAAGAAAAAGGGTGAAGTGTGTCTCATCACTTCGCCAACTTGCTTTCTAGCTGAATGTATAGGAAGCTCCATGGCAAATCTTGTAAGATTCCTAGAACGGGGTAGCCAGGGGGATCTATAAATACCCCCTGGAGTGTAAGTTTTGGGACAGGATAAAATACAATTGCGACCTGCATATTGTTTTCACCTTTCTTGTACACGTAAATCCATTACCCAACATCTGGCACCGTCTGTTTGTGTGATCAAAAACACCCACAACCACCACAAGGACGTGAAATGGCAAGACCTAGCAAAAACCAACTTCAGCTGGAGACAATTCAAACTAGGACAGAGACCCACTTTTGGAAGATGAGACAGAAACAGAAAACAGACATGTTCAAGAAGAAGAAGAAACTCAGAATGAAGAAAGAAGACTCAAAGAACTCGAAGATCAACTCATCATCAAGAAAAAATAGCTGGAGGAAGAAAGAAAAAAGACAAGAGAAAACTCTTTAAAATAAAGAATTGCAGAAGCAGAAGCTGAATTAAGAAAGCTCAATGATGAATTAGAAAACGAGAGTGAAGTCATGATTTAAGAACCAAACTTAGCAAGCAAAAACACCAATAACAAAGAAAACCAAAGTCAAATAGAAACAATTGACACAGAGTCGCCCTTGTCAATCGATATTCAGCTAGCGAAGTGGCCAGCAGGTTTCAAATTCAACATCATCCCAACTTACAATGGCATGTCTGACCCAAGATAATTCCTTATGAGTTTTGAAGCAGCGGTTGCATCAAGTGGGGGAAATGCAAACACCTTAGCGAAGTCACTCATCATGGCAGTAAGAGGACCAGCGCAGCAGTGATACTCTTCGCTAAAACCAAGGTCAATCAAATCTTGGGATCAATTTCGCACAACCCTGCTCTTAGATTTCCAAGGCCTACAAAGAGTTGAGCTTACAAGCGATGATCTTTTCAACATCAAGCAGCAACCAAAAGAACCACTGAGCTAGTATTACAAAAGATTTATGCAAGCAAAAGCTCAAATACCAAACATACCAGACGAAGTCGTCATCATAGCAGCAATCCAAGTACTACGAGTAGGCCAACTTTTCTCACACTTCAAAAGGGAAAGACTGACCATAGTTGAAAAATTATACGAAGAAATGAGAAAGTACTGTGAATCTGATGAAGACTACAGAAAAAAATAGAAGAAGAAAACGGAGAAAGAAACATGTCAAGAGCAAACAACAAGTTCCAACACTCGAGAGTGACAAACACAGAACGAAGACCATTTCAGAGAATAAACCATATCAACAACACAAGCGAAGTCAATAGCCAAGGTCCAAGCTCAAGCAATCAAAGAAATTTCCAAAATAGTAGAAATTTCAAGGAAAATTTCCAACAAAGACCAAACTATAACAACCAAAGTAGAAACTTCAAAAGGAAAAATTTGAAGCCCGAAGAATTGTACTGCATCATACATGGCAAAGGGGCTGGTCACACATCAAAGATGTGCCCAAAAGTAAAGAAAAGCATTGAAGAAGTGCAAGAAGAGAATAGAGCAACTTCATAGCAAAAAATTGTCAACCATCTAGCTCCCCAAAGAACAAGTTTATGCGCCAATAACTTACTCCCAACACATGTTACCACCACCTTCGCCAATCTATAATTGTCAACCGTTAGCAATGTGCCCGCAAAATCAATGGGGCTCAAATCAGCAGCAAAGTTTTCACCTTGAAAGTTCAGTAGCAAATAGCAACCATCAAATTCAATACAACAACACGCTCGAAGTATCAACAAGCAATGGGAACATAGTCATCCCAAGCAAAGGAAGAATTATGACAATCTTCGGAGAAAACAACATGGAGCTCGATACAAGAAATGAAAGAAGAAATTATTTTAGAAGAGTAAACTCCATAGCAATCAGAGGTCCATTCAAGAAAACAAGATGGTCCCACATGCCAATCACATTCTCAGAACAAGATCTCAAACTCAAAGATTACCCCCATATGGATGCAATGGTCATAGAAGCAAACATCGAAGGTTGGGCAGTAGCAAAAATTCTAATAGATGGTGGCAGCTCAGCAGATATCATATTTACAAGAACTTTAGATGCAATGCAAATTGACAGAAAAACTTTGGGAAGAGCCGAGCACCCATTAGTTGGCTTCGACGGAAAGAAGATAAACTCTTTTGGTAGAATTGTCTTACCAGTTTCATTCAGAATAGTGAATAATGCGAGAACAGAGCAAATAGCATTCGATGTCATTGAAATGCATAGTCAATACAATGCAATCTTTGGAAGGGAAAGTTTAAACACATTCAAAGCCAGAGTAAGTTACACATACTTATGCATGAAGATGCCAGCAGTCAATGGCATCATAACCATCTTCCGCGATCAAACAGAGGCAAGAAACATAGAAAGAGATGCAAGCCTAGCCTTCAAAAATATCCACGTGATACAAGAAGAAGAAGATGATGAGCTTGCAACTGAAAATGCCAAGACATAAGAAAAAGCGAAGCCTTGCGAAGATACAAAGAAAGTACCAATCGACCCAATGGTACCAGAAAAACAAATCATCATCGGTATAAATCTATCGAAAGAAGAAGAAGAAAAGATAATCCAAGTCCTGCGAAGCAACAATGATATCTTCGCCTGGTCCGCACAAGACTTAGGAGGAGTAAGTAGGGATGTTATAGAACACAAGTTAAACATCGACCCAAACTTCAGACCGAAAAAGCAAAAACTCAGAAAGTTGTCGAAAGATAGAACACAAGCTACAAAAGCCGAAGTCCAAAGATTGTTAGATGCGAAAGTCATAAGGGAAGTCTAATTTACAACTTAGCTCGCAAACATAGTCATGGTGCAGAAGAAAATAAAAAAGTGGAGAATGTGCATAGACTTTATAGATCTTAATAAGGCGTGCCCAAAGGACAACTTTCTACTACCAAGAATAGACACATTGGTAGATCAGGCAGCAAGAAGTGAAATGCTCAGTTTCCTCAACTGCTATTTAGGCTATCATCAGATCTGGATGAAAAAAGAAAATGAAGAATACACAAGCTCTATCACACCATTCGGAACTTACTGCTTCCAAAGAATGGCTGAGGGGCTTCGCAATGCAGGAACAACCTTCACAAGAATGACATCCACAGTTCTCAAAGATCAAATACCAAGAAATCTGCTCACGTATGTTGACTACCTCGTAGTCAAAAGCAAGAAAAGAGAAGACCATGTCGAAGACCTACAAGAAACCTTCTCAAATCTCAGAAGAGCAAACTTAAAGCTAAATCCAGAAAAATACACATTCGGAGTTCAAACAAGCAAAATTTTGGGATGCATCGTATCCACAAAAGGAATCGACCCGAATCTAGAGATGGTAAAGGCAATACTGAACATGCAAGTGCCAAGAAACATCAAGGACATCCAAAAATTGATAGGAAGATTAGCTTCCCTGAACAGATTTATATTCAAATTAGCTGAGCGAAGCCTCCCAATATTCCAAGCACTAAAAGGGAAAAAGGAAAAATTCAACTGGGGTCAAGCACAGCAAGAAACTTTCAAAGAAATAAAAAAGAAACTATCCAATCCTTCAACTTTGGCAACACCTGATCCAACAGCAGATTTACTACTATCCATATCAGCAAATGAAAGCATAGTTAGTGCAGTACTGATCCAAGAAAAAGAAAATGAGCACTCAACAAAACAAGTTCCAGTCTACTTCGTATCCGAAGCTCTATCCAGATCAAAAATTTTCTATTCAGCAATTAAGAAAATTGCATATGCAGTACTTATGGCATCCAAAAAATTGAAACACTACTTCTAAGCACACAAAATAAGAGTGCCAACAAATCAACCCCTCACAGAAGTGCTACAAGGCTGCAAATCCTTAGGAAGATTGGGAAAATAGGCTGCAGAGTTGTCCCAATACTTTATCAAATTCGAAAAAAGAACAGTAATAAATCTCAAGTGATGGCTGACTTCATGGCAGATTGGACACCCTCAAAGTACAATCAAGAAAGAATGGAGCGACCAGAATGGATAATCTATTGCGATGGTGCTTGGGGCTTCGTCGGCACAGGAGCAGCAGCAGTCATAACTTCACCTTCTGGAATCAAACTCAAATACACAGTAAGACTAGACTTTCAATGCACCAACAACATCATAGAATATGAGGCAGTATTACTAGGACTTCGCAAAGCAAGAGCAATGGGAATCCAAAAGCTAATAATCAAGATAGATTCTCGAGTAGTGGCTGGGCATATAGAGAAAAATTACAAAGCAAGAGATCCAGAACTAGTAAAATATCTTTAGCTACTGAGGGACCAAGAAAAACACTTCGTAGGATTCACAGTGAAAAGTTTATCAAGAAATGACAATAAAGATGCAGACGAAATTGTGAAAGCCGCCGCCCAAAAGTTAGAGTTATCACCAGAAGTATTCTTCCAAACTATCACCAAAACCTCAACAAAAATGAAAGTTGAACAACCAAAAGAAGTACACATCATATAAAGCGAAGATTGGAGAGCTCCAATTATGGCATTCCTCAAAGGATTCTACAAGCTAGAAAATAAAGTTGATGAAGTAAGAATGAACCAAAAGACCAGAAACTATAAAATCATCAATGAAGAACTATACAAGGAAGGAGTTTGCCAACCCCTACTAAAGTGCATCTCAAGAGAAGATGGGAAGAACCTGTTGGAAGAAATACACGGTGGAATCTGTGGATGCCATGCTGGGGCTAGATCAATAGTTGGAAAAGCCTTCAGATAAGGGTTCTTCTGGCCAACTGCCCAAAGTGACAGCAAAGAAATCATTCGGACTTGTCACAATTGCCAAATGGCAGCAAGCAAAGTTAAAGCACCAGGAACAAACCTACAACCAATTGAACCAACTTGGCCACTAGCAAGATGGGGAATCGACATAGTCAGAAAGTTACCTCCAACTCAAGGCAACTACCAATACGCAATAGTTGCGGTCGAATATTTCACCAAGTGGATTGAAGCGAAGCCAATCACAAACATGTCTTCTCACACAATGAAAAAATTCCTATGGCAAAACATCATATGCAGATTCGGAGTCCCAAGACACATCACTGTAGACAATGGAACCCAGTTTGATAGCGAAGACTTCAGAGAATACTGCCATTCAATGGGAATCAAACTTTGCTTCGTGTCAGTAAAACACCCACAGTCTAACAGAGCAGTCAAAAGAGCAAACGGGATAATTTGCATAGGAATTTCAAAGTGCCTAACAGACCTCAAAAAAGGAAAATGGGTCGACGAGTTACCAAAAGAAATCTGGTCTCACAACACTTCAAAATCAAGGCCAATAGATTTCTCTCCATTCAAATTACTTTACGGAGATGAAGCAATGACTCCTGAAGAAATAAAATACGAAGGTCCAAGAACAAATGTTCAAATGATCACAGAAGAAGACCAAATAACAAGAAAGGACTTGCTCGAAGAAGAAAGAAACAAGGCACTTGAGAATATCAAGAAGTACCAACTTGAAACATAGAAGTGGTACAACAAAAAAGTTAAGTCAAGAGAGTTAGCACCAGGAGATCTCGTCCTAAAAAAAAGAGATGAAGACACAGTGGGAAAATTCCAGCAAAAGTGGGAAAGCCCTTGCATCGTCACTAGAACAAACAAAGAAGGTGTGTATCATCTGGCAAACCTTAAAGGTGAGGAACTCAATCACACCTGGAACATAGAAACACTCCGTAAGTATTATCCATAAGCAAGACTGTAGGATTAGTCTACTTTTCAGCAAAAGTAGAAGTAGATTTTCCCTTTAAGTAAATTTACGTTCTTGCAACAATAATCGAGCTGCACTCTTTTTCCACTCAAGGGAAACCCTTCGCAGGGTGAGTGGTTTTTTAACGAGGCAGTCTCTTTGTAAATCTCATGAAATATAAAATGAGAAAGCAGTTTCCTCAGAAATATGTCTCTACATTGCACAACCAAAAGTACAAATGCCAAAGAGTATATCCAACATATACTCCAATATCGGCACAAATTTTGCAAAACTAAGTTAGCATTAACATTTTATTAAATCTAAAAAATGCTAACTTATCTAAGGCGAATTTTTTGACTTTGTTTCACTAAGGTGAAATGTTTTCAGCTTCTAAGGAAG
>CM041632.1:35093865-35234398 GCA_023333625.1 Bothriochloa decipiens | reverse complement strand
TTTGACTTTGTTTCACTAAGGTGAAATGTTTTCAGCTTCTAAGGAAGCGCACGCGTCCACTTCGCTCAAAAAAGAAGGGACGGCGTTTCAGAATTTACTAAGGCAAATTTTTTAACTCTGCTTCACTAACGCGAAAACGCCTCAAGCTTCCAAGCGAAGTGCACGCATCCACTTCGAACGAAAAATAAGTGACAGCATTTCAAAATTTACTATGGTAAAGTTCCCAATTACATTGTTTCTCAACAAGGTATATACACAGCTTAACCCAAAGTGTTTATTCTGTACCCAGTCATGCAAGCGAAGAAAAACTCACGAACTTCACAATACAAGATGTCTTGCAATATAACCTACCCAATTACAAAAATATTTCTACCAAATTAGTCATCCCAAGAACTAACTACCTCGGCAGCATCTCCAAGTATGTCGCTCACAGCTTCGTCTATAATCTCATTTTCCTCACGGCATAAATAGTCCTCACAAACACTCGCTGGTGAGGTACTTGACTCATATGACTATAAGAAGAAGAGGTTAGAAAACAAGAGCAACCACAGAAGAAAAAACAAACCCCACACGTCAAACTTTTACCTGCGCAAAGCCCGTAAAGTCAAAAACTCGGCAATTAGGAGGTCGGACGCTGCGGCGTCGCTTGTTCACTTCCATAAAAGATTTGTAAGACAAAATCACAAAAAAGTTCAAGTTCAAAACAATGAAGAGCAAAACTTACGAGCAAGAAATTCATCGACATCATAGCCATTGCACTTCGCGCGAAAATCATGAAACTCGGCGGGCTCAAAAACAAATTCATCTTTACACATTTACAGCGGAACAATGTCTTTGACATCCTGCGCAGCCTCAGCATGAGGAACCTGTGCAGGACGGACAGATAGTCAAACACTTACCAAGTGTATATCTTACAAAAACCATAACTTGGAGTCATTGTATCCCAAAATCCCTCATCTCACAAAATAAAAAAGCAGCTACAGCCTAAGGATGACCACCACTAACATTGCTGGGTCCGGCACCGCTTCAACCTCCAGCACCAACTTCCTTCTTCGTGGCTTCTTCTGCCTCCCTCTGAGCAGCTTCCGCCTCTTTTGCAATTTGCTGATACAGAAAGAGAGAAAATTTAGATACAAAGCACAAAAGAAAACAAAAGAAAGCAAGTATAAAATTTACCCTCTCAAGTTTCTCTCTAGCTTTGTCAAAACAATGGACCCAACCACCTGACCTCCAGTACTGCTCAAGATATTTGTTGCACAACACTTGTGTCGCCTTCGTCATGTTGGTCAGTTCGCTCACAGAAGGGAACTTATAATTGGCATCACAAAGTTGTGTAAACAATGGATCCTGGCTTTGTCTCATCAGATGAAACAAAGCACGAGCAGAGTAGAAAGCACCAATATCAATAGTGGTCTCCATGACCTGGGATAGATCCTCATATTGGCGGCAAAGCCAACTTAAAAAACTATCTCGGTCACCAAGATCCCAACACTTGTCTCCAGGTCTGGCCCCAAACTTATCATAACATTCGAAGCAAAGCTCCCAAATGCGATTGCAATTGTCAAAGAAAGACTTATCCTGATCCGTAATTCTTCTCTCAACACGCCTCACATCTTCCCTCAACTTCTCTTTTTCCTCCTCAATCTTCTTGATAACATCATCTCTTTCCTCAACTTGAGCAAGAGCACTGATAAGTTTGCCCTCCAACAAATTATGAGCATCCACAGCGTCATCTCTCTCTTTCTCCTTTTCAGCAAGTTGTTTCTTCAGATTCTCAATTTTAGCTTGGTAGTCACGTTCGCGAAGGGCAAAGTTTTTCTCCCTTTCTTCTAGCCCAGTTCGCAAACCCCTCATCAAAAGAGAACCCTTATACATCATTGATAGCCCAGCCTCAGCAACCTCGAGCAAGGGTTTCTTGGATATCTCAAGCTCCGTGTCAGGCACAGTGAAAGCCTCGTCTATGCACTTCGATAGTTGAACCTCAGAACTATGAGGCATCATCCGAAGTTTATCGGCCCTGACACCAATAAACTTGAAACTGTCAAGACCTAAACTTTTCTCTTGACAAAATGCCAACCCATGCTTGAGAGCTTCAGAAACCTCCCCTTTGCTATCAACGGGGATAACGGGAGTGATGGATCATGACCACCAAACTTGCTCAAATCGACTTGTTTTCGAGGAGAAGACGGCACGTGAGGAAAGATAGTTTTTGCAAGAAAAATAAAAAGTTAACAAAACAAAACAGTTCAAATCAAAAAGAAACATAAAATTCCAGTACTTACCAGTAGAAACACGTTCACCCAAATTGCATTCAATACTTTTTCCGCTCTCAACATGGATAGTAGAACTGGTTAAGCACGCCAAGCGGTCATCATTGACAACATCATCAAAAACTTCATCATCGCTATCTTCAAGATTGATAGAATAGGCTCTAGAACCTCCAGCTTTCTTTGGCATATTCTGAACACCAACTTCACCGGCTTCAACTATAGCTAGGTTCTCAACCAAAGTTGTTCTCCCAGCGTCAATATTTTCTTTAAACGGCTCAGCAAAAGAAGCCTCAGCATCAGGCCTCGGCAAAGCCAAACCTCCAACTTCCTGGAAATCCCTTGCTTGAATCTCTTTCTCAGAAACCAAGCTGGCTTCCGCACCAACTTCGCTGGAACCACCGGCAGAAGCACCACGAGCTTGCAAATTCTGTAAGTTTTCATTAAGTGGAGTAAGTAACAGTGGAGCCAAACCACTAGAAGAGAAAGTCATACAAATTTTCCTCACCTCATCCTCAGCATCTCGAGAAACAGGAAAATCAACATCACCACCATCACCATCACCTTTGACAACCTTAGCAACACCTTCACCACTAGCACTGACATCAGAAACCAAGTTCCCCTCCATATCCAAACTCCGTTTAAGCACAGCATCAATTTCTTCAGCATCCAACAAAAAAGTACTTTGATTTTTCTTTAATTTCTTAGCAACAACTTTGCTAGAAATGCCAGACTTTCATTTCTTCTGAATAACAGTCTCCTTTTTACCTTGTTTCTTTTCACGGGCATAAGCAGGAGGAGGCCTATCACCATATTCAATATTAGCAACTTCAAAAACTCTATTCAAGCGCTTATAATCACTCCCAAGAACCTTATCAATATTATTCTTCTCGCTCAGCACATATTTGCCAAGCTAATCCTCAGCTCGGCTTTCCACAGACTTCACAAATTCTTCATCAGAAGAAAATGTCCTTGGGCGATGAAAATTGTTATCCGGAAACTTGTAGATTATACCCCAAACCTTCTTAAGATAAAAACGCTGAAAAGACCATCCTTTTTTCAATGGCCAAATTTTGGCGGCAGCATACTCCTCAACCAAATCCCTAGCACATTGCAATGAAGCTGTACACTTGTATGCCTTCACAGCAGTCTTCGAAATCATGGAAGAAGGAACAGACGGAGATTGTTTAAAATTCTCAATCTCCATTCTAGCAGCCATTGGATACTTCTTCACCATCTTCCTCGTAATAGGGTCCCACTCCTCAACCATGGGCACTTTATGATAAAACCAAAATCTAGACCAATCTCCAGTACCCCACTTGTTCCTAGTTGCCGAAGAAGCTTGAACGGCATTGAGAGCCATCTTGAAACTTGAACAAGCAAAATACTTAGTGATCACCCACCCTTCAAGCATAAATTCTTTGAATTGAGTATGCATCTCAAAAAGTTCACAAAAAGCCACAATATCTGCATTGGCCTCCTGAGATTTAACGGCCCAGACAAACTGAGCCAGCCTAACCACACCGTTTGGAGTCAGATGGTGCATTTGAATGTTGAAAGCCTTCAACACATCTTTAATGAAGTCCTGGTAGGGGAAGCGAAGTCCAGCAGTAAACAAGTCCTGTACACAATACATTCGTCAGGATGAGGCTTCGGGTTGGTCTTCATAGGATTAGGAATCCTCACTTGATCACGTTCAACAATTCTCAATTGAACCATCTCATCAAGGTGACTCTTTTCAAACAAAGTTTTACCAACAGTTAAGGTAAAACCTTCATCATCTTTCACTAAGTCCTCAACTAACGCGTCAACACCGTCAAGGCCCTCATCGTCAGAATCCATTTGAGCCCTATCTTCTTCGGTGTTGACCCTGTAAATCTTGCAAAGACATCTACAAAAACCAAAAATCAGAAACACTATTCAACAAAATTGTGAAAATAAAAAGTCAAAGGAACAAACCTTGGCGAAGACGTGACTCAAACTTCGAACAAAGATTTGTGACCAGGCGAGCACAACGGCAAGAAGTCAGGAAAAACTATCTCAAACTTTAGAACTCAAGAAAAATTTCGGCAGAGTTTCCCTTCTTCTGAAAACAACAGCCGCAGGGGGGAGGGCCTCACTATTCATAGGCAGTGCTTGGTCAACTGGTCAAAGCTAGCCGTTAGATTCAAAATTCAAATAGGCCAACTCCAAATTTTGGACGGCGTTTGTTAGGCAAAGTTTCATATAAACTTCACAGGATTCAGACCTTTAGAGTAGCCTTCGCCCGCGAGGGGTTGCTGTTGGGGAACAACTTTGACATACAAACGTCCTTTCCAAACTTTGGAGACAAACGTTTCATTATAAACATTTGAGATGATAACATGCGCAGCAAAGACAGCGAAGGTACTTCACTGCACGTAACTTCAGCTTCGCTGACGTATTTTCACATGTTCCAAGTTGATTGGCGAAGATGACTTCGCTGTACTTTGGGCGTCTAGCGAAGATGATGTGGACACTTCGCTGTGGCTATCAAACTTCGCACATATGATTTTGCATGTTTCAGGTTATCAAGTGAAAGACGGCTTCGCTGGGCTCTCGATGACCGGGAAGCTGATATGGCGACTTTGCATAAGAAGCTCATGAGATTCTCAGTCGAACTAAGAAGTCATGATCAAGTCCGAAGTTGCCTTATAGGGCTAGAAGAAAAAGGGCGAAGTGTGTCTCATCACTTCGCCAACTTGCTTTCTAGCTGAATGTATAGGAAGCTCCATGATAAATCTTGTAAGATTCCTAGAACAGCGAAGCCAGGAGGGATCTATAAATACCCCCTGGAGTGTAAGTTTTAGGACAGGATAAAATACAATTGTGACCTGCATATTGTTTTCACCTTTCTTGTACACGTAAATCCATTACCCAACACAGTGCAACAAGCAGGTCACACTTGTGAGATATAGTCTAGACACCACATCTACAGTAATCGCACTAATCTAAGCTTAGCTAATTTTTCGAGCACTTCAACAAAGTAAAGCAATATGCCAGTAAAAGGCCGTATACTTAAAGTACCAAGATAAAATATTAAATACTAGAAAAGATTCGAATGTAAGACTTACAAGAAGATCGCATCCACTGAGGCGCACCTTGGAGAAGATTCCTAACAGGCTGGGACTCCTCCTTGGAGACTGCTCACACTCTTCCCACTATTCTCACACTAAAGCTACTAGTGTAGTCTTTCTTTCTATGATACATGCCTTAAAGTGAAGAACTAGGGGGTATTTATAGGGGAGGTAAAGTAGGGCCTACTCCAGTGCCACGTCATCGATTCGTGTGCTTCCACTTCTTCACCATTGGATCAAACCGACCTCCAAGCTGACTTGGATGGAGGAAAGTGATGAAACCTGATGCATGGAGGCATGCACACATCGATGGGAGGCAACCGACCTTGGGAGCACCCAATGAGGGGGTCGGTTGACCCCCTCTCTGGCAGGTAGGCCCCATGGTGGGTGTCCCCACATGTCATAGAGGTTGGCTCTGGTGCTGGTTGAAGTGTTGTGAAGTCGGTTCCTTCATTGTGGGCCCATGAATCCTTGTGGATTGATCCTTGAACGTTGATTTCAAGTGTACTTGTGATCCAAGGGTCAAAGTTGAGCTTAGAGGGCTTCACTTGGATAGTGACAGCATGGCACCACCTAGGCCCACAGGATGGGGGTCGGCCGACCCCCTCACTATGGCCCCAGTGTGTCAGCTGTGCTCCTTGCTTCCATGATGCTAAAGTTTATATAGAAAACAAGTACTATTGCTACTTCTTCCTTTTTAAGCTTATTGACCCTGAAAAGTACCTGATCGAGTACCTAAATGAAATAATGACATGTACATGTGAACCAAGTTATTTGTACCTATATCACTACTTGTTTGGTTGTTTCTTCCCATAATGAGTGTCATGTTGACGGTTATGGTGGTAGAAAATAGGGCATAATTACCGTCAACAGCTATGCTCTGCAAGGTTTAGGGTTTTATTTTATTCCAGTTGCTGAGAATCCTAAAATTGTTACATAGGAGAAAACTATAGTGGTACGTGTCTTGGAAGGTTCTATTACTGCTGAGTTGTTAGCAGTGGAACTGGAAAAGCTACTACTGAATAAGACTAAATGGGTAATTGAGGAGAAAGGCAAAGATGCCTTCACCACTAATTTCCCATCCTCTGAATTACTGGATACTAACCTTGGGCACAAAAAACCAAGAATAGAATTGAACTAACTAGAACTGAAATTGAACTAACTAAAACCAAAATATTCAATTCCAAGTTCGGTTCCAGATTTCTTGGAACCAAAATTGTTATGGTTAATTCGGTTCTGGACCCCTGTTAACCTAATTGACCCAAAAGAACCAAATTATCTTGAGGCCCATAGAAATGAGAAGTAGAATACAACCCAGGCCAGCCCAACAAAGCTAATCAGCTAACCCTAAGAAGTCCACCCCCGACTCATTGCCACGTGTCCGCCGTCAACCACCAACCCCCGACAACCTGACTCATTCAGTCTCACAATCACTCCCTCGCGTCCGTCGTCTACTCTCGTGTGTTGCTAGCGGCCACTGGTGCAAGCTTCCTTCTCCACTCTTTCTACCACGATGGCGGCCAGTGGCACCCGCTCCCTCTCTTGTGGCCTCTCCCACGTGACGTCTAGCAGCACCCCAGCTCCGAGGCTTCAAGCAGTGCCAGCTCCCTGTCTCATCCAACGGTTCTAGCTCCCTCTCTCTTGTGGTGGCACTGTTGGGGCTAGATGTGCACGACGGTATGCAGCTATTTGCAACAATGAATCTGATTTTTTGTTTCTTCCTCTTTTTGGTTCCTTTCGGTTAAAACCAAAACTGAACCGAATTACCCAAAACCAAAATACCTTGGTTCCAAGTTTCTCTAGGAACCGATCGATGCCATGTTTCCATGTAACTGAATTAGATATATAACCGAAGAACCAAACCCATCTATTTGGTTAACTGAACGCCCAGAGTGACCGGATACTATGGTAACTGGGGACCTATGGATACTAAATTTGTCAAAGGAAAGATTTGATTCGAAAAGGGACTGGAAGATGATGTCTACAAGTATGAGATTGATAAAATTTGGGTACAATTTAGAGGATTACCTAAGGAATTGAGGGAATTTCCCATTTTTGGGCAATTTCCCATAATCCACCTTGAATAATATTTGTGCAGGTAGAGAATTTATTTGGCATCGCTTGGCTCCGTGGGGTAGGTCTGGTGGCATGATTCTAGGAGTGCATCTGTTGACCTTTGATATAGTTGAGATTGAGGAAGGATATTTCTATATTTGGTTCAAGGTTAGGCATAGAGAGGATGATTTCAAATTTAATCTCATTTTAGTCTATGGACCAGCATAGTTGGATAGAAAACCTCAATTCTTATCTGAAGTTGTACAAGTATGTTCCAAGGAAAGCATTACCTTTGGTTATAGGTGGTGACTTTAACATTATTTGATGACCGGATGAGAAAATAATGATAGCTATAATGATCGATGGTCCTTTATGTTTAATGCATTAATAGATTCTTTAAACCTTAGAGAAATAGAAATGTCAGGAAGAAAGTTCACCTAGGCGAACCATTTATAGCATCATACCTTTGAAATATTAGACCGAGTTCTAGTTTGCAAAGATTTGAAAACAATTTCTCGCATACCACTGTACATGCATTAACTCAAGAGATATATGATCACGCACAACTTCTATTCTCCACAAATAATCCATAATCCTCTTACCAACCTCAATTCAAATTTGAATTGGGTTGGTTGATGAAAGATGGATTTCGTGAGATAGTTTTTGATGTGTGGCAAGGTACGACAGTTGATGGCTCACCTATAAAGATTTGGCAAACTAAGATTAGATGGCTGTGCCAACATCTTCATGGATGGGCAAAAAAATGTGAGTGGTAATTACAAGAAAGGGAAGACAACTATTCTAAACAAACTAGACGAATTAGACAAAAAGTCAGAAATCTCTATGCTTAGTGAGGCTGAAGTAGACCTATAGTATGTGTTAAATGAGTGGCTAGTGGAGTTACTCCATGAGGAAGAACTCAAGTGGTACCAAAGAGCTAAGGTCAAACACTTGTTAGAAGGTTATGCAAATACAAAATATTACCACTTGCTGGCTAATCGCAGACATCAGAAAATTCGTATTTTCAAGCTAGAAGATGGCAACAAGCTAATAAGTGGTGATGCCCAACTTAAAGAGCATATTACCACTTACTATAAGAACCTATTCGGCCAATTAGAAAACTCATTTATCATGTTGGATGAGTCATGATATCTCTCAGGTCTCATAGCTGGAGAATTAGTATTTGGCATACATTTTCTCACAAGCAGAGGTGAGGGACGTGATTTTCGAAGTGGAACATAATAAGGCACCCAGTCCAAATGGTTTCCCACCAGAGTTTTATCAGGTATTCTGGAATGTAATTAAGGATGACTTTATGGCTCTGTTCTCGGATTTCCATCAAGGTGTTCTACCTCTAAATTCCAGAGTTTTATTAAGTATTCTGGAATGTAATTAAGGATGACCTGATGGCTCTGTTCTCGGATTTCCATCAAGGTGTTCTACCTCTAAATTGCTTGAACTTGGGAAATATTATTCTATTAACTGGGACTTAGAAAAATCTTCTATGAGGGCATGGGCTATCTTATTCTCTCTATTATTATTTTTCTTCTACCCCTTTTTTCTCTCTATCTATTTTATTTATGTATCTATATTTGTTTCATCACTTTTCTTATCCACCCTTTTTTCTTCTCCACTATTTTTTTGTAAATGATAGCCTCATGCCTCTTTTTTGCAACAGAAAGTTTTTTGGAAGATGTCAACACGAATTCAGAGCATTTATTTTGATGGAACCTAACAAGTACATTTTTGGTTCACTCCTAGTGTGAGTAGAAAATTTTTGGGTGAATCTAAGTGGAAGGCATGTTTTGCACCTTATCCCAGAGTAGGAGTAGTGCAATTATTTTGTAGATGGATAAGTGCATGTTGTGCCCAACTCTCAATGTGAGAGTTGGCAATTTTATTTGTGGGTGTACGTGAATTCTGATCTTAGGAGCATGAAACATCTCTCAACAGGGGTCACAGAAGTTGACCAAACTCAACACAAAGTAAGAGGCATATGTGGAAGGTTTTGTCATGAAGATCATATATGGCCTATGCAGGTATTCACATATCATTCAAGGAACATGCTATTTTTATTTTTCTTTGTAAAAATAAATCCCAAGTTCTTTGCAAGAAATGAGCAAGCGTCATGTCATCCTACTATATCTCATTCATCAATTACTTAGATAAAATGGGGTACATATGATAAGTGTTCAAACTTTAATAACAGGATGACAAGTAATAAAGAGTTTGCAAACTTTAATCACAAGATGACATCGAGATGGAGCATCAAAAGTTGTCTTTTTATAATTTGTTCAATTTAATATTCAAAACTTTGAAAGGAGTGAGGGTAGAGTTGCACAAACCACCGTTGCAGATGAAGGAGCTAATGAAAGTCCTGCTTTATTTTAACAAATGACGATGGCTGCTCGATGTTTGTGCAATGTGTTTGGGAGATCTCAAGTTTGTTTTAGTTATGCTTGAAAGATCTCCCCCATAGTTATTTTTTTACCTACTTTATTTTAACAAAGAAAACAAAACAAGAGGAAGTAAAACAAGCAAGGGTCCTACCGACAATAAAAATCGAGGAGTCAAAGTTTATTGCTTAATTATTTTTATTTTATTTTTACTAAAAACTTGTTCGACCAACTTCTATTAGAGCTCAAGAACGGCTAAGATAAAAGATGCAATGTGAACATAGCCTAGATTTATCTCCATTTTAGATTACTTCCATTGTTTATGACAATGATTCAAAGTTCATTAACCAAAATTCAACACCATGTCAAATTATGATTAAAGAAGGCTATTTCAACCCAAGCACCATGCTTAATTTGAAAATAGCCTATGGATGTTACATGCGAGAATACATCCAAATGAGAGCATAAGACATTAACAAGGAAGCATGAATTTGAATGATCATATGGAGACAAGTATGAGCATAGGGGTTGGTCAACATTTATTACCTTTTACATTCCTGAGTGTTCTTACTGATAGCATATGTGTGATTTCTTTGAAGATGTTGCACCAGTGACGTGGTTGTATAGGCTCCAACTCAGGTGAACCATAAGGCGAAGTTATACATACAACTAGTGTATATGGACATTGGGCCTTACTGGTAGCAGAGGTGTAAAGGAGGAGACTCCCCTCTTTTTTACTATTTTTTCATATCTCGTATGCATTTATTATTATTTTTCTTTTTATCATCTCTCTCTTTTAAATCTCTCTTTTTTGAACACTCATTTTTGCTTTATTTTTCTCTCTATATTTTTATTGCAAGGCAAAGCTAAAATCGACTTTCACTCATTTTCATGGATGACCCTTGGTGTGAATGGGACTAGGGATTCTCACCATCCTCCCCCACACTTGGACTTTTGTATAAAAGTCAAGTGTATTGGGTCAGGGTCTCCTTTTGAGTGTGTTCCACCCCTCTAGAGCATCATAGTTTGTAGTTGATGTCGGTCCATGTTCTCAAGCGCCATATGACCCATACTCTTCTTTATCATAAGGTGCATACTAACTTGACAATATGTCCTTGCTTTTATTTGAAAAGGAAAGTTTTTTATGATGAGGAAAATAATAATAGTAATATAATAATAATATATTTTTTAAGATAATCTAGGGTATCTCCCGTAGTGCTTGTTTTTGGACAAAAGCTCGTCCATGGGAAATTATTTGAAATGAGTCCAATGTTGATGATGTGGGGTCCCCTCCAACACCAACCTTTGAGGTCCAATCTATAAAACTCATGCCGAAACATTTCAAGACTTGCAAAACTTGTGATAGACAAAAGCATCTACAACAACCCTTTCAAAGTTTTTATGAATTGAAAGTGAGAGGGGTTGAAGATATTTTTGATGATGGCATCATCATAGAATGATCCAGTAGATTTTTCGTATGAGCAAGGAACAAATAGGGAAGCTAAGAAATAACTTCCATGCTTATCGATAAAATCTTCTATCTTAAGGAGAGGTTTCTCTTCCTCATGGCAATTCAAATCCTCCACAACATAAGGATAGTTCATGGTTATTGTGGAGATTGACATAACCTCACCCCTAAGATTAACAACGGATTTGGATGAGACATCGAGTGTCGGCAAGAGGGCAAAGGGATACAAATGTCTTCCATAAGAGTCGATCCTCCCTCTATGTCTTGGAAATGTTGTTGACGTCTCATTCATGAATTCGAGGTGCAAGATGATGTTGAAGAGCGAAACTCTATGGTACTCCCAAAATCAACATCAAGAAAGAGGCCATCCTCGAATTCAAAGGGGCACACAAAAGAATGGGATTCATCATTGTTGGTGGTCCTTATTGCATACTTTTACTGCCATCTTACAATTAAAAAGAATATCAAAACTTAGTAAATAGGGGTTTACACTAACATATTCCACTATTCATATCCCATTTTGGCCCAAAGCAAAACAAGAAAGAAGAGAAAGAAACCCAACCCACTTACCTCAACCGAGCAAATCCACAACATGGCTGCAGTCCAAGCCCTTACACCAGTCCACCATGCGAAGTTGGTCACGAACTGACCCGGAGGTGGGCCGGCCGGCACACCTGGTCCGGCCGGCGCACTCCTGAGGCGGTTCGGGCCCAGCCTCCTCAAGACGGTACATTCAATGCCAAGGAAGGGTGGTGCAATGTGGGTTTTCTTATACCCCGAACCGCCTTCCACTGGCTATAAAAGAAGGAGAGGAGGCACACTCTACATCAACAAACTAAGGGAGAAGAGCACTACACACTTGAGCATCACTCCAAAGGGGCTATGCCCTAGTAGCTATCTAGAGTTAGAAAGTGAGATGTGAGGGAAGAGAGTGGAGAAGTGCTAGGCTTGTCATTGTCTCCCTGAGCTTGTACCTCTATGAACAAGCACTTGGCTCCTTCATGGGATCTTGGCTACGTAAGTGTTCATGTTTCTTATAGTCTGGTAAAATTCTTTTGTTTAGCTAAGCTTTACCAATACTTACTTGTGGGATCATCGTTCGTCCTTGTGGCGGATGCTCTAGTAGAAGGACCCTGGGGACGGGTAGGCCTTGATATCATGCTAGAGTAGTAGTTGACAGCTTAGATGTGGTGTCTAGGCTCGAGGTTATCATACGGTTGAGGTGGTAGGCGGCGGGGTGTGACCTTGTCCCGTCCGTCCTTTGTAATCCCCCACATCCGGGTTTGGCGTAGAGCCATAGGCCGGCAACGCTTGGTAGACCAGGTATTATCTGGTGCCCAAATTGAGCAAGTAGAAGTATTGCAATGCTATCCTTAGGACCCTAAATGCTGTAGGAATCCATCTCTATCCCTTTCTATCTCTACCCTTGTGTTATTCCTTGGTGAACAAGCTAGGAGAAATACATTGTTCCCTGTGGAAAATATGATACCTGAATACTTTCGGGTGAAGACTACAACGGTACTTCCATACGCTCGTGGATTCTTTGCATACGTAAAGAAATACATACAAGCTTTCTGGCGCCGTTGCTTGGGAACGATTGCTATTTTCTCCGACCCTAGTTTGTCCTCACATCTGTATCCTTATTTTTTAAAAAAATATATATTTTATATTTCTTTTTATAAAACAAATATTTCTTCTATTCAATCCTACTACCATGAAGCCAGCTCCAATTCAAAGCTATGGTTCAGGCAAATCCCTTCTTTGGTTATGAAAATGAAGATTCTTTTGACGACTTGCGAGAATTTGAGGAATTGTGTTCATACCTTAGCATTCCAAGCACGACACAAGAAACTTTTAAGTGGAAGTTATTTTCATCCTCCCTCAAAAGGGAGGCAAAGCAATGGTTCACTAATGTAGTAGGAAGCATAAATGGGGACTGGGAAGAACTTAAAGACAAGTTTTGTCTTACATTCTTTCCTATGTCCCATATCAACTCTCTACCAGGGGCAATCCTTGATTTTAAGCAAGGCAAGGAGGAACCTATAGGTGTAGCCCGAGCCAAGTTTACAATAATATTACATGCCAGCCCAGATTTGTCTTTACCCGATAGCATGCAATTGCATCTCTTTTATTCAGGTTGAGACATAGATGCTACCCTATGCCTTGACATGGATGTCGGAGGGATGTTTTCAGATAATACCATGGCAGAATAGAGGAAAATCCTTGATCACATCCTAGGGAAGAACACTTCCCCTGTCGTGAAAACCAAAACCCTCCAGGCCATAGTCATGTCAAGTGTGGGGGAGCCCCCATTAGTCAAATCCAACCTCATACAATCCATAGGCTCGTACCATCCTAGGTTCGACTCATGAGCCCCTACCCAAACCACGAACACTGAAGGAGACAGTTCCCCATCCTTTGGAGATCTCAATCAAATTCGAGAACTTTGGTAAAACCTCAAACAATTCTTGGCATGAAAAGGATACATTTTCTTTTAAGCAAGTCTCCCCTAATATGGAGCCATCAAAAGAATGGTTGTTGGAAATGAAATGTTCTTCTGAAGCAATTCAGATTATTTCACCTTCCACGACTATATCTTGTGTGTTCGGAGGAACTTCCATAGATGCCATACACAACCTCATAGTCGACACTAATATCATGTCACAATTGCTTACAAAATCCCTTTTGGGTAATATGTCAAGAGTTTGTTAGGGTTCATCATTGAGTGTTGTGGGATTGCTAGGGCTGTGCCAATAGAAATTCATGGAACCGAGGTTTGCGTAGACTTCCACATCTTTGCCATCCTTGAGTTTGATCTTCTCATAGGATATCCCTTGGATGTACTTGTTCAAGAAAAATCTTCCCAAGGGAACCCTGATGAGAAGTTTGGAAAATTGCTCCTACCACTCACCTAGAAACTCCAATGGTGGAGCATCTTCCTAAACATAACCTATTCGAGGAGGCAAAGTTTAGTTCTCCATTTATTTCTCATCCCTGTGAAACAGAACTTCCATCATCGCTCTCACTCGAACATAAGCCATGTCCCTCTGGCCTTGGAATTGTTACTCTTCATAATGGTTGAGATGCAACATTAGTTCCACATGAAGAATGGGTGCCTCCACTTGCTGGTCGGGTGTTGGTATTTCTTAGCGTAAGCAGATAAATCTGCAAGCACACGGAATACCGTCATAGCTTTCACCTGGAAGTATTTAGGGTATCGTATTTTCTACAGAGAACAGTGGTATTTCTCCTAGCTAGTTATGAACAACACAAGGGTACAGATAGAAAGGGGTTAGAGATGGATCCTATAGCCTTTAGTGCACTAAGGACAGCGTTGCAATACTTCTACTTGCTCACTTCGGGCATTGGATAACGCCTGGTCTGCCAGGCATTGCTGGCATACAGCTCTACGCTATGACACCCTGATTTTTGAACTTTGAAAACATTAGAGGAATTTGATTTATTTCAGGTAGATGTTTTACATTCGTAGGCCAACTATAAAAGTTTTATGAAATACTTTTAAAACTTGTAGCACGTTAGAAACCATGCATTGTTGCATTCATGCAGCTGCATACATTTTGGTTGACTTGTTTGAGCTTGTTGTTTAATTCTTATTTTGCTTTCTAGCTACTAACATGCTCTAACTTGTCCCCACTAACCCTAGACTAACCTAACCTAGTCTAACTAGCCTAGGCCAGTCCCTACTGGAACCTGGCCAACCCCAGCCTCTCCTGGCCAAGTGTGGCCAGCCACAGCCGGCCCTGGCCAACCATGGCCAGCCATGGCCAAAGCAGCAGCAGCATGGCTGGCTAGCAGCGGCCACGGCCGGCCAGGCCGGCCAGCAGCGCAGCCCCGCAGGCCGCAGCCACAGTCGCCCGCATGGTCGGAGCCTAGCCGCGGCCCAGCCGCTCTGTCGCCACACCGCGCCGCTTGATGGGCCGAGCGGCCCAGCAGGCCGCCGCGCCAGCGCGCACCACCCGCAGCACACCGCGCTGGCTATGCCAGCCCTACGCCAGCCGCTTGCGCCAGCACCGCGTCACCGCACCCAATCGCTGATAGGTGGGGCCCACGCGCACAGTGTCGTCTCCCCCACGGAGACGGAGACCGGGCAGGCCAAACTCGCGCCGCGCGCAAGCGCGAGCATGCGGCCCAAGGATCCTTGCCGCGCCATAAAGCTCGACAACAGCCTCCCTGTGCCGCCTTTCGAAACCCTAGCCGCCACCCGGTGCCCTTGCCCTCGTGAAACCTTAGCCACCACCACCCATTCCGCCGTCGCCGACCTCGCCTCCGTCGCCATCCGTCGCCGAGGTAAGCCTGATCCCGAGCTTCGCAAGACCACGAGGGTCATGATGCCACTCTTCGTGGCCGCCCTAGCCTTCTCCGTGCACCGCCATAGGAAACCGGCCACCGGCTATGGCGCCGCCGCCGTCTGGTCCTGCCTCCGGCCATCTCCTGCCATCACGGACCCCATGATCGGGTCCGCATGGTCACGCTGCGCCTTCTCGACCACTCTGCGTAGCTTGCCATGCACCGAAGCCCCTGCGTCGCCACACGCCGGTGAGCCACCGCCGTCGGCCGCTCGACTCCGGTCGGCCGACCACCGCCAGTCCACCGTGGACCCGTGGACTCGGTCCACGGGGACGGTCCACAGCCGGTCCATGGACTTGGCCAACCGCACGCTGCCACGTTGCGTCAGTGCGGTCAACGCATGGCCGCCACTGACACTTTTGTAGAAAATCCCCTTCCTTTTCCTTTAATTATGATTTAGTCCTTCATAGTTCTAAAGTATTTAGATTATAGTCCTGTTTTCTGCAGATTAGTGCCTAGTCTTGTATAGGCCATGACTTTCACGTTTTAACTCTGATTTTAGTAAACTTATACTTTTTGAAATCGTCTCGATGAGTAAAATAATTCTATGCTATTGTTTGCTACTGTTGAGATGTTTTGATGTACTACTCTAATTAAAGTATGTTTGCTTGCATGTATTGTGCGTGTGTGATGATTGGGGCATATAGAGAATGAGACGTGGGTGAGCGAGGATTAGCAGGACGCGGAGGACTACGTGTAGCAGGACAATAACCAAGGCAAGTGCAGGCACCTTTGATCATATTGTGCCTATTTACTTTTAATTAATACATTGCAAGTGTTCTAAATCGGCAAACCATAGGGATGACTAGCCACGCTATCCATATACCGCCTACGGGGGTTTTAGTTGATAGGTCATTAGGTTGCTAGTGCTCTACCTCACCTTTCATCCATTTAATGAAGATAAAACTTGCTTCTTAAATATGTTGGAGCCGTGGGCTCTTGGCTTCGGCCGTTGGAGAAGTTGATGCTGATCCGCATCGTTGGCTGGCGGTGAAAGATGGGGGAAACGGATGCTAGTGGGACTCGTGTTGATGAGGGTATCCGTATCTCTTCCCCCCTTTTTGTGGACTCGTTGTGGAGCGGCAACTTGGGACTTTCATACATCTCCAGGCTAATGGGCTCTGGCTTGGTCTATTAGCAGGACCGTCATGAGCAGGGGGACAGCTTACCGATGGGTGGCCATAGCTATGGTTGCTGGGGTGTTTTCAAGTATTTAGAATGGGAGGGGTTGTAGATCCGGGAATGGGGCGACCTTACGGGGAAGTCTCCCATACACTTACACTTATTGCTAGTGAGTTGTCACTGCCTATGACCCTATGAAGAACCTTGTTGTGACCTCTGTCAGCCTATCTCGATAATGGGCTAAGAGGCTGATCACCTCGGGCATAAAGAGTAATCACAATCTGGAGTGAAAGTGTACACCTCTACATAGAGTTAAAATTGATATATCGTCCGTGCTCATGGTCACAAGCGGCCCAGATCCTCACATGACTTAGCCAAATGGTCTAAGCTGTTAAATCATGGTGATGATGTTTGAGGTTGCTACCTCGGGTTTTATCGGGATGGCTATCCTGTGTTCCCTTCGAGATGGCTATCTCATGTTTAATGGTATATGCTTATATCTGTGACGTTAAATGACACATTAAATGCTACTTGAACCTTAATAAAGGGTTGGGTGTTTCAACCTAGTGGATTAGAGAATAGGTTGCAATAAGTAAAATCTTAATTGTTACATTTAAAATGCTACCACAGTTTACCTTTCAGCTGCACCTTGTTTTAGACTTGCATGTCATTACTTTCCGCCTGTACTTGCTGAGTTTTGACATGGAACTCACCCTTGCTATTTCCCAACCAAAGGATGCTCAAGTGATGACTCGGATGGTGACTTCCCTGAAAAACTATCCGGGATATTAGGCGTCGTGATGCTACCATCGACCTTCCTGTGGCGAGATGGAGTTGCTACGTCTATGTCATTTAGATGCCTTTTTGCTTTGGACAACGTTATTTATATTCCGTGTTACTCTGATAACAATTATGTAATAATGGTACGATGTAAACGTTATATTATTGTTTTATTCAAACACTATGCTTATTGGACCATGTAATTGTCATTCATGTGTGTAATTTTGATCTTGGTGCACATGTGTTTTTGCCTTGGTTTTAGTCCTTCAAAACCAGGGTGTGACATACGCCGTCCCGGATGTGGGAGATTACAAAGGACGGATGGGACAAGGTCACTACCCATCACCTACCATCTCAACCATATGAGAATTTTGCAAACAAAGGTAGCCTCGAGCCAAAACAAGCTATCAACTACTACTCTAGCATGATATCAAGGCTTACCCGTCCCTGGGGTCCTTCTACTAGAGCAATCACCACAAGGACGAACAACGATCCCGCAAGTAAATAGAAGGTAAAGCTCAGCTAAACAAAAGACTTTTATCAGACTATAAGAAACACGAACACTTACTTAGCCAAGATCCGGTGAAGGAGCCAAGTACTTGTTCATAGAGGTAGAAGCTCAAGGAGACACTAGCAAGCCCAACATTTCCCCACTCTCTTCCCTCACACCTCAATTTCTAACTCTAGATAACTACTAGGGCATAGCCCCTTTGGAGCGATGCTCAAGTGTGTAGTTCTCTTCTCCCTTGGTGTGTTGATGAAATGAGAGGGGGAATGGCCCTCCATTTATAGGTGGAAAGGAAGGGCGTCCTTGGAAATGTGCCATCCCCACATGGAAAGGAGCAAATCGACCTCCATAGGGTGGTTTCGTACCTTCCATGTATGGGTGCACACCGGAACCACCTTTGGCACGTCGGCATGGAACTCCTAGAGAAGTTTGGGCCTGAACGGGTACAGGAGTCAGGCGCGCACCAGGCCCTGGTCGCGCGGATAGTGGTCCGAAGCCAAACTAGCCCAATTTTTGTGGACGTGCTCCTCTCGGCGTCCTGAGTTGGCCCATGTTGTGCGTTCATTGAGATGGGCTCGTTTGATGTTGGTTTTAATTCATTCTCCTCTCGGCTGGGCTCTGGTTTGTCTGAGGACTAGGCCTTCTGAGTCTGGGCCTTGGTTGCATGGTGGACCAGCCCTGGTTTAGTCCTTGGGCCTTCTTTATCTTTTTAATAAGGGCCAAAGTAGAATTAGTTTTTTTGTTTTATATTTCTCTACTTTTGAACCACTTTAGGTATGTTTCTGTATAAGCCCTGCAAAACAAGTAAAACACTGAAACTCATGGAAATCATTAGCATAAAGCCCTATTCACTAAGTTTGGTGTGCCTTTTATATTCTTTTATATTCTTATTGGCGTTATAAAATGTGAGTTAAGGACCGCCAACAACTCCCCCGCACTTAGCCCTTTGCTCGTCCTCGAGTAAAGTTTTAGGACTAAAATGGGTCATCTCCTTGATATATGACCTTTATACAAGATATTCCAAGCTTCACCTGCACTTGTGAACTTCAAATTGTCTACCACATTGTCTTAGGTAATTAAATAATTGAATAACATGGATTCAAATCCCTGTGCATCAATCAGCTAAGAAACTTGGGTTTTCATAAGATTTTTGAAGAAGGAAAGATAGCCTTGCTCCTCAAATGATACTCTCAAATCACTCATATATATGTGTCTGGTTCCTTACCAAGGCATTTGGAAAGTGCCTTCTTTTCATAACCTATCTATAAAGCTTTTGCGTGGAGTTTTGGATAGGTATGAAAGTGGGCATAATTGCATCACATATTTTGTTAAGTCAAAAACCAAACCACACAGAGATACAAGTCATATACTTAGATTGAGATGTGCAAGTGTGTGGAATGGAGGATGCTTCCTAATTCTAGATATTTTTGTACTCCATGCATCAGACTCTCTTTATTGGTAGATGGAGGATTCTTTGAAGAGTATGGGCTATAAAAGGAAATATTCATTTGTTTTATGAACGGGGCTTTGGACTTTCCCATTGTTTATTGCTTGGAGCTTTTTTTCATCATACGCCTTGGCATGGATATTTTTTCTTCTCCTTTTTTTCTTAAACATAGCTCATATCTCTTCTCGGCATATGAAGAACTTTGGATGGAGAGATGTCATGATGGAATGCGAGGAATATTTATATGGTGGAGAATGAATGCGCGACTCTTAGGGTAAGAGTCAACATTTTTATTTGGTGGAAGAGTGTGCAACTCTTTTGATGTTAATTAACTCTAATTTTTAGCCATCAACTAATCCAGGATAAGGCCTTAATTGAAGAATAAAGTAAGGTAGTAGGGATATATTCTAATGAGTTCCACGAGTTATGTTGCTCTCACTTGTTTTGCAGGATATTTAATATTTCACCACATAAAAGTATCTCAAGTGATGAATTGGGTACACCATTGCGAAGAGCTCATCGGGACACATGAAATAGGTTTTTGATTCATCCAAATCGAAGTCCAGACGACAAAGTTATGCCTTCTGGAAGATTGCAAACGGGCTTCCACAGCAGTCCGGACAAAATTGGGCATATCTCCCTCATCCGGACTCCATTTTCAGCGATCCAGGACTCTTTGGAAAGCTAACGAAGAGATCTATCAGCTCATGAGAAGAGCGCCCCACCTAGCATTGAGCTGGGCTGGCCAGCCCCACATGTAAGGCCGACCGACCTACTCCAGGCCCACCTGTCAGCCGTCTTCGCGTGGCGGCCTCCAACCGACCTCTACGACACATCTCAACCATTGTTTTAAGTCAGTTTGATCCAAGGCCCATGGTTTATCCCACCGGATAATATAAGCAAAGGAAGACCCCCTAGGATAATCATAATCATATCTCATCTCATTCAGTTCAGGGTAGTCCCTCGAAAGGATAACCTAGAGCATCCACCATCTAGGGCATAGCTAGAATAATAAATATAGGAATTAGAGAAGGCAAGCAACACTTGGATTTCGGATCTAGTCACGAGGAGGCTCGGTAATGCCTTGTACTTCTCTCTTGTATTCAATAGTATTAATATATTTGTGTTTTCTAGTTCATTGTGTTTATCTTCTAGTTCATCTACTTGTTCTTCGTGTTCATCTAGTTCATCATCTAATTGTCTAGTTCATCTAGTTCATTGTGTTCTTATTCTAGTTCGTGTTCTAGTTTTTGTTCATGTTAATGTTCATGTAGTAGTTGAATACCTATCATGACTTGTTATAACAATAGATTCATAATTATAATGTTCATTGCCTATGTTGGTTATATATCTAGTTTAGTTGGAGTAGTTTTGTGTTTATCCTCATGTTCGTATAGCACTCATCCCAAAGGCCAAGGGGTGGTTGGTAGAAATAAAGTAGGCATGGTGCCTACATTAGGTTTATCTATGAATACCCCTACGTTCCGGGCCATGTGGTAGATCGCGAAGGTGACTATTATAGCTTCATTGAGTGCTCTGTAGTCCACTCCCTGAATGTAGAATCATGTAAGGCTTTAAGTTGCAGGGTGATGTCTTGCTCTGTTCCTGACCCACCTTGGCAATGTCTCTTGAGTATGGATATGAGGTTGCCCTAACCATGATAGCTAGATGTAATTGCACTAATTGATGTAGCTCAATGACCTATAATTATAATCAACCCTAGGAGTTAGTCTTTGTTTCCTAGTTCTTTCTAGAATCACGCCCAACAAGGAAAATGCTCGGTGAAACCTCCTTTGAACTTTGTTGAATTATTATTATCTTTATTATTATGGTATGATTGATCCCTGTTTTGAGGAGATCTAGTAGACCTCTTATCACAAGTGTAAGTTATAGCTTCAATCTCCATACCTCCATTCTGCCTTCCTAGTGGTGAATTATAAATAACAATACCTAAAACTTTCCTGGGTGAAATGCTACAACAAGAGTATTTATTTATGTGCTTAGGGATAACCTTCTTATTTCATTTTATGTAAAGAGCTTAGATAACAAATACAACCAACAATTCTGGCACCGTGTTGGGGATGGCAACCTAACTTAAGCGACGTTAAGAATTGCCAACAAGCATTTCTGGCATCGTTGATGGGAAAGGCAATGGAGGTCTAGAGAAGGAAATTGAATATCTAAGAATAATCTTACACATGTGATACTTGAGACATACTATTGATCTTTACTCAAACAGGCTTATCCTGTTGTTCTGGAGTTTTGTGAATATTTTATGCAGGGTAATGTATGATCCTGAGACAATAATTAGGTGAGCTAAGGCACAACTGAGAAGAAGGATCCCAACCACTTTGTCAGGAGATCAACTAGCAAGTAGCTCAACACCATTGTTAGAAGCAATGGCCGACAAGACTCTCCATGAATTCTCTACTCCAACAATTGCTAACATCAGGACTGGACCAACAGTCAATATGGGAGATGATGCATTCGAGCTCAAACCAACTTTCCTCAACATGGTGCAAGTCAATCAGTTTTGTGGAAAAGCACATGAGGATGCAACTGCTCACCTCCAACACTTCCTGGAGATCTACAACACCATCATCATTAAAGGAGCCTCAAGATATGCCATACTACCCCGCCTGTTCCCATTCTCACTCTTGGGAAGGGTCAAGCAATGGTTCTACGCCAACAAAGATAGAAACACTACTTGGGACGCCTGTTCCACTACTTTCCTAGCAAAGTTTTTTCCGATAGGCAAGACGAATGCCCTACATGCAAAGATATCAACTTTTCAGCAGTAGTATGAAGAATTAGTCCCTGAGGTATGGGAACGCTTTCAAGACTATATTGTAGAATGCCCTCACCACGGGATGGAGGATTGGTTACTTATGCAAACAATTTACCATGGGTTCACTACAAGTGCTCGTGAGAATATTGATGGAGCTGCTAGAGGATTGTTCCTGTCACTCACTATTCATGAGATAGCCGCTCTTGTTGAGGAGATAGCTTATAACCAATGATGGAACGAAGAACGCACTCAACCATGCAAGAGAGGAGGGATGCATCAAGTCAAAGAAGTAGACATGTTGTCTACTAAGATGGACCTGCTCATGAAAAATCTTAACAAATGTGAGCAACAGGCCACCTACCAGCGGCCCAGCTCACGCTCGCTTGGGCCAAGCCCAGCAGCGGCCCAGCCGTGAGCCCGCAGTGCTTCCCCGCTAGTAGCCGCTGACAAGCGGGGCTCACGTGTCAGCGCTCGCCCGCCTCAGCATAGCTCAGCGCCGCTCGCTCTCGGTCGCTGACCGGTGGGGCCACCCGAGTGGGGCCCTGCTACAGTGACATCTCCCTCACGAAGATGAGCACCGAGCCAAACTCGGGTCTGCGTCGCGTCACACGCCACACGCACACCGAGGTTTGCTGGCCACCCGGGCGCTATAAAACGCATCGCGCCGCCTCCTGAGCCTCCCATCGCAACCCTAGCTGCCACCTATTTTCACCGAATCATGAAACCGTAGCCTCCATAGTCGTCAAGCTCGCCGCCACCGTCGCCTTTGCCTCAGCCGCTGTTCGCCACCAAGGTGAGCACATGCACAAGCTTCGCGTGACCATGAGGGTCACGGTGCTTCCCTCCGCGGCCACCCTCGCCCTCTCTGCGTGCTTCTATGCGCCGTCGTAGGAGCGCTGCCGCCGCCATCATGGTGTCCCACCGCTACGGCCTCGCCCCGCCGTGGTCGTGCTGCTCATCGTGCACGCAAGCACACACGCAATGCGCGCGTGGCCTCGCACTAGCCCAGCGTGCCCCGCAGCCTGCCGTCGTGAAGCTGCTACTGGCAACTATGGCCGAGATCACCGGGGTCAACCTGTCCGCCGCCGGTCCATCGTGGACCCGTGGACTCAGTCCACGGGGTTGTCCACGGCCGGTCCACAAGACCCGACCGCTCCTGTGCCGTCGCGTGGCCGTCAGCGCGCTCAATGCCGCCACTAGCACTTTTGTAGAAAGGCCCCTGTATTTTCCTTTATTTATGATATAGTCCTTCATAGTTCAAAAGTATTTAGATTCCAGTCCTATTTTTATGCATATTAGACCCTAGTCTTATTTAGGCCGTAACTTTCACGTTTTAACTCCGTTCTTAGTGATCTTATACTTGTTGGAATCATCTCGATGGGTAGAATGTTTATATGTTGTTGTTTTCTACCATTATCATGTTTTGATGTACTATTCTAATTGAAGTACATTTGCTTGCATGTATTGCTCGTGTGTGATGATTGTGGTGTATAGAGAATGAGACGTGGGTGAATGAGGATCAGCAGGACCTGGAGGACTACGTGCAATAGGACATCAACCAAGGCAAGTGTAGGCACCTTTTGACCATGTTGTGCCTATTTCACTTTTAATTAATACATTGCATGTGTCTCAAATCGGCAAACGATAGGAATGACTAGCTACTTTACCCAGATATCACCTATGGGGGTTTTAGTTGATAGGTTATTAGGTTGCTAATGCTCCAATTACCTTTCACCTTTTAATGAATATAAAACTTGCTTCATAACATGTTGGAGTCATGGGCTCTTGGCTTCGGCCTTTGGAGATGTTGATGCTGATCCGCATCGTTGGTTGGCGGTGAATGACGGGGGAAATGGATGCTAGTGGGACTTGTGTTGATGAGGGCATTCTTATCTCCTCCCCCTTGTGGTCCTGTTCCTGGAGCGGCAACCTAGGACTTCCGTACATCTCCAGGCTAATGGGCACTGGCTTGGTCTAATAGCAGGGCAATCATGGGCAGGTTGGACAACTTAACGACGGGTGGCTATAGCTATGGTTGTCCGTGAAGGGGGCGGCCTCACGGTGAAGTCGCCCATACGCTTGCACTCATTGCTAGCGAGTTATCATTGCCTATGACCCTGTGAAGAACCTCATTGTGACCTCTGCCAACCTATCTCAGTAATGGGCTAAGAGGCTGATCCCCTCGGGCATAGAGAGTAATCACAATCTGGAGTGAAAGTGACCTCTGCGCAGAGTTAAAAATTGGTATATCATCCGTGCTCACGGTCACGAGTGGCCCAGATCCTCGCATGACCTAGCCAAATGGTTTTAAGCTGTTAAATCATGGCGATGTTGTTTGAGGTTGCTACCTTAGGTTTTATCAGGATGGCTATCCTGTGTTTCCCTTTGAGATGGTTATCTCTTGTTTAAATGATATATGCTTATATCTATGATGTTAAATGACACATTAATTGCTACTTGAACCTTATTAAAGGGTTGGGAGTTTCAACCAAGTTGATTAGAGAATAGGTGGCAATAAGTTAAATCTTAATTGTTACATTTAAAATGCTACCACAGTCTACCTTTCAGCTATACCTTGTTTTAGCCTTGCATGCCATTACTTTTTGTCTGTATTTGCTGAGTTTCGACTTGGAACTCACCCTTGCTAATTCCCAAATAAAGGATGCTCAAGTGATGACTCGGATGTTGACTTCCCTGAGAACTATGCGGGATGTTAGGCGTCGTGATGTGTCGTCAACCTTCCTGTGGCGAGATGGAGTCGCTACGTCGACGTCCTTTAGTTGCCTTTCGCTTTTTACGATGTTATTTATATTCTGCTTTACTCTGATGATAGTTACGTAATAATGGTACAATGTAAACGTTATATTCTTGTTTTATTCGAACACTGTGCTTATTGGACCATGTAATTTGTCGTTCATGTGTGTAATTTGATCCGGGTGCACATGAACTTTTGCCTTGGTTTTATTCCTTTAAAACCAGGGTGTGATAGTCATGCACATTCAAGACTCTTGCATGACTTGTGAAGAGTGTAGAAGCACTGCCCATAAGGGAAGCAACTGTCCTAATGTCTTAGGGGATGTCAACTACATCAACAACAACCCCAACTTTCATCCCCAATAGACTCAAGGATGGAATCAACAGAATCAAGGGTGGAATCAACAAAGGTCCAATTATCAAGGTAATTATCATTGTAATTTCCAAGGTAACTACCAAGGTAATAACTTCAACCAACCACCTCTGAGAGATATGATTGCTAATAAAAATAAAGTTATTGAGAATATGTCTAGAAAGATAGCTTCCAATGATAAAGTTCTTGAAACTATAAACAATAGAATGGATAGCTTTACTTCTGCCATAAAGAATCAACTTAGCTTTAATAAGAGGATGGAATCACAACTCTCTCAGTTGGCAGCTTCAATGGTGACCAAAAAAGGTAAGATTTTGGGGAATTTAGAATAATTAGAAATTTTGAATCTTGTAGACATTTTCAATGCAGGAGAGTACTACATAGCTCCACCAAGACCAAGGTGGTCGCAAGATGATGCATATCTAGAAAAGAAAGGAGATCCAGGGAGACCCATCATCCCCATTCACATTGGAGCTCATGAGTTTGAAGAAGCTGTCTACGATCTAGGAGCAACTATCAACATTGTGCCTAAGGTAATATATGAGAAAATTCATGCTAACTGTTGACGCTCCTTAATGACAATTATTAACCATCAACTATTGCCTGATATAACATGAAATTAACTACAAAGCATAGTTGTAGGGTTTGAAACTAACAAGTTCCACAAGTTTTGGTGCTTTGAGTTGTTTTGCAGGAATATCAACTTTTCACTGAAGAAAAGTATAGCAAATGATAAATTGGAGTACACCATTTTGAAGGTCTCATTGCACTGATCGAAACAGATATATTACTTGCTATATTTGGAGTCCGGAATGAAAAGATATCAAGAAAATATGAATCACTTGAAATGATGATGTCACTTTCCAGAAGTCAACGCAGACACAGTTGATGTGCGGGACCCTGACGGCAGTCGCTGTCCCCTCAGACCCAACATGCGACCATGTGCGCCAATCCGATGGCAACACATGGTGCGGCGGTCTGTTGCACAAGCTCGCATCCGCGCGCAATGCGGGAACGCGGGAGGCGGCTTTGGGCGGGATGCCTGGTGAGCCAGGAGAAGACCCGGCCGGTTTAGCACAACAGCGCATAGGTGGCCATGGCTGGGCCATGGTTCTAGGCCCAAGCTGGCCGGCCCAGCTGGCCGGAAAGCACCAGAATGTTCCAGAATTGCTGACTTAGTCCGGTTTCAACTTGTCCAGTTTCTTTAGCATGAAGCTTGGGGATGACTCTAGAAGTTTCCCCATGAGTTCCCACGTCACTACAAGGTTGGTTTGATCCAATAGTGCACAAAACTTGATGGATGGATCCAACGGAGAGTTGTAAACGTAATGCGGATCAATGACGTGGCAGTTCCTTGGCCCCTACTCCACCTCAAACTATATAAACAAGCCAGGGGCGCCCCCCTCTCCATCTCCTTCTTTGTTGTCTATATACACATCAAAATCTAGGGTTTTGATTAGAAGTATAGTTCCCTCTAGTTGAGTCTCTTCTAGTTCTAGTTCTAGATCTAGTTCTAGTTGTCTAGTTCATCTAGCTGTAATCTAGAGAGGAGAGGAGAGAGGTGAGGAGGAGCCGGACCTGTCATTGTACTTTTGCAGCATCTAGTTCATCTTCAAGTAATCTCTAGGTTCTTCATTTATTATTTTCTAAGTATTATATTTAATTTTAGTTCTTGCTTTATTATATTTACTAGATCTCCGCTCGTATTAAGTGCTCTAGTTATCCTAGGTAATTAGAGTAGTAAGCACTAGTGTAGACGTGGCGCCTAGACTAGGGTTTGCCTGACATTGTGCCTAATCCTCCGAATAGTTGTGGCAGCCTCAGGGGTGACAGGTCTGTTAGGCCTTTGTATTCCACCACATTAGGGTTGGTGTTTTTGTAGAGCTTTTGGCACCCTTCTCCCAACTACTTTCTTCCCAATCTTTTTTGAGAGTTGGAAAGGACCTGCTGCTTTGAAATAAGTAAAGTAGAGTAAGCCTTTAATTAGATAGACTTACTTAGGAAAACCATAAAATCATTCTCTACCCATAGTTACCCTTTTCCTTGGACGTTTCCCATGTAAATCGATACTCTAGAATACTCCCGGGTGAAAGCTACATCGGTATCCGTGTGCTTGCGGATTATTCTGTTTGCGCTTAAAATACCCAACAAGCTTTCTGGCGCTGTTGCCAGGGAACGGTAGCTATGAGCTTCACCCTGCTTTCATAGACATGATCCGGGAGTTGTCCTTCTCTGGGTTAGCAGACGAAGATGCATACACCCACCTTAGGGAATTTGAGCAGTTTTGTTCTTGTCGGATTATTGCTGGCACAACACAAGAGAACCTTAAATGGAAATTATATTCGTTCTCCCTAGAGGGAAGAGCGAAAAAGAGGTATGCTCATTCCGTAAGAGGCACAAATGGAAATTGGGAGGAACTTCAGGACAAATTTTTGTCTTGCTTTCTTCCCTCTTTTTCGAATCGCTGATCTTAGAATAGAAGTGCTTACATTCAAACAAAAAGAGAAGGAGACATTAGGAGCAGCCTGGGCTAGATTCTCATCTCTTACCAATTCTTGTCCAAACCTTGCCATGCCTGACCATGTCATGCACTATCACTTTTATCATGGTCTTAACAAGGAAGCTGCTCTACATCTCGACATCACTTTAGGAGGTTCATTTCCACATAAACTTGTTAGTGAAGGAAAAGCCATCATTGAGAGAATCCTTGATAGCACTCCATACACTAGCATTTTTGATGAATTTCCCAAAGAAGAAGAAGTCAAGACAAGCCCCGATCAACACAAAGAGGAACAAACAACCAAATCTAAAATTCTTTCAAATCCTTCTAATGATTTGGTTGCTATAGAATCTTCTAAGATGGAAATACAACACACTCTAGACAACAATTTAGAGTGTGATGAACCCCATCCTTTAATGTTTCTCTCTGAAATTGAGGTAGATCTTTTTGAAGATTTCAGGAATGCCTCGAATTTTCCACTTCAAGTAAAGCCTCTGGTACAGTGTAGACCACTTGATGACGATGGTCCACAAAATGATCCCTTCTTAATGGAGCACACAAAGGACTTTCAGCCATCATGAGCCATGAGTGGTCGGTAGAAATGGAATTATCCACTGAGGTAGCTCGAATCACTGCCCCCTTAGAGACTATATCTTGTAACCTTAAGGGAACATCCATAGAGGCTCACTGTAGTCCTACTGTTGGGATGAACATCATTTCAAAGGCTCTGGCTGAAAAATTATGCCCCAATGAATCCTTGATCCCGGCTCATAAACTTCTAAGAATTCCTTTTGGAGTTACTCTTGAAAGTTATGGGGTCATTATGACTATTATGTTACGCATAAGAGGCTCCGAGTATTTTCTGGATTTTCACATCTATGACATCTCGAATATGTCCCTCTTGATAGGCGTACCTTTAGGAGCACTCTTTTAGAGCGACCAAAACAAAGTCTCTTGCATCTTAAGCTAGGGAACTCTACTATCGATGTCTCTCTTGCACGATCACATAACGCGATAGTAGAACCCAAGCCCAAATAAGATCCTATTGAGGAAGTTTTAATGGCATCTCTAGAAGACATGGCCTAGCCACTCTTCGATGATGAACACTTCACTGAAGAAGAGGAAGAGTTGGCAAAACCTGTCGAACTAGACCCTTTGGAGATGCCTACACCACCCTCAATTGAGCTAAAACCTCTTCCTCCTGGCTTGAAAATATGTCTTTCTCACTAATAATTGAGAAACTCCTATCATCGTAAGTGACAAGATTTCCCAAGAAGAAACCTATAGACTTATCACTGTCCTAGAGAGACATAAATCAGCCATAGGCTACTCACTCCATGACCTCAAAGGGATTGGTCTCGCTCTCTGCACTCATCGTATCCCAACGGATTCTGATTCATCGCCATCAAGGGAACCACAACGGAGGCTTAACAATGCTGTGCGAGAGGTTGTTAAGAAAGAGATCCTAAAGCTTCTACATGCCAGGATTATTTATCATGTGCCACATAGTGAGTGGGTAAGCCCTGTCCATGTTGTGCCAAAGAAGGAGGGATGACAGTTGTTCAAAATGAGAAGAAAACTTATTCCCCAATGCACTGTCACTGGGTAGTGTATGTGCATTGACTATCAGAAACTTAACAAGGCTACAAGGAAAGGCCACTTCCCATTACCCTTCATTGATGAAATGTTAGAACGGCTTGCAAAGCACTCTTTCTTTTGTTTTCTTGATGGATATTCCAGATATCATCAAATCCCAATCCACCCTGATGACCAAAGTAAGACCACTTTCACATGCCCCTATAGAACTTATGGATACCAACGAATGTCGTTCGGATTATGTAATGCTCCAGCTTCTTTCCAACGATGCATGATGTCTATCTTCTCCAACATGATCGAGAAAATCATGGAGGTGTTCATGGATGACTTTACTGTCTATGGCAAAACCTTCAATGATTGCTTAGAGAATTTAGACAGAGTCTTACAACAATCTGAAGAAAAGCACTTAGTCCTAAACTAGGAAAAATGCCACTTTATGGTTTGGGAAGGAATAGTGCTAGGACACAAAGTGTCTGAACGTTGGATAGAAGTGGATAGAGCTAAGATCGAAGTCATTGAACAACTTCCACCTCCCACAAATGTGAAAGGAATCAGAAGCTTTCTTGGCCATGTAGAGTTCTATGGATGTTTCATTAAAAACTTTCCCAAATCGCTAGACCCCTGACTAGCCTTCTAGCTAAAGATGCACCTTTCATTTTCAATAATGAGTGTCATGAAGCCTTTCAAACCCTCAAGCAGGCCTCATTTTAGCCCTAATCATCGAACCACCTAATTGGACTTTACCTTTTGAGATCATGTGTGATGCTAGCGACTTTGCTGTTGGTGCTGTTCTTAGCCAAACAAAGAATAAGAAGCATTATGCTCAATTATGCCACCACTGAGAAGGAGTTGTTTGTAGTTGTCTTTGCAATAGAAAAGTTTACATCTTACTTAGTGGGGGCAAAGGTAATTATTTATTCAGATCATGCTGCTATTAAATACCTCCTCACTAAGAAAGATGCTAAGCCTCAATTGATCCGCTGGATTCTTTTGCTCTAAGAGTTTGACATAGAAATAAGAGATAAGAAAGGAGTAGAAAATTTGGTAGCCGATCACTTGTCTAGGCTCCAGTATAAGGAAACATATGAGTTACCCATTAATCACTATCTGAGGGATGACACACACCTTGAGGTATCACATTTGAACCCCTGGTATGCAGATATTGTGAATTATATGGTTGCAGGTTATGTTCCACAAGGAGGGGATAAGAGAAAGCTCAAGTATGATGCTCGTTGCCACTTATGGGATGATCTGTATCTTTATTGGATTTGTGCCGATGGATTGCTGTGGAGATGTGTCCCAATGGATGAAGCCATTGAAATTATCGACAGATGTCACGCATCACCCTATGGAGGACATTATGGAGCATTCCATACACATGCCAGATGTGGCAAAGTGGACTCTTCTGGCCAACGATGTATCAAGATACAAAGGACTTTGTCAGCAGATGTGCCAGATGTCAGAAACATGGAAACATCAATGCTTGAGATGCAATGCCACACCAAAACGACCTCCAAATAGAGTTGTTTGATGTCTAGGGAATTGACTACACGGGACCCTTCCACAAGTCTGGAGATGCTGAATACATCTTGGTGGTAGTTGACTATGTGTCCAAGTGGGTAGAAGCTCTACCATGTCAAGCCGCCAATTCCAAGCATGCCAAGAAGATGTTCCATGAAGTGATATTCCCAAGATTTGGAATGAAAAGAATGATCATAAGTGATGGAGGATCATATTTCATTGACAAGCGCTTCAAACAGTTCCTAGTAGAGCATGGAGTCAAACATAATGTTGCAACTCCATATCAACCTCAAACAAGCGGTCAAGCTAAAATGTCAAATAAGCAAATCAAGAACATCTTGCAGTAGACCATGGACGAGTTGGGGAAGAAATGGAAGTACAAGCGTCCTGATGCACTTTGGGCGTACCGAACTGCATACAAAACACCCATATGGTAAAACATGTCACTTGCCTGTGGAATTGGAGTTCAGAGCTCACTGGGAAATCAAGAAATGGAACATGGATCTCCATCTAACTAGCAAGAACCGTCAGATGCAAATTTCAAAGTTGGAAGAATGGAGGGAAAAGGCTTGTCACAGCTCCAAGATTTATAGAGAGAGAACTAAAAGATGGCATGACTAAAGAATCAAGCACAAGGAGTTCAAGCCTGTAGATAAAGTTCTATTGTTTAACTCAAGAGTGAAGCTCTTCGGTCATGAAAAACTAAGAAACAAATGGGAAGGGCCATTCAAGGTGATTGAAGCTGCATGTCATGGTGCCATCACACTTCAGGATGATTCAGGTAACATATTCAAGGTAAATGGCCAACATTTGAAAGTTTTCCTTGAACCTAAGAATTTATTTGAAGAAATTGATGTACTTGAATTTCTATAATTTAATGATCCTCTCTAATAATCAATCAATCTCAAAGGCTCTACACAACTAATTTTTGAACACCTAACTCTTAATTAGTTCCACAAGTTTTATTGTCTATTTGAGCTTTATAGATTTTGAAGGATCGGAAGAGCAAACAAGTAGAGGATCACTGTCAGTCAGTTACACCAAAAGACTATTTCAATATCCAATTTGGGGGAAAACACCCTCGTGTATCCAGGTAAGTATCTTTATCCTCTCAAGTTTTATTTCTTAATTAAAAAATATATAGTGAGCACATGAAGGTTCACACTTATATAATTAAAATTGAGTTTTGTTCTATATTGTGTTATTTCGTAATAGTGTGTACTAGTTAGTGTGTATAAAATTTTTCTTTTTTATTTAAATAAAAAAGAACTGGTCTAATCTATGGTTTGGAAATGATGAATAGTTGCTCTGCCGTAATTCCTTTTAAGTACCTAGTTTTCAGCCTTGAATTCTCTTGAGCTTTGGAAATAATTGTTTTGGCCTAAGATTTACTCTAAGCTTAAAACTTCTAGGTTGCGAATGTTTGATCTATGTTTAGATGATTAATAGATATGATATGAGAAGGTCTGAGCTGCTATTTATCTTGTTCCTAGTGACACTAGAGTTCTGGAGATTTTATCTTTTGAAAAACTTAAAAATGCCACATAATGAGTTCCTATATGACGAGAGCTTAAATTCCTACCACAGCCATATATGCATGCTTGTTAGAATAGGACAAACTTTCACATTTATTTACTGCTTGTGTGCATTGAGTTTAGTCGAGTTGTGTTGACCCTTAGAAGCTTTTCATACAGTTAAAATCAAGATTTCACACACACCATGCACCCCGTGCTACTTCTACCCTGGAAGTACACACCACGATATTCACCCATTTAGATCCATTCAACAATGTTCTACTCCTACACTAGGAGTGAGCACCAAAAATATTCCCCATAGGTATTCCTTGTTTGCTAGCCAAATTCCACAAAGTAAATGCTCCAAGTTGTTATCATTCTTCTTCTTAAAAGTTTTAGTGCAATATTTTTTTGGGGCTAATAAAAAATATATATATAAATAAAAAATAGAAAAGAAAAGAGAAAAAAAGAAAGAGCCCTAGCTTTTTAGTTCCTCAAAATTTCAAGTTGAGATAAGTTACCCTTTTGGTAAAGGAGCGATGTAGAATTAGACTTTCACCCCTTCTACCTTTCACAAATATTCTCCACCATATATCTTTTGTTTATTTTGTAACCACACATGCACATCTTGATTTGATTGTATGATGAGTTCCTCTGGATCCATGGTTGGATTAGGCAACATATGTATTGCAAGTATGTATGAGCTGTTTCTTTCCCACCTATGAACTCCACATATACTTTAAGTGAGACAGATGAGGCACAATGTTACTCTGCCTTAATCCAAAAATACCACATATTCTGAGTGAAGGCTAAACACCATTGTTGCCTTGGTGAGGATCCACAAATACCACATATGAGAGACTTGAGAGGGTCATACAAAGGAATCTCTGAGTTTTATTTTGAAAACATACAAAAACTCCAGAATGAAGGTTGATCGAAGAACACGAGACACAGTGCTTGACTTGATTGTTCTGTCTTTCAATTGCTCAAGACCCAAGTGAAGGTTCCATGGTTGAAGGTAATATGGGTAAGTTTGAAAGTCAGAGTAGTTTAATCTAATCCGGAGGAAAATTCTTGTTTGAACGCATGTGTACTTTTGAGGCGTGAAAGCACAGTAGCAACTCCAAATCCATTATTGAGATTAGCTTTGCTCAGGGACGAGCAAAGGTTAAGCTTGGAGGAACTTGTTGACACTCCTTAATGTCAATTATTAACCATCAACTATTGCCTGATATAACATGAAATTAACCACAAAGCATAGTTGTAGGGTTTGAAACTAACAAGTTACACAAGTTTTGGTGCTCTGAGTTGTTTTGTAGGAATATCAATTTTTCACAAAATAAAAGTATCTCAAATGATAAATTGGAGAAAACCATTGCGAAGGTCTCATCATGCTGGTCGAAACGGATATATTATTTGCTATATTTGGAGTCCATAATAAAAAGATATCAAGAAAATATGAATCACATGAAATGATGATGTCACTTTCTAAAAGTCAACACAGACACAGCTGACGCATGGGACCCACAGCAATATTTGCTATCCCCTTAGACCCGACATGCAACCACGTGTGCCAATCAGACGGCAGCACATGGCGTGGTGGTCGGCCGCACAAGCGCGCATCGGCGTGTGACGCTGGAACGCGGGAGGCGGCTTTGGGCAGGACGCGTGGCGAGCCAGGAGAGGACCCTGACCATTCAGCATAGCAGCACATCAATGGGCGTGGCTGGGCCGTGGTTCTAGGCCCAAGCTAGCCAGCCCAGCTGGCCAGAAAGCACCAAAATGTTCCAGAATTGCTAACAGAGTCCGGTTTCAACGGTTTAGCTCCGGTTTGGTGCCTTAGAGGCCTGTTCTTGTCTGGTTTCTTTTTCAGGAAGCTTGGGGATGACTCTAGAAGGTTCTCCATGAATTCCCACATCAGTACAAGGTCAGTTTGATCCAATGGTGTGCAAAACTTGATGGATGGATTCAACAGAGAGTTGTAAACGTGACGCAGATCGATGACGTGGCAGTTCCTTGGCCCCTACTCCACCTCGGACTATATAAGCAGGCCAGGGGCACCCTCTCTCCATATCCTTCTTCATTGTCTACATACACATAAAAATCTAGGGTTTCAATTAGATGTAGAGGTCCCTCTAGTTGAGTCTCTTCTAGTTTTAGTTCTAGTTCTAGATCTGTTCTAGTTTCTAGTTCATCTAGTTGTAATCTAGAGAGGAGAGGAGAGAGCTGAGGAGGAGCTGGACCTGCCGGATCTTCTTCAACATTGTACTTTTGCAGCATCTAGTTCGTCTTCAAGTAATCTCCAGGTTCTTGATTTATTATTTTTTGAGTGTTATATTTAATTTTAGTTCTTCCTTTATTATATTTACTGGATCTCCGCTCGTATTGAGTGCTCTAGTTATCCTAGGTAATTAGAGTAGTAAGCGCTAGTGTAAATGTGGCATCTAGAGTAGGGTTTGCCTGAGATTGTGCCCAATCCTCCGGATAGTTGTGGTAGCCCCAAGGTGACAACTCTGTTAGGCCTTTGTGTTCCACCATGTTAGGGTTGGTGTTTTTGTAGAGCTTTTGGTAGCCTTCTCTCAACTACTTTCTTCCCAATCTTTTTCAAGAGTTAGAAAGGACCTACTGCTCTGAAGTAAGTAAAGTAGAGTAAGCCTTTAACTAGATATACTTACTTAGGAAAACGATAAAATCCTTCTCTACCCATAGTTACCCTTTTCCTTGGACGTTCTTACCCTTTTCCTTGGACGTTCTTAATTCTCTAGTACACTTCACATTCCCCGTGGAAATCGATACTCTAGAATATTCTGTTTGCGTTTGAAATACCCAACAGTAACCCTTTATTGTACACAACCATGTGTTTGTAGTGTGCAGATCAATCATTGTGCTACCCCATGTAAATCCTTGAAGATGTGCTCATGGGAGTTGGACACTCGTCTCTAGTGCTAAACTTTGTGGTGATAGAAACAGGAGGAGATGAAAGAGCACCAATCATTTTGGAAATACCATTCCTCAGCTCAGCCAAAGCCATAATTTGCGCCGATAGCGCCAAGATCTGTTTCACCATAGGGGAGAAAAAGAAAAGATCTAATTTTAAGAATCATACGTACACCAACCGAGTTCATCCTTGGCACCCGTATGATCACTTGAATTTTGACAAGACCATGGAAGAAAAAGAACAAGGCCCCAATAAAGAAGAACAAGGTTCCAGAAAAAAGCTCAAGTTAAGAAGAATGTCAACACGTATGAAGGTATGCTACCCACTCCAAAGAACAACAAGAAGGGGAAAGCAAAGCCACCTGTTCAAGAACCAGTTTGGATGGTCAACATTGTTGAGCCACCCCATAAAATTGCTCTTCCCTCAATACGTTTTGAAGATCCTGGAGTACCTTCTATAAGACATTCTGTGACATCAGCTCAAGCGTCAACATAATGTCAATAGTAATGTATAAACATTTATATCAAAATACACCCTTGTACCCAACATATTTGCAGCTGCAGCTTGCAGATCAATCATTCTGATTTTCGAAAGGAATAGCCAATGATGTAGCCGTCAAGATTAGGGATCAAGAGGTTCTTGCCAACTTTATGGTTCTAGACATGGGAGAAGAAGATAGCATTCACCTCATCCTAGGAAGACCGTTCCTTTACAGGACCAATGCAATCATCTATATGAAGCAAGGAAAGATTCACTTCCACTTTCCTGGGGAAAAGGTGTGTTGTTACTTTAATAATTACATTACCTGTGAGAAGTCTAAGAAGAACAAGAATGAAAGGCGTTGCTCTCAAAGAAAGCAACTCATCAAGGAAGAAGGGACTAATCAAGAGGAAGATGTAATTAAAGAAGTAGCAGCCTTAGAGATCCATGAAGAAGGAAAATCGAGGATAAGGAAAGTGTGAAAGAAGAAAGAAATACAACCACCAAGCACTCTGATACAAGAAGAGGAACCATTATCCCCTGATTCGCTAGATCCTCAAGAACAGATTAAAGAAGATAAGGTAAGAGAGACTCTCTCCCTTAGACACCTCCTCAAGTGCTTGAATTGGAAAGGTCTGGTTCGATAGACCAAAAACTCCGAACCTTCGCCAAAAGGTAAATATGTTAGTTATTTGCATACTTAATTATTTACATAGTTCTTTTCATTTTTTACTTCTTTGCATTAGTCTTTACTTTAGCATATTTACTTTAGCACAAGCATCTTTGCATTAGAAAAAAGAAAATAAAAATATTATTGCATTATCTTATTGCATCTAAAAAAATCAACAAAACACAAAAATCTTAAGCCCCATATAAATCTTTATTTACTATGGCGGCACAAAAATAAATTTACTTTTGAATGCATAAATAATAAAATCCCAAAAACTATTGAAAGAAAGTTTTGAAAGGCTCTAAGCAACCAAGGAAGGTTTACTTTTGCTAACACTTAATCAATTCCACAAGCTTTATTGTCTATTTAAGCTCAACAGGATTTGAAGAACGCATTGATATCTACATCAACCCTGGAGGAATCTGACAAGATGAAGAATGTCTCTATTGTTAAGTTGAACGGCTACGTCAACATCTAGCTTGGGGGAGGAGCATCCTCCGTGTATCTAGCTAAATATTATTGTCTTCTGTTTAAATTATTTAAGTTTGCTACTTTTGAAAATAAATAAAAAGATGCATAACCAATAAAACTAAACAAAAAGTTTTGCCTGCTTAGAATATTTGCTATTAGTTAATTAAGAGGGAATGTACAAGTCTAACCTGCCTTAAATAATGGAGTTTTAGGAAATTTTGTATGCTTGGAGATGATGAATAGTTGCTGTGTCGTAATTCCTTTGAAGTACTTTATATTTAACCTTGCACTCTCCCGAGTTTTAGATAAAATTATTTTGATACGAAGATTTGCTCTGAACTTGAGATTTATAGGTAGCAAATGCTTGACCTAAGTCTAGGTGATTGGGGAGTGTGATATAAAATGGTTTGAGCTGTTGTTTTCCATGTTCTAAGTGATACTAGAGTTTTGGGTATTTATTTTAAAAACTTAAAATTGCCACATGATGAGATCCTGTATCATGAGAGTTTGAATTCCTACCACAGCCATATAAACATGCTTGATTAGAATAGGAAAGATTTCCTTACTGATTTGGCCACTTGTATGCATTTAGTTTGGTCCGGCCATGTTGACCCTTAGGAACTTGTCATATGGTTAAAATGGGTTTCACACACACTTCGCATCCCTTGCTACTTCTACCCTCGAAGTACGCACCACCATATATACCTATTTAGATTCACCTCAAAAATTTGTTCTGCTCCTACACTAGGAGAGAACATCCAAAAATATCATATCCATAGGTTTTTCCATGTTTTCTAGCCATGCTTCATGTTTGCTCCAAGGTTATCCATGTCATTAATTCCACAATTTATTCAAGGTTGTTTCTAGCTCAAAAAAAGAAAAAAAGAGAGAGAAAGAAAAGAGAAGAAAGTTTTGCTGGAATCAAAGCTTCAATTGTCTATCAAAGTTCCAATTGTTCAAGATCTTTAGAAATCTTCAAGGTTCAACAAGTTATCTTTTACAAGGAGCAATGTTTTCACCCTTTCTACCTCCCACAAATATTCTTTACCACATTGATCATACCTTTGAAACCACACATGCACATCTTGATTTGACTGTATGCCGAGGATCTTCGAATTTTATCCTCTGGACCCATGTGTTAGACTGGGTAACATATGTATTACAAGTAAGCTATCTCCTGTCCCACCTATGAACTCAAGATACTTTTACTAGTTTAGGGTGAGGAAGAGAAGGCATGATTCTATGCTACCTAAGTCCAAAAATGCCACATATACTAGAGGGGAGAAGGCAAACCACCATCATTGCCTTGGTGAGAATCCACAAATACCACAAATGAAAGATATGATAGGATCATGCATAGGATCTCTGAGTTTTATTTCAAAAATTTTATAAAACCCCAGGATAAAGGTTGATCAAAGAGTGTGCGAAACTGTGCTTGACTTGATTGTTCCGCTCTTTAATTACTCAAGACCCAAGTGAAAGCTACAAGCTCCATGGTTAACGGTAATATGGGTAAGTTTGAAGATTAGGGTAGTTGAGTCTAATCCAAGGGAAAGTTCTTGTTTAAACATATGAGTACTTTTAAGGCGTGAAAGCATTGTAGCAACTCCTGATCCAACATCATACATAGTTTTTGCTAAGGGACTACAAAAAGGTAAGCTTGGGGGAACTTGTTGACATTAATTAACTCTAATTTTTAGCCATCAACTAATCCAGGATAAGGCCTTAATTGAAGAATAAAGTAAGGTAGCAGGGATATATTCTAATGAGTTCCACGAGTTGTGTTGCTCTCACATGTTTTGCAGGATATTTAATATTTCACCAAATAAAAGTATCTCAAGTGATGAATTGGAGTACACCATTGCGAAGAGCTTGTCGAGACACATAAAGTAGATTTTTGATTCATCCAAATCGGAGTCCAGATGACAAAGTTATGCCTTCCGAAAGATTGCAAACGGGCTTCTAGAGCAGTCCGGACTCCGTTTTCAGCGATCCAGGACTCTTTGGAAAGCTAACAAAGAGATCTATTAGCCCACGAGGACAGAGGCCCACCTAGCATTGAGCTGGGTTGGCTAGCCCCACATGTAAGGCCGACTGGCTTGCTCCGGGCCTACCTGTCAGCCATCTTTGTGTGGCGGCCTCCAACCGATCTCTACGACGTATCTCAACCATTGTTTCAAGTCAGTTTGATCCAAGGGCCACGGTTCATCCCACTAGACTATATAAGCACAGGTAGACCCCCCACTAGGATAATCATAATCATATCTCATCTCATTCAGTTCAGGGTAGTCCCTCGAAAGGATAACCTAGAGCATCCACCATCTAGGGCATAGCTAGAAGAATAAGAATAGGAATTAGAGGAGGCAAGCAACGCTTGGATTTCGGATCTAGTCACGAGGAGGCTCGGTAATGCCTTGTACTTCTCTCTTGCATTCAATAGTATTAATATATTATGTTTCTAGTTCATTGTGTTTATCTTCTAGTTCGTCTTCTACTTCTATCTGCGAATGCCCCCTACGTTCCAGGCCATGTGGTAGATCACAGAGGTGACTATTATAGCTTCGTTGAGTCCACTGTAGTCCACTCCCTGAATGTAGGATCATGTAAGGCTTTAAGTTGCGACATGATGTCTTGCTCTGTTCTTGACCCACCTTGGCAATGTCTCTTGAGTATGGATATGAGGTTACCCTAACCATGATAGTTAGATGTAATTGCACTAATTGATGTAGCTCAATGACCTATTGTTATAATCAACCCTAGGAGTTAGTCTTTATTTCCTAGTTCTTTCTAGAATCACGCCCAAGAAGGAAAATGCTCAGTGGAACATCCTTTGGACTTTGTTGAATTATTATTATCTTTATTATTATGGTATGATTGATCCCTGTTTTGAGTAGATCTAGTAGACCTCTTATCACAAGTGTAAGTTATAGCTTCAATCTCCATACCTCCATTCTGCCTTCCTAGTGGTGAATTATAAATAACGATACCTGAAACTTTCCTAGTTGAAATGGTACAATGGGAGTATTTTATCTATGCGCTTGCAGATAATATTTTTATTTCATTTTATATAAAGTTCTTAGATAACAAATACAACCAATAATTCTGGCGCTGTGCTGGGGATGACAACCTAACTTAAGCAACGCTAAGAATTACCAACAAACTATTAGGGTCAGAGTTGGTATTTTTTTGTTGGATTAAAAGGGTCCATGTTGTGCGCATCTTATTTGTGGGTGCGCGTGAATCTCAATCATGGGTGCATGACCATAATCTCATATAGGTCACAACAATTTAATCCAACTCAATGATCCGACAAGCAGCATATGACTAAAGGTTTGCATAAATGAATTAAGTCATATAGCCTTGGTAGGAAATTATTTATCATTGTGGAGCATGCTATTGCATTTTTGATTTTGTAAAATAATTCCAAGTCCTTTATAAAAAGAGCAAGATTTAGATCATCCAGCTATATCACATACTCTAATTACTTAGATAACATGGGGTCCCTATGATAGTTGTTCACAAGCTATAGGAATATTGACGAGCAATAAGGAGTATGAAAATTTTATCAAAGGATAGCATGGAGATATTATGCCAGAAAGATTTTCCCTTTCAAATTAATGAATTTTAACTTTCAAAGTAAACTCAAGAGATGTGAGGGTAGAGTTGCACAAACCACTGTTGAAGATGAAGGAGTTAACGGAAGTCATTTGTCTTTGTCCTTCTGCGTGATGATTCACTTGATGTTGTGCAACACGTAGGTGAGATCTCGAGTGTGCTTCAATTTTGCTTGAGAGATCTCCCAACACTTGTTCTTGTACCTATTTTTATTTTTAACCAAGAAATAAGAGGAAAGGAAAACAAGCATGGGCTCTACCAGGTTGAAACCTAGGGATCTTAAATTTATTATGATTACTATTATTTATTTATTTTTTATTTATTTATTACTTATTAGTTTTATTTATTATTATTGAAAACTTGCTCACTCAATTTTTTTATTCAAACAAGGCTAAGATAAAGATGAAGAGAAAAATATGCCTTGGTTTATCTCTATATCAGATTACTTTCATTGATTATGTCAACAACTCAAAATTCATTAATCAAATTCCAACACCATGTCGAAATTTGAATAAAGAAGGCCGTCTTGACCTAAGCACCATGCTTAATTCAAAAGGCCATATCTATATAAAATACACCCAAACTAGAGCATATATCATAAGCAAAAGAAGCATGGAATTATATGATCAAATGAAGACACGTATAAAAAGTTGGTGAACCCTTTTTCTTCTTTTCCATACCTGAGTGATCTTACCAGCAGCATGTATGGATGGAAAACTTTAGGCCTGCTACAGTGGTGGCTTGATGGCTTAGGGTCTAACTCAGGTTAAGCCACACATAGTATGCATGGGCCATTGGTCTTGGTGATCACAAAGCCCTAGAAGAAGGAGACTCCCTTTTCTTTTCTTTTCTTTTCTTCAAGTCTCACTTCATCTTTCCTATATTTTTTTTAAATAACCATCTTTTTTCTCTTCTTCTCTTTTTTTATTTTTTTCTTATTTTTTATAACACCTATTTTTTTGGCAAGGGTGACATCATCCATGACCGCTTGGTATGTATTGAAACTTGGACTTCTCACCCTCCTCCTCCACGCTTGAACTTTTTTTGTGGAAAAGTCAAGTGCAGAGTCAGGGTCTCTTTTTGGAGTGTGTTCCATCGCCCAAGAGTGGTAGAATTTGTAGTTGATGTCGCTTCATGTCATCAAGCATCATATGACCCATGTTCTTCTTAATCTTTCTTGAAATGGTTAGCGACATACCCGAAGGTGCATCTAACTTGACAACATGTCCTTGCTTTTATTACAAAGGAAATTTCTTTTTTAGTAGTAGCAATAATAGTAATGTAGAAAAGTTTTTTTAATGTAATCCGGGGTATCTCCCGGCAGTGCTTAAGTTATGGTCTTAAGCTTGACCATGGGAACTTCTTCTTGCAGCAATCAATGGTTGTGTAGTTCCCAACTTCACCACCAAGGATAGGCATTAATATTCAAGCTGCAAGGTAAGCACCATTGTGCTACTACGAGATTTGTAATGCTTATGGTAAACATAGACATCAACAACCAACCTCTTAAAAAGTTTGACAACGAGGATTAAGAGAAGGTTGTAATTCTCATGGAAGCATGGGGTCAGAAGCAGAACAAACTCTAGAGACCCCAAAATAGAGCATGAAACATGAGATGTCTCATAAGTGAAGTTAGCATGCTCATTAGCGGGCTGCTGCTTGGTCTCTAGAGTAGTTGCTTCGGGCATGTCCATGGCATGGAACTTTTCATGTGGAACTAATGTTGCATCTTGGCCATTATCAAGAGCAACATTTCCAAGGCCAAAGGGACATAGCTTATGTTTGAGCGAGGGTGATGATGGACGCTCATTTTCACAAGAATGCGAAACAAACAGAGAAAAAAATTTTGCATCCTTGAACATGTTATTTTTAGGAAAATGCTCCACCATTGGAGTTTCTAGGTGAGTGGCGGCAGCAATTTTCCTAAACTTCTCATCAGGGCTTCCTTGGGAAGATTTTTCTTGATAAGTTCATCCAAGGGATAGCCTATGAGAAGATCAAGCTCGAGGATGGCAAAGATGTGGAAGTCTACGCAAACCTCAGTTCCATGAATTTTTATGGCACGGCCCTAGCAATCCCTGAACACTCAACGATGAACCCTGACAAACTCTTGAAGAGTTTATCGGTCGACACTAGTTGCATATTGCCCAAAAGGGATTTTGCATCTATGGAAGTTCCTCCTAACAAACAAGATATAGTCATGGAAGGTGAAAGAATTAATATGAATTTCTTCAGAAGAATGTTTCATTTCCAACAACCATTCTTTTGATGGCTCCATATTAGGGGAGACTTCCTTAGAGGGAAATATATCCTTTTCGTGCCAAGAATTGTTCGAGGTTTTGCCAAAATCCTCGAATTTGATTGAGAACTCTAAAGATGGAGAACTGCCTCCTTCGGTGCTCGTGGTTCGGGTGGGGGGCTCATGAGTCAAACCTATGGATGGTATGTGGTTGGATTCGACTATGGGGGCTCCCCCACACTTAACATGACTATGGCCTGGAGCCTGGAGAGTTTTGATTTCTATGACGGGGGAAGCGTGCTTCCCTAGGATGTGATCAAGGATTATCCTCTGTTCCGCTGTGGTTCTATGTGAAAATGCCCCTCTGGCAGCCGTGTCAAGGCATAGGGCAGCATCTATGTCTAGACCCGAATAAAAGAATGCAATTGCATGCTGTCGGGTAAAGATAGATCTAGGCCGGCATGTATTAACATTGTAAACCTGGCCCAGGCTGCACCTATAAACTCCTCCGTGTCTTACTTAAAATCAAGGATTGCCCCTGGTAGAGAGTTGATACGAGACATAGGAATGAATGTAAGACAAAATTTATCTTTAAGTTTTTCCCAGTCCCCATTCATACTTCCTACAGCATTGGTGAACCATTGCTTCACCTCCCCTTTGAGGGAGGACAAAAACAACTTCCACTTAAGAGTTTTGTGTGTCATGCCAGGAATGTTTAGGCATGAACACAATTCCTCGAATTCTCACAAGTGGTCAAAGGAATCTTCATTGTCATAACCAAAAAGGGTTTTGCTCGAACCATGGCTTTGAATCTTGGGTGGAGTTCATGGCTAGATGAAAAGTTTGTTTTTGAAAAAGATGGCTGCTCCAAGAACTCCCCCTTTGAAGCAAAAAGATTTGGATTTGAATTTGGCTTCATGATGGATGGATCAGATAGAGGAAATAATTTATTTTATAAAATAAAATATTAATTATTTTTTGTTTTTAAAATAAGGATATATATACGAGGATGAACAAGGTTCAAAGAAAATAGCAACCGTTCCCCGTCAATGGCGCCAGAAAGCTTGTTGGTATTTCATATTGTAAGCAGATAAATCCGCAAGCGCATGTAGTACCGTTGTAGCTTTCACCTGGAAGTATCTAGGGTATCGTATTTTCCATAGGGAACAGTGCTATTTCTCCTAGCTAGTTCACCCAAGGAAAAATACAAGGGTAGAGGTAGAAAGGGGGTAGAGATGGATTCCTATAGCCTTTAGTGCACTAAGGATAGCGTTGCAATACTTCTACTTGCTCACTTCGAGCACCGAATAACGCCTGATCTGCCAAGCATTGCCGGCCTACGGCTCTACGTCGAACCCAAGCGTGGGGGATTATAAAGGACGGACGGGACAAGGTCACTCCCCGCCGCCTACCACCTCAACCGTAAGAGAACGGTGCAAACGAAGGTAGCCTCGAGCCTAAACACCACGTCTAAACCATCATACTACTCTGGCGAGATATCAAGGCTTACCCCTCCCTGGGGTCCTTCTACTAGAGCAATCACCACAAGGACAAATGACGATCCCGCAAGTAAATAGAAGGTAAAGCTCAGCTAAACAAAAGACTTTTATCAGACTATAAGAAACATGAACACTTACTTAGCCAAGATCCAGTGAAGGAGCCAAGTACTTATTCATAGAGGTACAAGCTCGGGGAGACACCGACAAGCTCGGCACTTCCCCGCTCTCTTCCCTCACATCTCACTTTCTAACTCTAGATAGCTATTAGGGCATAGCCACTTTGGAGTGATGCTAAGTGTGTAGTGCTCTTCCCCCTTGGTGTGTTGATGAAATGAGAGGGTGAATGGACCTCCTTTTATAGGTGGAAAGGAAGGGAGTCCTTGGAAACGTGTGATCCCCACATGGAAAGGAGCAAACTGACCTCCATAGGGCGGTTTCGCACCTTCCATGTATGGGTGCACACGGGAACCGCCTTTGGCACGTGAACATGGGCCTCCTGGAGAAGTTTGGGCCTGAACGGGCATAGGATTCAGGCGCGCGCCAGGCCCTGGTCGCGCGGACAGTGGTCCGAAGCCAAATGTTGACACCAGAAGTGGCAAAAGGATATACAGCAAGCGTATGGTAGTCAATGTAGCCTTCACCGGGAGTATTCCAGGTATCCTAATTTCCTCAGAGAACGTGAAGTGGTTCAACTAGATTCAAGATCGTCAGGTGATGATCAAAGGGTTTAGGATTAGGTATGGAGAGGTCTGTCTAGCAAAAATATCTAGCCATCGTATTCTAAGTATAATGAGGTTTATCACCTCCTCCCTTACTGGGGGCAATAGTCGAAAAAGTAGGAGACATAACCCCTACTAAGGCAGCTAACCTGCTCAGCCCCGCAATTATTGTCAACTTGCCTACAACACATACGAGGAACTCTAGACGCTAGCCAGGCCTGTCACCCCTTACGCTAGCGTGTCTTCTAGTGTGACAAAAAGCTCACACTAGTAAGATGTAGGCTTCGAGCACTTCAACAAGTAAAGCAGTGTGCTAGTAACAAAATGGTATACTTAAAGTACTAAGCCAGAATATTAAATACTAGAAGGACTCAGATGCAAAACTTACAAGAAGATTTGCATCCGCTGAGGCGCACCATGGAGAAGACTCCCGATAGGCCAGGACTTCTCCTTGGAGACTCCTCGCTCTCTTCCCTCTATTATTGCACTAAAGCTACTAGAGTAGTCTTTCTACCTAAGATACATGGTCTAAAGTGAATGCCTATTGGGGGTATTTATAGGGGGAAGTAGAGTAGGGCCTACTCCATCGCCATGTCATCAATCCGTGTGCTCCCATCCTCCACCGTTGGATCAAACCGACCTTGAACTGACTTGGATGGACAGCTTGGATTCTCCACGTGCGTGGAAGCATGTTTGAGGTCGGTGGGAAGCAACCGACCTTACAAGCTCCCAAGCAGGGGGTCGCCCGACCCCCTCTATGGCAGGTGGCCCCCTGGTGGGTGTCCCCACATGTCATGGATTCTAGTTCACATGTTGGTTGAATTGTTTTTACGTCTATTCCTTTATTGTGGGCCCATGGATCCATGTGCTTTGATCTTCTAATGTTGATTTCGAGCACACTTGTGATCTGAGGGTGGAGGTTGAGCTAGAAGTTGTAATAGAACCATCTAATTTATGTAAGTTTAAGTCCAAATTAACCTGCCAAGATAGCTTAACTTGCACCTAAGCCCATATAAACCCGGTAGTCCATGAAATCATGAAGGATTTCAAACTAACTTACAACCAAGATCGTACATGATTCAATAACCACAGTCCACATGTTACATAAAGGTCACAATTACATCAGAGTCCACAAAATATTACTGCAACACCTTTGAACAAAAAGTGGCAGAAGCAAATTATTTTGAAACACTCACACTCATATTTTGTTTAAATACGGTGTCAACTTATAGTCACATCCAATAAAAGCATTTGAGATAAGATATCAGGAGTGACCGTGCCTGTCACGCCCCAAAATTTATAATTTTGGGTTGTGCATAGAAAATACAAATAAAAATAAATGTTTTGATATTTGAATAAAATTTATTAAGATAGTTTAGGGTAGCATAAATTTACTTAGGAAAAACATGAATTTTCAAACTTTTCTAAATTAATTTGAGAAAATATTGCTTGATGTGATGCTTGCTTTGCTCGTCTTTATGTTTGAGTGTGTGAAGTTTTTGAAACACGTTGGTAAGTAGTTTATCTTACTTCGGCTTGTGTGAGATTGTCTCTAATCAAAATCCCGCTTTCACTATCTTAATCTAGTCGTCTAGAGTTTCTCAACATCCTCTTTTTCTGCTACAAATCAATCTTTTTAGTTTATTGTCTACCAATATGACTGCAAATTTTACTGGAATTTTTTCAGCTTTTTCTAGGATTTGTTCCTGTTTGTCTACGAGCGTAATCTAATTTTGAGATGCTCTAAATTATCTTGTTTTGAGCTCCAAATACTTTATTTGAGTTCATCGTGTTCCAAATTGTCTCCGAGAATTTTGCCCGAACTGTTGGAGCTTTCAAAGAATTTTTCGTGGCTTAAATATTAATTCTAAACTTTTAAAGAATTATTTATATATATGAAATTAAATATTCCAAAAATGATTAGTTCTAAAGCTAATCCTTACGTATGACGAGAGACTTGCTTCTATCTTTTTTTAAAAGTCTAAACGACACGCGCGTGTTTTCTTTGTCTCTAGCACACGAATTTTCTGTTCATGCATCACGCGATGGAGGGCGTGCGTCTGTGATCTATGCTCCCACTTGTTGGCCTTGTGGTTGTTTAACTGACGGGTGGGTCTCATCACTCTGTGCCACTGTTTTAACTTTGGGATGTGCACCTGTAGGTGAGACGCCGTCTACCTCCCCCATTTCTCTCTCTCCACCTCCCCGCATTTCTCTCTCCATTTTTCCTTCCTCCTCTGGCCAAGGGGCTTCTCGTCGCCGATGGCCACCACCGTGTTCCTCTTGGCGCGGGATTCGGTGTGGGAGCGCCCCCTCCTCCGGTGGATCTATCGGCTGCGGTGGGACCTGATCTTCTTCCTCTTCGTCTCGGACTGCTGCAGGAGGTGTTGTTCTCCGCCCCCAAATCATCTTCCTCTCCATCTCTGAATTGTTGATTTGTTGGGGGATTTAGGGTTGTAGTCTGGGATTGATTTGTAGGTCGGATTTTGCTTCGGATTTGGGTGGGGTATTTATGGATGCAGCCTGTGTTGACGTGTAGGTTGGATTTGCTTTGGATTTGGGGGGATTTGGTGTGTTGCAGATAGGTAGATGGTTGTGCGCGGTCGTGAGTAGGCTTATGGTGCGGCGGAGGGTTGGAGGTAGTTTGGGATTGATGTTTGTCCCCAACGAGTTTGTCGTCCACACTGCGATTTTGAGAGGCGGTTGCTGGCTCCTCGTGTGTTGCCCAGTGCTCTTGAGGTCTGCCATGCCGGATTTGCATGGGGGATTTGCCTTGTGTGGTGAGGGATTCGTTAGAATGGCAAGGTGAGTGGGGGATTCTATGAATTACCTACATTTAGTTCACCAGATTGAATGGTTATTCACATGATGCTCTAGCATGTGCAGTTTGCCTATAATTAGTTCGGCGGGAATATTACAAGTTCCGTGTGCTCTGTGCATGTTTGCTTGTTTGAATATGATCGATTGTGTTCACCAACCAAAAATGTCAAATGTCTGTATGAATGTGTTTTTGGAACATACCTACTGAACCATAATTATGTGCTTTGTCCTCCACTCCATGTGTTCTGTTGACCGCTCCATGTCGTTGATCGAGTTGTTCTTGTTGTCTATATGTTTTGCCTCGGTTATTGAATGAACAATAATAATGTTGGAGTACTAATTGTTGTTCATCAGAGTGCGATGATATCTGAATCTGATCCTGCCTGGCTATATTGTAGGTTGCTCGCTGCTGCTACTTCTGTTTGGTGTTCTGAAAGACTTTGTTGAATGTGTTGATGATGAGTTCTCAATCACTGATCTATCTATCCTGTAATTCACGGCTTGCTCGTGGAATTGTGGACTAAAGATCGATGGGTGATGTATCTGATTTGTGATTACTAACTATTAATGTTTATTTCGTTGTATGAACAGTTTGCCGCTCCCAAACCTAATTTTATTATAGACTTTTCTGTGTCTGATCTAAAGTAAGTGATGAGTGCCTAGAGATGCTAACCCTAAACGTTTTCAGCCCTGAGTCAATTATTTTGTGATCATGTTATTAACTAACGTGATGAGTTTCTTTCGAGTGCTCCATGTATTCTATCATTTGTGTTAACTGAATATAGAGCAGAAATGATATATAGCATTTTATGTGGAATCTTATTCTGCTTTATTTGTGGTTTGAGTTAGTGGAATATGGAGTCATCCTTTTTTACTATGATTGCTTTGACTGTGATTGCTTTGTACACTTAATTGTCTACTTGTGTCATGTGCTTCATTGTCTACTTGTGTCCTGTCTCCTGTGCTTCATTGTCTACTTGTGTCCTGTGCTTCAGGCACAGGTAGAGTACCATTCCTTGTGTCTAATTGTGTCATGTGCTTCATGGTCGCCTTGGTTTATGGAGTACCATTCCTTGTGTTTTTGTGTTTACTGTGCCAAATCAAATAACTGGTTCATACATTGACTAAGGCTTGATAATAGTCATAGGCAATCTTTCTAGAAGTTGAAGTCAGTGTTTCATTTTGTCCTGTAGTGCTTGTTACAACAATTAATTAATTATTAAGTTTTAGATGTAATTACATTTATCTACTGCATGATATCTCAAAACTAATTATTGTAAGCTCATCCTATCCAAATAAAAGCTCTCCATTACTTCTCTTAGCCAAAGAAATGGTTTAAACACCAAGTCTTCCTTGTGAATGCAGCTTTGTCCAACATTCTAGGATCTGTAAATCATATAATCGTTTTTGTTTGAAATGATTATTGCAATGATTTAAAATATTTATAATTTTTCATTTTTTCTACTTGTATTCAGTCTAATGACAACCTGAACTTTTTTTTGACGCAAAAAAACCATGGGGGAGGTCCCCACGGTGTGATTTTTATAAATAAAAGGAGACAAACAAGAGTTCAGAAGCTTACAACTTACAAAACAAAAGGGGGGAGAAGGAATCAAACTAGCTACTTTACAAGGCATCAAGCCAAAGCAAAGCAGCCGCTCTATCAGCTTCTTTAATACGGCAAGATTGTAGCGTGGCCTCTTATTTGAAGTTGTACAACCATCTTGCAATGGTAGCTTGGACGCTGTCAAAGATCTACCTGTTCCTAACCTTCCATAGCTCCCATGCCGCAAGGAGAAAAACTTGCATGAAGAAAGGTACAGCTGACCTCTGTTTGCTCCTCTGGATTCTTATATTGATGTCATTATCATTTGTCTAGGTGATTCCAACTTTGTCCCAGCAGGACTTAGCAAAAACACATTCAAAGAACGAATGTTCTGTGGTCTCCTCCAGTCCCTCATTGCATAGCACACATAGGCTATTTGGCTGCACATTGAAGTTTCTACTGCATAGCATGTTCTTCGTGTTCAGCCTAATCCATGATGATTAGCCAGGCAAAGGATTTTACCCTGGGAGTGACCTTACTCTTCCAGACCCAAGAGAGAAGCACCGAAGTCTGAGTTTCAGCAAATGCTAATTTATATAGCTTTGTTGCCTTGTAAGTGCTATTACCCCAACTGAAGACCCTCCTGTCATGATCATCAGTAAGAGCAAACTGCTGAAGGTGATCTCTCATTTCCTCCAGTTCTTCATTGGCTTGTTGGGAGATAGGTAGAACAAACAGCTCTTCAAGGCTACCTACTGCTGCCAGCTCCTTGACTGAAATGTTCTCATCTCTAGCAAAAATAGCAATGGAAGGGAAGCGTTCTTCCATAGTTTCACCGGCCCATTTATCTTTCCAGAACAAGATAGAAGATCCATCACCAAGCTGACATGTGGTAATTTCTGCATATAGGTCATGAAGTCTAAAAACATCCCTCCACCAAAAGGAGCCCATGCTTCTCTCGGAATGGGGCACTCTATTGGTGTAATATTTGAACCAAATTTGCTTAACCCAAGGGATATTCTCTTTTGTGTAAAATTTGTGCAGCTGCTTCATCAACATGGCATCATTGTGAACATGCAGGTTCTTTATTCCCAAACCACCTTTGTTTTTAGGCCTTTGGGCAAGAGGCCATGCTACCAGGTTGCCTCCTCTTTTTCTGTTAGTATTGCCCCTCCAGAGGCATTGCTTCCTAATTCTAACAATCCCCTCAATGACACCATTCTGTAATTTGAAGGTACACATGGCATAGTTAACTGTTGGAGTTAGCACTGAGTTGATGTACTCCACTCTACCAGCATAGGAGAGTAAAGCGGGGGCATGCAGACAATTTTTTTCCACTCTATCTAGAAGAGGAGCAAATTCTTCAATCTTTGGTTTGGAGGTTCCTAGTGGCAAGCCCAAATATGTAAATGGCAGTGATCCCACTTGGCATCCAAGAGTGGCAGCAAGGATGACCATCTTATCTCTAGGAACATTGATAGGTACCATGATGGATTTACTCGGATTCACACTAAGCACAGTAGATTCTGCAAATGTGTTCAAAATGGCTTTGAGGCAAAATATCTGCCTGGCATCGGCCTGCATTATGAGTAGGGTGTCATCGGTGTACTGGACAATGGGGAAGTCATCACTGGGTTGAGGGTTGGGGAGTTTGAGGATGTTCTTGTCTTTGAGATAATTGATCGCATACTGCAAGATTTCAGCAACTAAAACAAACAGCAGGGGTGACAAGGGGTCACCTTGCCTAACCCCTCTCTTGCAGTTGAAGATTTTGCCAGGTGATCCATTTAACATCACAACAGCAGTACCAGATGACAGGATAGCCTGGACCCAATCAATCCATTTTGGTGGAAATCCCAGAGTAATCAACATGTCAATCATTGCTGAATGCTCAATTGTGTCAAAGGCCTTCGCAAAATCTAGCTTGATGATCACAGTCTCCCTCTTGGACTGGTGACATTGGTGAATATATTCAAAACTCCAAGCCAAGCAATCTTGTATGGTTCTCTGCTTAATGAATCCATACTGGTTAAAATGAATGATTTGTAGGATAACTCTTTGCAGTTTGTCAGCTAGAAGCTTAGTTAACAATTTGACACAGCTATTAAACAGATAGATGGGTCTAAAATCTAATGCAGTTTCAGGGTCGGGGATTTTAGGAACCAGAACATGTAGGAGCTGTTGATAGGGGCCAGATTCACCTTATTGTCAAAGAAATCAAATAGCATCCTGCAAATATCATTCTTAATGATAGACCAACATTTTTTGAAGAATACCCCATTGAACCCATCTGGCCCTGATCCTTTATCTAAAGGCATGCATTTAACTATATTTTCAATTTCAGACATCTGGAATGGCTCAATTTGGCACTGCAGGTCTACACCCACAGGAGGGGAGACTAGTGAAGAGAGATCAACAATCATGGTGGACAAGGTAGATTGTCCCATCCTATTTTTGTAAGTCAGCCATAGGTGTTGCCTTATCTTCATGCTGAATCAAAGAGACACCATAGTCATCCTGAATCAGGGAAATCAGATTTCTTCTAAATGAGACAGTGGCCATAGAATGAAAGTACTTTGTACACTCAACCCCATTTTTAATTCTATTGATTGTATTTCTCTGCCTCCAATACTGGTTTTGCTGGTTCAGTAACTTGACAAGATGTTGTTTCACTATCCTCCTGGTATTCCACTCAGTATTGAAAAGGTGCCTAAGTCATCACATTTGGTTTTTGCCTCTCAAAATAAAAGTGTCCTCCACAAAGCCTAATGTTTTTGTCTGTGTGTAGTATTTACCTCATGCTATCCATGCCAGTCTCTGCACGACACCACAGTCCACAGCACTGTCTGCACCACACAACAGTCCGCAACACTTGTAGGGGAGGCTGCTGAGTAGAACCCATCAAAACTGAGCAAACAGGACAGAGCAGGAATATAAGATAGAGAGAAAGAGAGCAGGGAGTGTTGTTTCTTCTTTCCTTCTTTTGTTTGCCACTTGTGTGCTGCTGTGGGTTGTGACTACTAAAGGAAACTAATTGGCACCATTTTTTCTATTTGTTTGCTGTCCAATGACAAAGTGAAATTAGGTGGTGTGAAGAATGTCCAAATTGTTTGTTTTCCTGATTTGCATGTTTCAAACCCAAAAACTATTCAATGTGATTCAAAAGAATATCCTTTGGCTCAAACTACAAGTCCTGATTTGGATCCTACTGGTTAGTATACATTTCTTGATTGCAGGTTTTTTTTGTCTCTTGTGATTTGTGCTAACACATCCCAAACTTCTGTTAATTATGAATTGTCATACCACACACCACTTATTTTGTTTTTGTCTTTCCATAGAAAAAAATTGTTCCTTCTCATTTGTGCTAACCCGTACCAAACATGTGTTTATTGTGATTTGTGCTAGCACACACTTATTATTTTGTCCTTGTCATTCCATAGAAAAAAAATGTCCCTTCACATTTGTGTTAGCACATCCCAAACTTTTGTCTTTGTTGTTGTGTCACTATTAACCATCATAGATTTATATTTGTGCCGTTCTAGGGACAAAGTTCTGTCTATTGTCCTTCCATAGAAAAAATTGTTAATTGTAATTGTGCTAGTCTAGGTGAAAATTGTTTTTTGTTGTTTGTGCTAGCACATCTTTTTGTTTTTTGTGATTATTGCAAGCACACACAAAAAAAATTGTCTATTATTTTTCCATAGAAAAGAATTGTCCATTGTCTTTGTGCTTGTGTCGATATTACCCGTTAAAGTTCTGTAATTGTGCCGTTATAAGGAAAACCTTTTGTCTATTATCCTTTCATAGAAAAGAATTGTCCGTTGTCTTTGTAGTTGTCTTTCTATTACCCATCAAAGTTTTGTCATTGTGATGTTATAGGGAGAATGTTTTGTCAATTGTAATTGTGCTCCTCTCATTTGGAAAATTTGTCTATTGTCTTTCCATAGAAAAAAATTTCAATTCTAATTGTGCTCCTCTCATTAGAAAATTTTGTCCATTGTACATTGTGCCGTTATAGGAAGAATTAACATTGTGTTTGTCTTTGTGTTATGTGCTCGTGCAAGTAGGCCATCCATCTCTTGTGTCCTATATTGACCTTTGTCCTCTGTGTTTGTGAAGATACATATAGGGATCTGTTTATTGTCCTCCCATAGTAAGAAATTGTCACTTGTCTTTTGTTTTTTTGTTGTTTTCTGTTGTTGTGCAAGCATGAGATCTATTTGCCATCTAATCCATGCTTTGTGTAAATGCATATGTGTTTCGATTTAAGCCAGCTTGGAGAAGATATGGTTATGGTGATAACACATATCAGTTTACGGGTTAGCCTTGTATCTTCTTTTGTACTTGTTTACTACTTGTGTGCCTAGAAACATTGATGAGGTACCCTTTTATGGTGCTAGTGTTGATTGGGTACTAATTCTTGAGTTAGTGTTTTGCCATTAAATTGTATGGTAGATAGTGATATTTAGTGGTTGTACTTGTTACTAGAGTGGAATCAGGTGCTCTCGTTTTAATGGTATGTAGCATCTAAGTACATCTTAATAGATATGAGTAAATGGGGATTGCTATTCAACTGTTCTGCCAAGTTGTTCTGGTCCCCTTTTATCATTTTGTTTATTTATGGTTGTCTCATGATGGGCTAGGATCATTTCAGAAAATGTAATTAATTTGCCACTTTTATGCAGATAACTTTTTGAAAGGAGACCGCTGAATGTGAAAATGCTATTTGCTCGCTGCCAGCTCCAACTTTATAGTGTACATATAATCTGGACCTTGGAGAAGCCTATGCTGCCCATCAGTGCCATGGGACCTTGTGAGGTGCACTTGTTGATGTCCAGATAGCTCAAATATTTATACACTTTACTGCTTGCTACTGAGACTTTCAACATTATCCTATCTGTTATGTTTATAAATTTTCAATTAGGTGAATGTGATTCGTATCTGTTACTAGTTTTTGAATTCTTCCTAAAATGGCAATACAAGTACTGAATTATTGCTAAACATTTTTGTTAAGACATCTTTAGTGCCCTCTTTGTTTTCAAACTTTGTTTTTATGTCCTTGTCCTTGACCTCTGTTTAGGAATTGGTAGTTTTGGTTTTATCTCCTCTATGATTTATGCTAGCAGAACACCACAATCCACGACACTAGTTGGTTTTTTGTACTTGATAAGAGGCTGGTGAGTAGAACCAATCAGAACTGAAGGCCTTGGGCCTTTTGTTGGTGTGTCCCTTGTTTATTTTCTTGGGAGGAAATGGTAGTTAGGAACTTTGATTGTGGCAGCAGGGTGAGGATTGAGGAATTTATGGTTCATTAGATAATTGGAGCCCCTTAGATTGCATTTGTATGTGTGACATGGTTATTTTTCTCGGTGCCAAAAATTGCACATTGCATTTATAGAAATTTCTATAAATGAAATTAGTAATTTTAGTATAAAACATGTGGAATAATCGTGTGCAACGTCCTGTGTAGCGTGTCCTGTGGAGGCAGTGAAAGAAACTTAAATTGTCTTTTTTGTAATACTTGTTAATACCAAATTTGTAGGAAAATTTAATATCTATTATGTCCTAAAATTTCATGATTTCAGCCCATCAAATTTGGGAGTTATGATTTTTCTGAATTTTCTGTCAGGAATTAGTTGTGTGCTATGCAGTTCTTCATTAGTACTGAATTTTTCAACCTTGATTAGTACTGAATCTGCTCTTCATTTGTCATGCATATGTGGTTGTGTCCTGGTTTGTGAATCCTTAAACTTGATCATTATCTATTGTACATGGTTGGCTCTGAACATTCTTGTGGGTCATTTAATTGCTAACTATACAGGGACTTTATTGTAGTAGAGTTTCTTCAACCTGTAGCGTTCTTGCCTCACATCACACCTAAACACATTCCAACAAGCATCTCTTGTTGGTGGGTGATGCTGGTCAAAGGCCAGCTTTGTCTGCAGTGGCATGCATGCAAATTAAATTAGTTTCTTAGTTGCTCGAGGCACAATTGAATGTAAACAAGGGGGTAGCGATGCATACAGATAGCTTATGCAGAAAATTTTCAAAATGGACCTTGCCATCAGGTGTCTTGTAATGTTTGAAATGGGTGAAAATTGGTAGGTGATCCACGACTACTATACTGGCCGCTGAGACAAACTTGGCGGCTTGCAGTGCATCAAGTGGCTGTCTATTCCCCTTGGCAATAGAGATGAGCATCCTCATTCTTCCAAATGCACCAATCATTCCATCAAGCATAAGTCCCATACCTTTTCCCCGCCGTTTCCTCTTTCTTGGCAGCGGTCATTCTACACAATTTTTATGCATTCATATTGTTAATAGATAGTGCAAAATTGATTGATAGACATATGCAAGTTAATACCAACCTTGGACAATTTCATTATTGTTCTATGGGTCGGGGGAGACAGGAGCTTGCTCAGAAGGATCCTATACGGCATGGGTATTGTCATCTAGCAGAATTTCCGTTTGTTATACAAGTAGCCTGGATGTCAAATAGCTATTGCAAATCAACAGATAGAGATATGTAGGTTAATATCAACCTTCACAACTTTTGCTATTGTTGTGCGTCTAAAGGAAGACAGCAATTTGCTCAGAGGGGTCTCTGGTATGGCTACTGTTATCTGGAGGTGAGAAGTTGCCCACAGGGCTGTGATCGACTCCTCTTGATCCATCAAGCACTTTTTGTTTACCTGACCAACTACAAACACCAGTCAACTTAGGTGCTACTAGCATCACTCGCTTCGTACAACTTCACCCGGCACCCATATTACCAAAGCCTTTTTTCCTACTGGCAGAGTCTCCTCTATGCCTTCCTAGAACTGGACACTGAAGGTTACGAAACAAACATAAGTAACACAAACATAAGTAACAAGCATGTGCAGATTACATTGCCCTCGAACAAAATACAGAACATAACAAGCAACTTAACTGGTAGGGATTCTGGCTCAGCTTCAAAGTCTGAATCTATTTCATCTGCTTCATAGCCACCGTCAGTGAACTCACATGGTTCAGGGATATATTCTAGATCTTGACTTTTTTTTCATTTGTAGGCGACACAGGGTTTCGGCACGCAGACAGTCCAAGTTTTTGCAGTTTTAGTTGAATGCTTGCGATATATGCAATCCGTGCTTCTTCAAAATGATTTGGTTCCTCTACATCTACGTTACATAGGCATTTAATAAACTAAAGTTTAGACCAAATGTAAACAACAGAGCAGGGGTGTGCAATTATGTGTCAGCAACAATCATCCCAGGTTCAACCACTTAGGTCGTAAAAAAATCATAAAAAACCACTACAATACAACACACATCATAAAAGGGATCTCAGTACCTGTTACTCCGCCTTGACTGGCTAGTGTTCATTGTCCGCCTCGAGGTTTCATCATCGTCGCAGAGCTAGTGCGGCAGGCGTTGACGATGGCGTACCGGATCGAGATCCGGCTAGGGTTCGGATTCGATGGATCGCGACGAGTGCCAAACTAGGGGATCTAGATCTGGAGTCAAGCTCCTGCGGTGGATGGCCTAGTGCTAGGAGCGGGGTGGGCTAGCATCGCGGCGGCCCTGCTTGAAAATTTGAAAGTGGAGAGAGTGGGAAGAGAGATGGGTGCGGCTGGGAGAATCGAAGATGGGGGCAGAGAAGGCCTGTCCTTGCGCTTTTATGTTGCCACCACAATACTACAAATGCCCTTGTCTTAGGTGAACATATTTTCCACGCGAGAGGGCAAGAGAGACATCTAGGTGTTGGCGGGCGCGGAGCGAAAATTTTGGCGAAAATTCAAACCTATGGGCGGGGAGGCCGCCCCGTCTGGTCTAAAGCTGAGACCGCCACATATTCTGTATTTTTTTTAATGAGAGGAATTAGATTCGGCCTAGGAGACCGCCCCAGTTTACTCTCAGCTGAGGCCGCCACATATTACTCTTCGTTTTTCTCAAAAGAAAAAACATAGTACTCTACTACTACGTGCTTGTTAATAGGAAATGTTCATGATTGAATGGTTCCTAAGACCTAATTTGGAAGGAAGGGGCAAGCACACCCAGGATTGAAAACCCTCCTTAATAAAGAACAAATACATTGCAAGTAAACAAAATAGCACAATGTCGCAAAACAAAAGCCCCACCGATTTTTTTGCAACATCCTGTTACCCGGCTTTGATTAATAAGAAGTTACATACTGATTACTCCCTGTTGATTTGGACAACTATTGTGGGCTTTTGAACTACCCTACCCTTAGTTTCAGCTATTAAAGTCATGGATTCTGCGGGATTTGAGTTTGTAGCGAAAGAGGGGAGAAAAAGCCTCCACTTCGTCATCCTCGCTAGTGCTCCGCAGCTACGTGTACTTTAGGTGATGGACAGTGGTTGGTGGCCGGCGACGGCGCCGACTCTGGCTATCACAGTAGGAAAATGCCGTGCTGGATGGCAGAAGGAATTGTCCACCGCACTAGTTGTACATATTGTACTGCACAAGTAAGAAAGTCTGACCATTGCAAATCTGACTGCGTCGTGTTAGGAATATGCCCTAGAGGTAATCATTGAGATGATGATATTCCAGTTGTATCTATGACATGCATTAAGTGTTCATTGAATATCCATTATAGACAATTTGTGTTGATTGACAATTATGTGAATTGTTTGTGGAACTCAATTACTTGAATGGTTATTCTAAAGTTGTCCCTGGTCGGCGTTCTTATGAGAATACACTTAAATATGAGACCAACACATGTATTAGTTGATGGCTATATTTCACAAGTCATGGACATGGAGATGTCAAACTAATAATATGGGCACATGTGAGATATGTAGGCTGGACTGACCCGACATGAGAAAGTCTCTATTCACGTCATATACGTTATGTCCTTAGACTTGAGATTGTGGTATGTACTCAAGATGTGAAACGACCTACTTAGGGACTATCAAACGCTGCTCCGTAACTGGGTAGTTATAAAGGTGGTCTTCGAGTGGTCGGGAAGCATGCTATGAGACATAGACAATCAAGATGTAATTTGTCCCTCTCTACGCGAGAGAGATATCACTGGATCACTCAAGTGATTGGATCAACAAATGCATGGCCGTGCTTGGGTTAAGTGTTAACCCACGAGTTGAACCATATATCGAGTGGCAAAGGGAATAACTTGTATGTGATCGTAGTGGTTCGTCTGATATGATCTTTGCGTGCATATAGGAGTTGTCACGTCTTGCTAGAGGCCACTGTCAACTATTGAGCGAGTAGAAGTACTCGGCCCATGTTAATGTGTGCATGAACTCATAGGGTCGCACGCTTAAGGGGCTGGAAGCCTAATTCGGGTTGGACTCGAATTAGACAAGGCTTAGGGTTACTAATGGGCCTCCAACTCGTGAGCTCATTGGGGACGCCTATATAAGCGAAGGGGCAGGGGCGCGGTCAGGGTTACACGCCTTGAACAGCCGCCGTCGCCCTCCCCACGCTCGCTCCTTCTGCTCCTCGCGGACCTAGTAGTCCGGAGGCGCATCGCTTCTTTCATGCACGTGTGGGATTCCTCGGAGGTGTTGCATCTGGAGCACTGGGACGAACCGCGCGAGGGGGTTGACGTGACGGACGACCACGCAACTGCACTGCCCGCTGCGACATGTACGACTACATCGAGTCGTCTTTCGTTGCACCTGCGCGTCTAGTGGTAATCCCATAACCTGTAACTAGCAGTAGATCCTGGTTTATGAGTTAGAAAAGTTTTGTTTTCTGGCTAACGTAGCACCCTCATAACCCTACACGTCGGACATACCTCATGTTATCCTAATGTTAAATGCAAGAAAGACCGTGCGTTGTAAATCTGACTGCGTCAGACATACCTCACGTTATCCTAATGTTAAATGCAAGGAAGATAGACTGGTCTGTACTCGAACTCTTTATTAATGAGACATCTATCATACCAATGGACACTATGATGGATGTCGTGAACTTCTCCGCGTTCCATGTTGTATGCGATGATTGTTCCATCCTTACCAGCAAAGAAAATCAAATTTCATTCTGGGTGAACTGTAATCACTGTGTGCTTCTCTTGCATAAGCTCACAGGCACCAATTCGTATATTAGTCATTCCAAACAGCTCCTAGGTGCTAACTGTATGCTTTGGTGTCCAATTATTAGTATCATAGTCTTCAAGGATCAAGATTGAAAGCTGGGTTCTAAACAGAGCGTCATCAACAAGACACACACATAAGAGACCATAAGCTTGATGAATGGAGTGTATAGCACCATCAGGCCTCTCAATTTTACTCCATTTGTTCCCTCCATATCCACAGCAAGTATCCTAGAGTAGTTAGAGTACCTGTGCAGACAGTCATTAAGAAACACACTCTATGTACTAAAAAATGTCACATCAGTTTCCTTGCTCCATTGAGATTCCTTGTAGATCCATGCTGTGGTTTCAGATGAGTAGATCTCCACACCTACGCACACAGCGTCTTCACTATCAACATATTCTATCACATGGAAGTGCGATGAGGCCATGGGATCGAAACACAAGTGAGCCTCACCAACAGCATGGCCAACATCCATGGTGCTAGGCGGCAGTACCTTGAACTTCTTGGTCACTGGATTGCAAACAACATAGCGGTCTCCATCAGTCACGTGGCACTAGCATAGGAGACCGTTGTAGCAATCTGAGGTGGCTACCATTTCAATGTCGAAGGGCAAGAATTTCAAGGAGGGTAGTTCCCCCGTGATGCTGGTGAAGTGTCGATAGCCATTATAAGTGTCGTAGAAGAAGCCGGCCATAGTTTGAGGCAGTAGCTGATTGAACATGGGGTCTGAGATGAGTCTTTTTCAGGATTTACGAACCATTTTGCAGCGGAACAAGGAGCGGGAGGGGAGGAAGCGGAGGATATCGACAACGATATTGTCCGGGAGGCTAGCAAACTCGCCCGTTCTCCTGTTGCGGGCCGCCTCCATTTCGTTAGTGTGTATTAAGCCTCGATTTCCTAAATAATGACATAACTGAAGAGGAAAATAATAAAACAAAGATTCGTTAGTGAAATCCACAACAGCCTTGTACTACAGGAATGACCTGAACATAGAGTAGGAGATCATCCACATTTAGAGTAGCAGGTGTATATATGCAATCTAGACTAGCAGTTAGACCATCACAACATCAGCTAAATCAAGTCTAACTGTCATTAATTGGCACTCGTAGCAACAAGTGCACTGCAGCTTAAAAATTAGTGGATTGGATGAAATGAACAGTAAAAGAGGAGGAAGGAGACATGGGGATCGGATCTGTCGGCTCCACCGACACCAATGTGCTGCACTCCATCGGGAAAGCCCCACCGCCTGCCTCCAAATGGACGCCAGAGCCACCCCGGCACACCGAAAAGAGACCACCAGAGTATACTTTCCTTCGCCACTGCAAGCCCAACGGGCAATGGAGAAGTGGTTGGCGTTCAGAGGATATGTTGCGTTTTTAATAACTGCAAGGCGTGTGTTGAGAATATATGGTTCGGTGATGAGATGTAGCGCGGGTAACACATCACGTTCGCGGAAAGAAGGCGGCGGAAGGGAGATTTTTTTTTCCAATTTGGAAAGAGTATGGGAAAGAAAGATGCGAAGGTGTTGGAGAATATAGACAACTATCAAAAGTTTCGTGAAGGTAAGAAAGTTCGGACCTTGAGCATTTGACTGCGTCTGACAGTACCCTGCAAAGTTTACCCTATTTTTCATATGATGCTTGTTACTCGTTGTGCATTTACCTCCTTTTCCTATGATGCTTGTTATTCGTTGTGCATTTGACCACGTGATTTCTGTTGATGCAGAGGGAAAAACATGAAGGGCTAATTTATGCAGGTTTTGGAATCTGAGCGCTTTTGATTAATTTTCCTCGAAAATCTTGTTGGTGCTGTGCCTATTGAACTGAGCATTAACCACGTGGTCAGACGATGTCATCGTTTAATGTTTATGGAATTACATACGTGCCCTTGTTATATGTTTCTTAAATAGGTGTGATGTTCAAGTACCTCATAACCATTGTTTTGATTAGTGTTTTGATTTTTCAATGGAGACAATTGTACCTTGATGTAATAATTAGGAGGGTTAAGATTTGTTGAGGGTGTGAAGCATCAGTCACTTGGTCATTTTTTAGCTGGTTTTGTGGCCCCTGGTGGTTCTTTTGACCTTGTCTGTTATAAACTTTTGGCAGCGAGGAGTTCATCTCAACAAGTCTTGCCTCGATCTAGTGTAGCACGGATGAGACGTAGCTATTTAGTTTTACTGCGAAAGCAAGAAAATCCGACCTCTACCTATTTGATCGTGAGAACGAAGTGCCAAGGGTTGTCTGTTTTGAATGTCTTAGCAATTAGTCTGCTGGCGAACCGATAGCTCTACATCAATCGCCAACCTGGTGCCTGGTGGATCCCATCTGGCAGCGAGGAGCCTTTCTCGTTGCATCCTAACGCAGAACCAAGGAGCCATTGGAGTTGAAACGCTATTTCGAACATATGAAAGTCCAACCCCTCTTTATTTGACTGCGTCGGACAGCTTCCTCCATGGTTTGTCCTTGTTATCCTGTGATGCTTGTTACTGTGTCATTTATAAGTTTACGCGACTAACTTTCTGTACAGTCCAACACAGATGAAAGCCACTAGTACTATTAACATGTGGTTTCCAATGTTGTGACCGACTGCATTCCCTCCTGCCATCTATTATTCATCCCCGTCAAAAGCACATTCCCAAAATCACGAAAACCACAAAAAATAGTTAAACCGAAATTATATTGGTTTCCAATAATTTTAGGGTACATAAGGCCATTCACAAAATAGAACAAAAGTGAACTACATGCACCCGCCATTGTACTAGTACTCATCTTCTAATATGGTACTAAGTACACCTACCGATCGATGCCTCAACCCTCGAAGTCGTCTGTTTCGTCAGCATCCACCTCGTCATGTCATCCTTGTCGTCGTTCTCCGATGAGCGAGATGGACTCATCCAGCATGGCGAGGAGCTTGAGGATCGCCTGCAACAATGGGTTAAGACCCGTAGACAAATCTATCCCACACCATGGGCAGGTGGACTTCAGATCGAACCAATTTATTATGCAATTGCAGTGGAATGCTTGGCTGCAGCATGGCGTATGCACAGCAAGACCGGCCGCATCACAAGATCTAAAATCCTCCAGGCAGTAGCTGCATTCTCAACGCCCTGGTGCCGCCGCTTCTGTGCAGAGCGTCAAGAGCGCCAAGGACGCGATGAACTCGATTACTTGGTCGACCGCAAGCCCAATCTTCGCTTGGGCGAAGCAGCCATCCTTGTAGGCCACACACAACAAGGCGGTGAGCAGAGGAACCGCCGACTCAGGAAGGATTCTATCCCACTGCCAATCGCTGAGGATCCAATCCTGCAATCGCGGAATTGACCTCAACAACGCACGAAGGACCTCACGGACACCATCCTCATCGATAGGGACGACCACGGCTTGATTCACGGCGAAGTTCATGTTGGAGTTGTGTCCTGGGTACAGCATCCTCACCGACTGCCAGCGACCGCCGGCTTTGAGGATCCCGGTGACCTTGCATTCTAGGGTCACAGACAACGCTGCTTCACTAGCACCATACATAGTCAAGGATTTGTCCACATCGTTGTCGACCGGATGAAGTGACGGAAAGTGGAAACCTGGGCATCAGGATTTGCAGTGGAGCTCATGGTAATGGCAACTCTATGGGGCTGGTGGCTTAGTCTGTAGCTATGATTTTGGAGTTGGAGCGATTAGAGGTAGAGGACGCTTCAAAGGGAACCCGACGTTAGATATCTACCGGATGAACAAGGCGGTAGCAATGCATTTGTATTATCAGTGGTAGTTGTAGTAGCAGCGGTAGTAGTTGTAATAATTGTCAGGAGCAGAGCCAGTCAGCTAGCTGGAGTTGGCTATACAAGGTGAGGCCAGGCTTTTGCACATCACAAGGACAGCAGGGCTGGGGTAGTCTACTGACGTGACCGCACGACGTTCATCATTGTCCAAGTAGTGAAATTATTAGACCGCCGAACCTTCTTGGTGGAGTAAACAGTGCATTCCAACACCACGCAGTCCCATGGTCGTAGCAACCGAGAGGTAGCATACTAAAGATGGCTACTAATACATGGAGTAAGCAGTGCAATCAAACCTCAGCTCTTATTATCGTTTGGTAATTTGATTGCAAGTATGATGATAAGAATTGATTTAGCTAAAATAGTAATAGAGGAACCACATAGCTATTCAAATTTACTATGCATGCAAGAAAGTTCGAGGATCATGATTCGAACCACGCTAGACAAAAATCACCATTACTTTCGTTGAATCCCTAATGGATACAGATTTTAACGAAGACACGAGTCATCAAAAGAGATCAGAGGCACTCATGAATGTCTAGCCTATTATCAATTAGAGCAAAGACAACCTAAAAGAGATCTGCAGCGAGAAGCAAACAACAGGGGCTACAAACCAGGTACAAAATGATGTGAGCCACCGCGCTCAACAGAGTTTAATGCACTATTACAAAGTGCAGCACAAGTTCACAAAGACATGCATGCAAATAAGAGATTACATATCAAGGGCGCCCTGCAGATCAAACCTAATCATGACAACTAATAATACAGATATGTCCCACAAATCAAGGGTCGAGATGGGCACACAGGATCTCGTCCACTTCAACCTTCGGCAGGACGGCGTTGGCGGCCGGCTCGAATTTGACCATCAGATATGTGATGTCATCGTCCATGGAACTCGGCGAAAAACCCTGCTACACCACTCCGAGGTTCGTCGCTATGCCAATCTGAAGCTGGGCGGCAGCCAGTGCTACGGCTGCACCCTGACGAATGACTTCGGGCACCACGGCTCGAAAACAGCGGGCAAGCAGGGCAAGGAGGCGCTCATTTGGGGACGACGCCACCGTGGAGGATGCGCTGCACAATGCAAACCAAGTTCAAGCCCATAAAGTGGGAGAGCCATCTGATTGAGAAGGGAAATGACTTTTACCGAACTGGCCAGCGCAGCATGGCACGGAATTGTGGGCGGCTACCTGCATCGGGGGATGCCTCGCGGGACCGCTTTTCGGGTGCAACCACGGATGGAGAATCCGGCTCCAGTGGCAACGGTCCTTGGGATGCAATCACGTCCACGTCCACCTATTGAGAGTAGGCAAGATCCAAATACTAGTGTGAGCGTTTCTAGCATACTCTAGTGAAATGAAGATAAATAACATGTACAAGAGGTACATTGATGATACACCTTCAAAGGGAGATCTGGCGGGTCAGAGACCACGCCGACCAGACTTTCGTCTGTAGGCACAGGATTGTCGGTGTGGATGGCCTCCGGGGCCTCCCCATCGACAGTCAATCTCGTTGGCTCTGCCATTGTCTTGGTCAGAGGCACAATAGGGTGGAAGGCAAAAGCTTTGGGATGTAATGAGGAGCTCTAGAGAGAGAAGGCAGCAAGTATAACCTTCCTCGCGCCCCTTGTTTATGCTCTTATAGCTTGGAGGCCATCGATTAGGTTTTTTCTTTTCTTTTTTTATAAGAGAGGCCATCGAGTAGTTGACCACCCCATGACCGAGATGTTTGTGTGGGCCGTGTCTCCTCCTTAGACACTGTCCACAATCTAAGTGATTTGTTTGTGTTTTTACTTTTTCATAAAACACCTCACATGCTGATTTAAAAAATATGACATAACTAGAGTGAAATAAACCAGTGTGAGAAACTGCAGGAGGACGTCTTCTAGGTAGCTAAGATTTGAGACTGCCGGACCTTCTGTGATCCAATAAAGTTTAAATTTCTGAATAAAAGTAATCCTTGATTCGAGTTATTGCAAGTACATAAAAATAATTGGGTTACAAATAGATCAAAGCCACTCATCACTACTACTGATACAAATGTTGTGACCGACTCAAAAATAAGAAGAGTTATGCACTGCTAATTATCTGACGAGAACAAATCTGCCCAATGTCGGACTTTCTTCTAAGCCTAGTAATATATGCGTTAGGAAATATGGACACATGAGGTGATTCAAGAAAAGGAGATTTGGCACGCGAGACATGAATGCCCCATGTGGTGGTGATAGGTCTTTTCCTAAGTTAATTCACTCGAATCCAAGCAGTCACGCCAGTCAAGGGGAAGACTGAAGGCGAGTCTAGCTCAGTTGGATTTACTATGATTGGACTAGGTCAGCACAAGAGTTACACGTCTGGCCGGTCAAATTTACCATCACGAACGTTGGACTAGATTGAACTGTAGTATGTGACAAGCCATGGCAGCACCTTTGATATTAGACCTTATGCGTTTGGTGAGATTGAAGTGAATGCGGCAGGAAAACGGGACAGAAGAGGAATCATGAAAAAAGAGCTTTTGACCAACATGACACGCTTCAAACTTGATTGACTGATGCAGTTGTAATAGGTCTACAGTATATTCCACCCTAATCCAAGCAACAACAATAGTCGACGGAAGACATACTGATTGCCACGACACTGAAAGATGACAACACGTTGGACCATTCGGACAAGATCAGAGACACAGCTGCCGGATGTTCTGGAGTTCCTAATCCAATGTAGTTCTGCATTAGATAGAGGCGAGGCTTGTTGATACTTATTACTTCCTCCATCCGGGAAGGAATGCAATTTTAGCATAGTAACACGTTTTAGTACCTTAAGTGTGTCCATTTCTATTATAAAAAATACCATTATTTGGTCAAACTTTAAAAGTTTGACTCCTCAGGAAACAAAACGGGCATTATTTGTGGGGCGAAGTAGAACAGAAGGCGTGTTCGAATGGACTAGTAGATAGCTGTTGAAATTTACTACTGCAAACTTAGTAAAATCCGTCCACTGTACTTGTTCGTTTGGTCTTATCAGCGCTTACAGATTCAGCAGTGTTTTCCTCTCACAACAAACCAGCATTAAGCAGAATCAGCCAGCCAGAAACGACCAAACGAACAGTTCGTTTGACTTTTTGACATGAAATTTGACCACTCATATTATTTAAAAATATTAGTAAACGTAGTCAAATTTAGGTCATTGTCAAAGATCTTTTGTTAATAAAGCAAGTCACAACAAAGGAAATGATATTTTGAGCAAATTTTTGAATATATCAGACGAGAGGACAATTCTTATGCCTGGAGGTTATGCATTATCTATGACCGGACATCAGGGTCAGCTTTGTGTATGTCTTCTTGAAGTTATCAACATGGCTGACCTTTTAATCTGGCTTGGTAACCAAATCGATGTAATAATAGTTATGTTTGTTGTTAGGACATGTCTTCTTGATGTTGTTAGGACATGTCTTTTTATATGTTTGTTGTAAACCGTTGGCAGAGAGGAGTTCGTCTCAAAAGGCTAACGCAATAAAGTCCGATCGCTATATATTTGATCTCGTAGGACGAAATGTGAGGGGTTGTCTGCTTTGAATGTCACAGCAATCAATCTATAGCCGGAGACACGGAGACGAAGGCCCTCATTGAAGCTGCAATGCGGGTAGGCATGATTTCTAACAGTCGGGGCTTATCGCTCAACTTTAGTGTCCGGCTTTTAAAAATTTATTCATGGTGGGCTCTAATTTGAGGGGAAACAACACTAGATATGGTGCATGAGCGAAAAAAGATATAACTGATACATTCATGATAACAGCCACACGAGATGGAGGAACAAGAACATAGTAAGATCGAAAAACATAAGATGGAGAAACAAGAACATAATATGATGGAGGAACATAAGATGGAGAAACAAGAACAATGCATCACTAAGTGCAATTCGCGAATGCAAGCACAGCTAGCATTGGAGCGGCCCACGAATGCCTTGCTTCTGGGCCCGTTGTCCGCTGGTGCCTGCACCGCTGGAGCCACCAGTTGGGGATGAAGCAAACGGTCCAAATCTAGACCGCATCTAGCTCTTGTCGAAGTGCATTCCTGCCGCAGGCAACAGGTGCTTACGGCAGCAGTCAATAGGAACGATGAGGGCTACAACCACCAGCCTTTCCGCTGTCGTCAATCCCGCCACTTCGCCCGCATGGTTTGAACCAGTCTCCGATTCCACCAGCCACGCCATGGAAGAACGGCGGCGACCGAGCCTCCACGCCCATGATGCCGCTTGCGCCGGCGCATGTGGGGAGGACACCGCCCCTCATCGTGGCGGTATAGTAGCACTCTTCACCCAGCCGCTCTCGGCGAGAACCAAGATGCACACGTTCTCGCGTTGCGCAAACTCGGTGATCACCGCAAGCACTTCGGATTCTGGTGGAACATGCAACCTGACCAACTGCACCGGTGATGGCGCCACCACCAATGGCAGTGTTTCCAAGGGTTCAGTAGAGCCTTCTGAGAGTTGCTGATGGTCCATTGCAGGAAATGATGAACAAGGGACAATTTAGCCTGGAGATAGATCGAGCCATCAGTTGCTGGAGTTTATATAGTACTCCCTCCATCACACAAAGACCATCATTGATGATTTGCTTATTATTCTATAAATAACATAAATTTTGTGAATATATGAACGGTCAAACATGGTGCCCAAAAGTCAAAAAAGGTGGGATGTTCCTTGTATTCTCGCTCCCGGGCTTGCAACCCGATGCGGCAGAACTTGATAAGCGTGCAGTTGTGTTCTTTCGATTTCCCAACGCACGCCGAGGTGGCGATGCGGCTAATTTTGTCTAGGACAGAAGGTGGCAAGTTTAATTTGCAGCTAAACTAGGGTGCCATCTTTGTTGTGTTTGCAAATTCATTCATCTGGCTCCACAGTGAATACTTGCATTGATTTGTACATGGTGAATGTGTACTCAAAAAATACTCTACACTGACACGTCAAAAGCACGAGTACAACACACGGGGCTAGAAACTGAACCACGTACGCAGCAGTGCTAGACTGCTATGTAGCTAGTTCATTTGCCAGAGATAGTTGTACATACAACACACGTAAGAAAGTCCGACCATTGTATATTTCACGAAGGAGGACAAACCTCACACGTTATACATAGTACACAGGCAAGACCGGACACATATCAAGTTTACAAGAAGGAAGCGAATGGAGATTAAGTGTTGTTATAGCTCGCATCCTGTCTGGGTTGGCCAGTGTTCTCGATCCATCGCTACCCCCTCTTTTCTACAAGCATCTCAATGCACAGATCCGTTGGCATTCACACATCCAGATGGTTCCTTCATATCTTGTATATTAACCTCTGCCTCCGTCGCTAGTCTTCTTCATGTATGCACATTTCATGTTATACTAGTACCATTCCATCCAAACAAGTACATCCTTCTCACGCTTCATGGACAGTTCATCTCGCTACCGCATCCGTTCCCGCTCACCCACATGTTCTAGATCGTCCATGGACAACAGCGGATCCGCTGGCTTCCATTCCTGCTTCTCAGATGAAGAAAAGAACATCATGGTCGGGATAACGAGGTCCTGGTTATGGTCACATCAAAGCCCTGGACAGTCGAGCGCTTTCTTCGAGATGTTTGCCGCGACAAGCCGCTCATCGTCGGTTTAGAGGAGGAATGCCTTGAGAAGGAGGATAGGATGACCCTCTCACAAATATGCATCGACAAGCGTGCCTTCTCTTCCAGGTGGCCATCGCCGGTATCATCCCTAATGACCGCAAGACGTTCCTTGCGGGCAAGCAGCATGTTTTTGTCGGTGCAGGAATCGCCGGCGACATGGATTGGTTGAGGTGCCACCACAACATCAAACTCTCCAAGGCAGTGGAAGTACATGCCATGGCCCCCTTCATAATCAGAGGTTAGTGGAGCAAAGTGGGAAGCCTCAAGATGTTTGGTTGAGACTTGCTTGGTGTGGACATGGAAAAAGGTAGTATTTCTCTTTGTGCCAAAGACTAGGACCAGCCCAGGCTATCAAATGAGAAGATTAAGTATGCATGCATGGACCCCTTTGTGTCGTACAAGATTGATGAAATCCTACAAAAGGAGCATGACTTTGATCTCCACCTCACTAGTCTCCTGTTCGGGCTGGTGGAGGAGGCTTACTCTTCGTCGACAACAACAGTAAGGATCAGCCGATGCCTGGCCTGCCGGCCAGGCCATAAAGCAAAGACTGGATGTGGAACGACGCCATAGATCAGGCTGTGCATCTATCTTCAGATGATGATGACGAGATAAGAAGAAGCCATAAGCAACTGCTGCTCAACCATGGCTTTCAAGTTAAAGAAGAGAGTGATGACCTTGAGTCCGATAATGGAGAAGCATGAACAAGTGCAATGAAGCCCTAACTCATGCATGCAGCTTTCTTTTCCCGATAATATATGTAACGAGTTTCAATCAGATATATATCGATGTGTCGCAGTGATTTGTTACCTTTTCTTGGTAATGCATGTAACAAGTTTCAATCAGAAGCCATAAGCAACTGCTGCTCAACCATGTGTCGCCAGTACCACAAGTCCAAACATGTTCCACACTAGGAGGATGACTCAACGGGGAGCCGGGGATGGCCCAGTTATCACACGGCCCATTTAAGGACTGTCCCGTGGTACCCAAAAGAGACATGGCCGGACTTTCCCATGGCACTAAAAGAGAAATGATCGGACTGTCTTGTGAGTCCCAAGTCTTGTCTCATTGTAGATCATGTCTATGAATGCCAGAAAGTCCGACCTTTACATAATTGAACTCGTAGGACAAAACATAATGGGTTTGTCAGTTTTGCTTATAGTATACCCTTGTCTGCAGTACGAGGCTGGTGAGTCTATTCCATTGTCTGATGGCGACCTTGCTGACCTCCTCTTGTTTTAAGGATGCAGCACATTGCTGTGGATTTTGTGGTTGATGGCCAGCGAACTCAGATCCAGGAGCTGGTGAGGTTGGGGCGCGACCCCGGTTGATGGAGTTTCGCCGTTAGCTTCTTCTACTGCAACTGCAACCAAAGCTTGTATGCGATGCGGTCCTCTCCGTTGCACCTACAGCGACTGCAACCAAAGCTTGTACGCGATGGGCAGATATTTTCGCATTTTCAGGGGATATATAACCAATATTATAGGTCAACATGTTCCACACGAGTAGGAACCTTAGGAGCTGGGACGGCCCAATTATCACACGTGATATTTTGTTGAATTTAATATCTGGTTGTGTCTGCTTTGCATCCCCCGTTGGTTGTTGTAAACCCTAAACCACAAATTTTTGTTGTAAACCGTATGGAGCAAGATGTCCATCTCAATAAGTCTCGCCTCGATCTATGGGAAAGTCCGACCGCTGCAACTTGATCTTGTAGGACGACGTGTGAAGTATTGTCTGTATTGAATCTTTTCGCAATCACTCTGCCGAGCGCTCACTAACGGTTATGCATTTGGTCAATCTGTAGTAGTGGCACGAATGATTTTAATAATATAAAGTTGAACAGTAGATCACGTGCAAAGTTATTATTATAGCAAGTTTTTTTAAAGGAAATGCTGTTGAGCCGTAAGAAAGTTCGACCGCTGCATATTTGAATGCGCATGACAGTATCCTCCATAGTGACGCGCCTCACACCTCTGGTGCGGTTGTGATAGGTATTTTTGATGTACTTACTTCAAAGAGCAAGTTCAACAAGTCTTAGCAAAGGCAACAGTTCGTTTCACCTGTTTGTTGCAAACCGTTGGCAGCCAGGAGTTATCTGAACAAGTTTCACCTTGATCTAGAGCATCATGTTTGAGACATGGCTGCAGACGCAAGAATGTCCAGCCATTGAATATTTGATCTCGTAGGAAAAATTGTGAAGGGTGGTCTGTATTGAATGTCGTAGCAATCAGCCTACTAGGAAACCGATAGGAATGCATGAATTGCCCACCTTCTGGCTCGCATCTTGCAGCGAGGACGCGTCTCGCCACATCCTAATGCATAACGAAGGAGGCATTAGTATTGAAATGCTATTGCGCATAAGAAAGTCATGCTATTGTGCATAAGAAAGTTTGTCCTCCATGTCGACAAGAGAGGAAAGAAGAGGATAATATCCGTCCTCCATGTCTTCACCCCCTCTCAATCAACAGATACTATGTTGTTGGCCAAGACACCTAGGTCGATCGAGTGCATCAAGGATGGGACGTAGCTGTTGAGTTTTACTATGAACGATAGTCATGCTATTGCGCATAAGAAAGTCCAACCTTGTAAAGTCGACCGCATCTAAAAGTATTCTCCATAGTTTGAAAGGGAGCACACCGAGGCAAGATTTGAAACTATGGTTATGTCTGACTGCACTCCCTCCTGCCATGTATGCTTCGCCTCTTCAAAAGAACATTCCCAAAATAATAAAAAGCACATAAACATAGTTCGAAGGACATTATATTGATTTCTAGTATTTTTCTGGGTACATAAGGCCATTTCAAAATATACTAAAAGTCCACTTCAATTGTACCCACCGTTGCACTTCTACTGCTAAAGACCCAACTGCGCCTACCAGTCGAGCCTGTTGATGAGGCATTCCTAGTCTTGATAGACCAATTTGCAGCGAAATAGGGAGGGGCCAGGGAGGCGGCGGAGGATCTCGAGAAAGACCTCATCTGGGAGGCAGGCAAATGAGACCGTCCCCTTGTTGGGGGCCTGCTCCATCTTGTCAGTCTGCAATAGGCCTTGGCTCCCTATGTAATGAGATCACTAAATGAAGAAGAAAATAGTCCAACAAAGATCCATCAGTGAAGTCCACAACTTATACTGAAATGCAACCGTAACAGCCATTAACAATTTCCATGTTACAAGCTCATCCAAATTTAGCAGCACATAGATATATATACAATTCAAACTAGATTAGCAATTAATGTGGCTGTAACCATTAGTCCAATATAATTTTAGGTAAAAATCAAGTCCAACCATCACACCTAGAATACCATTCAAATTAAGCTTACGGCTAAACAACACAACATAGCAGGTATTGAGATCATTGAAGTAGAAAATAATGCAGTAAAGATCCATCAGTTAAGTCCACGGTTCATACCAAAATGCAACTTTAACAACCATTAACATTTTCCATGGTACGAGCTCATTTCGGCTAAATCAAGTCTAACCATCACACTAACAATACCATTACAAAATCTAAGCGAAATCCCCAAGTCCTGTAGTAGATCCATGATGAGGCAAAACCAAAACGAAGAAACAAATAGTAAGAAGGGAGGAACGAGACCTGCGGATTGGATCTGATGCCTTTGCGCACAGAAGCGACGCGGACGCCAATGCCGCCGCGCCCCACCGGGAAAGCACCACTGCATACCTCCAAATGGACGTCGGAGCCAGCATAGCACACCGGGGATCCTTCGCCACCGCCTCTAGCTCCACCGCCCAGCCAGTGCAAGTCCAATGGGCATATATTTCCCCTTTTTAGGGGAGATATATCCAATATATAGGTCAACATGTTCCACACGAGGAGGACCCTCAGGAGCGGGGTCGGCCCAATTATCACACGGCCCATTTGAGGACTGTCTCATGGTACACAAAAGAGATATGTTCGGACTTTCCCCTGGTACACAAAAGATAAATGGTCGGACATTATGCACCCATACATTACATCGACTGCTGACCTGCTGGCTCCCACCTTGCAGCGAGGAGCAAATCTTGCCGCATCGTAATGCACAACAGATCCAGAAGCCATGCTATTGAACTGCGATTGCCCACGTATATTTGATCTCGTAGGATGCGCTATAGACAAATGGCTACTCAACCAGTCCATGATGCACTCGTGGTGGAATGCATTGCCGCGACAGGCACGTTCACACCAGTCAACGCCGCTGCCTCTGCCATTGTCTATCTCGCCACCCTCCGCCTTGTCCGAGTCTGACGAGGTGGGGTCATGCGTTGAGTTGCCCACATCACCATCATCTGGAGGGTTCCACCTCCATAGGCGCGGGTAGAACGGCAATGTCACAAACTCCTCTAGTGAATCCGAGAACAAGGGAACATATGGAAGATAGTGTGCTCTATGATCGAAGTCCTCTTTAATCTTACGTGTACTATACCGAAAGAGTGTAGTAGGCATGACATGAGCTTTTCTGCGGTCCATGTCATATGCGATAATTGTATTTCTTCCATGTCGGTGAGCTAAGAAAACCAAATTCGCCCACCTTTTGGATCCCAGCTTGCAGCCAGGAACAAGGCTTACAGCACATTCTGACCATTGTATATCTGACTCAGCCGGACCAATTGTGCAATATGCCTCGGCGTGCATACTATGTAATGGGACCACTGAAGTTGAACATAATCCAACAAAGATCCATCAGTGAAGTCAACAGCTTGTACCAAAATGCAAAGTTAACAATAATTAACAATTTCCATGTTAGTAATAGGTCATCCAAATTAAGAGTAGAGGCACATAGACATATACAAGTCAGCTAAATCAAGTCTAACCATCCTGGGTACATGAGGGCATTGCAAAATAGACCAAAAATACACACTACAATTGCTCCCGCCATTGCACTCTACTGCTAAAGCCCCAACTGCACCATCTAATCGACGCCACTGCCACCGCCATCGTGTGTCTCGCCACCCTCCTCCTAGTCCGAGTCTGACCAGGTGATGACTTCTATCGAGTTGCCTAGATGGTCGCCGGAGTCTGACGAGGTGGCGTCTTCTGTCAAGTAGCCCAGATCGTCTTGGTACCGATCAGTTGGATGATTCCATTTCCATAGGCGTGGAGGGTAGCGTGCCAGTGGCACCAAATCCTCCTCCTCCAGTGAATCCAAGAACAGAGGAACATATGGAATATGTGCTCTGTTAAGGATACCATCATTAACCACACATGGACTGTACCGAAAGAAGTTTTAAGGGATTACATCTCCTATTCTGCAGTCCATGTCATATAAGGACTATCCCGTGGTACACAAAAGAGATATGGCCAGACTTTCCCATGCTACACGAAAGAGAAATGGACAGGCTGTCCGGTCTCTTAATCCCGCAACTCCAAAGTCTTGGCTCCTGGCAGTATTTGCGAACGCCAGAACGTCCGGCCGCTACATATCTGAACTCGTAGGTCAAAGCATAATGGGTTTGTGAGTTTTGTTTGTAGTATTATTATGGTCATATAAAAGTTCTCAATTTTTCTGTTCGTTCCAGGTCTAAAAATACTTAGGACCGGTGTTATTGGCATCAACAGCAACAAGTGCCACCATGGTGCCCCGCGGCCAGCCTTGAGGTGGACGCCGGATCCACCACAACACAAAGGGGATCCTTCGTCGCGCCGCCGCCGCCTCTGACTCCGCCGCTGAAAGTCCAACGGGCAGATATTTTTCCACTTTTAGGGGATTTAACCCAATTATTATTGAACACGGCTGTGCAATAGTGGGGTGTGTTTGACAAGCTAGTGGTCCGTGCAGGTACTCCTCACCGGCACGTCGGCACGGATCCACCGGTGGACCATACTGGTACTCATCTTTACCATGACCGATCGAGGTCATCGCCACAAAATCCGCAGTATTTTTTGTCAGGACATGCTCACAGGATACAATTGTGACGTTGAACAGTTTAAGTTGCTGTTATAATGCCTATGCACATGATCTTCTGTTGAACTTTGTAATACCCTGGTTATTCTTATTATAAGTTTGTTGTAAACCGTACGCTGCTAGGAGTCCATCTCAACAAGTCTCGCCTCGATCTATAGCTTCACGGATGAGACCAAGCACTTGAATTTTACTGTGAAAGCAAGAAAGTCCGACCGCTGCATATTTGATCTCGTAGGACAAAGTGTGAAGGCTTGTCTATTATGAATGCCATAGCAATCAGTCGTAGGGAAACCGATAGCATTGCATCAATTGAATACCTTCAGGCTCCCACCTTGCAGCAAGCAGCCATTCTAGCTGCATCTTAATGCAGAACGGAGGAGACATTGATGTTCAAATGCAGTGCGCACATAAGAAAGTCCGACCTGTACATTTGGCCACGTCTAGCAGTAGCCTTTGTAGTTTATCCTCGTTTTAGTGTGATGCTTGTTACTGTGTCCTTTACTAGTTTAAGTGACTACTAATTTCATATGATAGAGTATCGACATCTACAACATAAATGCAAGTGAATACACGATCATCGATACATCAAGTTCATACAAACACAACTAATAATTTAAAACAATTCAGCATAATAAACAAGAATGACTCCCCTTTTCTTTTTTACAAGCTACCTTCCTGATCTGGGTTTGAGATGATGGATTTCTCTGCCAGATCTACAACTTATGGCTGATGAAGACACTATAGATCTGGTGTGTTCTATCCAGGCGACCTTTGAAACCAGGCAGCTTGAGTAGCACCAAAGCTATGATGTAAGGCTGGCAAATGATCCCTTCAGTCCACGCAGCATGACATAAATGAAATCTGACAAACACACTTACACAAATATATAGTCTCATAGGTTACACAAACGGCTTTGGAATTTGAACCAGCTATGTAGCAGTCTAGCACTGCCACGTACGTGGTTCAGTTTCCAGCCCCGTGTGTTGTACTCATGCTTTGGACGTGTCAGTGTAGAGTATTTTTTTGAGTACACATTCTCCATGTACAAATCAATACAAGTATTCACTGTGGAGCCAGATGAACGAATTTGCAAACACAACTAAGATGGCACCCTAGTTTAGCTACAAATTAAACTTGCCACCATCCGTCCTAGACGAAAGTAGCCGCATCGCCGCCCCGGCGTGTGTTGGGAAATCAGAAGAACATAACTGCACGGTCATCAAGTTCTGCTGCATAGGGTTGCGAGCCCAGGAGCGAGAATACAAGGAAGAGGCCACCTTTTTTGAGACATCTTGTTTGATTGTTAGTCTTATTCACAAAATTTATGTTATTTATAGAATAATAAGAAAATCATCAACAACGTTCTTTGTGTGACGGAGGGAGTACTATATAAACTCCAGCAACTGATGGCTCGATCTATCTCCAGGACAAATTGTTCCTTGTTCATCATTTCCTACAATGGACTATCAGCAACTCTCGAAAACTAAACCCTTGGCAGCACCGCCATTGGTGGTGGTGCCATCACCGGTGCAGTTGATCGTGCTGCATGTTCCACCAGAATCCGAAGTGCTCACGGCGATCACCGATTTTGCGCAACGCGAGAACATGTGCATCTCGGTTCTCGCCGGGAGCAGCTGGGTGAAGAGTGCTACTGTACTGCCATGGCGAGGGACGGTGTCCTCCCTACACGCGCCGGCGCAAGCGGCATCATGGGTGTGGAGGCTCGGTCACCACAAACTGATATCGCTGTCCAGGACAGTTCTCATTCCTCCCATGGCGGCCACACCGCCGTTCTTCACGGCGTGGCTGGTGGAATCGGAGACTGGTTCAAACCATGCAGGCGAAGTAGTGGGATTGATGGCAGCGGAAAGGCTGGTGGTTGCAGCCCTCACCGTTCCTATTGACTGCTGCTGCATGCACCTGTTGCCTACGGCGGGAGTGCACTTCGACAAGCGCTGGATGCGGTCTAGATTTGGACCGTTTGCTTCATCCCCAACTAGTGGCTCCAACAGTGTAGGCACCAGCGGATAACAGGCCCAGATACAGGGGATTCGTGGCTGCTCCAATGCTAGCTGTGCTGGCACTCACGAATTGCACTTAGTTGTAACAACCCAAAAATCTGAGCTACAAATTTTTTTTTGAAAAACCTATAAGTGATGAGTGTAACATGTCATCATCTACCCCTAACCATGCATACACCATTAACATGTCATGCATTAATATCCTATGCAATCAAGTCATAATCAAATGTTTCAAAGTTATATCTTGATCAATGTTTCACATGTTGTTTTCCAATGTTACAATAACTTTACCTTCAATGTTTCAATAGTTCATATGCCATGTTGCATTATATGTGATTTGGTTTTTATTTGATTTATGTGATGTTTAATAAAAAAATGGACCTACAATATTTATTTATGCAATAAATAAATATATACTATGGGATATATACCTAGCATGGCCTATGACCTCTAAGTATGCCATGAAGTATTTTGCAACATGCTAAACAAGTATATATACATGTATATGAAAAAGAAAAGAGAAAGGAATAAAAGATAAAAAGGAGACGCAATTCGGCCTGAGCCTGCTGACTAGCCCAGCAAGCCGGCCCAGCTGCCTCTCTTCCTCTCCCTCCTCTTCGCGCCCGCACCGGCCCAGCAGGCCCAGTCACTCACCCGCTCTCCCTCTCTTTCTCCCTGCGCTAAACCGGCCCGCCAAGCCCAACAAGGACCCGCGGCTGTCCTCGCCATGCCGAGCAGCCGCTGACCCCGATGGGCCTCGTAGTGGGGACCGCCTGTCATAGCTCACCTGAGGTCCCCCCTTCAGTTCGCGCGCGCCCGACGTCACGGTGTCAGGCGCTGTCCCCCGCGTCGCCGCTACGCAAGCCTCCCCAGCCACTCGATCTGTGCCTGCCCTGCATCCACGGCCGTCCCGCGTGCCACCTAGGCCAACACCTCCTGCCACAAGACACCCACGGCCATGAGCGCCTCGCCCTCCCGCACAAGCAACCGCTCCACGCGCCTGAGCTGTGCCTTGCCTGTCCCCTCGCTCTCTCGGCCGCCAAGGCAGCTTGCCTCTCCCTCGCTGCCCGCTGGAACCCACCAAGGCCGAGGAAGCGGCCTGGAAGCTTCCCTTGGATGGGAATGCCCCTAACTGCTTGAGAAAACCAGCATGGCCGCCATGCCCCTCGCCCCGTTCTTATAAGCAGCGCCCTGGCGCTCTAGGGTTCCCAGGTCACGCCACCGCACTGATAGCCCGCCAATTTCACCACGCTAGCGCCAATTGGAGAAGAAGAAGAGGAAAGTAGAAGGATGGAGGTGGGAAAGGACGACACCATCGCTGGAGAAGAAGAGGAATGATGCCACCGCCTGGAGCTGTTGCCGCGTCGCCGTTAGGAGCAAGGAGGCAAGACGAACCACAAGCCGTCGCCTTGCCAAGCCCCTGGACTTCATACCGCAACTCCTATCTACGTCACACGCCGGTGAGCGCCGCTGTACCCCTGTTCTGACCTCCGCCTTGTGCTGCTGGCCATGGCGTCCTGCCTTGCAGACGCGTAGGCCGAGGCCTCTGCCGGCCATCTTGGACACCTGCACACACGCACGCACGGTCTAGCCAAGCCATAGGTACCACGGCGTCAAGACAACGTCGGAGCTGCTAGCCGCCATATCAGTCGCCGTGCGCCGAGCGCCGTCGCGGCGAAGCCGTCTTGATCACCTCGCCGTTGAGCTTTGCCCCACCTTGTCATTGGATTTGGGACCGCCTTGGCGTGCCACACCGAATGCGCATGCTAGCCCCTCGGATGACCCCTCGGACACCCCGCGTGAAACGCCATGCCACCGTCATGTCGCTCTGGAGCGCCGCCATGCAAGGTTGTTTCTTGCCGACTCCGACCGCCACGAGGAACAAGAAGTCGATGAGGAGCTTCACCGCAGGATGCTGCGTCGAGTCGTGGAGAAGAGGGAGGTCAGGGAGCCTCCCTGGCTACCATGCCACGCACCGTGGCTACACCGGAGCTCCGCCGTGGGAGTTGCTACCCACGCGGACTCCGTCGTGGGTTAAGGTCATCGCCAATGCCTCAGTCGAGTGCCGGGTGACCCCAATTGCACTTCTGCACCCCCGCTTTGGCTCCGTCTTGCCTGCTGCCGTGCCGCTGTCGAGCGCCGTCGCCACCGTTCCGTCGTACGGCGCGGCCAGCCTCGCAAGAGACCAAGCTGCTGCCTTGAGTACCACCGCCATGCTCGCCGCACTGCCCGGAGTCTGATTCGCCGGTTAGTGACAGCCGAGGAGCGCCACAGCGCCTGGATACACGACGTCGCCGTCGCCGGCAAGCTGCGCCGCCATGCGATGAAGAATAGAGGAGGGGATCGCTTCGGCCAGAGGAAGGTGAACGAGGTTCACATGGACCGGGCCACTGCAGGTGAACCCGCAAGCGTCGGTGCACCCTGGGAACCGCTCATGGACCGCATGGACCAGAGGATGACGCTGTGGATGCGGTTCACGTGAGATAGAGTCGCTGCCAGTGGGCCCTAAGAGAATCGGTGCACCGTGGACTGAGCCGAGCTGTCGAGCCGTGAACTGAGCCTGGACCCACCGGTCAGTGATGACGTCAGCAGATGACGTCAGCATGGCCCCACCTATCAGTTGACCGTTGACCGTTGACTGATGACGTCAGCAGTGACGTCACCCCGGACCCACATGTCAGACCATCATTGACCTGGTCAATGCTGACATCAGCATGACGTCATCCGCCATGTCAGCTGCTGTGTTGATTCTGTTGGACCCGCACGCGACACGTGGACCAATCCCGTGACGCCACGTGTCAGCACCAGATAAATTCAGTCCTTTTCTTTTTTAGAAAATGGTTAAATCTTTGAAAAATCATAACTAATTCATACGAGCTCCAAAAATTATGATCCACATATCCAAAATTTTTATAAATCGAGCTCTACCTATTATCGCTATGTTTGAGTGCATTTGAATCTTCTATTTGGCATTCGTTCTTTGTGCTAATCTATAGGGGTCGCTTCTACAACCAATAATTCTTGGTTACAGGCTCGAGCGAGGACAGGACTGACGACAATGACTACCAGGAGAAGTCTGACAGCTACGTCAGTGAAGGTGCCACATCTCACCCAACCTCGTAGATCCCATTACACATGAAAAATGTAGTATGGCTAGTGCTTGAATTTTTGTTGCTACATAATGGAGTGCCTGTGTTAGGAATGCATGATAGATTACTATTTAGTGAGCCCTACCTTGTTGTAACCTATCACCTGCTTACCCACTGTTATGTTAGCCACTTGCTTATCTGCTATATTTATATATATACTTTACTCGCTTACATTTTGATATGACGTGATGAACCCTGGGAGGGCCTGGAGGGTGCCAGGCTTGCGGTGTGTGTTGATGGATCAGATGGGCTTGTGAGCTGATGAAGATGTATCTAGGTTTGGGGTGGAAATTACGGTAGGGTGTAGGGTGAGGGTTGGAGTCAATCGAGCCGGGATCTACGACGAGCTTATGGAGCGAGTCTTGCCGAGGAATGGATCTAGACATTCCCACGAGTGGCGGTCTGTGGCGGACTAACTCGATTGTATTGGAGAGTCCTGGGTGGAAGCCTCTGAGGGGTGGAAGCCAGGAGGAGTGTGCCGTGGTAGCACGTTAAATGGGAACCCTGATGAAGATATCTCGGCTTGGTCAGACTTAGGAACTGCTGTGCTGGTATCCGGACCTTAGGAATCTCTTGCTTTCCACTCGCTCTCCACGGGGGGAGACGGTCGAACCGCTAGATAGATCGATGCCACTACTGCTAGGCGAGTAGTGTTAGGAAGGTATATGCATGGGATGTAGCTAACACCCTACCAAGATGATCATGGCACCCTCTTCGGGAGTGGGTACATGCCATGGCGTTCTCTTCGGGAGCGGACACATGGGCTCTTCACAGTTTTAGCGATCCAGAGTTGGATGGTAGAGTGGCTATCGTTCTATGGCAGTAGGCACCCGGAATCAGCCTAGACGAAGGCCTCGTCAATGATGGTGATCTTGTGGATTAGTGAAACCTCTACAAAGTGTATGGTTGATCGATCGATACATGTGCTGACTTGTCAGATATGGACCTTTCCTAAGTTTCGTATGCACCGGACTAGTGAGTGAAGTGTTCTACCTTCCCCCTGAGTATGATTTCTGGCCGTGAGCCAGGTTGAGGGCTGTGGGCTGCTGAGACAAGCCGAGAAGGAGTTGGCTTGTCGACTTGAGTCTGAGATTGGTGTTGGAGGAATTGGGATGGTGTTTTCAGTGATGGATGGTGATGGATGGCTGGGATTTGGGAATGTGTATAAAACTTGACTATATTATTTATATACTTGATTACTTGTATAGGAAAACCCTAGCCTCTATAGGATCCTTTGATATATCCATGTTTTGCATCCAATTACCACAAAGCAATGCATAGGGTGGGAGTGGCCAGTACAAATCGTACTGAAAATTTAGTTTTAGGTTCAAGGAGCGAGTACTCATCTGGGGAGTACAGCGACTGAGGGTTTTGTGTCTACGCTCAAGTTGGATCAGAGATGATAGCTTCCGCACCTCAAGCTTTTATTTTATGCTGCATGAACTCTGATTCCGCCAAGTGGCGATGTAATAAGTTATTGTAAACCTCTCTATTGTACTCTTTTGTTCGATGTATGGATTATGGTATTCAACTGTTATCGGGTAATGTGATTTAAATGGTCATATTACACTTTGACTCTGTGGATTTCCCTTCTCGAAAATCGAGGTCGTTTCATTAGGGATGCATTGGTCTTGTTTCTCCATCTTATGTTCCTCCATCGTACTATGTTCTTGTTTCTTCATCTTATGTTTTTCGATCTTACTATGTTCTTGTTCCTCCATCTCATATGGCTGTTATCATGAATGTATTAGTTATATCTTTTTTCCGCTCATGCACCATATCTAGTGTTGTTTCCCCTCAAATTAGAGCCCACCGTGAACAAAATTTTAAAAGGACACCAAAGTTGAGCGATAAGCCCCGAATATTAGAAATCCTGCCCACCCACATTGCAGCTTCAATGAGGGCTTCTTCATCTCCGCGTCTCTGGCCGTAGATTGATTGTACGACATTCAAAACAGACAAACCTTCACATTTTGTCCTACGAGATCATATATGCAGCGGTCAGACTTTATTGCGTCCGCCTCTTGAGATGAACTCCTTTCTACCAACGGTTTCAACAAATATATAAAAGGACATGTCCTAACAACAAACATAACTATTATTACATCGATTTGGTTACCAAGCCAGAATAAAAGGTCAGCCATGTTGACAACATCAAGAAGACATACACAAAGCTGACCCTGATCTCCGGTCATAGATAGTGCATAACCTCCAGGCATAAGAATTTTCCTCTCATCTGATATATTCAAAATTTGTTCAAAATATCATTTCTTTTGTTGTGACTTGCTTTATTAACAAAAAATCTTCGAGAATGACCTAAATTTAACTATGTTTACTAATATTTTTTGAATAATACGAGTGGTAAAACTTCATGTCCAAAAGTCAAACAAACTATTCGTTTGGTTATTTCTCGCTGGCTAATTCTGCCTGATGCTGATATGTTGTGAGAGGAAAACACTGCTGAATCTGAAAGCGCTGATAAGACCAAACGAACAGGTAAAACAGATGGATTTTACTAAGTTTGAAGTAGTAAATTTCAACAGCCGTCTACTAGTCCATTCGAACACGCCTCCTGTGGTACTCCGCCCCACAAATAATACCCGTTTCATTTCCCAAGGAGTCAACATTTTAAGTTTGAGCAAACAATGTTATTTTTTATAATATAACTGGACATACTTAAGATACTAAAATGTGTTACTATGCTAAAATTGCATTCTTTTCCGGACTGAGAAAGTAATAAGTATCAACAAGCCTCGCCTCTATCTAATGCATAACTGCATTTGACTGGGAACTCCAAAATGTCCGGCCGCTGTGTCTCGGATCTTGTCCGGATAGTCCTACGCGTTGTCATTTTTCAGTGTCATGGAAATCAGTACATCTGCCCGTCGACTGTTGTTGTTTCTTGGATTGGGGTGAAATATACTGTAGATCTATCACGATCGCATCAGTCAATCAATTCTGAAGTGTGTCATGTTGGTCAAAAGCTCTTTTTTAAATTCCTCCCTCTGCCCTGTTTTCCTGTCGGATTCACTTCAATCTCAACAAACGCACAAGGTCTAATATGAAAGGGACTGCCATGGTTTGTCGCATACTATAGTTCAATCTAGTCCAACGTTCATGATGGTAAATTTGACCGGCCAGACGTGTAACTCTTGTGCTGAGCTAGTCCGATCATAGTAAATCCAACTAAGCTGGACTCGCCTTCAGTCTTCCCCTTGACTGGCATGACTGCTTGGATTCGAGTGAATTAACTCACAAAAAGACCTATCACTACCACGTGGGGCATTCATGTCTCGCGTGCCAAATCTTCTTATTTTTGAGTCCGGTCACAACATTTGTATCAGTAGTAGTGATGAGTGGCTTTGATCTGTTTTTAACCCAACTATTCTTATTTTTATGTACTTGCAAGAACTCGAATCAAGGATTACTTTTATTTAGAAATTTAAACTTTATTGGATCACAGAAGGTTCGGCAGTCTCAAATCTCAGCTACCCAAAAGACGTCCTCTAGTAGTTTCTCGCGCTGGTTTATTTCACTCTAGTTATGTCATATTTTTTTAAATCCGCATGTGAGGTGTTTTATGAAAAAGTAGAAACACAAACAATCAGTTAGATTATGGATAGTGGAGACACAAGGAGGAGACACGGCCCATGCAAATGTCTTGGTCGTGGGGTGGTCAACTACTTGAGGGCCTCTCTTGTAAAAAAAGAAAAAGAAAAAGAAAAAACCTAATCGATGGCCTCCAAGCCATAAGAGCATAAACAAGGGGTGCGAGAAAGGTTATACTTGCTTCCTTCTCTCTCCAGAACTCCTCATTCCATCCCAAAGCTTTTGCTCTCCACCCTACTACGCCTTCGACCTAGACAATGGCTGAGCCAATGAGCTTGACTATCGATGGGGAGGCCCCGAAGGCCGTCCACGCTGATAATCCTGCGCCTACGGACGAAAGTCTGGTCGGCGTGGTCTCTGACCCCCCAGATCTCCCTTTGAAGGTGTATCATCAACGTACCACTTGTACATGTTGTTTATCTTTGTTTCACCAGAGTATGCTAGAAACACTCACACTAGTATTTGGATCTTGCCTACTCTCAATAGGTGGCCGTGGCCGTGATTGCATCCCAAGGACTGTTGCCACTGGAGCCGGATTCTCCATCTACGGTTGTGCCCGGAGAGCATTCCCGTGAGGCATCCCTTGATGGAGGCAACCACCCACGACTTCGTGCCATGCTGCGTCGGTCAGTTCGCTAAAAGCCATTTCCCTTCTCAATCAGATGGCTCTCCTGCTTTCTGGGCTTGAACTTGGCTTGCATTGTGCAGTGCTTCCTCCATGGCGACGCCGTCCCCAGATGAGCGCCTCCTTGCCCTGCTTGCCCGCCGTCTTCAAGTCGTGGTGTCCGAAGCCGTTTGTCTGGGTGCAGCCACAGCGCTGGCTGTTGCCCAGCTTCAGATTGGCAAAACGGTGAACCTCCGAGTGGTGGAGCAGGTTTTCTCCTGAGTTCCATGGACGATGACATCGCATATCTGATGGTCAAATTCGAGCTGGTCGCCAATGCTATCCTACCGAAGGTTGAAGTGGATGAGATCTTGTGTGCCCATCTCGACCCTTAATTTGTGGGATATATCATTATTAGTAGTAGTCATGATTAGGTTTGATCTGTGGGGCGTCCTTGATATGTGAACTCTTATTTGCATGCGTGTCTTTGTAAACTTGTGCTGCACTTTGTAATAGGTGCATTAAACTCTGTTGAGCGTGGTGGCTCACGTCATTTTGTACCTGGTTTGTAGCCCCTGTGGTTTGCTTCTCGCTGCAGATCTCTTTTAGGTTGTCTTTGCTCTAATCGATTATATGCTAGACATTCATAAGTGCCTTTGATCTTTCTTGATGACTCATGTCTTCATTAAAATCTGTATCCATTAGGGATTCAATGAAAGTAATGGCGATTTGTGTCCGGACTTTCTTGCGTGCACAATAAATTTGAATAGCTATGTGGTTCCTCCATTACTATTTTAGCTAAATCAATTCTAATCATCATACTTGCAATCAAATTACCAAACAACAATAGGAGCTGAGGTTTGATTGCATTACTTACTTCATGTATTAGTAGCCATCTTTAGCTATGCTGCCTCTTGGCTACTACGAGCATGGGACTGTGTGGCGTTGGAATGCACAGTTTACTCCACCAAGAAGGTTTGGCCGTCTAATAATTTCACTACTCGGGCAATAATGACCATCATGCGGTCACGTTAGTAGACTATTCCAGCCCTGCCGTCCCTATGATGTGCAAAAGCCTGGCCTCACCTTGTATAGCCAACTCTAGCTAGCTGACTGGCTCTGCTCCTAATAATTATTACAACTCTACCGCTGCTACTACAACTACCACTGATAATACAAATTCATTGCTACCCCCTGGTTCATCCGGTAGGTATCTAACATCGGGTTCCCTTCGAAGCGTCCTCTACCTCTAATCGCTCCAACTCCAAAATCATGGCTATAGACTAAGCCACCAGTCCCATAGAGTTGCCATGACCATGAGCTCCACCACAAATCCTAATGCCCAAGTTTCCATTTTCCGTCACTCCATCCGATCGACAACAATGTGGACAAAATCCCTGACTATGTATGGTGCTAGTGAAGGAGCATTGGCTGTGACCCTGGAATGCAAGGTCACCAGGATCCTCCAAGCCAGCGGTTGCTGGCAGTCAGTGAGGATGCCATACCCAGGACACGACGCCAATAGGACCTTCACCATGGATCAAGCCATGGTCGTCCCTATTGACGAGGATGGTGTCTGTGAGGTCCTTCGCGCGTTGTTGAGGTCAGTCCCGCCATTGCACGATTTGACCCTCAGGGATCGACAGTGGGATAGAATCCTTCCCGAGTCGGCAGTTCCTCTGCTTACCACCTTGTCGTGCGTGGCCTGCAAGGATGGCTACATTTCCCAAGCGAAGATTGGGCTTGCGGTCGACCAAGTAATCGAGTTCATCGCATCCTCGGCGCTCTTGATGCTCTGCACAGAAGTGGTGTCACTGGGGCATTGGGAATGCAGCTACTGCCTAGAGAATTTTAGATCTAGTGATGCGGCCAGTCTTGCTGTGCATACGCCATGCTGCAGCCGAGCATTCCATCGCAATTGCATAATGTTCGATCTAAAGTCCACCCACCCGTGGTGTGGGAAAGATTTGTCTACGGGTCTTAACCCATTGTTGCAGGTGATCCTCAAGCTCCTCGCCATGCTGGATGACTCCATCTCTATCATCGGAGGACGACGACAAGGATGACACGACGAGGTGGATGGTGGAGACATAGATGACTTCGAGGGTTGAGGCATCGATCGGTAAGTGTACTTAGTACCATAGTAGAACATCTAGTAGTACTAGTACAATGGTGGGTGCATGTAGTTCACTTTTGTTCTATTTTCAAATGGCCTTATGTACTCTAAAAATTATTGGAAACCAATATAATTTCGGTTTAACTATTTTTGAGTGGTTTTCGTGATAAATGTGTAGAATGATCTCTGCCAAGAAAGAGGAAATGATGGGGAAAAAGTATGGGACTTATGCTGCATGGAATGATTGGTGCATTTGGAGGAATGAGGATTCCCATCTCTATTGCCAAGGGGAACAGACGGCCACATGATGCACTACAAGCCACCAAGTTTGCCTTAGTGGCCAGTATAGTAGTCGTGGATCAAGTACCAATTTTCACCCATTTCAAACATTACAAGACACCTGATGGCAAGGTCCATTTTGAAATTTTTTTGCATAAGCTATCTGTATGCATCGCTACCCCCTTGTTTACATTCATCTATGTCTTGAGCAACTAAGAAACTAATTTAATTTGCATGCAAGCTACTGTAGACAAAGTTGGCCCTTGACAAGAATCACCCACCAACGATAGATGCTTGTTGAAATGTGTTTAGCTGTGCTGTGAGGCAGGAATGCTACAGGTTGAAGAAACTCTGCTACAATAAAGTCCCTGCTGATTAGATCATGACGTGCTCTCCTGTCCAGTCCATGAATGATAAGCAGTGGAATGACCTTGTCAAATCTTGGTCTAGTGCAAAGAACAAGGTGTGTGTGTAGTCATCGAATGCCAGTCTATTCCTGCTATGGTCTACTTGTGCTTGAGTGTAACACCAATTATGTTACAGGATGTATTTATGAAGAATAAACAAAACCGTGCAAAAGTTAAGTACCATCAGGCTATAGGGTCTCAATCCTATGTTGTCAAGCTCCACAACTTTGTAAATGATGGTTTCATTGTATTGTTACTGGGACTTTGTATATATATGAATTGAAACTCATGTGCAATGTGAACAGATGGAGGACAAGAGGAAGGCTGCACAACAAAATCAAGGACTTGATGAACAACATGAGGGATCTAATGCAGATGTTAATGATGTGGAAGTCTTCAAGGAGTTCCATACCAGTAAGAAGAAAGGCCTTAGTGATGCTGTAAAGAAGTTGTTGTAAGTACCTTCGCTTGATTTACTTGAAATTTGTAATTATACACTAATCTATACGGTACCTGAACATTGTGCTTATGTAATCTCTGTTGCCTCCCTATCATCAATATGCTGCGCAATACCTATGCATTAGTTGTTATGGATTAATCTCCTGGGTTTTCAATTTAATTCCTCTACCACTATCTACTACCTTTATACCACTATCTGCTACCTAAAGTTTAACGCTTTAACATACGCAAGTAGCTATGGAATGTCTGCAAGCCACCTGTGTTGCTGAAGGGCGGAACCAACGACTAGTGCTGATGCTGTTTGCAAAGTCATCTACGACTCCCACAGCAAGAATGAGTCCCCAGCACCCATCAGCAACATCCCTTTTCTGAAGAATGCTGGTATCCAGACAAGCTCCACCATAACAGATACATTGGCAGAGAGGATGCTTCGACAAAAGCTTTATGAGGAACATGTTATTTCTACTGCCCTCATTGAGGAACTAGCTGAATAGAAGATGAAGGCACAAAAGATTGTGATGGAGTTTGGGATTACAAGAGACAGCAACAAGAGCAGCGCAGGAAGTTCCATGAGGAATTGTTGGCCACCATTTCTTATGGTAACTAACTATAGGTCTGCTGCTGTTGTGGCCTTGATGTCGTTAACTTTTGTGGTTTGATGTGTAGACCCGTGTGCCGGTTTCTTAAGATATCTGCTAAAGGAAATTCTGTGATTACCGTGATCTTGTGTTCTTGAAACTAGTGCCTCAACTTCCTTGATGATATCAGGATTGCATAGAGTAGCTTCTGTATGTGTGGGTATGTAACTTTTGACTCTATTAGTACTTTGCTAACGTAGTAGACTGGTCTATATACTTTGTAGACATGACTGGGTTCTTTTCTCTCAACTACAATTGTTGTGCTTACGATGTTCTTTGTAGCTGAGATGTATAATAGCATGTCCTCCTTCTTGTTTGGTGGCACCAAGATAGGTGATGAGCCTAGGTAATGCTTAAGTTTCTAAAAAGCTTCATCTGCTTCTTCTGTCCATTTGAACTTGACTATCTTTTTTAGCAATTTGAAGAATGGGATGCCTTTCTCTCCTGGGCGTGATATGAATCTATTGAAAGCTGCCATACAACCTATCAACTTTTGGACGTCTTTTATTTCCTTTGGTGGCTCCATATCTAAGATTGCTTTGATTTGCTTAGTGCTTGCTTCGATTCCTCTGTTGCTTACTAGAAAACCGAGTAGTTGTCCAGCTGGGACTCCAAAAACACACTTGTTCGGGTTGAGCTTCCATCTCCACTTTTTGAGGTATGTAAAAGTTTCTTGTAGGTCTTCTATCAATGTGTCAGGTTCATTTGTTTTAACCATGACGTCATCCACATAGGCTTCAGCATTTCTCCCTATTTGATCTCCTATGGTTGTTTGAATTGCCTGTTGGTAGGTTGCACCTGCGTTCTTCAAGCCGAAAGGCATTGATATATAGCAATATGCTCCAAATGGTGTCACAAAGGATGTCTTGCTCTGATCTTCATCTTTGAGAGGTATTTGATGATGTCCAGAGTAGCAATCTAGAAACAAGAGCAGAGATGCTCCTGCTGTTGAGTCTATCACCTGGTCAATTCTCTGGGGACCGTAGGGATCTTTGGTGCAATGTCTGTTTAGGTCGATGTAGTAGATGGACATGTGCCAGTCTAGCGAGTTCTTCTTTCCCACCAGCACTGGGTTTGCTAACCAGCCCGGGTTGAATATTTCTCTGATAAAACTGACTGCCATTAGCTTCGTGAGTTCCTTCTTGATTGCTGCTTTTCTGTCTGGTGCAAATCTTCATAGCTTCTACTTGATGGGTTTTGATCCTTGTTTACATCGATAATATGCTCAACCAAATCTCTTGGGGCTCCTGGCATGTCAGCTGGTTTCCAAGCAAAAATATCATTGTTGTCCCTAAGAAACTTAGTGAGCGGGAGGTCCTATTTAGGATTGAGTTCTGCACTGATGGTCGCTATCTTTTTGGGATCACCAGTTTCTAGGTCGATCTTCTTTGTCTTCACTTCAGTTGGGGTAGAGAAACTTTTGCTTGCTTTCTTCATAGGGATTTCTGTCTCCTGCGAGTTCAATGTTGCATCTATCATGGCAATCTCTCTTCTTCCTTGTTCTCCTTGTAGTCTTTCTATAATTTAGATGGCTTGTACATCACCATCATAAGCTTTCTGCAAATCTCCTTGTAATGATAATATCCCTTTGGTTGTTGGCATCTTGAGTAGTAGGTATGGATAGTGAGGTACGAGCATATATTTGGTTAATGCTAGTCGCCCCAAGATAGCATGGTAGCATGATTTGAAGTTTGCTACTTCAAATTTGATGAACTCCGTTATGTATTTTTCCTTAACGCCAAACGTGACAGGCAATGTGATCTGGCCTAAAGGTACCACTGCTATTTTGGGTACTATGCCATAGAAAGGTGTACTTGTTGGTGTAATTATCCCTTTGTAGTCGATGCTCATTTTCTTCAATGTTGTAGTGAATATGATGTCCAGGCCAGCTCCACCATCAATTAGCACTTTGGGAACTATAATTCCTGCGATTGTTGGTGCTACCACTAGTGGATAACAACCAGCATTGGATGTGCTTGTCCATTGATCCTCTCTTGTGAAGTTGATGGGCTAATTCTGACCAATTTAGGTATCTTAGAACAGCAGGTTCTGCTACCATGATGGCTCTATGTGCCAATTTCTACTATTGTTTATTTCTTGCACCTGGTAGTTCAAAGAATATTACATATAATTACTTTTGGTCTTGAAAATCTCCTTCGGGCTTCTTTTCTTCCTTCTTTGGCTCTAGTTGCCTTCTTTCTTGTTGTTATTGTACCTTCCACCTTTTCTATACTGGCTGTTGAAATCGTGGCAATCTTTAAGCTTGTGTCCCGATCATGGGTGCATGAGGTAGTTCATGTCTTCAAACTTTGTGAATTATCTTTCTTTGATTCTGTCCCTTTCTTGAGGTGTCAAATTTTGGAAATTGTTTGTTCTCTTGTTGGCTACTACCACCGTGTTGTCCTACCTTGGCCTCTTTTCATTATTCCTGTAGTCGAACCTTCCTCTTCTGTCGTTGTTGTCCCTATTGCTGGGGAACTTTTTGTTTGTCTTTTCTTCTGAAGATATGAGTTTTTCAACAGCTCGCTTGAACTCTTCGTTTGTCTTTGGATCTTCGCTGTTGAATTCCTTGAATTGCCACCTCGTAATGATTCCATTGCTGAATATGTTGATGACTTCTCTATCTATGATCTCATGCACTTGTGCTCTTGCTTCGCCAAATCTTCTATAGTATTCTCTAAGTGATTCTCCTGGCTTTTGTGTGATTCTTTGTAATTATGCTGCTATCATTGGGTCTATGATAATTCCTGCAAAGTGGCTATAAAATTGCCTTTGCATGTCACTCCAATATCTGATGGACCCTGCGGGTAGTTTGTCGAACCATTGCAGTGGCATTGCTTCTAATGCCATTGGGAAGAATAGGGCTTTGAGGTCTTCGTCTCCTCCGGCCAGCTCGATAGATTGTGAGTAAACTCTTAGCCATTGCTTTGGTTCTTCTTTCCTATTGTATTTTGAGTGATTTGAAGGCTTGAACTTGTGTGGTAGCTTCATATCTTGTAGTCTTTTGGCGAAACATGGAAATCTGTCATAGTTGTCCTTCTTGCTATAGTCTGGCGATGGTGATCTTCTATGCTCTCTGTAGCATGACCTACATTCTGATTCTTTGCACCCTTCTTCTCTGCTTATCATCCTGCTACATTCCGGCCATCTTTATGGTGGGTACAGTCGGGTTCTATTTGATCTTTGTGGTAGAAGTTGTCTTGAATATTGGTGATTGGTCGTCCTACCTTTTAGGTTGCTGCTCTCTTCTGGTCCTATCCTGGTGAAGATTGATCTCCGGGGTTGTCCACCTTGTTGGTCAACCACATCAAATTGTATGTTTTGTTGAACCTTGTTCTCCGCTTTTTTGGGTTCTTGAGTCTTCTTCTGCATGACTTCTTTCTCTTTTTGTGCTTTCTTCAAAGATTCAAGTTGCTTAGCTACTTCATTGATTTTCTCATGTTCTTCTAGCTCGGCTTCTTGGTTTTTTACTTTCTTCTTGTTGTACAACATGCGATCTTTCCTATACTTTGTCCACGTGCTTCTTATGCTTTGCTTTAGTTCTTCTGCTAGATCGACGACGATTCCAGGCCTGCCTTGATTGCATGCAATCTTCACTTTTGTCCTCGGTTCTTTCATCTTCGGATATGTTGTCTTCTGATTCATCTGACGAGCGCACTTTTGGTGGTTTTGGTGATGCAGGCATTTCAATTACGTCGACCATGTAGACGGTCCTCCTTCTCAGCCTCTTTAGAAGTTTTGCAGGTTCTTCTTCTTTGGAATCAACAACATTGAAAGACAAACTGGTGAGTTCTTTTCCTTCCTGAAATGGTAGTTCTTGAAAGTAATGATCGGGTCATGCCCTATCAATAGAAAAAGGACCTGGCCAGTCTATTACGAAATCTTCCTTTGTTGTGGTTGTGATTGGTTCTTCTTGCCTTCTAGTTGGCTTGAAGTTCTTCATTATTTCCCATGCCTTTACTCCTTGGTTTTGATAGTTGTGGACCAGAGTAATTGGCTTAGCAAACTGGATCCTCCTTCTTCTCTCATGAATTAGGCATTCGTGGCACCTATGCGACTTCTTTAGGTACTCTTGCACGATGGACGCTGAGTTGCGCAACCCGTACGAAAGTGAGTTGGGTATCTTATCGAATGTCTTTGAGTTGTAAATGGTATTCAAGTTCTTCTCTGAGTCGGCCTCATAATCCTCTTCTTCCTGATCCTGGGTTGAATTCTTCTTGGAGTAGGACAAGATCTTTGAGTTCTTTTCTGAATCGACTTCATATTCCTCTTCTTCCTGAGCGAACTTCTTGAAGGTGTTGGAGTTCAAAACGGTCTTCAAATTCTTCTCTGAGTCAGCATAGTCTTCTCATTCTTGATCCAGATCCGAAGTCGAAAGTGTCGCCAGCTTCTCGGCGAGTCAGAATTCTTCCATGGCGTCGATCTTGACGTCGTCCAGCTCTAACTGCTTGACCAGATGGATTTGGAGCTTGCCTTCATCGTTAGCCTCACAGATCCATGAGCCAAAGATGAAAGTTGTTCCCATTGAGAAACTCATGTTGAAGGTGAGGTCCGTCGAACTCTTGATGTACAATCCATCGAAAGCCCCTACCTGGCGCGCCTGCTGTTGATGTTTTATCACCGATAGCCCAACACCGGGGGTACCCAGTGTTGATGGGGGATACCGAAGGTTCCCCAAGAAGACGGAATACAGACGAAGGATCAAAGAACCCGCCTCCCAATTTGAGTATGACACGGAGTAACACGACGTGAGAACTACCATATCCTAGACGGGTTGTAATAGGAAAGAGTACGAAACTCTTAGTTTAAGACTCGTTCCTAGAATCCAACTAGGAATCATAGAGCCCGCAGCCAGCCTCGCCCCATATAAGGCTGCTGTGGGTACCCCTTGTGAAAAAGCGCAAAATACACAACAACACACAATCCCTCATACTCATCAATACAATGCAACAGGCTCATGCTGACTGGACATAAAGGTCTTTACTCAATGCAAGTCGAGGGCCCAAACCTGTATAGTATCATCTGTCTCGTCAAGCTTTTTGCCACAACTGTCGAGTTCCATAGTCTGCCAAGCTCCTCCAAACAAAAACACCCTATCGGGTACCCCGGTGCTGGGCTATCGGTGATAAAACATCGATAGCTGGCGTGCCAGGTAGGGGCTTTTGGTGGATTGTACACTGAGAGTTCGGTGGACCTCACCTTCAAGATGAGTTTCTCAACAGGAACAACCATCGTTTTTGGTTCAAGGATCTATGAGGCCAACGTTGAAGGCAAGCTCCAGAGCCGTCTGGCCAAACAGTCAGACTCGACGACATCAAGATCGACGCCATGGAAGAATCTCGACTCACCGAGAGGCTCGCAATGCTTTCAACTTTGGATCCAAATCGGGAAGAAGAAGACCATGAAGCTGGCTTAGAAGAATTCAAAAACCGTTTTCAACTCCAACACCATCAAAAATCCGACTCAAGGTCAAGAAGAGGAGGAATATGAAACTAACTCTGAGAAGAACTTGAATACCGTCTACAACTCGAACACATTTATCAAGATTCCTAACTCGTTTCCGTACGGGTTGCACAACTCAGCATCTATTGTGCAAGAATACCTAAAGAAGTCCCACGGGTGCCACGGGTGCCCAATCCACGGGAGGAGTAGGAAGAACCAATCTGCAAAGCCAATTACTACAGTTCACAACCCTTGAGACCCAAGAGGAAAGGCAAAGTAGATAGTAAAGAACTTTGAACCAACCAGAAGCCAGGAAAGATTGCTTACAACCACGACCAAGGAAGATCATACTACTCATTGGTCAAGTACCTTAGCCACCAATGGAATACAACCTGATTACTACTATCAAGGACTGGCTTTCAAGAAAGAAAAGAAGTCACCACTTTATCTTTCAACAACGCTGATTTAGAAGAAGAAGAACCTACAAAAATTCTAAGAAGGCTGAGAAGATGAACCGTCTACATGCCCAATGTAGTTGAACTACCCACATCTCTAAGACCACCAGAAGTACATTCATCTGATGAGTCTGAAGACGACATATCTAGAGATGAAAGAATTGAAGTGAGTATCGCAAGCAGTCCAGGTTGGGTCAGAACCATCGCTGCTCTAGCAGAAGAACTAAAGCGAAGTGAAAGAAGCAAGCATGGACCAAGTACAGGCAAGATCACATGATGTACAACAAGTTAAAAGCAGAGAAACAAGCAGCCGAGCTTGAAGAACAACAGAGAATCAATGAAGTAACCAGACAATCAAATCTCTAAAGAAGGTGCAAAGAGAATGAAGTTGCACAGAAGAAGACTCAAAGAACCTGAAAGGGTGGTAAACAAAGCTCAGCAAAATGAACAACCCGCTATTATAGACCAGCAGGGTGGACAACCCTGAAGGTCAGTTTTCACCAGAATAGGACTGAAAGGGAGCTGCAACGTAAGAGGCAGAACAAATCACCAACATTCAAGACCACCTTCACTGCCAAGATCTGAAAGAACCCACCCATACCCACCACAAAGAAGGCCGGAATGAAGCAGGATGGTAAGCAGAGAAGAAGGACGTAGAGAATCAGAGTGTCGATCACGCTACAGAGATCGTAGAAGATTGCCATCACCAGATTACAACAAGAAAGAAAATTACAAAATATTTCCATATTTTGCCAAAAGGTTGCAAGACATGAAGCTACCGCACAAGTTCAAGCCATCAAATCACTCAAAATACAATGGGAAAGAAGAAACTAAGCAATGGCTCAGAGTTTATTCACAATCCATCAAGTTGGCTGGAGGGGACGAAAACCTTAAAGCACTATTCTTCCCAATGGTACTAGAAGTAGTTCCACTATAATGGTTCGACAAACTATCCATAGGGTCCATCAGATATTGGAGTGACTTGCAAAAATAATTTTGCAACCACTTTGCAGGAATTATCATACACCCAATGACAGCAGTACAATTGCAAGGAATCACATAAAAGCTAGGAGAATCACTTAGAGAATACTACAGAAGATTTGGCGAAGCAAGAGCACAAGTACACAAAATCACTGATAGAGAAGTCATCAATATATTCAGTAACGAAATCATCGTGAGGTGGCAATTCAAAGAGTTCAACAGTGAAGACCCAAAGAACAACGAAGAGTTCAAGTGAGCTGTTGAAAAGCTCATATCTTCAGAAGAAAAGACAAATAGAAAATTCCCCAATAACAGAGACAACAATGACAGGAGGGGAAGGAAGGCCTAACTACAGAGGCAATAACAAGAGACCAATGCAAGAAACAACGATGGCAGTAGCCAACAAAAGAACCAACACCTACCAGAACCTAACCCCTCAAAAAAAGACAGAATAAAGCAAAGGCAATTTGCAAACTTCAAAGACATGAACTGCCCCATGCACCCAAGGTCAGGGCACAAGCTCAAAGACTGTCATGATTTCAATAGCCAATACCGAAAAGATGGGAGGTACAATAACAACCAAGATAGAAGGATGATAGAACCAAAGAAGGAAGAAAAGAAGCCTGAAGGAGATTTTTAAGAACCCCAGAAGCAATTATATGTGATATTCTCTGGAGTACCAGGTGCAAGGAACAAGCAGCAATAGAAGCTAGCACAACGAGCAATCATGGCAGCAGAACCGGCTGTGCCAAGATATCTAAGCTGGTCGGAGTACCCGATCAACTTCACAAGGGAAGATCAATGGACAAGCACATCCAACACAGGTTGTTATCCACTAGTGGTAGCACCAACAATTGCAGGAATCATAGTCCCCAAAGTACTAATCGACGGTAGAGTTAGCTTGGACATCATAGTCACCGCAACCTTGAAAAAGATGAGCATCGACTACGAAGGGATGATTACACCAACAAGTACACCATTCTATGGCATAGTACCCAGAACAACAGCAGTACCTCTTGGAAAAATAACATTGCTGGTTACATTTGGTACCAAGGAGAAATACAGGACATAGTTCATCAAATTTAACATAACCAATTCGAGTCATGCTACCATGCTATCTTGGGACGATGAGCACTAACTAAGTACATGGCCGTACCACACTATCCATACCTACTACTCAAGATGCCAACAACCAAGGAGACCTGTAGAAAGCATATGATTGCGACATGCAAACCATACAAATTGCAGAAAGATTGCAAGGTGAACAAGGAAGAAGGGAGATTGCCACAATAGCAGCAACAATGAACCCGTAGGAGATAGAAATCCCTATAAAGAAGGCTAGCAAAAGTTTCACTACTCCAACCGAAGTGAAAACAAAGAAGATCGACTTGGAAACTGGTTATCCTGAGAAGACGGCGACCATTAGTGCAAAACTCAACCCTAAATAGGAATTCGCGCTCACCAAGTTTCTTAGGGACAACAAAGATATCTTTGCCTGGAAGCCATCTAACATGCCAGGGATCCTGAGAGATTTGGTTGAGCATGTCATTGATGTCAACAAAGGATCAAAACCCATCAAGCAAAAATTCCAAAGATTTGCACCAGATAGATAAGCAGCAATCAAGAAACAACTCACGAAGCTAATGGCGGCAGGTTTCATCAGAGAAATCATCAACCCAGACTGGTTGGCAGACCCGGTACTAGTGGAGAAGAACTCGCCAGACTGGCGCTTGTGCATCGACTACACCGACCTAAACAGATACTGCACCAAAGACCCATACAATCCCCTAAGAATCGATCAAGAAATAGATTCAATAGCAGGAGCATCTCTACTCTCTTTTCTAGATTGCAACTCAGGACATCATCAAATATCTCTTAGAGAAGAAGATTAGAGAAAGACATCCTTTGTGACAACATTTGGAGCATACTACTATATATCAATGCCGTTTGGTTTAAAGAACGCAGGGGCAACTTACCAACGAGCAATCCAAACAACCCTGGGAGATCAGATAGGAAGAAACGCTGAAGCCTACGTAGACAAGGTAGTGGTCAAAACAAATGAACCAGACACATTGATAGAAGACCTACAAGGAACTTTTACAAACCAAAAAAAGTGGAGGTGGAAGCTTAACCCAAACAAGTTCGTTTTCAGAGTACCAGCTGGTCAACTACTCGGTTTTCTAGTGAGCAATAGAGGAATTGAAGCAAGCACAAAATAAATCAAGGCAATCCTAGATATGGAACCACCAAGGAAGATAAAAGACATCCAGATGCTGATAGGTTGTACGGCTACTCTTAACAGATTCATATCACGCCTAGGAGAAAAAGGCATTCCATTTTCAAACTACTAAAAAAGACAGGCAAATTGAGTGGACAGAAGAAGCAGATGAAGCCTTTTAAAAACTTAAGTAGTACGAAGCCTCATCGCCTATTCTGGTGCCACCAACCAAGAAAGAAGTCATGCTATTATACATCTCAGCTACAAAAAATGTAGTAAGCACAACAATTATTGTTGAAAGAGAAGAGCCCGGTCATGTTTACAAAGTACAAAGGCCAGTCTACTACATCAGTGAAGTACTAACAGAGTCAAAAGTCAGATACCCTCACATACAGAAATTACTCTGTGCAATCTTGATTTCATCATGGAAGCTCAGCAATACTTTCAAGAACATAAGATCACAGTCATCATGGAATTTCCTTTGGTAGACATTATAAGAAATAGAGACAGTATAGAAAGAATATCCAAATGGGTAGTAGAACTCAGAGCATTGAACCTAGAATTTCAGTCTAAAAAGGCTATCAAATCCCAACCACACAGCGACTTCCTAGCTGAATGGATGAAAACAACTCTAAAAGAACCCAAACCCATCACAGATCACTGGAGGATGTATTTCGATGGATCACTCAAATTAAGAGGTGCAGGAGCAGGGATCCTATTCATATCACCATAAGGAAAACAACTCAAGTACGTCCTACAGATTCTATGGTAGGCCACGAATAATGAAGCAAAATATGAAGCACTCATACATGGGTTAAGAGTAGCCAACTCTTTAGCAATAAAAAGGTTGCTAGTCTACGGTGATTCGGCAGTTATCATCAAACAAGTCAACAAAGAATGGGATTGCATAAAAGACAACATGGGCGCTTACTGTGCAGAAGTCAAAAAGTTGGAGAAAATTTTCCAAGGATTAGAGATCCACCATGTTCTAAGACATTCAAATGTAGCAGTTGATACTTTGGCCAAGCTAGGCTCAGACAGAGCAAAGGTACTGTGGGGGTATAGACCCCATATACCCTCGCGGCTTTGGGCTGCTCGGTACAAGATGGCCTAGACCATAAGACGAAGGCTGGTCTGTCATCATCCTGATTGGCGGGCCGGACGACCAGACAGAGCCCGTGGTCTACCACCGCCTAGGTCGGTGGGCCGTAAGGGTGCTGAAGGCTATTTGGCATGCAAGGAGTCTTAGTCGGTTAGATCTGGTCATGTACTCCAAGGATACGGCACAATGTAACCGACCATAGGGAAAACCCTAGATATGTAACCTTGCCCCCACTGTATAAGGTGGGCAAGGACCCCCTAGAATAGGACCCTTCTTTTACCAAGTGGATAGAATACAAACCCTTGTTCAAATATAGCGCTAAAAATCTATCGAGTTCATATAAAGCAACATGTTCCATTTTGGAGTACCCAACAGGATCATCATGGACCAAGGATCATCATTCACCATGAAGGAGTTTACATCTTAGGCGACAGATTGTGGAATCGACATTGATTTTTGCATCAGTTGCCCACCCTCAAGCAAATAGACAAGTTGAAAGAGCAAACGAGTTAATTTTATGAGGACTGAAGCCAAGGCTATATGAAGAACTAGTGGACTACGAAGCTAAGTGGATTGATGAAATACCAAAAGTAGTTTGGGGCCTCAGAACCCAAATCAGCAGATCAACCAGATACTCACTGTTCTTTCTCATCTACGGATTAGAAGCAATACTTCCAGCTGACTTAATTTGGACATCACCTAAGATAGAGCAATACGAAGAAGGACAAGCCGAAGAAACAAGACGCCTGGAACTTGATTCACTAGAAGAAGTCCGAGGGTGTGCAATTTTATAGAACGCCAGATATCAACAAGGACTAAGAAGATGTATATAAGGTAGGGAAGGAATCCCTAGAATAGGACCCTTCTTTTTCATCAGATCTGATCTCATCTGATCGGATCTCTTGTACTCTGTTACTCATCAATACAGTAGCAGAGACGCAGGATGTAGGGTATTACGCTTTCGAGCAGACTGAACCTAGATCGTAGATCTTAGCACGCCCTCACTGCAATCTACTACCTCGGGTATCCCATGGTAGACTGCCAAGGAGGTTTCATTGACAGTGGCGCGCCAGGTAGGGGGTGCGCAATCTGATCAGCAGACGATCCAGATGGTTTCATTCTCGGCTTCCATGGACTTCAAGGCAGGCGTCTCCCTCACCATCGGCTCACTCACGTGGACCACCGGCGTGACAACTGTCGGTGTTCTGACCCTCGGGGGGTTAACACCAACGAGTAATATTCGTAATTGCATGCTCCCTTAATCCGGTGGGTGATGCAAGAAGGACACGGCGATTTATCCTGGTTCGGGCAAAGAAGGCCCTACGTCCAGCGGGGGGAGGATGATTCGTGTTATCTTGCACCGAAGTGCTAGTACAGGGGAAAATACAAGCAGGTGTGAGGAGCGCGTGGTGGAGCTTGGGCGTTCGAACGCCTAGTCCTCAACCTTACGCTGTCTCGCGGTGTCGTTCAATGGTCTAAAGACTTAGCGTTTCTATCTCTCGATCCCTCCTTCTTTCATAGGTCCTGGCGCCTCCTTTTATAGATGAAGGAGGGGCACAGGGGTACATGTATTTTGAGTCCGCACAGCTAATGATGTATGATGTTGAGGCCGATCACGTCGGTGCCGCTGTAGTGATGTACGTCGGTATGGGAGGCCCTGCAACCGTCGCGTCGGGAGTTGTTGAAGTTTCGCTCGAGGGTTCGTTTGATGAAGTCAAGGGGCGACGGTCGAGGGTCTCAGCTGGAGTCGAGGGGGTCATGCTGAGGAGGTCAAGCTTCGTTGGATAAGGCCAAATCCCAGAAAATGCGGGAAACGTGCTAGTTTATACGTCTCGAGGTGGTGCTGGAGGTGGCACAGTGCTCGGTATGGTGCAACAGCGTAGTACTACTTGCGGGATTCCGGGGCATGGGTGGTAAAAGCCAGATTTGACCGCCACGCCTGCAACTGTTACCGTAACTGTGGCCATGCGGTTAGGCGGGGGTAGATAGATCGCATTAAATGCGCTCGGGCCTGTACAGGAGAGTCGGTAAACCGAGGGGTGTACTCCTCTCGAGGGCCGCCCATTCGCCCGAACGAAGTTTCGTCCTCGAGGGCAGGCTCGTTCGGTGGGCGAAGTTACATCCTCGAGGGCAGGCTCGTTCGACGGGCGAAGTTACGTCCTCGAGGGGAGGCTCGTTCGGCGGACGAAGTTCCGTCTTCGAGGGGTCGCGTGAATTGTAACCTCGAGTGTATAGTGCTAGTCCGTTCGGTAGCCTCCCGAGTGTACAGTGCTAGTTCGTTCGGTAGCCTCATGAGTGTACAGTGCTAGTCCGTTTGTGGGTCAGCCCGATATGTCTCAGCCTGCGGGCCTCTGTACGTTATCGCGGGAGGTTACCGGAGGGGTCGAGTTGCTGATTTTGCGAGATTTAGTTTGGTAAACCAAGGGTTTAGGGTACCCATTTTCTGGGTATTGACAGTAGCCCCCGAGCCCCTGTGTGAGTGATGTCACTCGGGCAGGGGGTCAGGAATTTAGAAATGGGACGTGATTCGGATATTTTTGTGGGGGCGCGCGAGCGACCCCCACGGGGGTAGCCCCCGAGGCCTTGTAGGAGTCGAAAGACTCCTGTGAGGGCTTTATTTATATTTAGTTAAAGGGTACTTGTCCAGTCGGGTGCAGGCCTGAACTAGAGTCATAGCGCTTTACCGAGGGGAGCCCCCGGGGGATTTTTGACCCTCTTTCGTCGAGGGGCGCCGGGCACAGGCAAGCCCCCGAGCCTCGTGCGGCTGGGGCGTTGCTGGCCTCGGCATTCTTCTCACGAGTCCTTTCGATCGGATGTGAGGCGAGAAGCATCGGACTACCCCCGATAGGGCGAGCCGCGAAGTTCTCAGTGAGCTGGTAATGGAAAAATCCAAGCGAGAGCCCATTCCTCATTCGATAGAGGTCGACAGGAGGCCCGGAGGTGGTCTCATGAAGCAAAACGCAATGGTCCTACGGATACCGATTCCATTCGATAGGTCTCGGCGGCTCGACGCCTCCCTTCGCGGGGATTCCATAAAGTCCGTAGCGTTTCGCCTTGGATGCGTCCAAAGGGGTCTCGAGAGTTCGTTCTCGAGCAGGGCCTCGTGTTGGCTCCCCCTTGGTCACCTCTGACTCGGGTGCTTGAGGGCGGCTGTCGAACCCTGTTCGTGGGGTTAGCCTTCGCTCCTTCGAGGCTTAGGGCCGGAGCCCGATTTTTTGGTGCTCAAGGGCGGCCGTTGAGCCCTCACTCGAGGACCGGCCTTCGCTCCCTTGAGACTTTGAGGTAGGGTCAGAGCCTGTTTTCACCTTTCGTGGAAATCTCCGTTAGCGAGTAACCGTTCTTTTTTGGCGCTCAAGGGCGGCCGTTGAGCCCTCACTCGAGGATCGGCCTTTCGCTCCCTCGAGGCTTTGAGGTGGGGCCAGAGCCCGCATTTTTCTGGTGCTCAAGGGCGGCCGTTGAGCCCTCACTCGAGGACCGGCCTTCGCTCCCTCGAGACTTTGAGGCGGGGCCAGAGCCCGTTCACCTTCTCCTTTTTTGGTGCTCAAAGGCGGCCGTTGAGCCCTCACTCGAGGACCGGCCTTCGCTCCCTCGAGACTTCGAGGTAGGGCCAGAACCCGTATTTTTCTAGTGCTCAGGGGTGGTCATTGAGCCCTCACTCGAGGACCGACATTCGCTCCTTCGAGACTTTGAGATAGGGCCAGAGCCCGTTTACCTTCTCCTGGAAGAATCCGCCAGTAGTCGACGCTTGTTTTTCTTACCGTTGGACGCGCCTTTCGAGGAGGAAGCTAAAACGATGCGGTAGTGGAGATCATGGTGGGCCTGAGCAACGGCTCTTTGCCAGAGGTGTGACGCGCGTGTCCGGTCGAGGATCGAGGGGGGAATGGTCAGGTAAACGCATTAATTGCGGGGAGTTACCTTTTTCCTGCCGCCGGGCTCCGCCCGTTGCTCTTCTCGAGTATAAAAATGGAGGGTGACAAGCGTTCGCTCCCACCTTTGCCATCCTTTCAAACTCCTGCTATCCTACGCGCGTGAGGGTAAAAACTTAGAGCGAGAAGTCGCGATTGGGAACCTTCCTGGTCGTCCGTCCGCCGAAGAGATTCGTGCTGTCGTTGCCGCCGTCGCGCCCACCGAGCAGATCTGTGCTGCCGCTGCCGCCATGGCCCCCGTCCTCCAGCCCGCCGAGCCCTGGCGCCCGTCGACCATGACGCAGCAAAGGCTACTCGAGCTGGTGAGGGAAGGACTTCTCCGCCCCGTCACTGATTCGAATCAGCCGGAGTGGATTGCGCCGTCCAGGGACCACGAAGAGCCAAATCCGCCAGAGGGGTATGTGGTGAGCTTCCTCAAGTACCATCGGCATGGGTTCGGTGTGCCCCCGAGCGAGTTCATGCGGGGGCTAACGAACTTCTACGACATCAAGCTCCACCATTTCTCCCCCAACGCCATCTCCAACGCTGCCATCTTCGTGGCCGTCTGCGAGGGCTACCTCGGGATGGCGCCACATTGGGAGCTATGGCTCCACCTTTACAAGGGGGAGTGGTTCACCTCCCCGGTGTCGCACGGAGTAAGGCGAATCGTCAGAGCGGGGTGCCTCAACTTCGCATTGAAGACCAGGAGGTCGGAGGAGCCACGCGAGTACATCCCCACTGGGTTGACGTCCAACCACTCCCGGTGGGACGAGCAGTGGTTCTACCTTCGCAACGACGGTGGCTATCTCCCGCCGTACACCGGGTGGCTCATCGCCGAGCATCCATTCAACTGGCCGCACGGTGTCGCGGGAGATCTTCAGCGTCGACTTCATCCCCTCGTCGTCGCGATGAGGACCCTTTGAGAGGCGGGCCTGACGGCGGGTGTGGTGGTCTCGGCCATCCACAGTCGACGGGTGCTCCCTCTGATGGAGCGCCCATTGCGGTTGGACGAGATGCTCCCCTCGGCGGCGCCCGAGGTTCTCAAGAGGTGCCGGATGTCCGGCGAGAGGCTGTCCGCCTCGAAAGTCATTGCGCGGGTAAAGAGCATGGTCTCTGGCTCGTTTAGGGTGGAAGACGTCAACCACCTCCCCATGCGGCCGGAGGAGGGTTGACTCGACCTGGTGAGTGCCTCGATCCGTGCCTTTCGCGTCCCCTCCCCCCTCATTTCTCTTGTCCCTGTGACTCAACGTCTTTATGTAGGGGAGAATCGACTACCGGAGATCGAGGCCCCCGCTGAGGGAGGACGCTCCCGATCATCAGGTAAGACGTTTCACCGCCCAGCAAGAGAAGCGGAGTAAGGACAAGGAGGCGAAGAAGAAAGCCAAAAAGCTCCGGGAGCGTGAGAGACTTGCGAAGCGCCGCGCTGAGCAGAGGCGTGACGGGCTCTCGGAGGAGGAGTCTCCCTCGTCCGAGGGAGATGAAGATGATGATGATAGTGATGACGTCGAGGGGGTGGAGGGGCGCCTTGAGCGCATGTTGCCGGGTTCCTCCCATGCTGAACGCCCCTTCGTGCAGGAGGAGGTGGTGGAGCAGTGCGCCCCCCAGCCGGTGGCGTTGGCCTCGGAGCGCCGGTGTGGGAAGAGGGGGGCCGAGGCCTCGCCTCGAGGGGGTTCACCCCCTCGCGTCGTACTCGAGGCAGGACCCCACCCACTTCGATCCGAGAAACCCGGTCCCAGTCGTCGACGCGGGCAGAGCAGAGCTGTGCCCAGGAGGGCCCGTCGAAGCAGGGAGGCACGGCGACCCCACCGACGGCCTCGAGCAGCCTCAGCCCCGGGAAGAGTTCAGTTTCGGGAGGGGCCTCGAAATCCGCTGGCGGTTCGAGGGGGACCCGAATGGCCTCCATCCCCTTCGGGTAAGCATCGTTGGTTTTTTTCTTTTCGTCGCATCTTTCTTGCGCAATTTAATGAACTTTTTGCCGTTCTGCTTCCCATTCAGGCCCAAGCGCCAGATCGAGGAGGCGTCTCTCGCGCCGGCTAAGCGGCTCAAGATGGACGCAGCCGTGAAGATGGTGGTCCCGATTACAGGTGCGACATCGAGGCCCTTGGCTCCGTGGGAAGCCAAGTGGTTATCCTCAGCCCTCGGTGCTCTGGCGCGCGGTAGACTGACGGGTTCTACTCTTGCTGCAGGGTCGAGCATCTCGGGGTTAGCGGCGGGCGGCGACTCCGAGCCGAGGAAGATGCATGAGGGAGGGAGCGCCTCCTTGACATCGTCGCCTACAGCCCTCGAGCTTGGCCCGGCACCAGGGGGCGGTGCCCCGACGTCGGGAGCTTCCGTTCTTGGCGGGCCGAAGGCTTCGATCCCCGCACCCAAGGCGGGAGCCCCCGAGGGCCACGAGCCGGGTGAGGAGGTAGCCGTTGTGGACCTCGAGGGTGAGGAGACCACGGCCCTTCCCCCCTCGACGGGAGAGCGACGGCCCTGGCCGGCGGGGCTACGCGAGCTCAAGGCCCGGAGGGAGCAGGGGCAGGGGGCCCTGCAAGAAGCGGAGCTGCCACGGCCGCAGCAGGAGGAGGAGAAGGAGCCGTCGAAGCGGTGGGAGGAGGAGGAAACTAGGGGCCAGCCCCAGCATCAGTAGGCACAGCAGACGCCGCCGGGGGACACGGCGCCGCTGGATCCGCCGGTGCAGCAACCGCCTGAGACGTCAGAGGTGGAGGCGACTTCCGGACTGCCCAAGCAATGGGTGTTCGTGATTACCCTGGACAAGCTGCTAGCCGAAGGGGCAACGGCGTCGAAGGCATCGATGGTCCCGTGGCTGCCGGGGGCGCAACCAGAGGAGGCCTCGGTACCAAACCCGGCGGCGGACGCGTCGACGGTGGTCCTGCCGGCATCACAAGTCATGGTGTTGGGGAAGGCGACGGCCTCGACACCTCCGCTGCCACCGTCGGAGGTGCCAGAAGCAGCGTCGAGCTAGCCGCTACAACCGTCGATGGAGCGGCCAGAGAAGACGGCGGCTTCTGGACTGCTGAGGAGGTCGTCCTCTGACCCCGGGCTGAGGAGTGCCGGCGCCGTGTCGGAGTTCAGCGGCCCGACGGAGTTGGCCATGCGTTACGCACCCCACACGACGTGGTGGACGAGATCGAGTCCTTGGCGCGAACCAAGGTCAAGATGGTCCTTCCTTGTTGGGGCAAGGAGCGCATCATACTTCGGGAACCTGGCGACTCCAGTGCTCCGGGGATCGAGATGAACGACCCGGCGGAGATCAAGTGCTGGGAGGAGGCCGAGCGGTCCCGGGCATGGCTGCGGCACTTGCTGAAGCTGGGCGTCGAGCTCGCCGAAGGCCTCGATCGGAACCTCGCGGTAAGTCACTGTGTAGGCCATATGCAGTTTTTAAAGTTCTTCCGTACGGGATGCCTTAACCCTTGATTTCCTGTCCCCAGGAGGCGCGGAGGCGTTCTTACTCCAAGTCAGACTTCCTCCATGAAACACACAACAGCCGAGAGGAAGTGCTTCGCCAACTCAAAGCCAGCTGCTCTGCACAGGGCAGAGTGGCCGAGATCGAGGAGGAGCTGAAGTGGACCAGGGAGGAAGCCGCAAAAGCCAAAGAGGAGGCCGCCCGGGTGAAGGAGGACTCCGACGCCGCTCGAGGGGAAGCTGCCCACCTCAAGGAGGAGCTCAAGCGTGCGAGGGAGGAGGCTGACGCGGCCAAGGCCGAAGCAGAGAAGGCTAGGGGCGAGAGCATTCGAGCCCAGGAGCGCGTCGAGCTACTCATGGTGGAGGCTCAAAGCTCCGTGGAGCGCATCCGCTCGCTCGAGGCCAGCCTCGCTGAAGTCTCCGTGGCGTGCAACACCCTCTCCGCCTTGGTCCAGGAGGAGAAGAACCGAGCCGCTGGCCTAGAAACCCAGCTTGGGGCAATGAAGGCTACCCTCCAGGAGAAGGAGCAGGCCATCATTCTGGCCGGTGGTGCCCTCGAGACCCTCTGCTTCGAGAAAATGGAGGTGACCCGGGCCTTCAAGGAGGCCCAGCGAGAGCGAGACGAGGCTCGGGGGGAGCGTGACGCTGTGCTGGGGGATCGCAACGCCCTCGAGACTCGCTGTGCTGGTAAGTTCCTTAAAGGGCTTTCGATCTTTTTTCTTCCCGTATGGTTTGTCTAATCCTTGCTTTGTGTTTCAGGCCTCGAGTCCGAGCTGCTCGCTACCCAGACCGCTGCCAAGGCGCTATAGGATAGCCTCGCGGCGGAGGGGGCGCTTCTCGGCCGGCTCCGGGTTGCCCTCGACGGGCTCTGCGCCTCCTGGGAGGTCGGGCCTGCCGAGGGTACTGAAGAAGACATCTCGGGTGCCGCGCTCGTCGACCGGATCTACTACCTCGACGCCACCCTTCGCGATCGCGTGCGGGAGGCGCTTCATACCGGCGTGAAGCGGGCGCTTGCTGTGGTCTCCTCTGGCTTCGTCTTTGACATGAATGTGGTGGCCCAAGGCTTTGTTCCAGACATCTCGAAGACTGATGCGGAGAACAAGGAGCGATGCCGAGGGCTCATTCATGATGCCGAGAGGCCGGGGGGAGCACTGGCGAAGCTGTTTGAGGACGAAGTCCTCCCCCCTGCGGTTGAAGGGTACCACGTCGAGGAGGGCGGCGACAGAGCGGGCCTGTAGGGCAAGGCTGGGCGAGGGTGCCCATGTAATGAATTATTTTTTTTATAAATTATATTCAATGTGGCTCCAAAAGCCCTTTTTGAACATTAATGTGTCTATCATTAATGCGATTTGTTATTTTACTTTCGAGCCTTTTCTGCTTTCTTTTCACCTAGAGTTTGCTTTTTTAACTAAGTTTTCGACGCATGCTCGTATCCCTCGAGGGGGGAGCGAGTGGGGGTACTGTAGCCCGGAGGCGTAGGAGAGATCCTGGCTCGACAGCCCTAGACCCTCTAGGGAGTTCGAGGCATTTTCTACTTAGTCGCGAAGCGTATCGAGGTGTGAGAAAGAAGAAGCGCTCGAGTTCTGATCGCCTGACTCTTGCTTTCAGACTGAACATTAGACGCAAGCTCGTATCCCTCGAGGGGGGAGCGAGTGGAGGTACCGTAGCCCGGAGGCGTAGGAGAGCTCCGGCTCAACAGCCCTCGACCCCTAGGGAGTTCGAGGCGTTTTTCAACTTAGTTGGGAAGCAAAAGGGAGGCGTGCAAAAAAAAGTCGTTCGTGTTTTTAGGAACTTAGGGGGTCCCCCCCGTTAGCCCCCGAGGGAGGCTCGACTCTGGCGAGACAGGGTTGAGGCTACCTCTTGCATGTACAATAACAAGTTTGAACTTATAATCGAAAGTACTTCTTATATTTTTCATGCGGAAATGTACAAAACATGCGAGAATGTACAAGGGCACTGGTGCCCTAAGGGTAGAAACGACGTAGCTGTTCGATGTTCCATGCATTGGTGAGGATTTTGCCTTTGTCGTTAGCGAGCTTGTACGTCCCGGGTTTTAGCACCTCAGCTACGGTGTATGGGCCTTCCCATGGCGGGGTCAGCTTGTGACGTCCCTTGTTGCTCTGTCGTCGACGTAGGACGAGGTCTCCAACCTGGAAGTCCCTCGAGCGCACGTGCTTGTTGTGGTAGCGTCAAAGTTTTTGCTGATACCTTGTGGAGTGAATTAGCGCCATGTCTCGAGCCTCCTCGAGCTGGTCGACGGCATTTGCGAGGGCTTCTTTGTTGCTTTGCTCGTTGTACGCCTTTAGTCGAGGGGATCCATACTCGAGGTCAGTGGGGAGGACGGCCTCGGACCCATAGACCAAGAAGAATGGGGTGAAGCCCGTGGCTCGACTAGGTGTTGTCCTTAAGCTCCATAGGACCAACGACAGCTCCGTGACCCATTTTTTTCCGTGCTTGCTGAGGCGGTTGAAGATTCTTGGCTTGAGGCCCTGCAAGATCATGCCATTGGCGCGCTCGACCTGGCCGTTAGTTTGAGGATATGCAACCGCGGACCAATTCACACGGATGTGATGGCGATCGTAGAAGTCCAAGAACTTCTTGCTGGTGATCTGTGTGCCGTTGTCAGTGATGATGACGTTCGGGACCCCGAAGCGAAGGATGATGTCGGTGAAGAACTCAACTGCCCGTTCGGAGCGGATGTTGCTGATGGGCTAGGCCTCGATCCACTTGGTAAACTTGTCAATGGCAACGAGCAGGTGCGTGTACCCTTTGGTTGTCCTCTTGAGAGTCCCCACAAGATTGAGCCCCCAGACCGCGAACGGCCAGGTAATGGGGATCATTTGTAGGGCGTGAGCTGGGAGGCGTGTCTGCTTGGCATAAAATTGACACCCTTTGCACGAACGGACAATGTTTGTGGCGTCGAAAATGGCGGTCGGCCAGTAGAAACCCTGTCAAAAGGCATTGCCTACGAGGGTCCTTGGTGCTGCGTGATGGCCGCAGGCCCCCGAGTGTATGTCCTCGAGGAGTCTCCTGCCTTCCTCGATGGTAATGCAGCACTGAAGAACGCCTGAGGGGCTTCGTCTGTAGAGTTCCTTGCCGTCACCGTAGATGACGTAGGATTTGGCCCGTCGCGCGATCCGTCGAGCTTCGGTCCGGTCCTCCGGAAGCTCTCCCTGAATGAGACAGTCGAGTAAAGGGGCTCACCCATCCGGTGGCGGGTTCAACGGAGGAGGGGTCTCCTGGATCTCCATAACCTAGGCCCCGGTCGAGGGGGCCCCGATCGAGGTCGTGGGGTGGAGCTTCGAGGGCGTAGTGCAAGCCCCCGAGCCCAAATCAATGGAGGGCTCAAAGAGGTCCCTCGAGAACACGTCCGGAGGGACTGTACCTCGAGTCGATGCGATTTTCGCGAGCTCATCCGCGGCTTCGTTGTATCGTTGAGCGACATGACTAAGCTCGAGGCCGTGGAACTTGTCTTCCAACTTGCGCACTTCGTTGCAGTATGCTTCCATCTTGGCATCGTGGCAGCTCGAGGCCTTCATCACTTGGTTGATGATTAGCTACGAGTCGCCTCGAACATCAAGGCGTCGGACCCCGAGTTCAAGGGCGATTCGTAATCTAGCGACAAGTGCTTCGTACTCTGCGACGTTGTTAGAAGCAGCGAAGTGGATGCGAATGATGTAGCGCATGTGGACTCCGAGGGGTGAAATGAAGAGCAAGCCCGCGCCTGCTCCTGTCTTCATGAGCGACCCGTCGAAGTACATCGTCCACAGCTCGGCTTGGATTTGGACTGGTGGCAACTGAGTGTCGGTCCACTCGGCGATGAAATCCGCCAGCACTTGAGACTTGATGGCCTTTCGCGGTGCGTAGGTGATGGTCTCGCCCATGAGCTCGACCGACCACTTAGCGATCCTTCCAGCGGCCTCCCGGTTATGGATGATCTCCCCCAAAGGGAACGAAGATACCACAGTGACCGGGTGGCTGAGGAAGTAGTGCTAGAGCTTGCGACGTGTAAAGACGATGGCATAGAGCAGCTTCTGCACCTGTGGGTAGCGGATTTTCGTTTCCAAAAGCACTTCGCTGACGAAGTAAACCGGCCGTTGGACTGGCAAAGCGCACCCTTCCTCTTGCCTTTCCACCACTATGGCCGCGCTGACCACCTGAGTGGTTGCGGCGACATAGAGGAGGAGGGGCTCGGGTGGTTCAGTCGACATCGCCGATCGAGGAGGGACGAGAATCGGAGTGGATGTCAGCTTGGCTTTGAGTTCGTCGAGGGCCTCCTCGGCCTCCGCGGTCCACGTGAATCGCTCGGATTTTTTCAAGAGGCGGTACAGAGGCATGGCCTTTTCTCCTAAGCGTGAAATAAAGTGGCTGAGGGCCACGAGGCAACCCGTAACCCTCTGCACGCCCTTGAGATCCCAAATCGGCCCCATTCGCGTGATGGCCGCCACCTTCTCGGGGTTGGCCTCGATCCCGCGCTGGGAGACAATGTATCCGAGGAGCATGCCCCGAGGCACTCCGAAGACACATTTCTCGGGGTTGAGTCTTATATTTTTGGCTCGAAGGCAGCCGAACACGATTTCGAGGTCTCGGATGAGGTTGTCCGCTCTTTTGGACTTGACCACGATGTCATCGACGTAGGCCTCGACCATGTCGCCTATGTGTTCACCGAAGACATGTAGCATGCACTGCTGATACATTGCCCCAGTGTTTCGGAGGCCGAAGGGCATGGTCACGTAGCAGTACATGCCAAAAGGTGTGATGAAGGAAGTCGTGAGCTGGTCGGACTCTTTCATCTTAATTTGGTGGTAGCCGGAATAAGCATCAAGGAACGAGAGGGTTTCACATCCCGCAGTAGAGTCGACAATTTGATCAATGCGTGGTAAAGGAAACGGAACTTTGGGACATGCTTTGTTTAAACTAGTATAGTCAATACACATCCGCATCTTTCCATTCTTTTTCTTAACTAACACGGGATTAGCTAACCATTTGGGGTGATGGACCTCCTTGATGAATCCAGCCGCCAAAAGTTTGTGTACCTCCTCGCCGATGATCCTGCGCTTCTCCTCGTCGAAACGGCGCAGGCGTTGCTTGACCGGTCTGGACCTGGCCCGGATTTCCAAGGTGTGCTCGACGACTTCCCTCGGTATGCCCGGCATATCCGAAGGACTCCACGCAAATATATCGGCGTTCGTGCGGAGAAAGTCGACAAGCACAGCTTCCTATTTGTCCTCGAGGTTGGTGCTGATCGTTAGCACCTTCTCGCATAGGCAGCTCGGGTCGAGGGGGACTTTCTTGGTGTCTTATGCTGGCTCGAAGTTGCCGGCATGTCGCTTGGGGTCTGGCATCTCGTCGGCGAGGTGCTCGAGGGTCACGGCTATCATGGCATTTTGCTCAACGGCCTCTCCATACTCGACGCATTCGACATCGCAGTCGTAAGCGTGCTCGTAGGAGGAGGCGATAGTGATGACGCCCTTGGGCCCTGGCATCTTGAGCTTGAGGTAGGTGTAATTCGGGATCGCCATGAACTACGCGTATCCCAGTCGGCCGATGATGGCATGATACATTCCGTGAAAGCCGACCACCTCGAAGGTGAGGGTCTCTTTCCTGAAGTTGGCGGGGGTGCCAAAACAGACAGGAAGGTCGATACGGCCGACGGGGAAGGGCTTCTTCCCTGGTACGACGCCATGGAACCCCCGGCGCTGGGTCGGAGTTGGTACCTCCTGACTCCCAGGAGGTCAAGGGTCTCGAGGTAGATGACGTTCAGGCTGCTGCCGCCATCCATGAGGACCTTCGAGAGGTGGGTGTTGATGATGATTGGGTCGACGACGAGCGGATAGGCCCCGGGGTTGGGGACTCGATCCGGATGGTCATCGCGGTCGAACATGATGGGCGCATCAGACCAATCGAGGTAGTGAGGCATCGCGACATGAGCGGAGAAGACCTCTCGACGCTCCCGCTTACGCTGTCAGGGTGTGAGCTGGGTCGAGGGGCCCCCGTAGATCATGTAGCGGTCATAGACTTTGGGGAATTTTCCGTCTTCCCCGTTGTCTCCCTCACCGCTGCCTTGGTCTTTCTTGTCGTCACCTTTCTTCACGCCCACTTGCTCGAAGTGCCTTCGAAGCATGCGGCAGTCCTTAAGCTTGTGCCTTGCCCCGTCCTTGTGATAAGGACAGGGCTCCTCGAGCATTTTGTCGAAGATGGCGCCCTCGGGGGGCACGGGGGGACCTTGAGGTCTTTTGCGTTCGGTTGCTGCGACGAGATCGTCTTCTGCGGCCTCACGCTTGCCTTGCTGATTTTTCTTCTTCTTGTTATTTCTCTTCGGCCCTTTGCTCGAGCCTCCGGCGTTGTCGGCTACCGGCGTTTTTCCCTTGTCCTTCCCATCACTGAAGAAGGCGCCGACGGCCTCTTCGCCAGCCGCGTAGTTGGCGACCACATCCATGAGCTCGTTGATGGTGTTAGGGCGGTTACGCCCTAACTCGCGAACTAGGTCCTTGCAGGTTGTACCCGCAACAAACGCTAGAACGACGTCGAGATCGGAGATGTGGGGTAGTTCGGTGCGGAGCTTGGAGAATCATCGAGCAAAGTCGCGAAGAGACTCCCCTGGTTTCTGCTTGCAGTTGTGCAGTTCCAAGGAGTTCCCGGGACGCACGTAGGTACCTTTGAAGTTCCCCTCGAAGATCCGGACAAGGTCAGTCCAGCTGCGAATCTGGTCAGGGGGAAGCTCCTCGAGCCACCTACGCGCGGTGTCGAACAGGAACAGGGGAAGGTGACGTATGATGGCATGATCATCACGCGCCCCACCCGCCTGACAAGCCAACCGAAAGTTGGCTAGCCAGAGCTCGGGATTGGTTTCGCCGTTGTATTTGACAAGGCTCGTGGGGGGTCAAAACTTGTCGGGCAGCTAGGCGCAGCGGATCTTCCTGTTGAAGACCCGGGGGCCCGATGGCTCTGGGGCCTGTCGGTCTTCGTCGCTGTCGTCGCGCCCTCCACGATGGGCGCTGTACCCTTGATCCTCGGCGTCCCCGTGCTTGCGTCTGCGGTGCTCGACAATGCCGAGGCGCGCGTCGCGGGGAGCGCGATCGTCGTTGATACGTTCTCGGGCCAGCTTCTTCTTCTATCGGGGGGTTGCCCCGTGATCGACCGAGCCCTCCCTTTCGGGCCGGGAGGGCTCGACCTGAGGCTCGAAGGCGGCCCCTCGACGCCTCGAGGCTGAGCTCTTGGCTTGCTGGATGGCAGCAACTTGGAGGAGATCCTCGACCTCGCGTTGTATCCGCCGAGCTTGCGAGTTGGATGGTGCGGGCATATTGCGAAGGAGCATAGCTGCCACAACAATGTTCTGGCTTGCTCGGGGATAACGGTTGGAAGGTTGCTCGGGTGCTCCTGCCTCGATGATCTGCCGGTTGACTTCTCGGGCCCTGGCTCGGGCTCTACCGTCGAGCGGTCGCCGCTCTTGCTCGAGGGTCAGCTTAAGTAAGCGCAAGCGTTCCTACTCATCGGTGAGCTTCGCCTGCAACTCCCGAATCTGTGCCAGCTGCGCGTCCTGCTCGCCAGGATGAGGGCACGCTTCTCGAGGTGCGTCTGGTTGTTGTTCCTCTGCTCTAGGGGGTGCGTCACCCGCCACAGCTGTGGCAGTCGCGGTCGCTGGATCGACGGTGTCCTGATCAGAGTTGACATCACCATCGATGTGGAGACACTCGCGGGTAGGATCCCAATGATCAGACGGGGAATTGCCCTCGTGCCTCCTCCTGCAGCTGCCGTCGGAGTGTGTCGACGGTGTACCTCCGGGGGCCTGACGCTCTCGTGAAGGCCGAACCCTCGGAGGCTGGTGTGACAGTCCCTACATCCATCATTGCATGAAGAAAGGTGCCTAAGCGGCCCTCTAACGTGCTCATGTTGGAGCGGGTCACTGTCGAGATCGTCGTTGTGGCATCGTGGGAGTCGAACGAAGGCCGCTGATGACGCTCGAACAGCTCGTGCGGGTGCAGGCCCGATCGAGCGGGGACTTCATCGTGGCTCCTTGATGATCGTACGGCGAAGGTGGAGTCGGGGTTGTGGTGGGGTCCTGCTGGTTCGCCCTCTGCCCCTAAACTCGGGTCAGACAATCCCTCGACAAGGGGTTCGTCATCTCCGGTTAGGGGCGAGGAGAAAGCGGCGGGAACCCTCCCCGACTTAGGTTGATGGCGATGACGGTGCCGATCGTGCCTCCTTCTGGATGGGGAAGCATGGTCGTGGGACTGGTGAGCAGCCGCCCATGAGCGTGGGGGCGTACCGCGACCTCCGCTCGGGTCACTGATTGAGAGCAGGGTCATGTCGTAGCCCTGGTCGAGGGTCATGAACTCCAGGCTCCCAAACCAGATCACCGTAGCGTGCGGAAGTGGTGAAACAAAGTCGCCCATCCGGAAAAATGGTGGGAAATCATTAGTGACACGCGGCTCCCCTACCTGGCGCGCCAACTATCAGTGTTCTGACCCTCGGGGGGTTAACACCAACTAGTAATATTCGTAATTGCGTGCTCCCTTAATCCGGTGGGTGATGCAAGAAGGACACGGCGATTTATCCTGGTTCGGGCAAAGAAGGCCCTACGTCCAGCGGGGGGAGGATGATTCGTGTTATCTTGCATCGAAGTGCTAGTACAGGGGAAAATACAAGCAGGTGTGAGGAGCGCGTGGTGGAGCTTAGGCATTCGAACGCCTAGTCCTCAACCTTACGCTGTCTCGCGGTGTCGTTCTGTGGTCTAAAGACTTAGCGTTTCTATCTCTTGATCCCTCCTTCTTTCATAGGTCCTGGTGCCTCCTTTTATAGATGAAGGAGGGGCACAGGGGTACATGTATTTTGAGTTCGCACAGCTAATGATGTGCGACGTTGAGGCCGATCACATCGGTGCCGCTGTAGTGATGTACGTCGGTATGGGAGGCCCTGCAACCGTCGCGTCAGGAGTTGTTGAAGTTCCGCTCGAGGGTTCGTTTGATGAAGTCGAGGGGTGATGATCGAGGGTCTCAGCTGGAGTCGAGGGGGTCGTGCCGAGGAGGTCGAGCTTCGCTGGATAAGGCCGAATCCCGAAAAATGCGGGAAATGTGCTAGTTTATACGTCTCGAGGTGGTGCTGGAGGTGGCACAGTGCTCGGTATGGTGCAACAACGTAGTACTACTTGCGGGATTCCGGGGCATGGGTGGTAAAAGCCAGATTTGACTGCCACGCCTGCAACTGTTACCGTAACTGTGGCCATGCGGTTAGGCGGGGGTAGATAGATCGCATTAAATGCGCTCGGGCCCGTACGGGAGAGTCGGTAAACCAAGGGGTGTACTCCCCTCGAGGGCCGCCCATTCGCCTGAACGAAGATCCGTCCTCGAGGGCAGGCTCGTTCGGCGGGCGAAGTTACGTCCTCGAGGGCAGGCTCGTTCGGCGGGCGAAGTTATGTCCTCGAGGGGAGGCTCATTCGGCGGACGAAGTTCCGTCTTCGAGGGGTCGCGTGAATTGTAACCTCGAGTGTATAGTGCTAGTCCATTCGGTAGCCTCCCGAGTGTACAGTGCTAGTCCGTTCGGTAGCCTCATGAGTGTACAGTGCTAGTCCGTTCGTGGGTCAGCCCGATATATCTCAGCCTATGGGCCTCTGTACGTTATCGTGGGAGGTTGCCGGAGGGGTCGAGTTGCTGATTTTGTGAGATTTAGTTTGGTAAACCAAGGGTTTGGGGTACCCATTTTTTGGGTATCGACAACAACGTCCCTCACATTCGCAGGAGCATCGCAGCCGGTCCCAGCTCCGGCTGTGACGCAGTCGGCCCAAGTACCAACCGTGCCAACCATGTCTCCAACAACTCAGATTTTAGGGCCCCCTCCGGGGTCATTCGAGTTGATGGCCACGCCAGCAGTGAGCTGGTGGCTTCCTCGCTACCAGGGGAGGCACATCGATGGCTACGATCTGATCGACATGATCGATTGCCACGGGGCAGGCCTGGCTGAGCTCCTTGAGTACGTGGAGTCCACTCCCATGCAGCTCTGTGAAGAGTACTTGGACTTCATCCTAGTCCGACCATGCCGGTGTAATCGCGCCAACTAGCCATGTCGCGCAGATCCAAATCCGCCCATGGTTCACGGACCACCACCTGTCCGTCAGGAGGGCAATGCTCGGCACCAGCAAGGATGTATGGGCCAAGCTAGTAGTCCGCACCGACCAAATCCAAACCTGGCTCTGGCCCGAGCACCACCTGCTGACCGTAGAGGGGGACCACATGCTGCTCATCAGGGCAGGCCTCCTACTGTGGTGGAGCACCGTAAGCAGCGCCCTAAGCGCGGTCACGCTCGTCACCCGCACCGACCAGATCCAACCCTGGCCGCTGCTTGGGCTCTGCCTCCAGTTAAGCTGGACGAGTTCATCAACATGCATCAGCACCGGCAAGCACTTAACCATGCTGCTCAATAGGCCCGAGTAGAGCGGAGGCAGCAGCATGGGATGCAGCAGACACAATCTGCACTAGGACCGATAAATATCAACACCCCTGACCAGAACCATGCACTCATCTTTCCGCATGGGTTGAGCAACGCAGCCGCGCCCTACGCGAGGAACCTGCAGGATGCTCCTCGGCGACGTGATGACCATCTACTGGACCTAGATCCTAGTCTGCTTCTGGTCCCAGAAGATCCAAGGCCCATGGTCGGCATGGTCTCTTTGTAGCAGAATCCTTCTGGATTAAGCACAATGGTCCCCGAAGACTGCGCCATGTCTGACCTACTCTCTTGGCTCAATGGGACACCCTCCATTTCCTTCAACCTTACCAAGTACCTCCTCTCCGATGAAGAGGGTCCTGAGGTTCGAAGTCAAGAAAATGTCGAGGAGGAGAACCTGACCACGCCGGACCACCAAACCCATTCTGCTGATGCGGCAACAGGCACCCCTAGGACCCCACCTGGCTTCAACGTTGTGGTATTTGCAGTCAGCATGGATGAGCCTCCCGTTCTGAATGAAGCAGAGCAGGAGAGGCAAGTAAGGGAAGGCCGCAACACCAATTCTTGTACTCAAAAAGAATAATGAATGGAGAATGTGTGTTGATTACACAGACCTCAACAAACACTGCCCTAAACAGGCTTCAATCTCCCTCGAATCAATGAGGTTGTAGATTCTACTACAGGTTGCAAGCTGCTTTCCTTCCTAGATTGCTATTTTGGCTATCATCAAATAGCCCTCAAAAGGGAGGACCAGGAGAAGACCACCTTCATCACTCCCTTCGGTGCTTTCTGCTACATGACCATGTCATTTGGCCTCAAGAACGCTGGAGCTACATACCAGTGGGCCATCCAGGCCTGCCTCGAGCATGAGATTGCTGTCGACCTCGTCGAGGCGTATGTCGATGATGTGGTGGTGAAGACTAGAGAGTCCCATACACTAGCTGCCGACCTCCAGCGGACATTCGCCGCCCTCAAAAATTTTCGATGGAAACTGAACCCCAACAAGTGCATCTTTAGCGTCCCTTCTGAGATCCTACTCAGCAACGTCATCAGCTAGGACGGCATACACCCAAATCCTGAGAAGTTTCAAATTGTTTTGGACCTGCAACCACCATGAAATGTCAAAGATCACCGGTTGCATGGCGGCCCTAAGCCGCTACATCTCCCGCATGGGCGAAAAAGGGCTTCCCTTCTTCAAGCTGCTCAAAGCTAAGGAGAAATTCAAGTGGATGGAGGAGGCTAACAAGGCTTTCATACAGCTCAAGGAGTACCTGGCAACTCCCTCAGTACTCACGGTGCCGCAAGAAGGCGAGGAACTTCTCCTCTACATTACCGCCACAACTAACGTGGTTAGTACCGTGATGGTGGTGGAGCGCTAGGAACCTGGGCACATCTACGGGGTGCAGTGCCTAATCTACTATGTTAGCGAGGTTCTTAACGAAACCAAGCAGTGATACAACCATGTGCAGAAACTACTATATGTGCTCCTGATCACCAAATGGAAGCTCCTCCATTACTTCCAAGCCTACAAAGTCACGGTGGTCACCGAAGCTGCACTTGGTGACATTCTCCGCAACAGAGATGCTAGTGGCCGTATTGTCAAATACGCATTAAAGATTCTGAGTTCACGTTGAACTTTTGCAGTCACAATACTGTGAAGTCTCAAGCCCTAGTCAATTTCATTGTGGAGTGGTTAGACCTCAGCTTGCCCCTGGCTGACATGTCTCCAGACCACTGGAAGATGTATTTTGATGGTTCCTAGAACATCGATGGTGCCGGGGTAGGAGTATATTTCATCTCTCCATCCAAGGATACGCTCTACTATGTCTTGCGCATACATTTCAAGGTGTCTAATAATGTGGCCAAGTATGAAGCGGCCCTGCACGGCCTCTGCATCGCAGTCGAGTTGGGCATTAAACGGCTCCTGGTGTACAGAGATTCTACTCTGGTCATCTGTCAGGTCAACAAAGATAGGGATGTGGTCAATGAAAAGATGTATGCCTACGTTGCTAAAATTCGCAAGCTGGAGAATAAGTTCTATGGACTGAAGTTCACTCACATACCATGTGATGAGAACATAGGTGCTGAAAAACTGTCTAAACTCGGATCGTCCCGAGCTGAGATACCACCTGGTGTTTTTGTTGAAGACTTGATTAAGCCTTTGATCTCCGATCAGGCTTATGAAGCACCTGCGCCTAGTACCGCTATCGACCAGCTCGTAGCGGCGTTCAGTGGCAAAGCAAAAGAGGTAGAAGATAGCTACCCTGGCCAATAGGGATCTGACGATGGTAGTGAGCAGCCGCCTATTGATGAACCTACCAAGCAGGCAGTGCCTCCCCAGCCTGACTGGAGAGAGCCCTTTGTTAGATACCTAAATGACCACCTTGTTCTAGAGGATAAGATCTAAGCTCAACAGCTAGTCCGTAGAGCCCGCGCCAATCTCATGGTTAATAGGGAGTTGATGCTCAAGGCCCCAAGGTCCAAGATTTATCAGAAATGCATCACCCAAACAGAGGGTTTGAAGCTTCTAAAGGATATTCACGCAGGCACTTGTGGAAACCATCCGGCATCTCGGACGCTGGTTGGCACAGCCTACCGAGCAGGGCTCTACTGGCCGACAGCCATCTCTGAAACTTGCCAGATGTTCACCAAGCAGATTCATGTCCCTGCACATGAACTCCAGACAATCCCAGTAGCTTGGCCATTCTCATGCTGGGGACTTGACATGATCGGTCCGTTCAAGAAGGCTCCTGGTAGACACATGTGTGTTTTCGTGCTCATCGACAAATTTTGCAAATGGATTGAGTACAAAGCCATCATGAAAGCATCGTTTGAGAAAGTAGTATAGTTCCTTGATGATGTTATCCACCGGTTTGGCATACCCAATACCATCGTCACCAATTTAGGCTCTCAGTTCATCAGCGACGAGTTTTTTGACTTTTTTGATGATAATGGCATCAAAGTCAAATATGTGTCCATCGCTCATCCTCGAGCAAATGGACAGGTGGAGCGAGCTAATGGTATGATCCTCGACGCCCAGTGCAAACGGGTATACCAGGATGACAAGGATCATAAACCTGGTCGGTGGCTCAAGGAATTACCTGCTGTGGTCTAGGGACTGCATACCCAGCCTAGTCGCAACACTGGAGTTTCACCCTACTTCATGGTGTTTGGGTCTAAGGCTGTCCTATCAGTCGAGGTCGCACTCCTTTCACCACGTGTCCAGCATTACAATGAAGAAGCCTCCAATGAAGCTAGCGAAGTCGACGTCATCGCCATAGAGGAGATAGCGCTTGAGTCCTGTGCTCAAATAGCTAAGTACCTAGCTTTAGTGCGTCGTTACTATAACCACAATGTCAAAGGCAGGCTATTCATGGTTGGCGACATGGAGTTGCAACGAATCCAAAACATAGATGGTCTGCACAAGTTGTCATCCAGATGGGAAGGGCCATTTAGGATAAAGGCTATCACACGCCTGACGTCCTATCGATTGGAGACGATGAAGGGTGTCGAGAATTCCAACTCATGGCACATCAACCACCACATACGTGAAACATCCTCAAATTTTCCATGAAGGGAAAATTCACAGAACGGATAATAATGTGAAAATATAAACTATCACATTATTATACAACAGTTGATAATCAAGTCCATACATCAAAACTAGATAAAGGAGTACAATAATAGGGCTTACATTATTTATTATCTTCCCACATGGCAAATCATCAGAGTACAAGCATCCAAAATAGCTGCAAAAGGAAAGAACAGACGCGAAAGGATCTTCATCAACCATCTTGAGCGTAGGCACAAGACCTCCTAATCCTTCAATTTCCAACATCACTCTGAAGCAGGTAAATCTACACACCGCCAGATGTGTGCAGGCCATGGTCAGCACCGATGAGCTTTAGTGGAAAAATAAAACAAAGGGATCTGGCGATGTGGCTGTGGGTTTCCTATGCATGCAAGCAGTAATCAAGTCTATAACAAAAGTCAAATTTTTAACACATTCCCAAACCCATCCATACACATCCATCCATCATCCCATCCTTCCTAGATCCATCACCACCTCCATCATGACTCACTCTCAGGTCGACCAGGCCAACTCCCTCTCGGCCGGTCTCAGCGGCCCGCAGCCCTCAACCTGGCTCACGGCCAGAAACAACTCTCAGGGGAAGGTAGAACACTCCTCTCACTAGTCCGGTGCATCCTCCTTCGGAAAGGTCCATAGCCGATGAATCGGCATATGTATCGATCGATCAACCATACACTCTACAGAGGTTTCACTAATCCACCAGAGAGCCATCATCGATGGTGCACCCCATCTAGGCAGATTCTGGGTGCCTACTACCATAGAACGATGCCACCCTACCATCTAGCTCTAGATCGTTGGAACTGTGAAGAGCCCACGTGTCCGCTCTCGAAGAGAACGCCATGGCATGTACCCACTCCCGAAGAGGGTGCCATGATCATCTTAGAAGGGTATTAGCTCCATCCCATGCATATACCTTCCTATCACTACTCGCCTAGCAGTAGTGGCATCGATCTATCTAGTTCGGCTGTCTTCCCCCATGGAGAGCGAGTGGAAAGCAAAGGATTCCTAAGGTCCAGATACCAGCGCAACAGTTCCTAAGTGTGACCAAGCCAGGATATCTTTGTCAAGGTTGTTCTTTAACGTGCTACCACAGCACGCTCATCTTGGCTTCCACCCCTCAGAGGCTTCCACCCAGGATTCTCCACCACACCCAAGTTAGCCCGCCACAGGCTTCTCTCATGGGAATGTCCAGATCCATTCCTCGGTAAGACTTGCTCTAGAAGCTCATCGTAGATCCCAGCTTGATCGACTCAACCCTCACCCTACACCCTACCGTAAGTTCCACCCCATACCCAGATATAACACCATCAGCTCACATATGCATCTGATCCATCAACACACATCCCAAGCCTGGCTTCCCTACCAGGCCCTCCCAGGGTTCATCACGTTGCATCAAAATGTAAGCGAGTGAAGTAGAATAAATTTATAAGTATAGGAGATAAGAATGTGGCTATCATAACAGCGGGTAAGTAGGTGAAAGGTTACGACAAGGTAGGGCTATCAAGAATATTCTATCATGCAACCTATCTCAGGTGTAAGCATTGCATAAAAGTAAAGCACTAGCAATTCTAGATATTAGCCATGCCTAATAGGATTTGTAAGAGAAGGTGCTGCCATTACGCCTGCGCTGTCGAGGTAGTAGTGGTATGAGTCATCATTCATCAGTGAAGTCATTCCAGTGGATCCTCCTCTTTGGTGTTCGTAGACTCCCTCTTCAGATCGCTCCTCGTCCGGCTCTGAAATCGAGACATAATAGTCGCGTAAGCGACTCTATAGAATAGCACAAAGAACCAAATGAAATTCAAAAAATCCAAATGCACTCAAACATAAGCTCATAACGTAGAGCTCAATTTATAGAAAATTTGGATACTTGGATCATAATTTTCGGAGCTCGTATGAATTAGTTATGAATTTTCAAAAATTTACATATATTCTGAAAAGATAAAAGGCTGGATTAACCAGAGGCCGACACGTGTCAACCTGGGACTAGGACATGTGTACAGTGGGGTCACACTGATGTGGCATACTACTGACATGGCGGGTGTCGTCAGCACGACGTCACCCTGACGTCATTATTGACCAAGTCACCGGTCAACGGTCAACGGTCTGACAGGTGGGGCCCACATGACATCACTCTTGACATCATCATTGACCAGTGGGGCCAGCTGACATCATTGCCGACGTCAGCATTGACTTGGTCAATGGTCAAAGTCAATATGGGCCCTTATTTTGCCGTTACTGGGCCGTTAATGGCCCAAGTGGGCCGGATATGGGCCGGGCTTGGCCCGCCACGTGGCTCGCTGCTGTGCTGCCATGTCACTGACTGGATCCGGTCCGGGCTCAAGGCAGGTCAGGTCCACAGTCGCTGGTTCACGGTGGACTAACAGCGCACGCGCATGAATCCACCCCTCGGTCCACGAAGACAGTGATGGAGTCGGCCAATCCGGCGTTGTAGCGGTCCATCGGCTCCATCATCTTGCGATTCGGCTCCGGGGCGACACGGTGATCACGTACGTGTGCAGAAAGGTGACAGCTGGGCTCCTGGCGCGGCGACAAGCGGCGAGTGGTGGTGCAGTGGAGTTGGCGCACGACGGCAGCAGTACACCGCGGCACACATGGCAAAATCTCGGGCCTCAAAGCACGATTGAGGCCTTCTGGCACTCAACTGAGGCATCGGCAACGTCCAATTCATGCGACAGAGTCCGCGCATGCTCGTTGGCACACGACAATGCTCCGGTCGAGGGCGGCGTCCGTCTGCGCACCACAGTTAGGCACCAAGGCCCTCATCTTCTACATGATTGTGACCAGCGCGTCGAGGCTCCCCGAACTGGCCTGCCGGCGGTAGCCATAAGGCACGGTGGCGGTCGACCAAGGCAGAGGCGCAGGGTGATGCTGACGAGCATAGGGTTGCATGGCTCGAGCAGCAAGGCTAAGCCTTTAGGCTTCATCAACTTATCGGCTAGGTGCAGCAGTCTAAGGCGGAGCTCGTCGTCTTCATCTTGTCCCTTGCGGCGGTCGGAGATGAGCGGGGTTCCTTCGCCACGGCGTCGCCCCAGAGCTTCAAGGCGGCAGCGCGGTTGAACGTCGGCGGCTCTCTGGTGTCGCACCCAAGCAGCTAGCGTGCGCACGGAGCTAATCTCATCGAGGCAATGCCAGATCTAGAGTCAAAGCAGCGCGGGGCTCAGCGAGGCAGCGGCTAGCGAGCTTCGTCGCAGTGGTTCACGACCTTGGAGTCGAGTGAGGCAGCGCATCCATGCTGGCGTCCTCCTGACGTTGTGGTGGCCATGGGGCTCTGCTGGTCAGTGCGTGTGTGTGCAAGTGTCCAAGGGAGGCCGGAGGAGGCCTCGGCCTACGCGTCCTCAAGGTGAGGCACCATGGCCGGCAATAAGGGTTGGGATTTGGAAGAGGGGCACGGTGCTGCTAACCAGTGTGGTAGAGGATGGAGGTGTGGTTCATGTCCGAGCAGTGGCAGCTCCTTCGTGCGGTCAAGGCGGAGGTAGTCGATGGCGTGGTTCACAGTTTGGCTTGGCGGCGGCTCCGGCGGGGCCTTTTTCCCCAACGTCGAGGACGGTGGACCTTCTCCTTCTCTTCCACCGCCCCCTTCTCCTCCTTTCCCTTCTCCTTCTCCGATTGGTGCTTGGCTAGGTGAAAAGGCCAACCACAAGGCGATGGCGGCAGCTGGGGAAAACCTACGGGGCGTCAGGGCTTGCTTAAATAGCGGAGCAGCGAGGCAATGGCACGGCGGTGGTGAACGCGAGCGGACGGGGGGCAATCTGGCACCCGATGCTCCAAGGGCTGACACAGCGATGCGATGGGCTCTCGCTATCAGCAAGGCATGGACAATTCGCCTTCGCGGCCAAGGTAGCGTGGAGAAATAGTGGGGGAACAGCGCACGCGCAGCAAGGCATGTGCGCGCGAGGGAAAGATGCTCACGGTCGCGGGCATTTCTTGCCAGGGATTGTTGGGCCAGATGGATTGCGTCTACGCCGTGGGATTGGTAGGTGGTGAGGATGAGCGGCTGGGGTAGTTGCGTCACACGGGCACGCGCGTGCTTGCTCTGTGAAAAGTAGAGGACAGGAGGGGACCGGTGAGGAAAGCCTTTTGACAGGTGGGTCCCACCATGGGGTCCACCGGTCAGCGGCTTGGCTCCCTTCTGTCATGGCGTGGGCACGGGTAGCCCATGCTGGGCCTTCATGGGCCGTTGCGGCGCGGGGAAGAGAATGAGGGAGCGGGCAGGCCGGGCTGGTTGTGTCGTGCGGGCTGGAAAGGAGGGAGGGAAGAGAGGGAGTCCAGGCTGGGCCTGCCGAGTGGCTTGGGCCAGAACGGCCTTCTTTCCCCTTTTTTTTTCTTTTCTGGTTTTCTAAAATACTTTATATATATACATATTCATATATGATGAGTCAATTTGCATAAGTAGTCAAATAGTGAGCATACGAGGCCCTAGGGAATGTGGGGGTATTATTTCCCCTAATATTTATTTGGCAAATAAATAAATATTGTTGCTCCAAATTATTAGGTATAACATAAATTCAATAAACTCCAAATCACATGTTGTGATTACAATGCATCATGAAGATACAACTAATGCAACATATGGCTCACCTAGAGGTACATTGAGGGTGGCATGAGGTGCATTGGACACAAGATTCCAATGTAAGAGCTTGAGCAAGATGAGGGGGAGTTAGAGGAATAGGATTGGTGATTTAGATAAGAAGGAAACTTTAGGGTCTAACCTTGTGTAACATGAGTACAAGAGTGTATCAAGGATGATTTGTCTATAGCATCTTAGGGACCAATACAGGGTCATAACAAGTGAAGCATAGAGAGGGGACATGATGTGTATTAGTCATGTGATCCCAAGGTAAAAGGAGTATGGACAAGGTGAATGATTTATAGGAGCATGATGGAGCATTGATGAGAGTGGAGTTCTAGGGTATGATTTTATATAGCATAAATTCAAGAGGGCAACTTGTGGCAACTCATGTCCAACATTGATGCCTCACTCCTGACACAAAAGGTGCTAGACGAGGGTGCTTATCACATGTGGCTTAAGATTATATTAAGTCACATGTGATGACGATGTTACTTAGCGTGGCACTAAACATATGTGCCAAGCGCAACTAGGTTGGGTTTCCTACATGAAAAGCAACAAACATGGGCTTGTTTTGAAAAAAAATTTGTTGGTTGCATTTTTCGGTGTTTGTAATTTTTAGGGTTGTTACAGTCCTACCCCCTTATCAGAATCTCGACCCCGAGATTTAAGGAAAGTAGTACTGCTTAAAGTGACAAGGTGCGGTTGCTTGAGGTTTGACTTCTTGTTCCTCGTTGCTTGATGTAGCTGCTCCATTGAGTTGCAAGGTCGTAGCGGTTCCATGTTCTCTTTGTGTCAATACTTGATTGAGTCTGAGCAGGGTTGGTATTGATGTGGATGTTCCAAGTGAATACTGAAGGTTCCAACAAGAGACTAGTCATTAGGAGCCAGGTTTCAATCATGGGTCGTGAGGGTTATAGGCCCACCACACTTTCATTGCGCTACTCTGGTAAGCGTAGATGTCATCCTTGCTTTTGGTCAGCACAGTTGTTTCTGAGGATCTTGCATCATGGATTTTCACCTTTGGAAAGCTTGATCCCATTTGTATATAGTGACTAAGGTGGTTAAGCGGATCTTAGGTAGATGGCCTTGCGCATGGCAGGTTTTATACATCAAGCTAGCTTTTGTAAAGAGGGATTTTGAAGCGAGGCTTTTGAAAAAGTTGTTGGCATAAAACCTTTTCAAAAGGGCTAGTCATTCTATATGAGGGAAGTGGGAAGCACTTTCATGAGATCAAATAAGTTTGTAAAACAACTGAAACCCCCTTTGCTAAAGAGCTTTCGAAGTTTTTGTAACTCAGGTTTGGAAAATGTCATTTTGCAATGCAATTGCAAAAAGTTTTTGTAAGACATCCTTCGTAAATCCCTTTGAAAATATAAATTTAAGGAAAATAAGTTTCTTTCAATTCACATTTTAAATCCAAAGCTTTTTATTGTTTTGTAAACATTTCAAGAACCTTTTGAAAGGAGATACCCGTGTTTGCAAACATTCAAAAAGAAAATTTTTCTCCTTTATAAAACAAGTTGGGATGGGATAAGGAAATTTTGAACCTTTTTAAATCCAAATGACTTTTAATAATGATAGCTCTTTTTTTTGTAAAAGAGCTAAGTGTGGAATCACAATCGTTCCCGAGTACCATTTGGGGTGGTCGCAATTAAATCCTCAATACCTGCATACGCCTGGCAGCAAGCCATGTGGATGCATCACACAGGGGGCCCCAAGTTTTGTAGCGGCACCGTGTATCATGATCACGACTCTACCCAAATTGGATACTAGCATCAACCCTATATCCCAAGCTAAAGAGGGAGGGGAGCTTTTTAGGAAATGGTAAGAAAAAGCCTTTTGAAATGTTTTGGAAATACCATTTTTCTTCTGAAGGCACAATTTCAATCCTTTTGGTTTTACAAACTCAGCAGGGGAGGAGGTTACAACCTTAGAATTTTGAAATATACAAAAACATATTTAAATTAGCTGTATCCGTTTTGGCTTTTAAAACTTGAGAGTTTTGTGAAAATTTAAACCATTTTATGAACCTTTTTGAACAAGGAGGCATTTTGAACAAGGATGTTTTGAAATAGCGAGCACGCAAGTTTCAGACCATTTTGGTGAAAACATTTACAGGTGTCAAAAGTTTTCAAGAGGGTTTATTTGAAACCTTATTCGAAAGGAAAAAGTGTTTTGTAAAACCTTGGAATCCGTGAGAGGCCTAAAGAGAGTTGAAATCAATGCGAGTTCTAAATTCTTTTGAATGACTTTATTTTCAAACCAACACACACCTTTTGTGTGATTCCAAATTAAATGGTTTAAATCATGGTTTTTGTTTTAAAACAAAATGTGACCCTCTTTTGTTTAAAGCAAGGATATGGAGATGGTTCAAAATCAATGCTCGTTTTACAAAGCATGGTTTTTTTTGCAATCAAATTTGGTTTTCGAAACAAATTTTTTTTTGAAAGGTTCCTTTGGAGGATTTGCAAACAAATACCCTTTTACAATCATATATATATTTTGATAAAATGTTTTGCGACCCATTTAAAAACATAGTTTATTTAGAAAGGGCTTGGCTCGCTGGGTTTAAAACCACAAACTTTTAAAACTAAATCGAGCCGAGAATTCGTTGGTTCACAAATACTTAGTAAGGGTTGGCGTGCAACGCAAAAATCCTTGTCTCCTGCAAATTATTTGGAAGTAATGCTGGCCTTCCAAATTAGTTGGGGAGTAGCTTTCAAACTGCTTTCTTTGAAAACTCAAAACATTTTGAAGCCATTTCCATTTTGGAATAAAGTTCTTTTTGGAAAAGAGGAAACTTTCTCAATCAAGGAGGTATGGAGGATAGCTTGAAAAAATGTATAGGGAGAAAACACAGACAATTTTTTTAAAATAGTTTGGTAGAGACATGTCATGGGGTGGCGTAAGGTTGACATGTGTCTACTATGATATGATTCCATAGTGGTTCCAATAGATGGATAAGGGGGGTGGTCCTTGTTGCAGGAGTCACAAGGATTCAAGGTCATGTGCGAGTGACATGATTTATTAACAACTTAATGTAACATAGGGGTGATTTAGATAATTTAAAACTTTTAATCTATCCAACACTCAACCAAAGAAGCATAAAGATCCATAAAACGTGATAAGATCCAAGCATTCATTGCATCAAGTTATTATAAAGTGATGTCTCCAGTTGCTACACTAGAAAACTCACGAGAACTTTCACACTACTCACAAGTAGGCAACAAGGGGGACGAACTAATCTACTATGCAAGGAAGTCATGTCGAGTAGGCCTCGCAGACTTCTTATCTGCTGTGTGGTAACTGCATCATCTGTAGATCACCCCTAGGGGGTCGATCCAGTCTTCATGATTGGGTAGAAGGGGTACCCATTCATCTCTGGTGGTTGGGTGCTAGTCATGAACAACTTCATCACCTGAAATTGGGCCAATTCCCATTCTGGAGTAGGTTCTGGTTCTGGCACGATGCAGGCATCCATGTTGAGATTGGGAGACTTCACCGGGAACATCTCGGTGCGGGGTGCCTTGTGGAGGTGGTCGGGTAGCTGAGACTGCATCTCCTGGTATTCCTGAATGCGGCGAGCATTAGATTTCTTCCACTTCTTGTAAAGCTTGTCCACCAACTCACGCAGGTACATAGAAACCTTCATGTACATTGTTAGGTGAGCTGTATTGGACCAACTCATTCCCTTCAACCTGGCAATCTCCTCTTCTTGAGATTTCACTCTCTCTTCCAACGCAGAGACTTGACACCGGTAGAGGCACTTGTCGCATTCCAAGACTTGGATAAGCATATCCTGGACAAGTAGGTGCCTTCCTGTGACCCTGAGTGTCTCGTTGTACTCCTTAGCCCAGGTGTCCCTAGCCTCGATCCACTGTTCCATTTAGTTCTTGGCGGGATCGATGGCGCGGGGCAGCAGGCGGTAGGGTCCGGTCTCGAGGATCTCGTAGGTGTCACGCATCACAAGCTAAAGGGCAGAGCGTGCTGCAAGCTATGTGGCATAGGTGACTGTATTATCCATCCCACCCGTGATGAGGGGCTTTAGTTCGGGCACTTCCTCGTAGGCAAGGATCTGGATCATCACATAGTAGCAGTCCTTCAGTCCGTCAGGTCCATTTTCCCGGTGGCAAGTCCAGATGCAGTTCTCCCTTGGGATGACAAGCAACTCAAGTGTCTCACGTAGGGCATCACCGTAGCCATCCTGGGTTTCTTCGGAGAAGGGAACCGGCACATATTTCTCCATCTACATCCACATCCAGGGAGCGGAGTTAGTACATCAGTTTAGGAAGCGAGTCTTGCAAGAAAGAGTAGGTAGGCAACATTCTGTAAAAGCAAGGAGAGGTCTTGGTCAAGTTCTAGCTCAGGTAAAGAGATCTTCCTGTATGAGTAGAAGCGTCATTTGATTTTTATCCCATTGCCCTATGACATTGGTGGCGTCGAGGGCGCACGGCAATAGATGTCAGGGGCCATGCTCAGGGAACTCATGTGCATCTGGCATCACAAGTCAGGGAGTAGCGGTGGTGGCGAGCTGTATGATTGCAGGGATAGTCTTGATACATCTCATGAATGATGTAGGTATTCCATCATTGTGGGGAATCAGTAGGATCACCTTGAAGTAGATCTTGATTCCTCCAAGCTCCTTTAATACTTCTCGTATGACTTACATTATTTATTATCTCACCACGTGGCGGATCATCAGAGTACAAGCATCCAGAACAGCTGCGAAATAAAAAATAGTTGCGGAAGGATCTTCATCAACCAACTTGAGCGTAGGCACGAGACCTCCTAATCCTTCTATTTCCAACATCACTGTGAAGCAGGTAAATCTGCACATCGCCAGATGTGTGCAGGCCATGGTCAGCACCGATGAGCTTTAGTGGAAAAATAAAACAAAGGGATCTGGCGATCCTACAGTTTGGCTGTGGGTTTCCTATGCATGCAAGCAGTAATCAAGTCTATAACACATTCCCAAACCCATCCATACACATCCATCCATCATCCCATCCTTCCCAGATCTGTCACCACCTCCATCATGACTCACCCTCAGTTCGACCAGGCCAACTCCCTCTCGGCCGGTCTCAGTGGCCCGCAGCCCTCAACCTGGCTCACGGCCGAAAACAACTCTCAGGGGAAGGTAGAACACTCCTCTCACTAGTTCGGTGCATCCTCCTTCGAAAAGGCCCATAGCTGATGAATCGGCATATGTATCGATCGATAAACCATACACTCTGTAGAGGTTTCACTAATCCACCAGATAGCCATCATCGATGGTGCACCCCATCTAGGTAGATTCTGGGCACCTACTGCCATAGAATGATGCCACCCTACCATCTAGCTCTAGATCGCTGGAACTGTGAAGAGCCCATGTGTCTGCTCCCGAAGAGAACGCCATGGCATGTACCCGCTCCTGAAGAGGGTGCCATGATTGTCTTAGAAGGGTCTTAGCTCCATCCCATGCATATACCTTCCTATCACTACTCGCCAAGCAGTAGTGGCATCGATCTATCCAGCAGTTCGGCTGTCTCCCCCATTGGAGAGTGAGTGGAAAGCAAAGGATTCCTAAGGTCCGGATACCAGCGCAACAGTTCCTAAGTGTGACCAAGCCAGGATATCTTCGTCAAGGTTGCTCTTTAACGTGCTACCACGGCACGCTCATCCTGGCTTCCACCCCTCAGAGGCTTCCACCCAAGATTCTCCACCACACCCAAGTTAGCCCGCCATAGGCTTCTCTCATGGGAATGTCCAGATCCATTCCCCGGTAAGACTTGCTCTAGAGGCTCATCGTAGATCCCGGCTTGATCGACTCAACCCTCACCCTACACCCTACCGTAAGTTCCACCCCATACCCAGATATAACACCATCAGCTCACATATGCATCTGATCCATCAACACACATCCCAAGCCTGGCTTCCCTACCAGGCCCTCCCAGGGTTCATCACGTTGCATCAAAATGTAAGCGAGTGAAGTAGAATAAATTTATAAGTATAGGAGATAAGAATGTGGCTATCATAACAGCGGGTAAGCAGGTGAAAGGTTACGACAAGGTAGGGCTATCAAGAATATTCTATCATGCAACCTATCTCAGGTGTAAGCATTGCATAAAAGTAAAGCACTAGCAATTCTAGATATTAGCCATGCCTAATAGGATTTGTAAGAGAAGGTGCTGCCATTACACCTGCGCTGTCGAGGTAGTAGTGGTATGAGTCATCATTCGTCAGTGAAGTCATTCCAGTGGATCCTCCTCTTTGGTGTTCGTAGACTCCCTCTTCAGATCGCTCCTCGTCCGGCTCTGAAATCGAGACATAATAGTCGCGTAAGCAACTCTATAGAATAGCACAAAGAACCAAATGAAATTCAAAAGATCCAAATGCACTCAAACATAAGCTCATAACGTAGAGCTCAATTTATAGAAAATTTAGATACTTGGATCATAATTTTTGGAGCTCGTATGAATTAGTTATGAATTTTCAAAAATTTACATATATTCTGAAAAGATAAAAGGCTGGATTAACCAGAGGCCGACACGTGTCAACCTAGGACTAGGACATGTGTACAGTGGGGTCACGCTGATGTGGCATTCTACTGACATGGCGGGTGTCGTCAGCACGACGTCACCCTGACGTCATTATTGACCAAGTCACCGGTCAACCGTCAACGGTCTGACAGGTGGGGCCCACATGACATCACTGTTGACATCATCACTGACCAGTGGGGCCAGGCTGACATCATTGCCGACATTAGCATTGACTTGGTCAATGGTCAAAGTCAATATGGGCCCTTATTGGGCCGTTACTGGGCCGTTAATGGGCCGAGTGGGCCGGATATGGGCCGGGCTTGGCCCGCCACGTGGCTCGCTGCTGTGCTGCCACGTCACTAACTGGATCCGATCTAGGCTCAAGGCGGGTCAGGTCCACGGTCACTGGTTCACGGTGGACTAGAAGCACACATGCGCGAATCCACCCTTCGGTCCACGAAGATAGGGTCCACAAAGCTCTTGCTGGGCGTCTTGGCTCACGGGGCAGCAATCCATGGTGCACCGGGGTTCTGGGATTCCCCATTCAGCCTCTGGTCCACGTAGTCTAGGTCCATGGTCTTTGGCCTTGGTCAATCCCCTTCCTCTATTCTTCGTATGCGACGGCACAGCTCACCGATGGTGATGGAGTCAGCCAATCCGGCGTTGTAGCGGTCTATCGGCTCCATCATCTTGCGATTCGGCTCCGGGGCGACACAACGATCACGTACATGTGCAGAAAGGTGACAGCTGGGCTCCTAGCGTGGTGGCAAGCGGTGAGCGGCAGTGCAGTGGAGTTGGCGCACGGTGGCAGCAGTACACCATGGCACACATGGCTCAATCTCGGGCCTCAAAGCGTGATTGAGGCCTTCTGGCACTCAACTGAGGCACTGGCGGCATCCAATTCATGCGGTGGAGTCCGCACATGCTCGTTGGCACACGGCGGTGCTCCGGTCGACGGCGACGTCTGTCTGCGCACCACAGTGAGGCACTAAGGCCCTTATCTTCTACACGATTGTGACCTATGCATCGAGGCACCCCTAAATGGCTTACCGGCGGTGGCAATAAGGCACGGCGGTGGTCGACCATGGTAGAGGCGCATGGGCAACGCCGATGAGCACAGGGTCACACGGCTTGGGCAGCAAGGCTAAGCCTTTAGGCTTCATCAACTTGTCGGCTAGGTACAGCAGTCCAAGGCAGAGCTCATCGTCTTCATCTTGTCCCTTGCAGCAGTCAGAGAGGAGCGGGGTTCCTTCACCACGGCGGTGCTCCAGAGCTTCAAGGTGGCGGCGCGGTTGAACGTTGGTGGCTCTCAGGTGTCATGCCCAAGCAGCTAGCATGCGCACAGAGCTCATCTCGTCGAGGCGATGCCAGATCTAGCATCAAAGCAGCGCGGGGCTCAGCGAGGCAGCGGCTAGTGAGCTTCGCCGCGGCGGTTCACGACCGCGGAGTTGTGGCAGAACCTCCTAAATCATATGGCCCACACGCATGATTATTGTCTAAACAGACTCCAAATAACCATGACTGTGTTCCATACGACTTAAAAAGTCTGTCGGGTAAATCCCGAATCATCCATGATTCTCCGAGCAGGATCAATCATTGTAGAGAGACATTGCAGTATTACAACAGTTTCATATAAATAAAATACCACGGAGTAAAACAGCGGAAGACTTACAATAACATACATTTACAAACTCTGAGTTTCAAAATATTTACAATGATAGGTTTAAGTTATACAAACCATAATAGTAGTGGAGTAGCAGTAGATTACAATATTACACAAAAGCTCTGCCCAAGAGCTTAACATCTTTATTCGTCGTTGCTTTCCTCGACGACTGTCATGCAGCAGGATGCATAACACTCCTGCCCATGAAGCTCACCTGCAACAGGGGTTCAACAAACCCTGAGTACAACAGTACTCAACAAGACTGACCCGACGAAATAGAAGGGTAGAGACTCAAGAGATGCAGGCTAGAGGGACAAGGTAAGGCTTGTAAGAGATAAGCAATTTTTGCAGAAAAGCTTTACAAAAAGAGAAGTTGCTGGGACTATCTCCCGTTATCAACCAACTTCATTATTGAACCTTAATTTTTGTTCGAGTTGTTACTACGATGATGATCAGTGATCGAGTCTTCTCCTCTGAGAAGCAACGGCGATTCGAATCCATTTTCATACCCAGCTGGGACCTAGGTGACTGAGCATACCGGAGACTTTAACTCCGAAGCACCCCAGGTGCACCGATATACCGAGATAACAACCTCAGCCGTATATCACCACATGATACACGTGAGCTCTGCGGCCCAGCGTACCGAGATACATGGGAACTTAAACCCCACAGTAAAACACACTATGACACAGATGGGATTCTCTGGCCCCACGCTAGGTCACTCCATGGCATACACGGCTCCAACCATCCGTATACCACTTCATGCATGTGGATTTCTAAATTTCTCGATTATCGACAGGTCACCATCGGATGGGACCTAGGGCATCAACAGACGAGAACACTACAGAGGGACTCCATTCCTAGTGCAAGTTCGCCGTCCGGACTCGATTTATTACTATTATCAATATTCCAACAATAAAGCCAATCTCATATTTTTCATTCTTTTTCCTTTGGACAATTAAATAAATAAGCAGGGCTAAGCATTACTAATCATCTTACAAGTAGATAACAAGGATTAAGGAAATAAGACAGGTAATGCAATTTGTGGGTTTTCACTCAACTCCTACTACTTAATGCAACATATCAGAGCTGAAGCGGTAAAACTTTTATAAATAGAATAGGGTTTAAATGTATCCAGGGCTTGCCTTGATGTTCGGGGTAGACGGTCTCGAAATCTGGATCAACTCCCGATTCTTGAATCTGCTCGTCCTTCAGATCTGAGTGATACGTTAACTCTCCGTTAACGGAAACTACTCGATAAGTAATATGCTTTACATGATGGAATAATAAACATGATGCTCGATGAATGCATGATCAGATTAAAGGATTGAGTACAACTTCTCTTCACGATAAAGTTGCAAGCTAACAAAACTTCGCTTAAGTAACTCATTAGGGTTAGCTAAGCCACATTTGTAATTAATTAAACACATAAAATAACGTTAATTAAGCCCTACTGACATGATTAAGATAAGCGCAAACAATTAATTAAAATGCCAAAGGTCATTAGGGTTAACGACCTAAGGTTATCAATCAATCCCAAGTCACACAATTCCTATAATGATTAAGGCAATTAAAAGGGGTTAATTAATTATGTTAAAAGCATTAAATAAAGGCATAAAAATTAAAATTGTCAAATTAAGCCCAAAATTTTATTTTAGAAAGCTCTTAGCCTAATTAGATGGCAAAACAAATTTCAGAATTAAAAGCCAATTATTTTAATTATTAAAAATCATTGAAGGTCCATTTTTCAATTAAAAGGGCTAATTTTAACATATGCAAAAAGTACTCAATTTTGGAATTTCATATTTTTCCTAGGTAGATGTCATCATGAGGAACATTCACAAAAATTTTTAGAATTTTTGGAGCTATATATGATTTACTATGAATTTTTAAAGAAAATAGCATTTAAATCATTTTCTGAAAATGGAAAAAGGAAAATCGGCACAGTAACCCCGCGCTGACCGACGGCCACGCGGCGGTTGACCGCCGATTCCTCGCCGTCGGTGAGGTCTCCGGCGACATGGGTTGGTCCATCAGACTCAGCACAGCACGGGGAGTCCAACGAGTTAGCTAACGGCGCGCAGGAGCGGCGGCGGCACCCACGCCGGCGTCCATGGCGGCGCGGCGGAGCTCGGGTGCGGCGGCGTTGCTCACCGGAGCGATTTCCGGCGACGGTGAGGTCACTGGAATGTGCAGGGTACCTAAACGGACCGATTTGGTTACTACATGGAGGTCGGTCTCGGTCTCTGGGCAGGACGGCATCGTGCGCGGCGGAGCGGCAGCACTGCGCCGGCGGCGGGCTACGGCTACCGGCGGCTACGGTGCAGGATGAGTGAAATTGATGGCACAATTAGACGCAGGAGCTCACCACGGTGCGGATGCGCACGTTAATGGAGGTCCGGAGTGGCTGGGTTGAGCGGCGGTCGACGGCGGTGATGGCGGCGCTCCGATGGCATGACGGCGTCACGGCGGCCTCTGGTAATGCGCTGCTCGAACCAAGGTGCGCATCAGACGCAAGATGACATGGAGAACACGATTATGAGGTCGAAGGTAAAATATTTTCACCTCCGGCGACGGCAAACGGCGGAGATGGCGACGGCGGCTCGGCTGACCGGCCGCGGGGAAGAAAGCAGCGTGTGGGTGGCTCGGGCGACGAGAGCAAGCATGAACTGGCCCAAAAGGACCGTGATGAAGTTGCGGAGCTTTGGGCAAGAGCAATTGGATAGAGGTGGAGCGTCGACAGTGAATTTCGGCGGCGGAGGGAGATCGTCGGCGACGGCGGCGAGAGGAAGAAAGAAGAAGAATGACGGTGTCCGATCGGTATTTATAGCATGGAGTCGATGAAGGAGCAGGTGACACGACGACGGTGAACCTTCGCGCGTCCGTGAGCGCGCGGGCGGCCGAGAAGGCGCGGCGGTGGACGGCGGCGCGCGATGAGAAGCCGGCCATGGCGGGCGCCGATAGGGTTAGGTGCTGTTTGAATTATTTACAGAATTGCCACTCGGTTTAAAATACAAATTACTCCAAAATTTATATAAGAACTTGAAAATCTCCAAAAATATCATTTGCATAACTTTTCAAGAGCTACACTTTTCTTTTAATTGGCATCCTCAAATTCTGTCTAGATTTCGAAATTTGAATTTAGATTTAAAAAGGGGATAAAACCCTAGAAATAAGTATTTGAAATTACTTTTGATTTTTCAATAAAACTTGAAAATCTTTAAAACTATGAAATGTTGAGTGGACTTGGTCAAGAGCGTAGCCCCCTCCTTCTCTTCCACTTATAGCAAGTCTTGCAATTCAAATTTAAATTCAAATTGGAAAGCTATAAAAAGGTTTTTCAAAAGTCAACTTGGTCAACCAAGGGTGTCATTGGGTCAATGACCTAAAAATGTCCTTGGATGATGTTTGTGATCACTAATGACCAACCAATTAAGTTAGAAACCAAATCGAGTTTGAATTCTATTTCAAAAACCCTTTATTCTAAAACCTAGTTTTGCCCCCTTTTCTCTCATTTAAAATCTATAAAGAATTTGGAGACACTCTAAAAAGATAGTTTGTAGATCTTGACAAGAGCTACAAAGTTGGTATATAAAGTTTTTCAAGTTTCCAAAAGAAATTTCAAATGAAAATACAGTTTTCCAGCACTTGTCCCTTTTTGATTTTAAAACCATAATTCAAAAATTATGCATAATTTTGGAAAACTTTGTATGTGAAAAAGGTTTGGTTTGGAAAGTTAAACATTTCATAGTTTTGAAGATTTTTAGGTTTATTTGAAAAATCAAAAGTAATTTCAAATGTTTGTTTCTAGGGTTTTATCCCCTTTTTGAATTTGAATTCAAATTTCAAAATAGATAGACTTTGGGGATGCCAGTTAAAGGAAAAGTGTAGCTCTTGAAAAGTTATGCAAATGATATTTTTGGAGATTTTCAAGTTCTTATATAAATTTTGGAGTAATTTGTATTTTTTAAACGAATGGCAATTCTATAATTATCTCGAACAGTACCAAAACCTATCGTCGGCCGCCATCGCCGGCTTCTCAACCCGCGCCGCCGTCCACCGCCGCACCTGCTCAGCTGCTAGTGCGCTCCTGAACACCCGAAACTTCTTCATCGTCGTGTCGTCCGTCCATACATCAACTCCGCCCTATAATAGCTCAGCCGTGGCCGACTTCCTCTCCTTCTTATCCCCGCCGCCATCGCCGACGACCTCGCTCCGCCGCTCGATTTCGTCGTCATCAATTCATCACTGTCCAATTGCTCTTGCCAATAGCTCCGCCACATCCTCATGGTCAATTTGAGCTAGATCGTGCTTGCTCTCCTCGCCCGAGCTGCCCGCGCGCCGTCGTCTTCTCCACGGCCGGTCGCCGAGCCGCCGCAAGCTTTTTTGCCGTCGACCGCCGCACAAGGTGAAAATATATTATCCTTAACCCTGCTATCATATTCTCCATGCTATCCTGCTCCTCATGCGCTTCTTGGCCGGCTGGATGGTGCACAGGAACTCCGGTGACACCGTCCTTGCCATCGGAGCGCCGCCGCCGCCATCACCGCCGCCGTCCGCAGCTCGACCCAGCCGCTCTGAGCCTTCATCAACGTGCGCATCAGCACCATGGTGAGCTCCTATAGCTGTCGACGCTATTAATTTCATCATTCCCGTGTCATAGCGACTGGCCACCGTAGCTCGCCGCCGGCGTAGTGTTGCCAGCGCCGCCGCGCGCGTAGCCGTCGTGGCTGGAGTTCCAATTTGGCCTCATTTTGTTGCCCAACAAGTTCGCCTGAGTGCGCTGCATGTGTCTGTGTGGTTGTTGTCGCCGAAAACAGCTCTAGTGAGCTCCGCCGCCGTGTCCTAGCTCCGCCGCGCCGCCATGGCCGCCGGCGTGGGTGCCGCCGCCGCTCCGCCTCGCCGTTAGCTACCCTGATCGACTCCTCGTGCCAAGCTGAGCCCAACGGTTCAAGTCCGGTCGCCGGAGACCTCGCCGACGGCGAGTAATCGCCGGTCAACCGTCGGCGGGCCGTCGGTCAGCGCGGGAGTACTGTGCCGATTTTTCTTTTTCTATTTTCAGAAAATGATTTAAATGCTATTTTCTTTGAAAAATCATAGTAATTCATATATAGTTCCAAAAATTCTGAAAATTTTTGTGTGTGTTCTTTATGATGTCATCTACCTAGTAAAAATATGAAATGCCAAATTTGAGTACTTTTTGCATATGTTAAAATTAGCCCTTTTAATTGAAAAATGGACCTTCAATGATTTTTAATAAATAAAATAAATGGCTTTTAATTCTGAAATTTGTTTTGCCATCTAATTAGGCTAAGAGCTTTCTAAAATAAAATTTTGGGCTTAATTTGATAACTTTAATTTTATACCTTTATTTTATGCTTTTAAATAATTAATTAACCCCTTTAGTTAAAGTTAATCATTATAGGATTTGTTTGACTGTGGGATTGATTGATGACCTTGGGTCATTAACCCTAATGACCTTTGGCACTTTAATTAATTATTTGTGCTTACCTTAATCATGTCATTAGGGCTTAATCCACGTTATTTCGTGTGTTTAATTAATTTCTTAAATGGCGTAGTTAACCCTAATGAGCTTAATAAGCGAAATTTTGTTGGCTTGCAACTTTATCGTGAAGAAAAGTTGTATTCAAGTCTCTAATCTGATCATGCATCCATCGAGCATCATGTTTACTATTCTATCATATTAAAGCATATCATTTATCGCATAGTTTTCGTTAACGGAGAGTTAACGTTGTCGCACCAGATCCCAAGGATGAGCAGATTCAGGAATCGGGAGTTGATCTAGAGTTTGAGACCATCTACCCCGAATACCAAGGCAAGCCCCGGATGCATTCAAACCCTATTCTGTTTATAAAAGTTTTATCGCTTCAGCTATGATATGTTGCATTAAGTAATAGGAGTTGAGTGAAAACCCACCAATTGCATTACCTGTCTTATTTCCCTATTCCTTGTTACTTGCTTTGGAAGATAAGTAGTGACGCTTAGCCCTGCTTAATTAGTTAAATGTTCAAAGGTAAAAGAATGAAAAGATGAGTTTGGTTTTCTTGTTGGAATCTTGAAAATAGTTAATAAATCGAGTCCGGACGGCTAACTTGCACTGGGAATGGAGTCCCTCTGCAGTGTTTTCGTCTGTTGATGCCCTAGGTCCCATCCGTTGGTGAACTGATGATATCGAGAATTTAGAAATCCACATGCATGAAGTGGTATTCGGTGGGCCAGAGTTCCCACACTTATCATGGAGTGACATATAGTGGGCCAGAGTCCCCACATATGTCATAGTGTGTTATACTGTGGGTTTAAGTTCCCATGCATTTTGGTACACGGGGCCGAAGTGCTCAGGTGTATCATGTGGTGATATATGGCTGCAGTTGTTATCCCGGTATATCGGTTCATCTGGGGTGCATCGGAGTTAAAGTCTCCGGTATCCCAATGACCTAGGTCCCAGCTGGGTATGAAAATGGATTCAAATCACCATTGCTTCTCGAAGAAGAAGACTCGATCGGTGTTCATCATTGTAGTAACAACTTGAACAATGATTAAGGTTTAATAATGAAGTTGGTTGGTAATTGGAGCTAGATCCAATCAAACTTTCCTTTCGGTTAAGCTTTTCCGCAAAATTTCTTATCTCCTACAAGCCTTACCTTGTCCCTCTAGCCTGCATTTTCTTGAGTCTTCACCCCTCTTTTTCGTTGGGTTAGTCTTGTTGAGTACTTTTGTACTCAGGGTTTGTTGAACCCTTGTTGCAGGTGAGCCTCATGGGCAGGAGTGCTTTGCGTCCTGCTGCATGACAGTCGTCGAGAAAAGCGACAACGAGTAAGATGTTTAGCTCTTGGGCAGAGCTTATCGTTTGGTATTGTAATAAAGTTATATACTGCTACTCCACTACTATTATGGTTTGTACCATTTAAACTTATGGTTGTAAATATTTAAAACTCAAAGGTTGTAAACTTATGTTGTTGTAAGTCTTTCGCTATTTTACTCCAATGTATTTTATTTATATCAAATGTTGTAATACTGCAATGCCTTTTTATAATGATTGATCCTGCTCGGAGAATTGTGGATGATTCGGGATTTACCCGACAGACTTTTTAAGTCGTATGGAACACAGTCATGGTTATTTGGAGTCTATTTAGACAATAATCATGCGTGTGGGCCATATGATTTAGGAGGTTCTGCCACACTTCACCACACCCGATTTGTCAGCATGGTACGCCCTACTTGACCTTCTCCTGACCGCTGCCACCGCATCCGGACTCCACACTTGCACATCACAAGCCAAGAGACATGTTTTGACACATAACACTATGGTAGGGGATCAGTAGAACCACCGAACCAACCGCCAACCACAAGTGGACATGTTGACAATTGCTCATCACACCAACAAAGATACTACACCACGATATGAAAAATCATGTGTTCGCAATCTCCCCTTGATGAGTGCATTATCAACACCAACACAAAGCCAGAGAAAGCCCACTCAAATGACCAAAAGCCAAAGAAAAGCTTGAAATTGTCACTTGCCATAAGCAAAGCAAAGAGCAACAACTTGGTCCCCAAAGACATGGGCAACGACTCAACGCAACCAAGCAAAAAACACCTAAAAGTGGCTAGACCCTCTAGACAGAGGCAAACAGCTCGACACGTCAAGCAAAAGCAAAATGTGTAGCTCCCCCTTGAAAAGGGTGCATCAACCTCAGAAATACACATGAATGCACACTCTAGATTTGTGGAAACATTCTCCCCCTTGTTGACAAAAGCACTTATCAAGTGGACAAGATAGAAGCTCCCCCTAAAAACATGCTATGAGATGCACAAGATGTACAATGCGAATATACAAAGCTTCAGGAGTATAGCAAGTTGAAAAAATCATGCTCAAGTTGGTACGGCACATGTATTACAATAGGGGCAAGACAAAGCTAATGCTCAAACTGATCAAATGAAACAGAATACGAATCATAAGCATTTT